>CM029469.1:14912548-15512548 GCA_017140325.1 Eucalyptus leucophloia subsp. euroa | reverse complement strand
GTTAGTCATATTAAGACTGTTTTGGTCGGCACAAAGTAAAGGTTCGATAGTCAAAAGTCATGATTCGAAGAGTAAGGAGAGCAATTGACGTAACAAGCACTTGTGGACAAATAATATTTTATTTTGATTTGTCTAACTTTTGATGTGCATCCCTTGAAAGTCTTCATCTTTTTATAATCTTTTTGCTAGGTCATTGTCATGGTCTTCCTGGACTTTATAGTTTTCTCTCCATTAGCTCATTATCATTTTGCTTCACCATAACACCTTGGTTGTTCTTTATAGTGACTGATTCACCTATGGACATTGGAGGGATCATTTTGGGTTCCTTCTTGACTTCGCTCTTTGAGGTCTTGATCGACAAGTTGACTTCTCCTGTATTGGATTATGCACAACGGGAAGGAATTAACACCACCCTACCTAAGGAGTGGAAGGAGATGCTGGTCACAATCAAGGCAGTGTTGGCTGATGCAGAGGACAAGCAACTTAGCAATAACCATCAAGTGAAACTGTGGCTAGACAGTGTTAGGGATTTGGCCTATGACATGGATGACTTGCTTGATGACTTTGAGATCAAAGCCACTCAGGTTAAGTTGAAGGCGGAATCTAGCACAAGCAAAGGTATGGAGAAATGGAAGTTCTCTTTCTTTAGCCAGCCGCACTTGCTCATGTCTGAACAGAAGATACGAGAGATCAATGGCAAGTTTGTAGCGATTGTCACGGAACAGGCTCGTCTAAGCTTGAAAGAGAATGTTGTGGATAGATCCAACTACACTGGCAAAAGGTATACCACTTCTCTATCGAAGCATCGGTTTTTGGGTAGGGAGAAGGAAGAAGCACATATACTCGAACGATTGATCAATGAGGTCAAAAATTCTAATACCATGTTCAGTATAGTCCCCATAGTTGGGATGGGCGGTATTGGAAAGACAGCTTTGGCTAAGCGGCTGTATAATAATGTCGAAATGAATAGATGTTTTGAGACAAGAGCATGGGTTTGTGTTTCCGATGTTTTTGATGTTTTCAACATCACAAAGAATATTTTCCACTCAATCACCGGGCGGTCCTGGGATAACAAAGATTTTAATGGGCTTCAAGTAAAATTGAGGGACAGTCTATCTGGGAAGAAGTTTCTTGTGGTTTTAGACGATATATGGGATGTCAACTACCAAAGATGGAGTGACCTCTTAGGGCCATTTGACGCAGGGGCTAAGGGAAGCAAGATCGTCATCACAACTCGCAACCTTGGTGTTGGTAAAATAACAGGAGGATCCCCGTATCCTTTGAGGGAATTGTCCCTTGATAACTGTATAAACTTATTAGCCTTTCATGCTCTTCGAGAAACAAACTTTAAGAGCCACCCGGAATTTGAAATAATAGGCAAGAAAATAGCTGAAAGATGTAAAGGTTTACCTTTGGCAGTGATGATGTTGGGTGGTGCCTTGCGTAATAAATGGAATCCCGATGAATGGGAAGAAATCTTAAAAAACATAATAGAGGATCCTTTGAAGACAAAGAATGAGGTTCTTTCTATTTTGAAATTGAGCTATGTCCATCTTCCTTCCCATTTGCGAAAGTGTTTTTCTTATTGTGCGGTGCTTCCAAAGGACTACGAAATTGAGAGGGATGAGCTAGTACTCTTATGGATAGCGGAGGGATTTTTAGATGGACAAAAAACAAAGGAGAATAAGCTTAGATTAGGACGGAATTACTTTAAAGAGTTAGTATCTAGATCATTTCTTCAACAATCAAGTGTCGACACATCTAAGTTTTCAATGCATGATCTATTGAATGATTTAGCAAAGTCAATTGAGGGTGGGATATGCTTTAGCTATGGGGAGTCTCAGCTGGCAGTTAATGAAGATGACGCATCTCTTGGAAGAGCTCGTTATGCATCATTCATCTCGTCAAATTTTGTTACATCAAAATGCTTAAGGGCATATCATGGAATGAAGGTATTAAGAAGTTTAATTCTAGTGCATGTTGGATCTTGTGAGGGCTTAAATAAATTCTGTATTTCCAACAAGGTGTTGCATGACTTGCTATCAAACTTGAAGTACTTGAGGGTGTTCTCATTATGTCATTGTGAGATTGTAGAGGTACCGAATTGTGTTGGTGAATTAAAACATCTTCGATATCTCAATTTCTCATACACTCTTATCAAAAGGCTACCTAAGTCAATCGGCAGCTTGTGCAAATTACAAGCTTTGATCTTAAGAGGTTGTCATAACCTTTCAAAGTTGCCCGAAGATATCACAAAGTTGGTCAGCTTACAATTTCTTGATATTAGAGATACACAAAGTCTAAAAGAGATGCCATTAGGTATTAGTAATTTGAAGAATCTTATTATCTTGTCCAAGTTTGTGATAGGAATAGAGAAAGGGCTACAGTTAAAGGAGTTAAAGAACTTGTCGCATCTTCAAGGAGAATTATTCATATCAGAATTGCAAAATGTGAAAGAAGTTAGAGACTGTGTTGATGCTAATTTGTTCGGAAAGGAAGGCCTAAGTAACTTATTCTTGCATTGGGATAAAGATTTTGGAAATCTCTGGAACGATAAGCACTATTCACAAGTGCTTGAGTTTTTGCAACCTCACACTAATCTTGAAAATCTCACTATCTCGTACTATGGAGGTGCAAAATTCCGGCTAGGGTTAGATGGTCCATCCTATTCAAAGATGGTATCTTTGTGCTTGCGGAACTGTCCTAATGTCACATCGTTGCCCTCACTTAGACAGCTACCTTCACTGAGAGAATTATCTTTTGAAGGTCTCGATGCAGTAAAAATAATAGGCTCTGAATTTTACGGAGGTAAAAAGCCTTTTTCATCCTTAACCACTTTGAAGTTTGAAAAGATGTTGGCATGGAAGGATTGGTCTCCTTATGCCAGGGCCCCAAAAGAAGAAGTTCCATTCTCCTGTCTTCAGCATCTTGTTGTCCGGAGCTGTCCTTCATTGATCGGGACATTGCCTTGTCAACTTGATTGCCTTATAAAGCTTGAAATTCATTCATGCTTGCATTTGAATAACTCAACTAGTGAGGTTTGTCTTCCATCTCTCGATGATTTGTACCTTGAGGATTGTAGTAAGGAGATCTTAAACAGCTTGTTCAAGCTAACTTCTTTGACCATTCTCAAAATTTACAATCTCATAGATCTTGTTTTCTTTGATCATCGGTTTATGAGCTGCTTGGGCAAACTAAAGAGGCTTCAGATAGAACTATGTGACAAGCTAAAATTTCTGTGGCAGGATGGAGATGAAACACGAAATCTCACTTGCCTCCAGGATTTAGCCATTATAAAGTGTCCTCGATTCATATCTTTTGTGGCAGGAGAAAGAGAGATAGAGCTACCCTACAACCTTGAAAGGATGAAATTGGTAGATTGCACAAGTTTAGACAAGCTTCCAAGCAAGATGCACACACTCAAACATTTGGAAATTGGAAATTGTCCAAAAATCATGGAACTAATAATTCTTCAAGATGACTCCAGCAACAATAATCCGATTTCTCAACTTGAATCTCTTAAGATAATTCACCATAATTCTCTGATATCCTTTTCATTTGCCAAGGGTAGACTTGCTCCTCTGAAGGCACTTTCTATATATGATTGCAAGGGAGTGGAGTCGCTAGAAGGGATTGATGTACAATCGCTTGAAACAATGACAATTTGCACGTGTGAAAATATGGGAAGCTTACCACAGTGCCTTCACATGCTCTCCCATCTCACTCAATTGCGTATTTCTAATTGTCCAGCATCGGAGATAGAGGACTTTCCTCCCCTTCCAATCACCCTCTTGAGTCTTTACCTTATTCATTGTTCTAAGATAAAGTCTATTGCCAACTGTAACATTGTCAACTGTAATAATCTCACTGAATTGTTAATATGGAAGTGTCCGGTATTAGAGATAGAGGACTTCCCACCCCTTCCCATCACCCTGCGAAGTCTTACACTTTGGAGTTGTCCAATGATAAAGTCCCTACCAAATCAGTGGCATCATCTTACATCCCTCCAAAAGCTACAAATTCTCAATTGCCAAAATATCCAATGCTTCCCCAAAGGAGGTTTGCTTCCCAAATTGCGAGACCTTACAATTTGGGGGCTCATGGATCTGAAGCAGCCAGTGAGAGAGTGGGGCTTACACCTACTCACATCTCTTGAGAATTTGAACGTAGAGTTTAACATGGGAGGGGAGAGAGAGAAGGAGTGGTTTCCTTCGGAGGATGAGGATGCCTGGAGTCTCTTTCCTTCCTCACTAACCGGTCTTTGGATATATGATTTGAGAAACACGGAAAGACTATCAGGCGGTCTCTGCAACCATCTCTCCTCTCTCCAATGTTTATTGATTGGATATTGCCCCAAGTTGAGGTACTTGCCAGAGGATGGCTTCCCTCCCTCCCTCCAAGAATTGAGCATATTTGGCTGCGGGATTCTGAAAGAGCGATGCACAAAACTCACTGGCGACTATTGGCCCCTCATTGAAGAGATCCCTAAGATATGGATTAATTATCCGATTTGATGAATTGATTCTTGCATCTACGCTACAGTCAGTTTTCTTAGGGTTCAGGTAAGTTATTTTTGGTTTTGAAGGCATCCTTTTCCATTCTACTTTCTCAATTCGATGTTCAATACGAACCGATGTTTGGGTGGGGGATCTCGTTGGGTTCGATTGGCTCTGTTTCGTTGGATGATAAACTATAGGATGAAACGTTCACAATGCTGCCTCTTGCTATGTTGATGACATATCCTCATTTCTACTTGATGCCCAAACCAATTGGGAATGAAATCGCATCATCACGAAGAATCGTAGCATTCCACAATCATAGTCCTCTGCATTTTCAGCGTCTATCGTCTATTCTCTTCCCAACATCTTTTTTCTTGGGCCCTTAAGCTCATTCACTTTGGTTGTTTTGTAGATACCGTTGTGATCTTGCATTGGCAGAATCTCTTGGAAGGATCACGTGCGAACTCTGCTAAGGTAGGGCTAATGCTATTGGTGTCATTGTCTTGCTTCATTTTTTTATTTTTATTTTTGCAATTTATCAATAAAAGGAAGAAGCAATTAAATATATTTGTTGCCCTGCTATGTTCTGAATTTTCCTTCTGGTGAATATGATCTAAATAAGAACAAATCTTTTTCTAAATCTAAAAGCATGATTAATTTTGTGGAAGTTGTGATATGATTGGGAAGAAAAGAGATGCAGTTTTTTTTTATATGGTTTTCTTTAGAATTGAGAACCTTTTTTTTTGTTGACGATGATTCTTCGTAGTATTAAGCAGTCAATCTGGTATAAAATTTTGAGGCAACTCATGGCTCCAAGCTTTCACGTGACAGCATTGATATTCCATAAATTGCTTGCTGGTTGGGTCTTGAACTCTGGTGGTTTTGGAACTGTTGCTCAAAGCTTGCTAGAAATTTTTAGCAAATATACTTATGCCTGTTTGGTTGAGATTGTAATGATAGGCTGCCTACCTCTGGGTTTGCATTATCAGCAGTGACCTCTGGGTCGGCATTTCCATTTACTTGACCGCGGAATATGATTTCATCATAAATTATGACCTTTTATCTTAAAATAACCTTCTCATGTGGCATTCTTCCTACAGGGAGTTCCGGAACAAAATGTTCAAGCTCACATGGGTTCTTTTGCTTTAACTGGAAGTGTTGCACTTCAACCAATGTGTTTCTTGCCTGGTATATCTCCTCTCTTTGTGTTAGTGTAGCATGTATAATATTTTTTGTGGAAGCATTGTTCTTATGACATTGTGAAGCTCTCGTAGAGGTTAGATAATTTGTAATCTGAATTGTAGTTCACTGTGTACTTTCTCCCAGTCTTTTTGGATGTTATTGCACGTATAACATGGTGCTTTGACCATTTAAATAGGCGGTTAGAAAAGCAGAGTTGCATTTGCCAAGATAACTTTCAAGCAACCTCGCATAGTTTTGCTTGACGAGCCATCCAATCATCTGGTAAGTTCTACTCATATTTCTCCATTTTATGACTATGATTACTTTTCCAGTTAGCTTATTATTGTCCTTGCACTAATTGAACTTGTCCAAATCTGGTCTTTACATTAAAAATATAGTAGAACCAAATGGTGGTCACAGCTACACTTATCCCTTGTCATCATACATCTAGCAAATAATGGAAAACAAACCAATCTAATTGTTCCAACGTGGGAAATATTCAAAATAGAGCAATCTACAATACCAAATGGTACTGCTCTTTGTGCCTATAGGCAGTATTGGGCTTTACATACAAATATGTGGACCCCTTTTTATTTGTAAATCCGGTCTTTAAGTTTTGCTTTAATGACCAGTGACTAAATAATTATCTTTGTAAATTGTTAGTTTCTTGTCTAATGATTAGTGTTTATGTTTTTTTGCCTATTTACACTTGTAGGATTTGGATGTGGCTGAGGTGATCATTCAAGGTCTGATCTTGTTCCAAGGATTAATTCCGATGGTGAGATTGATTTTCTTGTCAAAATGCTTCAATTTGACCAATGATGGATCATTTCACAGCTAATAGCCCTCTTTTCACCTTGATTTGTAGGTTGGTCACGATGAGCATCTAATAGCTAGAAGCTTGGATGAGGTCTGGGTGGTTTCACAAGGCAAGGTGGCACCTCTCCATGGGAATTTCCAAGGCTATAGGAATGTACTCCTGTTTTTATTGAATCAGGTGAATCTAGTTATAGCCATCAATTAAGAGTGGTTCATTGGGTTCACATTACCTCATAAAACAGAAAATGAGGCTTAGCTACATAGAGAGAGCAAAAAAGGATGAAGAGAGGATTGCTACTGATATACAAGACGGACTCACAATTACACTAGCCCTCATTTGTCATTTATACTTGATAAGGGCTCGTGGAATGATGAGTCTAAGTTTTTGACATCAAGCATACAGTATCCTTTGCAATAGCTTAAGAATTGAGTTGGGATTGCAGTCCTGGTATAATTTATGATTCTTTGCATATTTTGTTCTAGCAATAGGTTCATTTGTTGTGCCCTTGGAAGTTTGATACTCTATCACCACCGAAGTTAGTTTTCTCATGCACACTAAAATGATTTAATCATTTGCAAAAGAATATTTTCGCACAGTAAATTATTTTGTAAGACAATCCATTTTGTGAGAAAGCTATATTAATATATTTTCCCCATTTTCACTATTTGGCACTATTTTGGAGAATTAATTATGAAAATATTATCACGCTCAACAAAACCCATTCTTAGGAAGTAGGCGAGCTCTACCATTGAAAGTCAAAGACTGACATTTGAGCGGGATTTCTTGTTGGGTTGGATCGGCTCTATTTCATTGGACAATAAACTGTAGGTCGAAATTCACTTAGTGCTGCCTCTTGCTATATTGATGGCATATGTTCAATTCTGCTCGATGCTTAAACAAACTGTGAATAAAGATGCACTATCACGAAGAATTATAGCGTTACACAATCATATGTCTTTGCATTTTCAGCATTTCTTGTATGTTCTCTTCCCACCATCTTTTTCTTGTGTCCTAGCTCATTCATTGTTTTTTTAATGGTTTTCTTTAGAATCGAGAACCTTTTTTATTTATTTATTGATGATGATCCTTTGTAGTATTAAGCAATCTATTCGGGACATAATTTTGGGGCAGCTCATTGCTCCAAGCTTTTAATACAGCTCCATCATGACAGCATTGATATTCCATAGATCACCATTCTATTTGTGTTTACAGCTTGCTAGAAATTTTAGCCTATATACTCGTGCTTATTTGGTTGAGATTGTAACGATATGCTACCTGCCTTTGTGTTTGCATTATAAGCAGTGACCTCTGGGGCAAATCTATTTAGGTCTTTAAAGTATCAGTTGTTTGCATTTACTCCATTGCGGAATATGATTTCGTTATACATCATGTCGTTTTATCTGCAAATACCTTCTTATGTGGCATTCTTCTTGCAGGGATTTTTGATCAAAAAGCTTCGAGCTCACTTGTGTTCCTTTGGTATAATTGGAAATCTTGCACTTCAACCAATGTATACCTTTATGATACATTGCCTCCCTCTCCGCTACCGTTGCATATGTAAATTATTTTTGAAGCAATTGTTTTATGACATTGTGAAGCCCTAATAGAGGTTAGTCAATTTGCAAGTAGTTCACTGTGTACTACTCTGAGGCTTTTTGGATGTTATTGCACATGTAACGTGGTGCTTTGACCATATAAATAGGTGCTCAAAAAGGCAAAGTTGCATTTGCCAAGATAACTTTGAAAAAGACTCGCATAGTTTTGCTTGATGAGCCATCCAATCATCTGGTAAGTCTGCTCTTTTTGTCCACCTTATGACTTCAACTACTTTTCAGTTAGCCTATTGTTGTTCTTGCACTAATTGAACTTATCGAAATCTGATGTTACATTGAAAATATAGGAGAATCAATCAGTGATAATAGCTACAGAGAGCCTCCGATCTGTCATCGTATATCTAACTTATAATGGAATAGAAACCAATCTAATCATTTCAACTTGGAAAATATTTGGAATAAAATAGTTAGCCTGATCAGTTTTTTCGTATTGGAGTGATCTGTAATACCAAAGAGTTCTGATATATGTGCCTATAGGTAGTATTGGGCTCTGTTTATAAATGTGGTCTTTAAGCTCTGCTTTAATGAGTAGTGACTACTAAAGAATTATCTTTGTAAATTGTTAGTTTCTTGTCCAAGGATGAGTGAGTGTGACTCTGCTGTTTTGCCTATCCACAATTGGAGGATTTGGATGTGGCTGAGGTGCTCATTCAAGGTCTGGTCTTGCTCTAAGGAGCAGAGATGGTGAGATTGATTTTGTTGTCAAAATACTTCAATTTGACCAACCATGGATAATTTTCACTGCTAATAGCCCTCCTTTCACCTTGATTTGTAGCTTAGTCACGATAAGCATCTAATAGCGGGAAGCTCATATGAGGCCTGGGTGATTCCACAAGGCAATGTGGTGCCTCTCCATGGAATTTTTAGGACTATAGGAAGGTACTCCAGTTTTTGATATATCAGGTGAATCTAGTTATTACCATCAACTAAGAGTGGTTCATTGGGTTCCCATTACCTTACAAAACTGAAAATGAGGCTTAGCTACATAGAGAAAGCCAAAAAAGATGAAGAGAGGATTGCTGCTGATGTACAGGATAGACTCACTATTACCCTGGCCCTCGTTTATCATACATACTTGTTAAGGACTCGCGGAAGGATGAATTGAAGTTTTGACATGGAGTGTGCAGTATCATTTGCAATAGCTTAAGAACTGAGTTGGGATTGTATTCCTGGTTAATTTATGCTTTCTTGCACACTTTGTTCTAGCAATAGGTTCATTTGTTGTGCCCCTAGAAGTTTGATACTCTGTCGCCATGGAAGTCAGCTTTCCCATACATAGTAAAATGATTTAATCATTTGCAAAAGAATCTTTTTAGCATAGCAAATTATTTTGTAGGACAATCTATTTTTATATGAATATATTTTCCCTATTTTCATTCTTTGCACCGTTCAGGAGAATTAATTATGAAAATATTATCACGGTCAACAAAACTTTATATTCAACTCTGAGTACAGAATTGCGTTGACTAATTATAATGTAGGCCTTGCGTAACCAAAAAATACTATAATGAAACTCCATATAAATACCTGGATTTGTTAGATAATATCCTTTTAACATGTTCAGGTCATCATTGAAAATGAGAAGCTTTCTTTCTCCCAACTGCTACGGTGCAGATGGACAAATGGAACTGATAGCAGAGGCTTGAGTAAGCGAATGTGACAGCTAAATTCTGAATGAGCCCTACAGGTCAAAACATGTTAGTAAACTAGTTGCCTGGTCAAAGATTGAATTTCATTTTTCTTTTATTCAAATACCCACTCCACTCCCATCTCTTGACAACATTTTTAGCGGTCCTACATATTATATTTCCTGTGCAGGACAGTGAACGGGAGGGAGGATCAATAGCTGTGGCTACCATCTGGATGTTTCATTGAGGACTTGCGTCTGCTATTAGATAATCTGATTCCGAGAAGATCGTCGCTTAGCACCACTCATGATTAACTCCTTGAAGGGGGCAAGCCCCACCACATTTACCCCCATTGAGGTGCTGAAGATCCAGTACCATTCACACGTGACAAGATACACGCACTACTACCATTGCAAACGGTTTCAATCTCGTGAGCTCACATGTTGAAGATATACCTTGAATTCAGGCAAATGAAGGGAATTTGATCCAAAAAGGAAATGTGCTGCTATGGCTTCCATGATATACAATATTGAGGAATACTGTTGCATGAGTTCTATTATTGGACACTTCTGTTACATTATCAAGTTATTGCCTGCTTAATGAGGTTTTTGCCATGACAATCATTTCCATGTTGAGGAGCCAAACTGTTTTCTACTTCTTCATCGTCAGAACCTGCTTGAGATACTGTCTCACGAACTACTTTTAGCGGAGACTTTTGATCTGGAGCTGCTGCGAATTGAGCTTGATGTTGACATTCGTGGAGGAAAAATTGAGGTGGTCCTGGTAGTCTGTGGCTTTGACCGAGTAGGATCTGCAGCGAACCATAACCGCTTCTTCATTTGCGAATTGAGGGGTAAATTTTGCCCACCATTTAATATTTTAGTTGTCTTTCGGGAATAGGACACTCACGGTCTACTGGACAAGATCTAACATGCGAACAATTATTTTCATGTCTGAAAATATCTGACATGTGAACATGAAGAGGTTCTTGAAGAGGCTTAATTGTTACAGAAAATCATTTCTCCGTGTATGGAGCTTGATGCTCTTAATTGTTACAGAAGATCTTTTCTCCGTGTATGGAGCTTGATTCTTCTTTTTTAGAGACTTGACATTTTTGGCTCGGTATTTCATTAGAATCCTTGACATTGGTTATGAGTAATTTCAATGGAGTTTGTATAAACGAGAATGACCTCTTAAAAAAGTTTTGGTTATAAGATGATGATTTGCAATATAATGAATATCCGGAGAAATGTCACCCCACATTATTTTATGATTGATCTTTGAAAAGGTCTTCTTCTAGTATTCTGTTTGTTTTGAGACATTTTAACAAAAAACAAATGTTGTTTTCATTTTTCGATATTTAGTATGATAAAAAAAAGCCGGTCAAAGGAACTTACTTTAGTCAATCAGAAAATCAAATAAAAAAATAATTTTTTTAACTTAAAAAGTTGAGTACGAAAATAGTATGGAGGAATATCTACACGGGAAAAGAGGTCTGACGTGTCGTTCTGCTGCGGCCCTTCATCCACCACATATTTCAAAAAATGCAAAACCAAGAAACTAGCGACTAGCAATCGTTTTTATGATATATTCAGAAAGTTTGGCACAAGATTGTAAGATGAACTATTTGAGGGGGAAAAAAGAGTAGTCCCTCTAATTTGCTGGTACAATATAGTGGTGTTTTCTTGATTTAGATTGTTGGGATCACCACTCAAATGACTTTCATTTTAGTTATTACACAGATTTTCTTTTGATTGATTAGTTTGACACCATTTTTTTTTTTTGGGTCGAAAATTTGACGCGGTATTGATTTGGGCTCCTTTTTAAGTAACTGGAAATTTTGCAGTTCAACCAATGCATACCTCGTCTGGTACATCTCCTTCCTCTCTACTGCCGTTACGTATAATTTTGTTTCTCTGATAACTTTTATAGCTGTTTATTATATATGAAAGATAATTTTGATTAATTGTTCCTTTGTGGATTTTTTAAATTTTCTTATGTTCATCTCGCACCTTATGTTGTTCTTCTTGTTGAAGAGTCTCCGATACAAATGACGGCATTATTCAAATTGTGTTGGTTGATAATGATGGCAATTAGCAAAAGCCAGGAAATTAAAGAAAAATTTGGGGCTTTTACTTTGTTTTTCAATACATATATATTTTGTGACTGAATAATTTTGGAGTTGGTTATTAATTGAAGCAAGAAATTCTCAACTCGCACCAAGATGAAAAAAAAATGCCAACTTCCTCACATTTTGTATGACAGGACAAAAATTTTCTTATCTGGAAAAAAAAAAAAAAAAAAGAGGGAAGTATAGATTGTCCATTGAAAATTAGTCTTTTCAATTGATTGGCTCCTTGAAATTTATTTTATATCTTTACACTGTAAACTTTCGCAATAGGCATCAATTTATTTTATATCATTACACTCCTTTGGAATAGCGTCTTTATAGATTTAGAATGTTGTATGATACGTTATGTGGATCGCGAGCCCGAGAGAATTAGACCTGAATAAAGCATTTCGTATCATAAGCTTACAAAGTTATAGCACAAATACAATGTGCAGCCAAGCAGGAAATTCTCAACGAGTAATATCACGCTGAGTCACAAGTTTAAGCTGAGCCCAAAAGGCCCATCAGCCCAAAGCCCATAAAAAGAACCAAGCCCAGCCACATCTTGGTTTTATCCTCTCTCTTTCTCTCTCTTCCGTTTTGTCGCTGCCTCCTCCTTCGATTTCCATACCGTGACTAAAATTCGACTGAACTCGGATTCTTCACTTCGAGCTCTTCATCATTCGGTTACTGCAACAATTTTGAAGGTAAGTTCTCTCTCATTCTCTGGATTTCATTTCTCAATTCAGTTGATAGCATTGATTCTCGGTCTTTCTCTGAATTTCCAGGGACCACTTCATTGAAATTTCTTCTCTATTGCCCTCTGGACACTGTTAGTCGCCACCAACCACCACCGGTCGTCACCGTTCCCATTTCCACGGCCAACTGCAGAAGCTCTGTGCGCCCCTGTTCTCGGTCACCATTGCTGAAGTGCTCGGACTGCGGTCACCACCGTCTCTCACGACGGTTCCTGTTCATGAAGCTGCTTCTATAATCACCTTATTGAGGTCCGAATTTTAATCGTCACAGGTAATCATCCTTCATTCAATCGAGTCGCATGTGCTATGTTTCCAGTTGCTCTACGTACAAACCACTGCCTGGGTAAAATCTACTAATTGCGTTGTGATGATCTCGTTCACATAACTGAATTGTATTGATATGCATATTTGAGGTTGAGGTGTTTTTCTGTATCTTCATATCTGAATTGCGTAGTGCGGGCTTGAGCCGAGACATTCTTCAGTATATTTGTCGACTTACTTTCGACGATTTCTTCAATGCATGTACGACCGTCAGTCTCAACAAGTTGTGCTGATGGAACCAAAGGGGGCCATTCGGTTCCATGTCGGAGCAAACCGAAGCTGTTCGGCTGCTTAGAAAGATATTCCTTGCAATTAAGATGCAAAAAAACCTGAGTAATTTTGCTAATGAATTGGCTGAGTCACGACTAACCAAGCCCACAACAGAGAACAAAATCTTCTTAAGTACGCGAGTTTCTCTCTTCGTTCTGCTGGAACACACGAATTGAATGTTCTCAAAGGAGTCCTAATTTTTTCGTAAAGAAATCCTCAGGAAGCAATGACATACCTACAGGATCTAGACGCATACTATCTAAGTTTAATGTAAAGAGTTAGAAACTATCAAAATATATCAGGAATAGGACATGTGCTTACAATCCGCAAAAGTGAAAGGAATTAGAAGAAATTGTTACTTGTAATGATCCGTTAGAATTACTTTAACGTCACTAGCTAAACTTCATCAATGAAGATCATTTCATTTAATTATAAACTGAAATGTATGGAAATGGTGTAATTTAGCTTATCAAATAGAGTTGTGTTTGGCACCGCTCTTTCTCTACAAGGTTTCTTTTCTTTTCCCTTGAAGCCGCCTCCTATCTGCAGTGTTGTCCCTGAGGGGGAGAGGTCCCTTCCTCCCTCCCTCCCTCCCTCCCTCCTTCCCTCCTTCCCTTTTTTTAAGTTTTCCATCTTTCTTTTTCTCCCAATCTGTTCTAGGAGTTTGTGCATGATTATATTTTTGCAGCCGATCTTGGATGAATGTGGAGACCAGCTTGGCCATCCGTCTAGTCGACAACCACAACCTCTTCAAGGTTATGTCGTTTTCTTCTCTTGATTTGGACTTAGGTGAAGCTTTGGGTTTTACTCTTTCAAACTTGATTAAAATATAGATGCGTGAGCTCCTTATAAGTACTTGATACGTGTTCTTTCAACATTTTGATGCTGGTTTCTTTGCAAGATAATTTTGCAAGATAATCGTGATGAAGACATTGGACCTAGATGCGCACCGCAAGCCTTTGCAAATGGAGTGAGAGACTTCGGCATGTACTCATGATTGAATCTAGTGACCATCCATCAATCGTTTATGGTATCAAAGTTGTTCTTAAGGGATGAAAGTGTGCTTCTAGCTATAAAATGCACTTTGTTATTTGCTTTCTAACTTTTTATTTGTTCTACAATTATTTGGGATTTATCAAGCTTGAAAGTCTTCTATGTACCTCTCAAGTATTATTTTGATATATGGATAGTATCTTTCTTTCTACAAAAATAAATAAATAAATAGAGTTGTGCTCGTCATTTACTCAAGGTACAAGTAGTTACAACCGAACTTTAGATAGGAGACACGACAACCAGAAAGATTACACATAAAATGTTGCAAACAATCGACAACTAACTCTCGCCTCTGCGAGCCCTACTCTTCCGCATATGGTAGCTCCCTTTCTCCAAAAACCCTAATCGACTAAGTTGCTCTCTGCACTTCTTTTTCCTTATCTTGCTTCTTTCGATCCTTTCTTTTTGATCGCTACCTTCCGCAACCCATTCTTGCTAAACCCCCAAAAAAAAAATTATTCTCTCATTCTGCCTTGATCCGCTGCCGATCTGTGATGCTTCAGTCCAATAGAGCAATCGTCAGTGTTTCTTTTTATGAAACTGATCCAGTGATCTTGTTGATGGGGGCCTCGTAAGGTTTCTGTGTGCCTTGCTCTTCAAACCAGCTTCATTTGACGATTACAATGTTGGAGGCCTTGCAAAGGTGTGCCTTTGGATACTTTATGATCTTTTGCTGATGGTGAACCCTCTATCGGTAATGTCAATTTTACAATGGATCTCTGGCGCTATGTTGCTACGGAAGAGGAAGGAGTTGTGAGATCTCTTTTTGTCCATAAATATTCGGCTCAAATGTTTCTCTCTAGGGAACCTTACCTTTTTCCTTTCTGTTTTGGACGGAGGATCTTCGACTGGTGGTAAGGCTTTTCTTCGCATCCATATACCCTCGGTTTTTGGGTTACTTCATTCTAAGCTTCCTTCAATCTTTCACCCAAACATTTCTGGATCCTTTCTTCTCTAAAGCCTGTCCTCGTAAGTTTGTAGGCCCATATTCCCTGTTTAACAAGCTACTATGGAAGGGAAAGAAGAAAATGAGTTGAGATTAGCGGCACTATGTAAAAGCCTGGGTGATTTGTGGTCTGAGGATGATATAGTCGAAGCTTCCACAGCTATTTCACCACAAAAGAGGGCAGAATGCAATCGCACTTTATTCGGGAAACTATTTTCAAAACCAAATGTCAACTTCCCTGCTTTTCTGACTACCGTGAAGAAAGCTTGGCGATCAGACTTTGTGGTTGGTATCCAGAAAGAGCCAGGTTTTTTCACTTTTGTGTTTCAATCGAAAGAGGAAAATGAGAGAGTTCTACAAACTGGACCATGGTCTTTTTCCAGTAATCTACTTGTGCTAAAACAATGTGTACTTGACATCCCGAGACACTACTATGACTTTACCAGCACTGCTTTCTGGGTTCGGTTTGGAGGAATTCCTCCTGTTTGGCGAACAGAAGAAGTCTTCCAGGACCTGGCAAAGAAAATAGGGCAAGTGTTAGAAGTTCAGGTGGAACCCCAGGGTACAAGACAATACAAAGGAGGTCGGGTTAGAGTGGATCTGGACTTAACAGCCCCATTAAAATTAGGGGCCATATTGGATATTGGTACCAAATGGCTCTGGGTAGAATTCAAATATGAACGTTTGCCACATTATTGTTACTCATGCTGAAGAATCGGTCATTATGCAGCCAACTGTGTAATCATCCCCTATAATGAATCTCCATGGTCAATGAACAAGACGGTTAAATTTGGCCCTTGGTTAAAGGCGGAAGATTGTGATCATAGTCCACATAGGGCAGCGTTTTATGGGAAAACAGAGGAGTACATAACAGTACCAGAAAACCTTTCTCCAGCACAGACCATGGAAATAACAGCCAGAGATGAGGGTGGCTTCAGCAAAGCTCCTACCTGCAGTAAGAAAAGAATCGAGAGTTCACATGAACAGGTGATGACAGAAGAACCAGCCGATTGTTCCTTGCCAAATTTGGAATATGGCAAATAGCTAATCTGCTATGAAGCTACTAATTTTTTTTTTTTTTTATCGAAGATGGGTAAATGCAGCAAGAAGAGTATGAAAGTGCAGAGGGCAAAGAAAAAAAATGCATTGCAAAATCAGTTCCTCTACTCATTGATGATACTGACCTCTTGGAAACTCCAATTCAAATTGTTAAGGATGGCAATGAGTGGGCCTTGGTGGCTAGCCCTAATAAGCCACCACTGACGAATGAAAATTATCAGTTGGCATTGTCAGGGGCTGGGCAACCCCTTGACATTCCATGCACTGAGAGCACTAGTTTCTCTTGAAAGGCCCAACCTTATCTTTTTAATGGAAATGAAAAATAAAGCATCGATGGTGGAAGGAATCAAAAGGAAACTAAAATTTTCAAACCTTTTCACAGTTAATCCAAAAGGAATTGCGAGAGGCTTAGCTGTTCTATGGCAAGAAGAAGTGGGGCTTAAACTTAATGAAAGCTCTCAAGAATTCATTGACCTGGAGTGCATCGACTCAGTAAGTGGATGTTCCATGAGAATCACCTTTGTTCACGCTTCAACAAATTTTGGACAAAGATTAAAGCTATGGTAGTAATTGATGGATTTTCAACTCACCAATTCTCTACCTTGGGTTTGTATGGGTGATTTCAACGAAATATTATATGTATGGGAGAAAGTGGGGAAATGAGAAGCAGATAACTATCGAATTACAACCTTCAGAGATTTCCTAAATGCATGTTCTCTAATGGACATTGAAAGTAAAGGATGCGCGTATACATGGGCAAACAACAGGGAAGGGGAGGATTTTGTCAAAAAACATCTAGATAGAGTTCTTTTTAATATGGACTGGAGACTTACTTTCTATGATGCTGAAGTACAAGCCCTTCCAGCAATTGGCTCAGATCATAGTCCCCTTCTCCTTGTGTTACACCTTGAGAGTCAGCAAAGAAAAAGAATCTTAAGAATGGAAGCCTACTAGACAGATCATACAGAGTATGGTGAGCTTATAAGGCAAACATGGAACACTAAACCTTTGAACCAAAACAACTTCTCAGCAAAGTTAAAAGCAATATCGGAAGTTCTCACTAAGTGGAGCAAAGCTACGTTTGCACATGCTCCATCTCAAATCAGGGCACTCACTTAGAACTTAACGGAACTTACTAACCAACCCTCTCATCTCTCCAGTAAACAGGAAGTCCAAAAAACAGTACATCAGATTCAGCAATTATGGCACCAAGAAGAGAAATTTTGGGGCATACGTTCTCGCATTAACTGGCTACAATGGGGTGATCGGAATAGTAAATTTTTCCATGCAACTACTATGCAACGAAGGTAAAGAAACAAGATTACTATGTTGCAGCTAGAAGATTTCAGCTGGTGTAGAGATGTCCCAACCATTAAAAATCACATCGAGACCTTTTATAAGAACCTGTTCACGTCAGCAGGCCCCCGCAATTACCAGCCTATTCTAGATCAGTGCCTTAGCCCTGTCACTACGGAAATTAATGCACATCTAATGGCTACTCTTACCATGGAAGAAGTTAAGACAGCAGTTTTCCAGCTGGGGTCTCTCAAAGCCCCTAGTCCCGACAGTTTTAACGGTCTGCTCTACCAGCAATCCTGGGATGATATCAAATCCGACGTGTTTCAGCTGGTGCAAAATTTCTTAACTACAGGTATCCTTGATCCCCATCTCAACAAAACATACATTACCTTGATACCAAAGATAAAAAAAAATCCTGAAAATATAAGACAATTCAGACCAATCAGTTTGTGTAACTTTGGTTACAAAATCATCTCAAAGGTTCTAGCCAACAAATTGAAACATTACCTTCCAGAAATCATCGAGCCTGAACAAGGGGGCCTTTGTCCAAGGACGTCAAATTCAGGATAATATCCTCATTGTCCAGGAAGTTTTACACCACCTGCAAATCACCAAAAGGAAGAAAAAAATCTCAAGCCATCTTAAAACTGGATATGCAAAAGGCTTATGACAAGCTTGAATGAGATTTTCTTAGAGATTGCATGCTGAAAATGAGATTTTGTGAGAGTTGGGTAACCCTAATTATGCAATGCGTCACTATGGTGTCTCTGAGTGTTATTATAAATGGGGAACCTTCTTAGTTTTTCACCCCCACGCGAGGCCTTAGACAAGCGATCCCCTTTCTCCATATTTATTTATCCTAGCCGCAAATGTCCTGACATGGATGATGAAGAATGCAACAATAGAAGGCAGCATTAAGGGGATAACACTCAATAGGTTCTGCCCTACTCTGACACACCTACTCTTTGCTGATGATGCAATATTTTTTCTTGAAGGAACTCTTATTGAATGCCAAAATTTAGCCAATATCCTTCATCAATACTGTTATGGTACTAGCTAAGCCATTAATTTAAACAAATCAGGGGTTTTTTTTAGTAGAAACTGTCATCTGCCCTTGAAAGAAACTTAGCAAATGAGCTTAGAGTCCAATTTTAGAAAAAGCAGGCAAATACCTTGGTATTCCAACAGAATGGGGGCACACTAAGAAAGAGATGTTCGCTCAGATAGTGGCAAGAGTTAACTCAAAGTTAGCAGGCTGGAAGGAACAATTGTTAACTAAAGCTAGCAAAGAAGTCTTAATTAAAAGCGTTGTACAAGCCATTCCCACTTATGCTATGTCAGTCTTTAAACTCCCTATCTCAATCTGTCGAGCTATAGAAAGAAGGATTACAGCTTTCTGGTGGCAGAAAGGTGATTCGAATAGAGGCTTGCATTAGGAAAAGTGGGAAGTCCTAAAAACCAGGAAAGATGAGGGTGGATTGGGCTTTAAAGACCTGATCAATTTTAATAGGGCTATGCTCTGAAAGCAAGCATGACGACTGGCTAAATCTCCTTTAGACCTGTGGAGCAGAATCCTGAAAGGTATTTACTACCCAAATGGAGATCTATGGAAGGCAAACAAGGGTCTACGACCATCTTGGGGTGGCAAAGTATCTTAACTGGTAGAGATATTATAAAAATAGAAGTCAAGTGGAAAGTGGGGGATGGAAAGTCTATAAATATTAGAGAAGATCGATGGCTACATTCCGGTGTACTAGGTGGCCCAGCAAATCAGCATGACCCTATTATGGTTTCAGACCTGATCAATGAAGATCCGAGCACATGGAATGAACCTCTAGTACTTAATACTTTTGAAGAATCTACGGCAAATGAAATTTTGGCGAATGATCTCAACACTCACCCAGAGAAGGACTGTCTTGTGTGGACAGGAAATAAGACAGGAGAATATACAGTGAAGAGTGGTTATAACCGAGCCCCTTCCCCTCTACCAAACCTGACCTAACCAAAGCTTCCTGCTCTTTCACCATGCCAAGATCCTTGTGGACTAGAATATGGTCTATTTCTATACCCCCAAAGCTGTGAATCTTCTTATGGAGCTTGTGTTAGAATGCTATTCCTACAAGAGAGAACTTGTACAGAAAGCGAATCATCCCTGAACCCTTATGCCCTTTCTGTTCTACCCACATGGAAACAATGGAACACTTATTCCTATTGTGTAAATGGACAAAAACTATATGGGCTGACCCTCGCATCAACATTAACTGCCACCCCAACAACATCAGAAGATTCGATATATGGCTTATGGAGGTTTTTCAAGAAAAGAAAGGCTTACCGGAGCAAGAACTCGTCGCAGCCATACTGTGGAACATCTGGAAATCTCGAAACAATTTCATCTTCAGAGCAAAACCCCCTCAAATAGCAGATCTTGTCGACCTTGCACAAGAACAGCAATGGAATTTCAGTAGCTGGCAAATCAGAAAAAGGGAAAACCCTAAACTCCATGACAAACCTGGTTGATGGAAGCCACCGGAGGGGGATGCATTGAAGCTCAACGTCGACGCTTCGTGGCTCCCAGGTGAGTTTCTTTGCTCAATCACCGAAATCATTCGTGACTCGAAGGGGATGGTGGCTGCGGGATTTGCTTGTGAAGCTAGGGCTTCCTCACCCACACAAGCCGAAGCCCTCTCTCTCTTGCACAGGTTCAAGTACTTGAAGGAAAAAGCCAATTCCCACATGCAGCACTTCTCGAGTCAACCGGTTAGGTGGGTATGTGAAAGTGATAACTTGAGTTTGGTTGAGATGGTGTTGGGCTGGGCCGAAGCCCCATGAAATTTTAAGGAAATTACTGAAAGGCGCCGAGACATGATGAATCTTTGCAATCCATTCCAGGTCTTATATGTTTCACGCGAAGCAAATCGGGTGGCTGACTGGGTTGCAAGATCTCACCGCGCGAGGAAACTTCCTGTTAATTGGGTGAGCTCTCCTCCCCCTCCTCTATCGGAAATTCTATGTTCAGAATTCTACCCATCGATGTCGTGTAAGACTTATGTTCTCTTATGAATGAATGAAGTACCTCCTTTTTCGATCAAAAAAAAAAAACCGACAACTAAAAAGATTTACGTATCAGAACTTTTGAATTGGAAACAACTTAAGAAACATATGATAAGAACAATGATATGCACTAAAGATGCTCTAATACTCTCCTCAATTTGATCAGGATACCACCTCGAAGAGATTGTTCTTCACAAGACGAAACATAATCAAGTAAAGATGTCAATTGAAAAATCAGTAGTCGGAATTCCCAAATGAAATGGATATTAATGTCAATATACTTGGTGTGAGCATGGAAAAGTCGGATTGGCAGCTGGATAAGTGGCTCCAACGTTATCGCAAATGACTTCAACAGGTTTAGGTAAAAATATATGAAGATCAACTGAAATCTGCCGAATCCAATCAAGTTTCTGCAACTCCATCGGCGAAACTCCTGTAGCCAGATTTTGCAAGTGGGTTGCTCTTTTAGCATGCCAAAATAATGTCGGACCCAAGAAAAGTCACACATCTAGGTGTTGAGCGATGAGTATCGAGACAACCAGCCCAAATCAGCATGAGGGAAACGTCACTAAGGAGCTGTCAAGTACGGCTTCAAAAAGAGTCCATAATCGGTGGTTCCGTATAAAAATCTAATAATGCACTTTACCGCTTGTAACTGAGGTATACGAGGGCAGTGCATAAACTGATTCACAATACTAACAGCATACGAAATGTGTGGTATAGTGATAGATAAATACTATAAAACCCCCCATCGGGCTTCTATGTTCAGTAGGATCCATCCATAAATCTTCTTCCACCACTGTCCTTGGACTTTCTATCTTTGGTAGTGGATTATCAGTGATTTATTTTCCCCTAAGTTTTAATTTGAATATTTCTTTATTAATGTTATGGTTTTCTTCCTTTAATTTTTTTACCTCTTTATAGAGATCTTGATTAGTCAACCTGCGCCTCTATTATTCTTTGTCATTGTCAAAATTTCTTGCAAATCGTACAATTTTTTCTGAATTTTGAGGCAATCTCTTAATCTGTGTAAGTACTTCTTTCTTTTTGAACTTCCGCTTGCTATTTTTATTCTACCGTTATTACATTTATACTCGGAGTACCTAATCCACATGTGAAATTATCTTTATGATTACATTCTTGAATTTCTTCATCTTCCACTAATTCATACGCGTATTCTTCCTCTGTTTCTTATGACAATGACACAGTTTCTAGAATTTTCAATTGATATATGTTCCTTTGAATTTGCAATTTGACGCATAACAGACTACTTCTTTGTTTCTTTTATTTATGAATTTCTTTCCATACTTTTCTCTATTATTCTTGTATGATATGAGCCATTGAGATGAATGATATGAGCAAGCCACCGTTCGGTGAAAAGTACAAGTTACTGTAAAGCAAATTGAGCATCCACCATGTGATAGCCTAAGCGACGGTGCGCGGGGAGGAGGGATGATGGTGCGTCCACACCTCGGTCCCTAAACGTGCATAGGAAAGGGGAATGGATCCCTCTCTAGTCCCACATCGCTTAAGGAGAGAGTCATGGGCTAGTTTATAAAGGCTTGGATCCCTCTAATCTGTGTAACACGTTTTAAAGCCGTGAAGATTCAGTGTCAAAAGTGGACAATATTATACAATGAGACCTGAGTCGTTATACACTAGGCATTTATAAATGGTACTATAAGCACTTTTTTTTTTTTCAAATTCAATACATGACATGCATGCAAGATCAAAGAGAAGTTATATCACATCAACACAACTTTATATGTATCCAAAATACTTATTCAATTAATTATATCAAAGCAAACATCAATGAGTTAGTTTATTGATCAATCTAATGTTTAATATCGAACTATGGCCATGTTTAACACTCCGTGATGAGACCTAGCAAGATTCCCTTTTGACGTAGGTCTCCACTTTATATAAGCTAGTGTCTCAATCAAAATAGGACATATTGAGAACTGTATACATATTCATAACCATTTAATGGGTTCAAATTATAGATGCAAGAGCATAAACTCCTCCAACCAATCACGTAACTATTTCACCTTTCATAAACTAGTTCACTAATCAATATATGCATCATTGCACAATTCTTTCCATCAGGAAGAGTGCATTTCACATGGCCCTTCGCAAACCATATAACAAATAATTAATTTTCAAACTATTTCAAGAGATACTTTGCTATGCCATTTCAGGAACAAAAGCATATTCAATGTTAGATCATGTTTTATGCAAAAAAATATACTTTAAACACCACCTTTTTTTTTTCCTTTTAAATGAAGAGCATACCATGTGTTACCTTTTTCATTGCTTATGGCATAAGTATTTTTTGTTATTTTTGGGACATGAGTTCATAGATCATACAATAGATAAGCACCGCTCACCTAAATATGCGAAACCAAACAATGAAAGCTACCTTACAAACAGAAAAATCAAGTGAGAAATGGAGATTGAAATTAAGTATTAACTACCTCAACTAAAAGTCGACTAAAAGCTTATTTAGTAACAAAACAAGTCTAATGTGCAAACCGAAAGCTCACCTAAAGTAGAACTCACATGCGATATGTAAAAAAATGAGCTCTATAAGAATTTTGTCACAAGTGGGTCCAAAGTCATTAGAAATTTAACGTGACCTTCCACCCAGAAGAGGTCCAGAGAAGGGTGAAAGCTGGTGTCAAGTAGTTCATATATGGTTCTCAAATAAACTTCAAAATTTCAGCCCGACCAAATTGTAATCCCAAATTTACTTCCATAAAATCCCATAATTCGATGACACATTAAGTTTCATCGCAACATGATTTATAGCTCAACAACTCCTAGAATCAACTCGCCAACCTAAATCCTAAATCAAGTTGAAATTATAGCTTATCCAAAAAAATTTCTTCAATTTGATAAATTAAGTCCTTGAATTTTTATCGAGTGGTTCGGAATGAGGCGTTGAGATGACCTAAACCCTCTCTCTCTCTCTCTCTCTCTCTCGCGCGCGCGCGCGCGGGCGCGCGGGGTTTACTACTCTTTTCCAGTTTTCTGGATTCTTCTTTCTCTCTCATAACTATTCTACTTTCTCCCGTTAAGCTAAGCTCCAACATTTATAAATAAGCTGAAGGAAGTTAGTCCGTTGGGCTTCTAAGATGGAGCTTCATGGTATAAAATGAGAATTGGCCCAATTGGGTCTCTTGGGCCTAAACCCATTTTTTTTTTCATGGTGGCGCCCTGTAAAGTCTTAGACACAGGATGAGGGAAAATAATGACCTCGGCTCAAATCGACCATCGAATGGTGTGGGCTCCTTGTGAAAGCTAACCTTTCACAATGCAGCGGAAAAATTATGAACCTAAAATTCATTATTTACAATGCAAATTTCCCTATAGATGGAGTCAGGTTAGTAATTGGGTAATTAAATGTGAGATGATTAGTCTAGCTAGGAGCGCCAGGTACGACGGGGTTGGAATAAGTTGTCCTAGCGGTGGTGCTGATGACCACAGCGTGGCAATGGCCGTGGGATCGGTGGCGCTCTCTCGGTCACCCCATTCCTAATTTTTTCTTTTTTTCAGTTTTTGCTGTTTTGTCTTCTTCGTTTCTCTTTATGCCATTTTCATTTTATCAAACTTTAACTTGTAAACATAAATGGAAACTTAGACATAATTTTAATAGACACGTGCAATAGAGAGTAATGAATGAAAAACCCCAACATGATTAAACATGAAAACAGTTGAATGAAAATAGTATTGTTAATTATATATAATACGTGAAAATTCTGCTAGTATTGGAAAAAGAGTCGCATAAAAATGGTAGAGGAGGAATGCGAAAAGTAAAGCAGCAAAGCCAAATTTTTTTTTTTTTTTTTTGAACTAAAAAGCAGCAAAGCCAATTTGCGTCATGCAATCTCTTGATCTTTGTGGAATTTTAAAGTTTCTTTCCGTTGGTAGTCTTTCTTTAAGTGCTTCACTTTTGCTTCACATGTTAGGCATAGAAATTTCCAAACAAGATAGCACAGGATATCCAATAAAGTCTTTGGAGTATATTCCCCGAATATTACAAAACAAACAGTTGTGCACAAAAAATATTTTATTTTGTTTGCTATAACCTCTAATAGGCATCTTTGAAAGTCTTGGTCTTTGATTAATCTATGGTCGTTTGGTGTGGCACGTATATTATATGTGTGTGATGTTGTGTAGTGTAATTTTCTATACATTATATGGTATTAATTGGAGATTTTGACTTATTTAGTATTGCAAAGCAAGTTGCTCAATGGACTAGTTGGTGGGGGAAAATTATTCAAAATTCCTAAATTTACCGCACTTTTTACCAATTCAATCATAAATCTTTTAATCAAGTCATTTTTTGGTCAAAATTGTATCAATGAAATCCTTAACCTTTTCATATTTTGTTAATTAAATCCATTTGCCCAAATTTAATCAGAATTCATTAATATTGACACCAGCTGTCCTATGTAGCAGGAAAACTAGCATTGATGTGGATAATTTTAATATTATTTTAATATATTTTTGGAAAAATTCCAAATAAGTGTCTGAAGTATTTTCATTTTCTAAAATAAAAGTTTGAAATAGACTTTGTTTCAAACAAAGACTTGAAGTGCCATTGTTTTTACAAATAAGGGCTTGAAATGGCTATATCTATTTCAAATAAGAGCTTGACTATTTAATTATCTAATGGCATTTTCATCATCTATATTTTTGAATTTTTTCCTTTTTCTAGTTTTTCTTTCTTCTCCGTTGGTGGTCAATTGGGCATTGGCAATGCCCAGAGAGAGCTAGATGAGGGCCACCCTCATTGGCCATAAGTAAGGGATGGCCTCCCCTTAGGAGAGACCACCTTTGGAGCCATCGGCGAGGTCGATGAGGCTATCTTCACCCTAGGGGAGGTAGTCCTCTCGACCATCGGTGAGGTCAGCCCTTGCTAGTGGCCAACAAGGGATGGCCTTGCCTAGGCGAGGTGACCCTTGCCTCAGGTGAGGTCGACGAGGATCGTTGAGCCCTCACTAGCCCTTACTAGTCGTCAGCAAGGGCCAACTAACCCTTGTTGACTCTCGCTAGAGGTCGCGCAATCCTTGCTCAAAAATATATAAAGAAAAAATAAGATAATAAAGAAATAATTTAAAATTAACTTTTATTTAGATGAAGGTGCCCTTCAACCGATCAAAATACAAAGTCGACCAACGATTGATATAGTCGGACCCTTATTTGAAACAATCATGACTATTTCAAGCCCATATTTGAAATAATTATGGTCACTTTAGATTTTTATTTGACACGAGTCTAATTCAAACTCTTATTTGAGAAAATGCCAGCACTTAGGCCATTGTTTGGAATTTTCCCTTTTTTACTCATTTGTTTTCTTTTTCCTTTTTTCTTTTCTTATATTCTCCTTCTTTATTTTTTAATTTTATTCTCTTTTACCTTCTTTTCTTTTTTTTCTTTTTCCCTTTTCCCCTCTGCCCTTACCTTTTTTTTTTTTTTTTTTTTTTCCCTTTTTTCCCTTCACTGGCCATCGCCTTTTCAATGGTCAATGAAAGGAAAAGAAAAAAAAAGAAGAAAAGAAGAGAAAAGGAAAAAAAAATAAGAAAGAATTTCGAAAAAATATTAATATATTAATTGCTCATGTCAAAACCCGTCGTGTCATGTAGGACAGCCAATGCCCACATAAGCGATTTGCGACCAAAACTAACTAAATAGACTCAATTGGCAAAACGTGAAGATTTGTAGAACTAAATTGACATAATATTAATGTTTAGATCTGAATTGACAAAAATACAATAAGATTAGAACTTTTGGACCATTTTTCCTTAATGATTGTGCCAAACGTTTTTTGTTGTTTTGCCTTAAGCAATTATTTCTATTTTCCTTATCCAACACAGAAAGTTAGCCACCCATGATGACTTGTAGATGTATAAAATAAACTAAGCTGCCATTGCTTGGTGTATCATTTGTTTATCTGAAGATTCAGTCAGTGCAGGCAGCACAAAGATGCTCATTTGCCAGTCCCAATTATGATGGTTAGCTTCATTCATCTTAAAATATTTGCTAATCTTTTGGCAAGAACTTTACGTGTTCGTCCACATTAAAGGACTAATCGAGCACCTTCATATTTATCCATAATATACTCAAGGTAATTGTTTTCTTAAACATTTGGGAATTTCTAGGGCTGTAACGGCCACGAAAAAGCCCACGTTGATTGCATATTCAACGATATGTAAAAATCATTAGGATGCTAGAAATTTACAGATGCATTCAAAGCCAAAAAGCAAACAAAACACAGGTAAGGAAAGAAAAGATGCGTAGACTAGGTCATATTAAAAAAAAAAAAAAAATCTTTTGTCCTCTGTTCTGGATGCCCAAAAGAAAAAGGTCCTCTGTATCAAACAACAGCGAAAAATCTTGATATGAAGAAAAAGGCGAACAATTCACGAAATAAGCACTTGTAGAGAGAAAATATTTTACTTTGATTTGTCTAACCTTTTATGTACATTCTTGAGAGTCTTGGTCTCTGTTTAATCTTTTTGGTTGGTGAAAGTTTTGGTCATCTTGAACTCTATAGTTGTCTCTCTCCATAGGCTCATTATCACCTAGCTTCACCATATCCCTTGTCGTTTTCCAGAGTGACCAATTAAACATATAGAGAGATCGTTCCGGGTTCTTTCATGGCTTCCTTCTTATGCTAATTTATAGTATTGTTAACTTTAAGCAAGACATATAATACGTCAAAGTGCTATTTGTACTGAAAAAAGAGACACTCACATAGGGATGAAAGAGGAGGGATGTGAAAAGTGAAGCAATAATGCCAATTTGCGTCCTCTAAATTCTTTATCTTCTTGGAATTGATTAAAATTTCTTTATGATCAACACTTTCTGATCTTCTTGCGTACATGATATCCAATCAAAGTCTAGGTCTTCCTGATGAAAAGTATTTTAATAGAGCATATTATCACGACAGTTGTTTGAGTTAGACCGAAGAGAGGACCTTGATGCACATTATGTCCTTGAGTTTAGATAAATCAATTGTTGTCCTTTTTCTCTATATCAAGACTTTTGGCTGTCGTTTGTAAGAGATGGCCCTTTCTTTTGGCATAAAAAACGGAGGATAAAAGGTGATTTTTCTTCATATGACGAACTTAGGGTGCATTCATATCTACATCTAGAATTTATAACTTCTAAGTGTGCTGTTATTTATTTATTTATTTATTTATTTATTTATTTATTTATTTATTTATTATTATTATTATTATTATTATTATTGTTATTATTATTATTATTATTATTATTATTATTATTATTATTATTATTATTATTATTATTATTATTATTATTATTATTTTGTAGTTATAGGCTTTTACATGTCAGCTATAGAGTTAAAAAAATTGCAAAAAGATCGGCGGCAATGATCCGCTGCAGGGTGCTAAAGAAGTTGATAATCATGAATTGCTTGTTAAGAGAATTGTGGTCCTTTGAATAGACAAAGTTAGCCCAAAGCAACTTGCTTAATGAATTAGTTGGCAATTTATGACTTGTTCACCATTTCAGGACTAAAATAAAGCAAGTTGCTTGATATATTAGCTGGCTGTCATTATTTTAGGACTAAAATAAAGCAATTTGCTTGAGGGATTAGCTGGTGTGCCAGACCCTTTTTGTTTAGCCCAAAACACATGTTTCCGTTCTCCTCATCGAACAGACAAAGTTAGCTGTTTTTGATAATTTGCAGACTTATAATAAAGAGTCACCCAAAAAAAAAATAAATAAAGAGTGAGATGACATTGTTGTGTGGATCTTTAACATTTTATCCTTCAAATATATTTGTTTTTTTAATAAAGGTAAGAAAAAAAATTTGTTTTAGTCCATGCAAGTTGCACAAAGATGCTTATTTTGTAGTCTACGCCAATTTCCATCATGCAATCTCTTGATTTTTGTGGAATTGATTAAAGGTTTTTTCAATTGGTAGTCTTTCTTTAAGTGCTTCACTTTTGCTTCACATGTTAGGCATAGAAATTTCCAGACAAGATAGCACAGGATATCCAATAAAGTCTTTGGGGGATATTCCCCGAATATTACAAAACAAACAGTTGTGCACAAAAAGTATTATGTTGTTTGCTATAACCTCTAATAGGCATCTTTGAAAGTCTTGGTCTTTATTTAATCTATGGTCGTTTGGTGTGGCAAGTATATTATATGTGTGTGATGTGTAGTGTAATTTTCTATACATTATATGGTATTAATTGGTGATTTTTGACTTATTTAGTATTGCAAAGCAAGTTGTTCAATGGACTAGTTGGTGGGGGAAAATTATTCAAAATTCTTAAATTTATTACACTTTTTATCAATTCAATCATAAATATTTTAATTCGGTCAATTTTTTTGGTTAAAATTGTGTCAATTAAATCCTTAACATTTTCATATTTTGTTATTAAATTCATTTGCCCAATTTTATTCGGAAATCACTAATATTGACACCAGCTGTCCTATGTAGCAGGATAACTAGCATTGATGTGGACAATTTTAATATTATTTTAATATATTTTTGGGAAAATTCTAAATATGATGACTTGTAGATGTATAACAAAAACTAAGCTGCCATTGCTTGGTGTATCTTTCAAAATGTTTATCTGAAGATTCAGTCAGTGCAAGCAGCACAAAGACGCTCATTTGCCAGTCCAAATATGATGGTTTCATTCACAGCTAAATTATTTGCTAATCTTTCGGCAAGAACTTTACATGTTCGTCCACATTAAAGGACTAATCGAGCACCTTCTTATTTATCCATAATATACTCAAGGTAATTGTTTTCTTAAACATTTGGGACTTTTTAGGGCTGTAACGGCCACGAAAAAGCCCACGTTGATTGCATATTCAACGATATGTAGAAATCATTAGGATGCTAGAAATTTACAGATGCATTCAAAGCCAAAAAGCCAACAAAACACAGGTTAGGAAAGAAAACATGCGTGGACTTGGTCATATTAAAAAAAAAAAATCTTTTGTCCTCTATTCTGGATGCCCAAAAGAAAAAGGTCCCCTGAATCAAACGACAGCGAAAAACCTTGATATGAAGAAAAAGGCGACAATTCACGAAATAAGCACTTGTGGAGGGAAAATATTTTACTTTGATTTGTCTAACCTCTTATGTACATCCTTGAAAGTCTTGGTCTCTTTTTAATTTTTTTGGTTGGTAAAAGTTTTGGTCATCTTGCACTCTATAGTTTTCTCTCTCCATAGGCTCATTATCACCTACCTTCACCATATACCTTGTCGTTTTCCACAGTGACCAATACAACATATAGAGAGATCGTTCCGGGTTCTTTCTTGGCTTCCTTCTTATGCTAATTTATAGTATTGTTAACTTTAAGCAAGACATATAATACGTGAAAGTGCTATTTGTACTGGAAAAAGAGACATTCACTTAGGGATGGAAGAGGAGGGATGTGAAAAGTGAAGCAATAATGCCAATTTGTGTCCTCCAAATTCTTTATCTTCTTGGAATTGATTAAAATTTCTTTCTGATCAACACTTTCTGATTTTTGCTTCACTTTCTAAACAGAAATGTACATGATATCCAATCAAAGTCTAGGTCTTCCCAATGAAAAGTATTTTAATAGAACATATTATCACGACAAGCTGTTTGAGTTAGACCAAAGAGAGGACCTTGATGCACATTATGTCCTCGAGTTAGATAAATCAACTCTTGTACTTTTTCTCTATATCAAGACTTTTGGCTGTCGTTTGTAAGAGAGGGCCCTCTCTTTTGGCATCCAAACCAGAGGATAAAAGGTGATTTTTCTTCATATGATGAACTTAGGGTGCATGCATATCTACATCTAGAATTTATAACTTCTAAGTGTGTTATTATTATTATTATTGTTGTTGTTGTTGTTGTTGTTGTTGTTGTTGTTGTTGTTTTGTAGTTATAGGCTTTGACATGTCAGCTATAGAGCTAAAAAAATTGCAGAAAGATCAGCGGCAATGATCCACTGCAAGGTGCTAAAGAAATTGATAATCGTGAATTGTTTGTTAAGAGAATCGTGGTCCTTCGAACAGACAAAGTTAGCCCAAAGCAACTTGCTTAATGGATTAGTTGGTGATTTATGACTCGTTCACTATTTCAGGACTAAAATAAAGCAACTTGCTTGATGGATTAGCTGGCTGTCATTATTTTAGGACTAAAATAAAGCAACTTGCCTGATGGATTAGCTGGCTGTCATTATTTTAGAACTAAAATAAAGCAATTTGCTTGATGGATTAGCTGGTGTGCCAGACCCCTTTTTGTTTAGCCCAAAACACGTGTTTCCGTTCTCCTCATCGAACAGACAAAATTAGTTGTTTTTGATAATTTGTAGACTTATAATAAAGAGTAAGATGCCACTGTTGTGTGGATCCTTAATATTTTATCTTTCAAATATTTATTTTAGTCCGTGTAAGTTGCACAAAGATGCTTATTGTAGTCTATGCCAGTTGCACAAAATGCTTATTTGCTGGTCCTTTAAACAATGGTCTGCTTTATTCATTGCTAAATAAAAAAAGGGTCAAGCATTGCCAACTAACAAGGTATAATCTACTAGAGATTATACTCTACGCATCACACTAATGGCCAGGAAAATCATGTGAAGGTGAGAGTGCTAGTATGAACACCTAGTGAGGGTGAATAGGTGTAAAAACAAATTCTTTCTTTTCCTTAAAGACTTGAACCAGAACAAGGATATAATTAAACAGATTAAAATACGAAATACATAAAGAGATAAGGAAAGAGAATTGAAACACAGAGTTTATAGTGGTTTGGCTTAGACCAAGCCTACGTCCACTCTTCCACGTTAATAGCCCACAGGCTGGATTTCACTAAGAATCAAAAGAGATGTTACAATCTCACGTTCTCGATTCCACGGTGCAGATATTCTACTACACTTCCTCGAGGTTTCACAAAATTTTCTCTTTTGAGTACAGTTGTACGCTCAACAAATGAAATAGCAAAGAGTAAGGAGCTTTAGACTTTGGAATTTTTCTATCTCGTACTCTTTCAAAGAATTAGAGCATCTTTTTTTTTATACTCCTTCTTGCCTACATAACCGTGGCACCTTTCAAAGAAGTTCGTTCAATCTACCCATTGTACCAAATCAATTAGGGAGATCTCGCGATTATTTAAGGAATATGAAGATAGCCCATCAATCATGTTCACCCATACAATCAAGATCTAGGTTTTTATAAGTAGAACCTTCCAAATATACTTCGCCAATCAATGGATCTGTCTTACTCGATTTATGAATAATAGATCTTTAAATGCTTTCTCCAACCGTGTGATAATCTCTGACCAATTGAATCAAATCCTTAAGGATATCCTCATTTCTAGATAAGACTTCTTCAATGATTTAGAACCTATCAACGATGGCAGACTTTAAATCTTGAATCTGGCGATCTTCAATCTGGAAGTCCTTAGACTTTGATAGATGAGTCTGGAAGTCTTCAGACTAAGAAACGTTTTGTCAACTTCAAAATACAGAAGGAAGATTTCTCCAACAGAAGGATCCCGATTGTCTTATCAAGCAGTTCCGTATCGTCAACTACTGGCTTATCACCCTTCAGCCGATCATTGCTGCTCATCTTGCTGCTAATTTTCAGCACGTAACTGCCACGTAAATACCTATATTGATCGCCTATCCACCAATAGCGCATAAAACGACGACATTAAAACATACGGTCATTGAGAATGTATGGATGAAAGAAAAAAAAAACCAATGAGACACTTGTAATAAATGTTGAATGATAATCTGCATGCACTCTAAGTTGGTCATGTGAAGAAAAATCACATTTACTCCTCTGTTTTGGATCAAGACTTTTGGCTTGCGTTTGAAATAGGGGATTCTTTCTTGTGGCCATGCAAAACAGAAAATAAGAGGTGATTGTTTTCCATATGACCAACTTATAGTGCACGTGTATTTTCTCCAAAAATCTGTTGATCACTATTGGCTTTCTGGCTCTTTTAGCAGTCATATATCGTCAGTATCCTTGTGATTCCAATATCTTTATTTCATGCTTTATTGGTGAATATGCGATCAATGCAAGCTTTCACATGGTAGTTACAGTATAAAGAATTCGCCTACATTTGAGAAAATAATACACTCAAACAACTTGAGTTTGTTATGGAAATATAAGAAGTTCCTCGGTTCCTCAAATGGGCACGAACATACAGAGTTACCTTTTCCTTATTCAACGGACAAAGGTAACAAATGTTAACCTGGAGTATGTGAAACCAATTCACATTCACTGTTGAATGATGTGAGCTCCACGTGTAACCCAATTTTTCACGATGCACGTGAGAAACTGATAACCCTAGAATTAATTCTTTACATTATGAAATCGCCTCTAGATCAATTTAGGTTAGTTATTAGGTAATCAGAGGCAATTGCCTGTGATGGTTGCTCCGCTTAGAAGCGCCAGCAAGGACAGTAGTGGCGGCATTGGATGAGTTGCCCAGGCGGTGGTGCTAACACAACGGTGCGGCCGTGACAATGGGATTGATGGCGCGCTCTCTCGCCCCATTCTTGCATTTTTTTTTTTTTTTGGTGGGTTTTTCAGGTTTTTCTTTTTTTTTCTTTTATTAAACTTTAACTTGGAAAGATAAACGAAAATGTTGACATAACTATAAAGACAGGTACAATAGAGATTAAGGAATGGAAAACCAGAGTGACTAAAAATTAAAAAAAGTTCGACAATAATTGTAGTATGGTAAATTTTAAGCAAGAGAACAATAATCAATACTAATTGTCAAATAATATTTCATTAAAAAAATCACTTAGAATCCATGTAATGATTGGAAACTCTACTGGTAATGGAAAAAAAAAAGACATTCACATAGGATGGAAGAAGCGAGATGTCGAAAGCCAAGCAACAAATCCAATTTGCATCCCCTGCAAAGTCTTGGACTTCCTGGGTTTCATTAAAGTTTCCTCCCCACATAGGGATTGAACACGATTTTCCAGTTCATTAATGTAATGCTTAAAGAGTTATTTTCAGTAGATTATAAGTATTCGTTGGTGGCTTTCTTAACTTTTTTTTTTTTTTTGGTAAGTGTGGCTTTCTTAACTTGTTTACTTTTTTCAGACCAAAATAAACCAAGTTGCTTTATGGATTAGTTAGTGTGCCTGACTTGTAGATGTTTAGGTGCAAAGAACGTTCTTACGTTTTCCTTGTTGATCAGACAAAATTAGCTGTCTTTGATGACTTGTAGATGTGTAACAAAAAGTCTTGGTCTTCACTTAAGATATCTTGGGATAATCTCTAAACATGAGGAGACAAGTTATTTTTATTCCTCTAACTATTGGCGTGCACCCTTCAAAGTCCTGGTCTTTTTTTAATGTTTTTGGTAGGTGAAAGTTTTGGCCTTCCTAGACTTTATAATATTCTCTCTCAACTAGCTTATTATCACTTTGCTTCACCATAATCCATGCCCGTTCCCTTGCTCAACAGTGTTCTCCTCCAACTCGTCTGAACCTAGCTCTCGTGCTTCCTGGATTGCTGCTGTTGATCTAATCCAGTTCGCCAATCTGCTCCAGGAAGTCCACTTGGAATAGGTAAGAGATATCCATCTACTTGCTTTCTTTTCCCCCCAAACTGATGCAGCAAGTTTAACAACAAAATCGACGGATTTTGATGTCAAATACTTGCTGACCAGATTAAAGTTGCCGCTTGATTGTTGATATGGCTTAGTTGTTTTAATAAGGTGATGCCTCTACACGCATACTTGTTTAAGCCCAAACTTGGACCTCTATTTTATGATTTTTCATTACATATTAAAATAGAATTGCATTATATTAGTATCAGGACAATTATATTAGAAAACTCAGAATTTTCATGGACTTGGTCATATTAAAAAAAAAAAAAATTCTTTTGTCCTCTATTCTGGATGCCCAAAAGAAAAAGGTCCTCTGTATCAAACGACAGCGAAAAATCTTGATATGAAGAAAAAGGCTAAGAATTCACGAAATAAGCACACTTGTGGAGAGAAAATATTTTTACTTTGATTTGTCTAACCTCTTGTGTACATCCTTGAGAGTCTTGGTCTCTGTTTAATCTTTTTGGTTGGTGAAAGTTTTGGTCATCTTGAACTCTATAGTTTTCTCTCTCCATAGGCTCATTATCACCTAGCTTCACCATATCCCTTGTCGTTTTCCACAGTGACCAATTCAACATATAAAGAGATTGTTCCAGGTTCTTTCATGGCTTCCTTCTTATGCTAATTTATAGTATTGTTAACTTTAAGCAAGACATATAATACGTCAAAGTGCTATTTGTACTGGAAAAAGAGACTCACATAGGGATGAAAGAGGAGGGATGTGAAAAGTGAAGCAATAATGCCAATTTGCATCCTCCAAATTCTTTATCTTCTTGGAATTGATTAAAATTTCTTTCTGATCAACACTTTCTGATCTTCTTGCGTACATGATATCCAATCGAAGTATAGGTCTTCCTGATGAAAAGTATTTTAATAGAGCATATTATCACGACAAGCTGTTTTAGTTAGACTGAAGAGAGACCTTGATGCACATTATGTCCTTGAGTTTAGATAAATCAATTGTTGTCCTTTTTCTCTATATCAAGACTTTTGGCTGTCGTTTGTAAGAGAGGGCCCTTTCTTTTGGCATAAAAACAGAGGATAAAAGGTGATTTTTCTTCATACGACGAACTTAGGGTGCATGCATATCTACATCTAGAATTTATAACTTCTAAGTGTGCTGTTATTTATTATTATTATTATTATTATTATTATTATTATTATTATTATTATTATTATTATTATTATTAGTTATAGGCTTTTACATGCCCGCTATAGAGCTAAAAAAAATGGCAGAAAGATCGGCGGCAATGATCCGTTGCAGGGTGCTAAAGAAGTTGATAATCATGAATTGCTTGTTAAGAGAATTGTGGTCCTTTGAACATATAAAGTTAGCCCAAAGCAACTTGCTTAATGAATTAGTTGGTGATTTATGACTTGTTCACTATTTCAGGACTAAAATAAAGCAAGTTGCTCGATATATTAGCTGCCTGTCATTATTTTAGGACTAAAATAAACCAATTTGCTCGAGGGATTAGCTGGTGTGCCAGACCCTTTTTGTTTAGCCCAAAACACGTGTTTCCGTTCTCCTCATCGAACAGATAAAGTTAGCTGTTTTCGATAATTTGCAGACTTATAATAAAGAGTAAGATGCCATTATTGTGTGGATCCTTAATATTTTATCTTTCAAAAATATTTGTTTTAGTCCGTGCAAGTTGCACAAAGATGCTTATTGTAGTCTACGTCAGTTGCACAAAATGCTTATTTGCTGGTCCTTTAAACAATGGTCTTCTTTATTCAATGCTAAATAAAAAAGGGCCAAGTATTGCCAACTAACAAGGTATAATCTACTAGAGATTATACTCTACGCATCACACTAATGACCGGGAAAATCATGTGAAGGATCACAATTGTCTTATCAAGCGGTTCCCTATCGTCAACTACTGGCTTATCACCCTTCAGCCGATCATTGCTGCTCATCTTGCTGCAAATTTTCAGTGCGTAACTGCCACGTAAAGACCTATATTGATCGCCTATCCACCAAGAGCGCATAAAACAAAGACATTAAAACATACGGTCATTGAGAATGTATGGATGAAAAAAATAAAAATAAAAAAGAAGCCAATGAGACACTTGTAATAAATGTTTAACGATAATCCGCATGCACTCTAAGTTGGTCATGTGAAGAAAAATCACATTTTCTCCTCTATTTTGGATCAAGACTTTTGGCTTGCGTTTGAAATAGGGGATTCTTTCTGGTGGCCATGCAAAACAGAAAATAAGAGGTGATTGTTTTCCATATGACCAACTTATAGTGCACGTGTATTTTCTCCAAAAATCTGTTGATCACTATTGGCTTTCTGGCTCTTTTAGCAGTCATATATCGTCAGTATCCTTGTGATTCCAATATCTTTATTTCATGCTTTATTGGTGAATATGCGATCAAATGCAAGTTTTCACATGGTAGTTACAGTATAAAGACTTCGCCTACGTTGGAGAAAATGATACACTCAAATAACTTGAGTATGTTATGGAAATATAAGAAGTTCCTCGGTTCCTCAAATGGGCACAAACATACAAAGTTACCTTTTCCTTATTTAACGGACAAAGGTAACAAATGTTAACCTGGAGTATGTGAGCCCAATTCACATTCACTGTTGAATGATGTGAGCTCAACGTGGAAGCCAATTTTTCACGATGCACGTGAGAAACTGATGACCCTAGAATTAATCCTTTACATTATGAAATCGCCTCTAGATCAATTTAGCTTGGAAAGATAAACGAAAATGTAGACATAACTATAAAGACGGGTGCAATAGAGATTAAGGAATGGAAAACCAGAGTGACTAAAAATGAAAAAAGTTCGACAATAATTGTAGTATGGTAAATTTTAAGCAAGAGAACAACAATCAATACTAATTGTCAAATAATATTTCATTCAAACAAAAAAAATCACTTAGGATCCATGTAATGATTGGAAATTCTACTGGTAATGGAAAAAAAAAAAGACATTCACATAGGGATGGAAGAAGAGAGACGTGGAAAGCCAAGCAACAAATCCAATTTGCATCCTGCAAAGTCTCGGACTTCCTGGGTTTCATTAAAGTTTCCTTCGCACATAGGAATTGAACGAGATTTTCCAGTTCATTAATGTCATGCTTAAAGAGTTATTTTCAGTAGATTATAAATATTCGTTGGTGGCTTTTTTTAACTTGTTTACTGTTTTCAGAGCAAAATAACCAAGTTGCTTTATGGATTAGTTAGTGTGCCTGACTTGAGATGTTTAGGTGCAAAGATCGTGCTTTTGTTTTCCTTATTGATCAGACAAAATCAGCTGTCTTTGATGACTTGTAGATGTGTAACAAAAAGTCTTGGTCATCACTTAAGATATCTTGGGATAATCTCTAAACATGAGGAGACAAGCACCCATGGACGAAAAGAAATTTAGTTTTATTCCTCTAACTATTCGCGTGCACCCTTCAAAGTCCTGGTCTTTGTTTGATGTTTTTGGTAGGTGAAAGTTTTGGCCTTCCTAGACTTTATAATATTCTCTCTCAACTAGCTTATTATCACTTTGCTTCACCATAATCCATGCCCGTTCCCTTGCTCAACAGTGTTCTCCTCCAACTCGTCTGAACCTAGCTCTCGTGCTTCCTGGATTGCTGCTGTTGATCTAATCCAGTTCGCCAATCTGCTCCAGGAAGTCCACTTGGAATAGGTAAGAGATATCCATCTACTTGCTTTCTTTTCCCCCCAAACTGATGCAGCAAGTTTAACAACAAAATCGACGGATTTTGATGTCAAATACTTGCTGGCCAGATTAAAGTTGTCGCTTGACTGTTGATATGGCTTAGTTGTTTTAATAAGGTGATGCCTCTCCACGCATACTTGTTTGAGCCCAAACTTGGACCTCTATTTTATGAATTTTCATTACATATTATAATAGAATTGCATTATATTAGTATCAGGACAATTATATTAGAAAACTCAGAATTTTCATGGACAAGCATTATCATGCACATCTAGGCCATTTAGAGTGCATTATATTTAATTGTCATATTTGCATGTTTCCTCTCATAAGTCACGAAGAGTATTATCGCCTCATTCCTGCAATTTTTTTTTTCAGTTATTTATTTTTGCTCTTTTTTCTTAAACTTAAATTTGAAAATATAGATGAAAATCTAGACATAATTCCAATAGACAAGTAAGACAGAGATTAATGAATGAAAAATCACAATATGATTGAAAATGACAAAAGTTGGATAAAATTTTTGCCTTTTGTTAGTTTTGAGCGAGAGAACAATAATTAATGCTAATCGTCCAATAATATCTTATACAAAAAAAAAAAAATAGCACCCATTTAATGCGTGGAAATTTTACTAGCAATGGAAAAAAGACATTGACATAGGGATGGAAGAGGAGGGTTGGGAAAAGTGAAGCAACAATGCCACTCTGCGTCTCCATAAGTCTTGGTCTTCACGGATATCATTAAAGTTTCTTTCCCATCAGCTCTCTCTCAATTTTCCTCCCCTTTCGCGACAAAGAAGTTCATGATATCTAGTAAAGTCTTGTTCTTCCTAAATATATGGTTTGCTTACATGAACAAGTATATGATTGTGGAAACCACAAATACTTTGGGATAATCTATCAATATTAAAAAACAAGCACTTGCAGACAAAAATTCCCAGCAAGATGGATGGCAATATCTGCTGAAGGGTGATGAATTAGCAGTTGATGATTGAGAATCGCTTGATGGGAGAATCGTGATCCTTCGAACATGATTTTCCTATTCACTTGGGTGATCGGTAGAGTATAATTTTCAATAGATTATACGTTGTTAGTTTTGACTCGTTCACTATTTGCAGAGTAAAATAAAGCAACTTACTTGCTTAATGGATTGGTTGGTGTGCCCAACCCTTTTTCTTGTTCAGCTCAAAGCAAGTGTTTTTGTTCTCCTTATCGATTAGAAAAAGTTAGCCGCTTTTTATGCCATTGTTGAGTGGACCCTCAATATTTTATATTTCAAAAACATTTATTTTGGTCTGTGAAAGTTGCACTAAGATGCTTATTTGTCAGTTCTATTAATTGTGGTCGACTTCATTCATCACTAAACAAGCAAAGGGGTTGGATATGCCAACTAATCCAAAAAACAAGTTACTTTATTTTACTTTGTAAATAGTGAATGAGTCAAAAAGCATCAACTAACAATGTATAATTTGCTAGAAATTATACTCTATGCATCACACTAACAGGAAAGCTATGCAAAGGACTATGATTCTCCTATCAAGCAGTTCTCGATTATCAACTACTGCCTCAACACACTTCAGTAGATCATTGCTGCCCATCTTGCTGCTAATTTTCAGCACTTCAACTGCCATGTAAAAGCCTACATTGATGGCATATTCACCAATAAAGCAGAAAGCAAAGACATTGAAATCATAAAGATACTGAGAATATACAAATGCAAAAAAAAAAAAAAAAAAGAAAGCCGACAAAACACTCATAAGTAGGAAATTTTAAAGATAATGGACATATACTCTTAGGTGATTTTCCTCTAAAATTTATTACTTTGTTTTGTTGGCTTCTTTTTCTTCTTTTTTTCCCATCCGTATATTCTCAATATCTTTATGTTTCAATGTCTTTGCTTTCTGTTCTATTGATGAATATGCAATCAATGTAGGCTTTTACATGGTTGTTATTGTGCTAAAAATTCGCATATGTTTAAGAAAAATAATATACTCAAATAATTTGACTATATTATGAAAATATAAGATATTCCTCGATTCCTCCTTCGAAGTGGACGAACAGACAAAGTTACCTTTTAAAAGTTAGCTGTTGTAGATGTATAACAAAAAGGCTAGACTTCCTGAGTTTATGGTTTTTTCATATTAACAAATATATTATCGTAGAAACTACAAAAATCTGGGGATAATCTCTAAATATTACGAGACAAGCAAAATGGTTTTTTTTTTTTTTTTTTTTTTTTAATTCCTCTAACCGCTAATATGCATCCTTGAAAGTCCTAGTCTTTGCTTAATGTTTTTGGTAGGTTAGAATATGGTCTTCTTGGACTTTATCATTTTCCCTCTCCATTAGCTCCTTGTCACTTTGCTTCACCATAACCCTTGTTAAATGATTAACCCATTTTCTCTCTCCATTAGCTCATCATCACTTTGCTTCACCGTAATCCTTTTTGTGCTCTATAGTTGACTCATTCACCCATGGCCATCGGAGAGATTCTTTTGAGTGCATTCCTTCAGGTCTTATTCGAAAAGTTGACTTCCCTCGGATTGGACTATGCGCAAAGGGAAGGAGCACCGCCCTTTTTTGGAATCAGCACTGACCTACTCAATAAGTGGAGGAAGATGCTAAACACAATCTATGTAGTGCTGGATGATGCGGAGGACAAGCAACTGAGTGGTAAAGGTCTAGTGAAACTATGGCTGGATGATGTTAGGGACTTGGCCTATGACATGGAAGACTTGCTTGATGAATTCGAGATCGAAGCTACTCAGGCCAAGTCGAAGGCAAAATCCAACATAATTACAAATCGTGTGAAGTTTTCTTTCTTTAGCCAACACAAATCCTCTGAGTCGAATCTAAACCCATGCTCGTTAATGTCTGAAACAGTGGTACAAAAGATCAATGATAGGTTGGAAGAGATTGTCACCAGGAAGGCTGATTTAAGCTTGAGAGAGAATTCTGTGGATAGATCTTACTACACCAACAAAAGGCTACCAAGCACATCTCTACCCGAGCCTCGATTTTTCGGCAGGGAGAAGGAAGAAGCAGATATACTTGAACTATTGATCGGTGATGCCAAAAATGATGATACCACCATGAGCATCATCCCCATAGTTGGGATGGGTGGTGTTGGAAAGACGGCCTTGGCTCAACGGTTGTATAATGATACAAGAGTGAGAAGCTATTTTGAGAGGAGAGCATGGGTTTGTGTTTCAGATGTTTTTGATGTTCTTGACATAACAAAGACTATTGTGCGGTCAATTATGGAGTTGTCTTATGAGGGAGAAGATCTTAATGGGCTTCAAGTTAAGTTGAAGGACAGTCTAACTGGGAAGAAGTTTCTTATAGTTTTAGATGATGTCTGGAATGAGAACTACGGAGAATGGACTACCCTCTTAAAGCCATTTGAAGTGGGGGCTAAGGGAAGCAAGATTCTTGTTACGACTCGCAATCATACTGTTGTTTCCATTACAGGAGCTTTGCCATATCTATTGGATGAGTTGTCCCTTGATAATTGTACAAGCTTGTTAGCCTTTCATGCTCTTGGAGAAATAAATTTCAAGAGGCACCAGAATCTTGAAATAATTGGCAAGAAAATAGCTGAAAAATGTAAAGGTTCACCTTTGGCTGCAAAGGTTTTGGGGGGTCTCCTACGTAGTAAAGGGAATTCTGAGGAATGGGAAGCTATCTTAAATAACAAAATGTGGGATCTTCCCATTGGAGAATATGATGAGGTTCTTCGAGTTTTGAAAATGAGCTATGTCCATCTTCCCTCTTATTTGAAGAGATGTTTTACTTTTTGTGCAATATTTCCCAAGGATTACGAAATTGAGAGGGATGAGTTGGTATTCTTGTGGATTGCAGAGGGATTTTTAGATGGACTAAAAGGAAAGGAGAATATCTTGAAATTGGGACGAACTCAATTCGATGAGTTAGTTTCCAGATCATTTATTCAACAATCAAGTGTAAATGCATCCAAGTTTTCAATGCACGATCTTTTGAATGATTTAGCAAAGTCAATTGCAGGTGGAATGTCCTTTAGCTCTGGGGAGTTTCAGCTAGTATGTAATGAAGATGATACATCTCTTGAGAAAGCTCGTTATGCATCATATGTTTCTGGTGTGCTACATCAAAGTGTATGGGAGTGTATCACCGGATGAAGGTACTAAGAAGTTTAATGTTTCTGCATATTGGATTTAATTGGCATGGCAAGTTTTTCCACATTTCCAACAAGGTGCTGCACGACTTGCTAACAGAATTGAAGTACTTGAGGGTGTTCTTGTTATGTCATTGTTCCATTGTAGAGGTACCAAATTGTGTTGGTGATTTAAAACATCTTCGATACCTCAATTTCTCGTACACAGACATTGAAAGTTTGCCAGAGTCAATTGTTGGCTTGTGCAAATTACGAGCTTTGATCTTAAGAGGTTGTCATAAGCTTTCTATAGTGCCTTCAGGTATCACAAAATTGGTCAGCTTACAGGTTCTTGACATTAGAGATACAAAGAGTCTAAAAGAGATTCCATTGGGTATTAGTAATTTGAAAAATCTTACTATATTATCCAAGTTTGTGGTTGGACAAGAGAAAGGGTCGCAATTAAAGGAATTAAAGAACTTGCGAAATCTTCAAGAAGAATTATTCATATCAGAATTGCAAAAGGTGGAGGAAGTTAGGGATGCAATTGATGCTAATCTGTTTGAAAAGCGAGGCCTTAGAAACTTATTCTTGCATTGGGGTGAAACTTTTGGAAATCTTCGGAATGATAAGCACGAAGCACAAGTGCTTCACTCTTTGCGACCTCATACTAATCTTGAAAATCTCACTATCTCCAACTATGGTGGTGCAATATTCCCATCATGGTTAAATAGTCCATCTTATTCTAAGATAGTGTCTTTGTGCTTGCGAGGCTGTCCTCATGTTGGGTCGCTACCCTCACTTGGAGAACTCCCTTCACTTAGAGAATTATATCTTGAAGGTCTACATGCAGTAAGCATGATTGGCTCTGAATTTTATGGAAGTAAAAGGCCTTTTTTATCCTTAATAACTTTAAAATTCGAAGAGATGTTGGCATGGAAAGATTGGTCTCGTTATTCCAACAACCAAGAAGTCACATTCTCTTGTCTTGAGCATCTTGTAATCCGAAGCTGTCCTTCATTAATTGGGACATTGCCTTGTCAACTTGATCATCTCATAAAGCTTGAAATTCATTCATGCCCGCTATTGAATTACTCAACAAATGTGATTTGTCTTCCATCACTTCGTGAGTTATGCATTGAGGATTGTTGCAAGGAAATCTTAAAGTGCTTGGTCAACCTAACTTCTTTAACCACTCTCAAAATTGTTAACCTTGCAGAGCTTGTTTGCTTTGATAATGGGTCTATGAGTTGCTTGATCAAGCTAAAGGAGCTCCACATAGCACGATGTGACAAGCTAACATACTTGTGGCAAGATGGAAATGAAACACGAAATCTTACTTGCCTTCAAAGGGTGGTCATCAAAAGCTGTCCTCAATTCACATCTTTTGTGGCAGGAGAAGAAGAGATAGAGCTACCCTGCAACCTGAAAATAATGGAGTTGGAGGATTGCACAAGTTTAGAAACGCTTCCAAGCAAGATTCATAATACACTCGAAGTTTTGTTTATTGATAATTGTCCAAAAATCATTAGAATAACCAATCCTCCAAATGACCTCAATAGCAATAACCTAACATCTCAATTGAAATCTTTGTATTTTTTCAATGTATGAATCTAAGAAGCCTAACACGGTGCCTTGATAGGCTAGGCCATCTCACCTATTTGCAAATAGAATTCTGTCTAGCATTGGAGATAGAGGAATTCCCTCCTCTTCCCATCTCCTTGTCAGATTTTATTCTTCGTGGCTGCTCGAAGATAAAGTCTCTACCAAAGCAATGGCATCATCTTACATCCCTCGATCATATATCCATTCGTGACTGCCAAAATATTAAATGCTTGCCCGAAGGAGGTTTGCCTCCTAATTTGCGCAGCCTTTCAATTTCGGGGTGCAAGAATTTGAAGCAGCCAATGAGAGAATGGTGCTTACCCCTACTCACATCCCTCACATATCTACAAATTGACGAAAGAAGTATGGGAGGGGAGGGAGAGGAGGCATGGTTTCCTTCAGAGGATGAGGATGCGTGGAGTATTCTCTTCCCTTCCTCTCTAACCGTTCTTAACTTGAGTCATATGAGGAAGGTGGAAAAACTATCAAGCGGTCTTCGCAACCATCTATCCTCTCTCACTAAATTATGGATTATAGATTGCCCGAAGTTGAGGCACTTGCCAGATGATGGCCTCCCTCCCTCCCTCCTGCAATTGTACATTCAAGAATGCGAGATTCTGAAAGATCAATGCTCAAAGCTCACTGGCGACTATTGGCCCCTCATCCAAGAAATCCCTCTCATCATCATTGATGGCGTTCAAATCCATTGAATTGATTCTTCTATGTACAATTAGTTTTCTAGGGTTCAGGTAAGGTTTTGGTTTTGAAGGCATCAATTTCCGTTCTGCTTACTCAATTCGTTGCTTAATACGAACTCATTTTTCCCATTACTTTTTAGATTAATCTATGTAAACCAGCCATTGGAGGTCAAAGACTGACATTTGGGTGGGTGTTCTCGTTGGATTGGATCGGCTCTGTTTCGTTGAATAATAATGTACACGACAAAATGCTTACAGTGCTGCCTCTTGCTATATAAATGACATATCTTTGACTCTGCTTGATGCCCAGAAAGTTTGCTTATTTTGCACTCGAGTAACCCACCAAAAAAATTGTGAATGAAAGTGCACTATGCTTTGCATGAAAATCACCAAGAATCATAACGTTCCACAATCATATTCCCCTGCCTTTTCAGCATTTGTTGTGTGTTCTCTTCCCAACATCTTCTTTTGCTCTAGCTCATTCACTGTGGTTGTTTTGCAGATACCATTATGATCTGTGTTGGCAAAATCTCTTGGAAGGATCACTTGCAAATGTTGTTGAGGTAGGACTAATGCTGTCAATCTTATGTGCCACATTTTGCAATTCGCAAAAAGAAAAGAAGTGTTAGATTTTATTTGGTGCGATGATATGTTCTTTATTTTCTTCTAGTGAAAACTAAAAGGATGATTGGTTATGGGAGGCTGTGATCTAATTGTAAAGAAAGGAAATGCAGTTTCTTTTTTTCTTAGTGGTTTTCTTTAGAATTGAGAACCTTCTTTTTGTCAATAATTATGCTTTGCAGTATCAGGCAGTCGATCTGGAATAAAATTCTGGGGTAGCCCATTGCTCGAAGCTTTCAACACAACTCCACTTCACGGCAGCATTGATATTCCATAAATCTCCTTTTGTCTGGGTCTTCATCTTCGGTGGGTTAGCAACTATTACTTACAGCTTGCTAGAAATTTTTAGTCAATATACTTGTGCTTGTTTGGTTGAAATTGTAATGATATGCTGCTTGCCTCTATGTTTGCATTGTCAGCAGTGACTTTTGGGGCAAATCTATTTGGTTCTCCAAAGTATCAATTGTTTTCTCTTACTCCACCATAGAGTATGAATTCATCATAAATTATGTCATTTTATCTGAAAATAACTTCCTATGCATTCTTCTTGTGGAGAGTTCCCGAGCAAAAGCTTCAAGCTCACTTGGGTTCCTTTGGTGTAACTAGAAATCTTGTGCTTCAACCAATTTATACCTTGTTTGATGGATCTCCTCCCTCTCTGCCATTACGGCATATGCCGAAACAGTTGAAGCAATTTTAGCATGACATTGTGAAGCCCTAATAGAGGTTAGTTAATTTGTAATATGAATTGTAGTTCACTTTGTACTTACTCCGAGGCCTTTTGGATGTTATTGCATGTATAACATGGTGCTTTGGCCATATGAATAGGTGGTTAGAAAATTAGAGTTGCATTTGCCAGGATAACTTTCAAGAAACCTCACATACTTTTGCTTGACAAGCCATCCAATTATCTAGTAAGTTTTACTCATTTTTCTCTGCCTTAAGATTTTGATTAGTTTTTCAGTTAGTTGTTATTGTTCTTGCACTAATTGAACTTATTGGAATGTGGTCTTTACATTGAAAATAAGTTAGAACCAATCAGTGCTCATTGCTACAGGGAGCCTCTGTCATCATAAATCTAAGTCATAATTAACGAAAACCAATCTAATTGCTCCAACTGGGAAAATATTGGGAATAGAACAATCATGCTAGCCTGATCAGTGTTTTTAGTATTGGAGTAATCTATACACAAAATAGCTCTGATATCTGTCCCTATTGGTACTAGTGGGCTCTGCATATAATTAATGCGTGCCTCTTTTTGTTTATAAATGTGGTCTTCAAGTTCTGCTTTAATGATCAATGATTGCTACAGTATAATCTTTGTAAGTTGTTTGTTTCTTCTCTAAGGATGAGTGAGTATGATTCAGCATTGTTGCACACCAACAACGGTAGGATTTGGATGCGGTTGAGGCACTCATTCAAGGTCTGGTCTGTTCCAAGGAGGAATTTGATGGTGAGATTGATATTCTTGTCAAAATACTTCAATTTGACCAATGATGGATCATTTTCACAGCTAATAGCCCCCCTCTTTGCACCTTGATATGCAGGTGATGGTCTTATATGTACTGGGCTCAAGGCCTGTCCGCCCAAGTTGGGCCCAATAAAGGCCTGGCCCACGGAAATAGAGCCCGTGGATGGGGGAAGGTATAAAAGGGAGGAGAGAGAGAGAGAAGATACCGCTTGGCAGAATTGACGTACGTCTTCTCCTCTCCCGCGCATTCTCTCTCAAAAAGAAAAAGAAAAATAGTAAAGCATACGGCACTTTTTTCTTCCTTTCAAGGCGTCATCGGATCGAACAAGGGACAATTTCTCTTCCTCACTTCGGCATCGGTGTCTAATCTGTGGCTAACAAGGTACGCTCGACTCCGTGGTGTGCTTTACGATCGGTGATACGTGTTTTCCGGGCTTTATCTTCCGCATTGATTTAGGGGTTCGATTTAGTGTCGAATCCGGTTTTTCGGGATCCGTTATTCCCAACATTGGTATCAGAGCCCTAGTTCACATTTTTCCTGACCTGTTTGATGTCTTTTTGATTGATTTTTCGCGAAAACTTTCGGCCTTATGGATCGGGGCAAGAAATCCCGACACCCGAGCGCTGTTCGTCCATTTTTCATAGTTTTCGTAAGTCAAAATCGAATTCGATGCCATAGGGAGAAAGGGCTCGTCGAGACAAGTTTGGGGACAAGTTGTGCGCCGCCGGACGACGCCGCACGCGCCCACACGCGCGGCCGGAAGGCGCTGCGCGTGGACGCGACGCGCCCGTGGCACCGGCTCGCCCGCCGCGTGCGCGCCACCGGCCGGCGAACCGGCATGCGCCGGTTGACGGATCGACACGTGCGGCGTCGGCATGACGTCACCCAATGGTCGATAACCGATGGGGTGACGTCATTGATGACGTCGCAACGACGACGGTTGGCCTGGCGATCACCGGCCGGTGACCCGACCGGCGACCCGACTCGACCCGAACCGCAACGCCCGGCACGTGCCGGATGACGTCTACGTGACGTCGCCCGCGCACGCGCGCGGCACGTGCGGCCGGTTCGTCCGCCGGCCGGCCGGTCCGACCGATCCGTCCGGTCCGTCTAGTCCGACCGGTCCGTCCGGTCCGACCGGTCCTACTGGTTTGACCCGCCGCCCGAAAACCTGCCGCCCGTTGACCCGTTGACCGTTGACCGACCGTTGACGGTTGACCGATGACCGTTGACCGACCGTTGACCGTTGACCAAAAAAAAAAAAAGAAGAAGAGGAATTTATTTCTTTTTCATTTATGCCTATGTGGTTTATATGTAATCCATTATTTATTCTGCATTTGTTGCATGAATTTTGGAAAATTATATATTTTCCCTTATGTAAATTATGGATTATGAGTAATCCATTTTTAGTTCTGCATTTGTTGCAGGAAGCATGATGCGTTATGCACGGATATCTGCAATCCCGAGAACGGACGAGGGAAATGTAAGACTTAAAAGGCTGATGTCAGATTTAGCTAATTATCAGTGGCATGACGGTGATTTAGTATCACATGTGGTTAGGGTCAATCAGATGATACAGGAAATCATCTGGAATGGTTATCTTACGCCGGATTTTGAGAAGGTGTGGGCTTTGATGAACACTCTTCCACCTGAATGGCAAGCAGTGTTAGATCAGCTATGGGAGGTCAACGTGGTCCCGGGTTATAGGAGGCTGGTGGAAGCTTTTGTAAGAAAGTACTATAAGATTGAGTTGGCCAAAACTTCAACCCTTAGATTGAGCGCCACATGGCATAGAGTAAATGCGCCTTGGTGGTGACATGAAAGCTCTCCAAAAGTTTTCCCATGGTTGGCAAATGTGCCTTCAGTTTTCTCAGATACTTTGACTGATAGATTAGAATGGACTTTCCCTATTTATTTCTTAGATTAGTTTGAGATGTTTTTGAGTGATGAATATCTATTTCTATGTTGATATTTCTTTTTGGATATATTACTTAGTGTAATGAATTGTTGTATTAGTTGAAAGCATTATTGTTTTATCGGATATCAATTATCTGTTGCTTTCTGTTATTGCTGGTTGCTGTGGGTAGTTTAGAAGTTTTTGTAGCTTCATAGAATTGATTTTGCATATGATAGTCATATTAATGATAGTTTTAAGTTAGGATTTTTGGAGGATGATTGGAAACGTAGTGACCTTTTGATTCTGAAACCTTACTTGAAATTATTCATTAATGTGATGGGTCTGTGCAAATAGGGATGCATAAATGATAGGCATTAATTATTCGTGCATGTATGTCTGATGTGTTCAGATCGATGTTTTCAGCAACTAAGAACGTAATTGCTAATATGAACGGCAACAATTGTGAAATATTGAATATGAAGATTCAATATGTGCTGGAAAAGCAAGAAGCACTAGAAGCTATTGACCATATTATGGAAGATTTAGAGGATGCTGTGCACCACCTGAGCTAGTAGAGGACTGCCTATCGGCATTTGAGCCGAAAATAGACATTGGCTATGCTGGTTCTAGCTCAGAAAGCGCTTTGAGCTCTAAGCGCATGCGTATTGATTCGTTCAATATGTGGGAATATAAAAGATCAAGTCCTTATTGCAAGAGATCAAGAGTTAACCAACACAAGAGAGGAAAACGTCCTCAAGTGAAGAAAATGTTAAGGGTGAGGTGTTACAATTGTGACAAGAAGGGTCATTATGCTCGCGACTATCGTGAGCCAAAGAAGGTAAACACCTCTTATACATTTGAGAACTTTGCTTTTGTGTCAAGTTCTATATTATTAGCTGAATCCAATCCTTTATGGACTGTAGATTCAGGAGCAACAGACAATGTAGCGAAGGATAGAGGATCCTTCGTGGAAATTCCGACGAAAACCAACTGGAACTAAGTGGATCCATGTGGGAAACAACTCCAGAGCTGAAGTTAAAGGGATTGGTACCTGCCAACTGAACATGTGTGGTGGATGCACCTTGTTCCTACATGATGTTCTAAATGCTTTGGAGATTCGTCGAAATTTAAGTGTCTGTTTTGATGTTGGTTAAGCTTGGTTTTAGTATGGACTTCTGTAATAACGGTGTAGATTTGTATTTGGATACAAACTACTATGATTGTGGTCACTTTCTATATGGTTTTATTGTACTAAATGTTGACTGTGGTGATGTCAATATATGTTATTCCCTTGTTTCACGTCTCCTACTTCATATGATAATGATGTGAATGTGTGGCATGCTAGACTTGGTCATATTGGCCAATGATGTATGAATAGACTAGCCAAAGAGGGCTGGTTGGGCAAAATTGAAAAAGTCGATTTGCCCATATGTGAGCATTGCCTAGTAGGGAAAACGACAAGGAAATCATTTGGAAAAGATAAAGAGCTGAATTTCCTCTGCATTTAATCCATTATGATGTATGTGGTTCAATGAATGTGAGAAGAAGGCATGGGACTATTTATTTCATCACTTTTACAGATGATTATACTCGATTCGGATATGTCTATTTGATTTCTCATAAATCTAAAGCATTATGTTGTTTCAAAAGGTTTATGAACTTAGTTGAAAATCAATTAGACAAGAAAATAAAAACATTAAGATCTGATCGAGGTCGAGAATATTTATCTGATGAGTTCAAAAAATTATGTGATGAAAAGAGAATAGAAAGACAGTTATCTATTCCATATACTCCTCAACAAAATAGTGTTGCAGAGAGAAAAAACATAACCCTACTGGAAATGGTTAGGTCCATGACGGCACATGCTAACTTGCCTATCACTTTTTGGAGTGATGCGTTGTTAACTGCTGTCTATATACTTAACCGGGTGCTTTCCAAATCAGTTACTTTCACTCCATATGAGTTATGGACAGGTAGAAAACCAGACTTAAGTTTACTTAAGCCATGGGGTTATGCTGCCTATACTCATATGTCCTCTCATAAGTTTGGAAAATTGGGTCATAAAAGAAGAGTATTTTAATGAGATACTCTGAACACTCGAAAGAGTATGTGTTCATAGGTGAGCAGGAAAGTGGGAGTATAACTGAATTTGAATCACGGGATGTCACATTCTTAGTGGATGAATTTCCTAAGAAGGGCAAAATAAGGGAAGATTACCCCTATTTGAAACTTTGGATCGAGATAATGATATTGGTGGAGTTCATCCAAGTGGGAGTAATATGAGAAGTGATGAATTGAATTCAACTCATTCTCAATTACAACCACATGATGAGATGATATAGTCATTATCTAATCCGAGTGGGAGCATGATGGGGAATGATGTGTTAAGTGTACAATATCCCATATAGCGAACAAGTCGCCAAAGTATTCCTTGTCGACGTTTTGACATTGAAGGGAAAATTTTTATAATTGCTCCACGAGATAAAGATGAGCCAAGAAATATTAATGAGGCTCTGAATTGCCCTAATAAGGAAAAATGGATTCATGCAATGGAAGAGGAAATTGAGTCAATGAAATCAAACCAAGTCTGGGAACTGGTTGATCTTCCAAAAGGACACAAAGCTATTGGGAACAAGTGGGTTCTCAAAATAAAGTGAAAGACTGATGGCTCGATAGAAAGGCATAAGGCTCGCCTTGTGGCAAAGGGGTATAATCAACAGGAAGGAATTGATGATGAAGATACATTTTCTCCTGTAGTGGGATTTACCTCGATTCGCATTATTCTGGCAATAGTGGCTAGTCTGGATCTTGAGTTACATCAAATGGATGTAAAGACTGCTTTCCTCGATGGAGAATTAGAGGAAGAAATATATATATATATATATATATATATATATATATATATATATATATATATGGAACAACCTGCTGGTTTCATAATGAAAGGCCAAGAAGAAAAAGTATGTCGACTTTTGAGGTCAATATATGGTCTTAAGCAGTCATCAAGACAATGGTATATATGTTTTCATAATGCCATAATGGCATATGACTTTACAATGATAGATGAGGATCATTGTGTATATATCAAAAGATCCAATGATCAATTTGTGATCATATCATTATATGTTGATGATATACTAATTGCCGGAAATAATATGGAGTTTATTAATACTGTCAAAAGTTGGTTGTCTTCCAACTTTGAATTGAAGAATATGGGATTGTAAACCCATAGACACTCATATTACAAAAGGTGAAGGATTGAGCCATAGACTGTGTCCAAGGACTCCACAAGAGAATGAACAAATGAAACATGTTCCTTATGCTAGTGCTGTTGGGAGCTTGATGTACGCTATAATGTGTACAAGACTTGACATATGTTATGCAGTTGGAATGGTGAGTAGATACCAATCCAATCCAGGTCAAGCACGTTGGAAAGCCGTTACATGAATACTAAGGTATGTAAAGGGGACTACTGATTATACGTTAAGTTATTATGGAAAAGGATCTGCAACTCAAAGGCTATTCTGATGTTGATTGGAGAGGAGATTTAGATGAAAGAAAATCTATCTCTAGGTTTGTTTTCTTACTGAATAATAGGCACCATATGTTGGAGCAGTAAGAAACAAAAGTGTATAGCCTTGTCCACGATGGAAACTGAGTTCGTGGTATTATCAACAGCAATATAAGAAGATGTTTGGCTTAAGAGATTATTGGATCATTTAGGTGTTATTGGAAGTGCTGCAGATTTGTTATTGGTTAACTGTGATAGCCAAGCAGCGAAAGTATACATCAAAGATCCAAAATATCATGGCAAGACCAAACATATAGATACTAAGTATACTTTTGTCACGGATATGATTGCACGAAAGGATGTGAACTTAGAGTACATACTACGCATAGAATGGTAGCAGATCCTATAACAAAGCCAATACCTAGAGATGTGTTTTGTGGCCATGTGAAATCTCTAGGATTGCGTAGAGTCTGATGTACTGGATTGTAATTTCCCTAAGTATTCGCATTTGATGAATTTGTGTTTTTCATCATTAATGCCTATGAATCTTTATTTGATCTTTATGCATCTTAATGCTCAGTGCATTATTTTAAGTTGAGAAAGTATGTCGGACAGATATAATATTAGCCCACTCACACGGGTAATCGCCTCTATTTACTGTGTGATAGATAGAGATGAGACTATTTTTAAGTTTATTATCTAGGTGATAATCGAGAGCTCAAGCTTAAAATATGTATGTCGCCTTAACTAAGTGTTAAGATGAGGACATAATACTAAATATGTCCGAAAGTAAAATAACCCGCATATTTTACTTTATCTATCTATGATGCCAGATGTGAGTTCTGATGAATTTATGATTAAGTAGATACGTGAACTCAAGTTAAACATTGAGTATGTCTGAACTATCATCTGTATGGTATTGAAGGTGTAGACATACGCTCCATAGGAAATGAGTTATTACCGTAATACGTATTTCATACTACGTATGCATGAAACGACCAATAAGAGTGGCAAAAAGTTTGATCTCAACTTTTTATGTCGTGTGAGGCTCTTGAGGAAAAGAGTTCCTCAATTTTTTAGTCCCCTCATGACTCTTACTTATTCTCAAAATTTCTATCTAGTGTTTGATATCTTAGGATGTTGCCAATGGTCATGAGTTTGATTCGATCTAATGGGGCATTTCTAGAAAAGCAAGCTGAACTGAAATTGAGAGTTTGAAGGGAAGAGGAAGATCGAATTTGGAGAATCACATTGTAGTTTTGTATTCACCGGTTAACCAATTATGATTGTCTTTGTGATAATCATAATTGTATATATATATCATTGTTCAAAAGAGATCTAGAGAGATATAAATGTGATCGATCGATCTAGGGTACTGCATACTAAATCTACTCAGGATATGATTCCCATTATGAGCTGCTATATATTCCTAACAGATGTATAGCAACGAGCTCTCAAAGTATGCTGGTCGCACGGATTATTCACCGGTATGAATGTTGAAGAGAGGTAAAGAGAATCATGTTCGGCCCACCATGTGTGAGTGGGAGATGATGATTTTATATGTACTGGGCTCAAGGCCCGTCCGCCCAAGTTGGGCCCAATAAAGGCCCGGCCCACGGGTATAGGGCCCGTGGATGGGGGAAGGTATAAAAGGGAGGAGAGAGAGAGAGAAGGTACCGCTTGGCAGAATTGACGTACGTCTTCTCCTCTCCCGCGCATTCTCTCTCAAAAAGAAAAAGAAAAACAGTAAAGCATACGGCACTTTTTTCTTCCTTTCAAGGCGTCATCGGATCGAACAAGGGACAATTTCTCTTCCTCACTTCGGCATCGGTGTCTAATATGTGGCTAACAAGGTACGCTCGACTCCGTGGTGTGCTTTACGATCTATGATACGTGTTTTCCCAGGCTTCGTCTTCCGCATTGATTTAGGGGTTCGATTTAGTGTCGAATCCGATTTTTCGGGGATCCGTTATTCCCAACAGCAGGTTAGTCACAATGAGCATCTAATAACTGGAAGCTCGGATGATGTCTGGATGGTTTTCTCAAGGCAAGGTAGTGCCTTTCCATGGGAATTTGGAGGACTATAGGAAGATACTTTAGTTTTGGTCGAATCAGATGAATCTGGTTATCGTTATCAACTAAGAATGGTTCACCAGCTTCACATTACCTTACAAACCGAAAATGAGGCTTAGTTATAGAGAAAGGGAAAAAAGAAGAAAAGAGGATTGCTGCCGATATACAGGAAGGATTCACAGTTACACGAGCCCTCGTTTGTTATTTATACTTGATTAGGGTTCGTGGAGGGATGAATCTAAGTTTTTGACATGAGCATGCGGCATCATCTGGCAATAGCTCATGAACTGAGTTGGGATTGCAGTCCTGGTATGATTTACGACCCTTTGCGCATTTTGCCCTAGCAATGGATCATTTGTTGTGCCCCTGGAAGTTTGATACTCTATCGCTGCAGAAGGCAGCTTTCTATACACAGTAGAATGATTTAAACATTTGCAAAAGAACCATGTTAGCACGGTACATTATTTTGTAGGAGAGTGGGATTATTTTCCAAGAAATTAGTTGTATAAATATATTTTATTTTTTGGCACTATTTAGGAAAATTAATTACGAAAATATAATCATGGTCAACGAAAACTTTGTATTCAACTCTAAGTACAGAATTGCTTTTAGTGACAATAACGTTGGTTGCCTAGGCAGAAAATGCTATAATGAAACTCTGTACAAATACCTGAATTTGTTAGATAACGTTCTGGTCAATATTCAAAATAAGAAGCTTTCTTTCTTCCAACTGCTACGATGCACATGGAAGAACGGCACCGAAAACAGAGGTTTTGAATATGCTAATGTAACAGCTAAATTCTGAATGAGCCGTGCAGGTCAAAACCTATTCACAAACTGGTTGCCTGATCAAAGATTAAAGTTCATCTTTCTTTTATTTAAATACCCACTCCATCTCTTGACAACATTTTTAGCAGTCCTACATCTTATATTTCCTGTGCAGGAAGGGAAACGGGAGGAAGCTGTGGCTGACCTCTGGAAGTTACTTTGATGATTTGCGTCCGCTATCGTCACACAGCACCACTAATGACCAATTCCTTGAAGTAGGCAAGCCCCATCAAAATTATCCTCATTAAGGTGCCAAAGGTCCAGAACCATTCACATGCGAAGAGATACGCGCACTACTATTGCAAATGGTTTCAGAACCATTCACATGCAAAGCAATACGCGCACTACCATTGCAAATGGTTTCAATCTCGTGAGCTCTCATGTTGAAGTTATATCTTGAGTTGGAGCAGATGAAGGAAATTTGATCCGGAAAGGACACGTGCTTCTTTGGCTTCATGATATACAATATTGAGGAATGCTGTTGCATAAGTTCTATTATTGGACACTTCTGTTACATGATAAAAGTTTTGCCAGCTACATGACGTGTGTGCCATAACAATCATTTTCATGTCGAGGAGCAAAAACTGTTTTCTACCTTTTTATCATCGGAACCTCCATTAGACATTGTCTCACGAGCTACTTTTAGCAGTTTTTTTATCTGAAGCTGCTGCAAGTTGAGCTTGATGTTGAATTTTGTTGAGGAAAAATTGAGTTTGCTCTGGTAGTCTGCGACTTTGACCGAGTAGGATTTTCAGCGAACCGTAAACGCTTCTTCATTTGCCAATTGAGGGCAAATTTTGCGCACCATTTGATTTTTCAATTGTCTTTTAAGAGTAGAGCATGTAACGGTCTATTGAACATTATCTAACATGTGGACAATCATCTTCATCTCTTAGAAGTATCTAACATGTAAAGATGAGGAGGTTCTTGAATATTTCGAGAGAGTAATTGTCTCCATTTGAAGACTATGTTGGTAAAATATGAGAACCTGGACCAAATTAGAGTAAACCAGTCTTCGAACCAAATAGAACTCGTTTCCAGAATTATTTTTATCGAAGAAGAAACATGAATGATCAAAAAAATTTCTGATTTGAAAAGTTATACTATGCTTGCATATAATCATAGTAACTATATGATTGAGGCTTATATGAATTCATAAAAAGTTCTGATTTTACGAGGATGATCCGTAATATAATGAAAATCTGGAATAATGTACCCTAATTATTTTTATGACCGAGTTTTGAAAAGTTCATCTAGGACTTTGTTCGTTTGGAGAAAATAATTTTAGCCGAAAATTATTTTTTTTATCTTTCACTATTTAGAGGGGTAAAAAATGCTTGTCGAAGGAAATTACTTCGGTCAATCAGAAAATCAAATTATATATATAAAACAACTTTTTGATTTTAAAAGTCGAAGTACGAAAATAGTATGGACACAAGAGTCTCAGACGAACTATTTTAGGCCAAAAAAATAGCGGAGTTCCTCTGGTTTGCTGTCACAGGAAGTTGCCACCGGATTTAGTGGCGATTCCTTGATTTACACCACTCAAATGGTTTTCTTTTTAGTTATTATGTATAAAATATTTTGATTGATTAGTTTGAGGCCATATTGAACTCACTAAATTAAGACAAACTTCACCGTATATAAACCCATGTCAACTTGTTTAAGATTAGTACGGAAGAAGCATGTCGAACAAAAGAGAAAATCAACGTCGGTTCATATAGTTTGAGAAAAGTAAGAACGATGGTTCAAGCTGTGTCTGCGAGACTCAGTGTATTTCTCTTTGCAAAAGATAGTATAAAAGTTTGCTGTGAACTTTGCTCGTTTGGATCAATTTTTACATGACTTTCCAGATGATTTTACCATTTATGATTAAGTAACTTGTTCATCCTGAATTTGTTACACCATAGATGATAAATCGATGAAGCTCCACTACTACCTAATATCAGTTCACTTGTTTCTTAAAATGGACTCGTTTGATTTAGTCGAGTCTAAATAGTATTTTCTCATTCTTTAATAAACAAAGTACTTATCTTTTCATGATTTACTTGTTAGTTATTCAGAAAGGGACGGACTGACTGTTTCGCTATTTGGCTTCTTTCCCCCTTTCTCCGGACTAGTAATGGATCAGTTGTTGCTCCATTTGGTTTTTCTTTTGGTCTTACTTACCCAGCCGTTTGCCTTATAAGATAATTGTGGTTCAGAGGTTCAATCCGATCAAGCTGATGCAAATTCTGATTGCACGCTGTCAATTCTCGAGGTATCACGATGTCTTTTCGTTAAATTTTTGTTGGTGATATTATTTGTTTGTCGATTGGCTGCTGTTTTTGTGTCGATGAATGAGTTGAAGAAGAACTAGTTCGAGAGATAAGTCCCCGTTTTAGCTATTAGCATCCTATATTTCGGAGCAAGTTGGTTAGGCTCACAGAGTTTATTTGATGAGTGGACATAAAAGCTGATTGATGCCTACTTACCATCGTCTGCTTAGCTGGCCAAGCCCCTTTCGTTGTGCTTTTTGAGTCGTTGAATTGAATTTCAAAAGGCACGCTGGATTTTTGATTTCGATGCCCGTTTCTTTTCTGGCTGGATACTGCTCAATAAATCTGTCCTAAGGAGCAAAATTAGCATTCTCAGAGTGACTTGGGAATTGGTTTTAGCCTATATCTCTCTCATTTTCATCGATTTGAAGTTCCCCTCTTTTCTAACTTGCCTATTCTATCTAGCTTGACTCTGATGGGATTTCGTTATCTTTAACACCAAAGCTGCTATTGGTTCATCATACACTAAATCATTTGTAAACATAGGAAGCGCGATGAAGATAAGTCGACAATACAATACAATGTCTTTGAAGTTTTTCTAGTTTCTTTAGCTATACGGCTCCATGTTTTGTTTGTTTACCGACTAAGACGAATTTTAATTTTTTTTTTTTTGTTGGCCCTACTCTATTTCTATTCTAACGCTCACTCTTAGACTTTTGTCCTACCTCCTTGCAGGGCATGAGAGTCGAAACCCACTCCTGAAACTAATATATCCCCACCCCAATTCCTTGGGAATGTGAGGATTCAAACCCCTCATCTCCCCCTTCTAAGTTGGAAGAGTGGCCATTGGGGTAAACACCAGTGGTTAGATGGATCTTAAATTGGTGGTTGACACCTCTCACTGAGAATCCAAATCATATGCTAATTAAGGGCATTTACATCATTTTGTTTGCTACTGATCTAGGCGTGGATGGTGAGGACATGACCAATTTTGACTGTGTTTTCGTCCAAAAGATTATCAGCCTGATGTTCACCTACTTGAGAATTGGGGATAAGGTGATCCTTCTTCTATTGAGTGGCAAAAATTGATCTTTCTTGCATAATGAGATGATATAAATGTCACCACAGATTGCTCTTGCGCCAATGGTCGAGCCCCTTCGGCTTTGTATTGCTAAAAGAAATGACTGGAGAATGATTTTCCTTTTTGGAGTCATCATGGCTGTTAGAGAAATTAACTCTAACTCTGTGGTTTTTGATTTTTCTGATGTTAGGGGTGATTTTATTTGTTTTATGAGACTGGTTAAAAGCACAGCTCTATGTATTTGTAGTAGTTACTATAATTAGCTCCACAGGTGTTCGTTAGAATGTCCTAGAAAAACTTGAGTTGAATAGCTTTTAGGATAATCATCTTTTATACTCACACACATTTGTACAAAGTGGAGGTGTGAGATTTTATCTCTTCGTTTTTTCTATAATTCTTCGCTTATTTAAGTTCCTCGCTACTTTCATCTTGAGTATAATGTTTATCATTTCAACTTGCTCAAAAAAGAAAAAAAACTTACTCAATATCTTTTTTGTGTAATTCTAATAATCAACTGTCTTAGTGCTTAAAAAAAAACTAAGCTTTCTTAATCTTTGCTTACAAATTTGGGACCTTATAGCATCTCCTTCGAAATTGAATTCAATAAAAATGCATTTAAAATTTGATAATATAGCATGAAAATTCCTTATATGACGCGAATAGAGTATGTCTCTTTAGGTAAGTTTTTCTTTTCAAACAATGAAAAATAATTTCAGTTCATTTTGGTATTTCAGCCCAACGTTGGGAAATGTTGCTATTTTCCTGGTTGACATCTGAATTTTCTCCAATAAATTTAACATACATTCATCAAAAAATTTAAATATATATAGTAAAAGAAAAAAAAATAAGTACAGATAAAAAAAAACAAGAGAGAGAGAATAAAATGGTAAAAACTCAAGCTCACGAGAGGAGGTTCATAGATCTTGTCCAATTCGCGCAACCCAATTCGGCCCAAAACTCATCAAATGCGTAAAGCCCGCTCATCAACCACACCAAGAGGCCCATCAGCTCAAAGCCCACGAAAGGAACCAAGTTCGGCCATTTCTTTCGGCTTTTCCTCTCTCTATATCCCTCTCTCTCTCTCTCTCTCTCTCCCTCTTACCTTCGGAAGCCCCAAAGGTCACGCAGAGGAAGGGCTAAGGGAATTGATCCTTCGCTGGTTTTAATATCCTGCATCTCCGCCGCGTCGCATTGGCTTCTCTGGTCTTCATTACTGGAAAATCTACTTTGTGCTCGGCCATACACCTGAACTGTATTGATATGCATGTTTGAGGACTGTTTCTGCATTTAAGATATCCCATTGTGTAGTGCACACTTGAGCTGCAACATTCTTCAGCATACCTGTCGGCTCACTTTCATCAGTTGGTTCAATGCAAGTATGTATAATCGTCAAGTCTCTCAACACGCTGTGCTGATCAACACTTTATAGAAGTTGCGCGTGGATTTGCTGTAACCAGCTTATACTCAACCGCCAATGTTAAGCTCATTGATGTTTAGAGCGTATGTGCCATTTTAGAACGGAACGTGTCAATGGATTGCAGAGTATATAATGGTCATAGTTTGTCTGCCGCTGCGTTTGTTGATCATGCGGCCACGGGAAATCCACTCTTATAGAATCAAGCAGTATGCAGAAAGCTTGCACTATACTTTGCTATCAGCAAAGGCGGCCATTAAGCTCCACGAAAGTGCTCCCAGAAGACCTGGTAAAACCAAAGCAATGATCTTCTTCAGTAACCAAAATGTGGGACGGAGTCACTGCAACAGCCATCTAGTTCGTGAATAATGTCCCTACAAATGAAAATAAATGCGATTTTTTAAGTGAAAAAATTGGCGTCCATTAAAAAAAAAGGATAAAAAAAACAAATAAAAAGATAAATAAATAAATAAGAGAGAGAAAATGTACCGGGTAATTCCGTATAGAGGTTTGATGAGCCGTGGTAACTGGTAATGCAGAAGAACCAGATATCACAGCTGTTTAGTCCAGTGCAAACAGACCGTCAGTCCTGTTAAGTATCAGAGCAAATGGAAGCTGATCAGCGCAAACGGATTGTTAGATCTAATTTTCCATTAGGAAAACCTTCAATTTAGATGCCAATCATCTTTCGAATAAAAATGCAGCGACCCTTGAAGGGCCCAAGACACCTTGAACAACATAAATCATCGGAACTGCAACTTTGTCCGGGGACAAGTCAACCCCGAAAAACTCAACTGAGCTTGTATAGTGTTTTTTCTTGCTATAAAGATTTTTGCTGGAAGTGCTTGTTTCTTTGTCAGTGTTTGCTGTCAACGTATCCCTGTTTCCTACACCTAAATTACTAACGGAAAAGGATAAGGAAACACGGCATCAGATCAGCAGTGGCATTAGGGAAGCAGCATCAAGTTTTGTGGATACATGTTAGAGAAAAGACAGCAACAATGCTAAGTCATGTTCGTGAGTAAAATCTAACAGCTACCAAAACGAACAAAAAAAAAAAAAAAAAAAAAAAAAAAAAAAGCCACTTCAGATCGGTGACCTTGACAGAGAAGTCCGCTTCGACATAGGTTGTAAAGTTGCATCAAATTTGCAAGTCGACTCTTTTTTCATGTTCGAAAAGATTGAGTGACAAGCTTGCGCTCAATTCCACGCAACCAAGAAGCAGCACATATTTGGCCGATAAAATTCGATATTTCAGCAGGTTTTTCACTTCACTCGAGCAGCATTTATTGTTGCTCGAAGAATACTCTCGTCTCTATTTGTGCTACTTCAACTAGATTAGACAGGTGATAGATCAGCTCAAATTATATTAGAGACGTGCATGAGCAAAGACGATCGGCCAAGAGCCCCAATATCCAGCAGAGCGAATTGAATTATAACCATCACCACTTAAACCAGTTAAACGAGCAACAACTGCATTGCCAATGTCACGTAATTGGGTACTTAACAATCATCCTAAATTCAGGCATAAATTCCCCAAAAGGAAAACAAATATTTCACCGGAGTACAAAAGGCTATTATTATTATCCACAATTGGGGTAAATCGGTGAGAATAATCATCGTAGACCGAAAAATTTTGACACAAAAAAAAGTTACCGATTCTGGAATTCGGAAGCCGGTCATGATCCTTTTCGCAATGGCGAGGCGCCGCTGACATCAGGACAGTGGCAGCATGTGGTTGCCCAGCGGCTCCGGCGGACTTTTCCAGCGAGCACGTCTCCAGGAACCGAGCATCGAGGTTCGACGACGTCCTGCGAGATGGAGGACAAAGGTGGAATCTTCGAGGATCGGCAGTTCGGAGAACGAGATGGTTGTTAGGAATTTTACCTGGTCGTGTTTTGGATGGTTGGATTGACTGAATTGCCTCCTCGAGTGAGATTATTCATGGGCAGACCTTGGTTGTGAGGTCAATCAGACTCGGTTTCCTTGGTTTTGTTGGATATATTATTAATATAGTCCAAAAATAATATGTTCACATACAAGCCCAATAGGTAAAAGCATGGTTATTTGGGTTCATATGGGCCAAAGCCCAATAACGTGCATATAAAAAACTCTAGGGTTTCCCTACGCTGGAGGTAACACTGTTGAGCGTTCCAAACTTGACGTCTCTTGGTGTAATACTTCAAGCAACTACTTCTTCTCTCTCAAACCTATTACCTCCAACAATCTTGAAGTATTAGGTTCATGTGTCGGATTTGAGCGAGTAAAGTGTGTTCTTGAAGATTTCGTCAAGACGAACTCGCGGCTGTAATTTACTTTCGATTTCGATGGTGATATTGGCCGGGATCTGAGTTTGAAGATTCGGGTGACCGAAATCTTTGATTCAAAAACCCAAAAATTATAGCCAATTTAAGAGGGTGAAACCACTTGGGCTTTGATCTACTCGTCGCTACGAACGTTTTGAGTGGTCACTCGCGTCAATCGGAGGTCGGACGGAGAAGTTATGGCACCCGGAAATTTCCATCTGAATTTCTAGCGAATTTTGGGGACGAAATTTCTAGCGAATTTCGGGGGGCGAAATTTTTCAGCGAGTTTCAGCAACAAGGGCAGTCCATCTTAAGGTTCTTGGGCGCTCCAGATCCGTTTTTGGGGTTTGTTTTGGCAAATTCCATCTCTACAAAGTGGTTTGATCAAGGTTAGGGGAGTTATTCAACTTTGTTGCTCTGAGGACTTCAAGGTGCACTCTTTCTAACACTTTGCTTTGATTAAAATGGCAAAGCGTAGTTCCTATGATATTATAAAGTTGCAATCTTTTGATGTTACTGAATTTCATGGCTAGAAATTACATGTTCAATTTGGCATGAAAGAACGTGACATATTCTATACTGTATTGAGCGATTTTACATCTACCACTGAAAATGTGAATGAATATCAATAGAACAAAGATAAAGATTTTTGTAGAGATTACTTGCTAAACTCTCTGAATCCTAATTTGGCTATGACTTATAGTGAGTATAAGACGGCGAAAGAGATATGGGATCACTTGAACGCTCAATTCCAAAAACAAGAGGGGTTATCTAAAACCCTCCTAGTGGAGAAATTCTTTTACTTTAAATTCACTATGAATTCAAGCATCACCTCTCAGTTAGTTGAATTTGAGAACATGAGGAACAAGCTGAAAGATGATAATTTTGATATGTCCGATAATCTCTTTGTTGGTCTTGTGTTGAGCAAACTGCCAACTGAATGGAGTTCTTTCAAGACTGAAATGCACAAACTGAAGGTACAGATGAGACTAGATGAAATAAAGAGGTATATTCACATTGAGGATCAAAATATCACTAGGAAGAGTTTGGAACAAGTGGGACGACAAAAGTCAGTTGCCAACTTAGTTTCACACTCCGATAAACCTCAGAAAAAGTCCAAGTCACCAAAAGGTGAATCCTCTTTACAGTTAGAGGCCAAAAAGACTATCTTCAAAAAGAAGAATCACTGGGCAGCAAAGTGTAAGTTGCCAAGGAAGCCAAATAACGACACACCACATAATGAGGCCAATATGCTTATTAGAGGATCTGAGCCTCGAGCCTTTATTGGAATGATGAAGAATGGAAAGGCTAGCATCTCTTCCCGAGTGGTGGTTGGACAGGGCGCTACTTGTCATGCTACAAATGACAAGAATTTACTCACCGAGGTCACGTAAGTGAAAGACACTGTGGAAAATTGCAATGGTGGTGAGGCAAAGGTGACTCATGCTGGAACTGCAAATTTGGTGCTTTCTTCAGTAAATTACTAACTCTGAAACATGTTAGAGTAGTACCTTTACTTAAGAAGAATTTAATATCTATGAGTTTACTTGATAAAGCTGGTATGTCTTTTTCAACTATGAATGGTAGAGTAACTTTATCTGTTAACTCATATTATTTTGGTTGTGCATTCATGGTTAATGGTATGTATAGGTTGAGTTTAAATGCCGATAGCATAAACCATGTGAATTCTACTTTGATTGATCCAAAGTTGCTACACAATAGACTTGGACATGTGAATTATAGGAAAATGCAACATTTAGCTAAAACTCATAACATTCCATTAGATCCTTCTATTCGATTTGATAATTGTGAAGTGTGTGCATAGGCTAAAATTACTAGAAAACCCTTTAAATTGATTTCTAAAAGCACACAACTTCTTGAGCTAATACATTCTGACATTTGTGATTTTAGAAATTACATTACTAAAGGTGGTCGGAATTATCTAATAACATTCATAGACGATTTTTCTAGATATTGTCATGTCTATTTGTTGAAATCGAAAGATGAGGCTTTTGAAAAATTTAAGATTTTCAAGTCTAGAGTAGAAAATCAACTCAACTTGAAAATTAATATAGCTAGTATGAGTACCTAGAGGGGGGTGAATAGGTATATAAAAAATTTCTCGAAGCTTGCACGATATTTAAACAGTTAATGATTCAATCGCAAGAATTAAATATCAATCGAGAGACTGAGTAAGGGAAAGAGAGAATTGAACACTCAGTTTATAGTGGTTCGGCTTGATTCAAGCCTACGTCCACTCTTCTGCACTGACAGCCGATTGGCTGGATTCCACTATGATCAAAGAGATGTTACAGTGTTGATCTTCCTTGATTTCTAGGTGTAGATGATCTACCACACTCACTCAAGGCGTCACCAAGTATATACTCTCTCTGTATACAATTTCGCTTCAACAGTCTCAAATAACAATCAAGGATCTTCAGACTCTGGAATTTTTCTATCAATCACACACTTAAAACAACTAGACGTCTTCCTTTTATACTCCTTCATGCCATCATAGCCGTTGGCACTTACCAAAGGAATTCCTCCAATCTACCCGTTGGACGGAATCAATCAAGAAGATCATCCGAGCTATTTAAGGAATCTGATGATAGCCCATCAATCTGTTCGCCCATACAATCAGGATCTCGGTTTCCATGAATAGAACATTCCAAGATTATTTCGTCGACCATCGGATCTTCAATCGATCTTAGATAAGAATTAAAGAATCCGAAATGATTATCCAACCAAAGAATCTATACCAGAGGATAGGATCGAATCCTCAACCATAAACCTCGGCTTTGGATTTCCTTCGTCACACGGATTAGAAAGATCATCGGAGAATAGACTTAAGTCTTGAGTCATGAGTCTTAAGTCTTGGGTCTTGAGTCTTGAGTCTTGGATCTTGAGTCTTGAGTCTCGAGAGAACAAAGTCTTCGACTTTAAACCGACGGTCTCCGAACATCCAGACTTTAGATCGAAAAAACGTTTTGTCGGCTTCAAAATATTCTGGAAAGATTTCTCCAACAATCTCCCCTTTTTGATGGTGACAAAACTTTCTTGAAGATTTGAACAACTTTGACTCGCAAAACATTTCTCAAGCAATATGGCTAACTCATAAAGATTAATAAAACAACCAGACTCGCATCCACAGAAAATTGGTTAGTCTTTCATGAGAAACACCATATAACAATACTTGAATAAATGCAATCAGTCAAGCATCATACTCCACAACCAATTCAGTCAAATTCACATCCAAGTTCAAGTTCTCAAGTCATACTCAAAAATAAACACAACCACAAAAGTCAAAGTTTTTAAATGGTTCAAATTTTGGTTCTCCCCCTTTTTGTCAGCATTGAAAAGGGTGAGAAAGGAGTCATGTCTGCTTGGGAATGCGCACGATCCGGAAATCCCCAATGGACGGACTACTCCTTCGAGCTTCTTCGTGTCTTCTCAAGATGAGCTACCTCTTCTCCCTTAGCATTGGCTTGAAGTTGCGAGCGAGGTCCTTTGAATTTATCCTCCAGAGACCGAAGATGCTTTTCCAGCATTCTTCAAAGCTTGGATTTCACAGTCCAGAACATATATCTGGCTACGCATTTCCAGAAGAATATTCATAATACTTCGAAAATCTGCAGAATCATTCGTCTGTGTACTGGCATGAACTTTCTTTGATGCAGACGATGGTGCTTCAGTATAGTCTGGCAGATTTGGAATCGTCGTATCACCTTCTTCAGGCAATTGAGAGACCTAAACTTCTTCTGGGTCTTCTGGAGATTGTCTTAGATCTTCACTAACAGCAGCATGAGGTGTAGACCTCTCTTGCTCACTAACTCCCCCTGTCTCTAGGACATCGAAAGGGGAAGAGTGATGATCATGCTCTTCATTTCCCTTCTCTCCAGAATTGTCAGCAGACTTTTCTTTTTCTCCTTCTTCTTCTTCTTCAACTTCTTTCTCCTTCTCTCTCTGTTCTTCCTCTTCTCTGTTCTGTTCTCCTTCTTCTCTGTTCTGCTGAAGATCTGTTTGATGAGACACATAACATCTTGTTCTTGTCAGCGCTTGGATAGTGGGATCTTCATCATCTTCATCTTCATCTTCATCTTCATCTTCAAGGATGAGAGTTCTTTTCTTCTTCTTCGATGGAGCACCAATGGCCTCCTTTCCTTTCCTTTTTGAAGCGACATCGGACTCGGAGATTTCACTTTGAATTTCTCCATTGCCTTGGAGAGTTCTTGCAGACGCATCTTCATTAACATTTTCAACCCTACCACCATCTTATCACACGGTCGAACACAAAAAGTATGTGGTAGATCAATGTTCAGATGTCTGAAGATCTTGGTCACCAGACCAGGATAAGGCAATTGTCCTTTGTCCTTTGACACTGCTCTGTACATATGGAAGAGAATAGTGTGCGGGAGAGAAAACTTCCGACCTGAGTTGATCGCATACATCAACTTTGCTTCAGAAAGAGATACAGAAGTCTTTGATGTAGACTTCGGTCTGAGACAGTTGATCACAATCTTATGAAGCACAATGTTGATGGCTTTCATCCTGGAATAGGTAATTTTCTTCTCTACATCCCTATCTTTGACAAGATCCAGAGTAGTACGAGCAGGTGAGACTTTGATTGGAAGATAGCGTCCCCGTTCAACTCCAACAATGTCCGCCAACATATTCACATCTACTACGTAGACTTGATCTCGAACACTGAATGAAATTCTATTCGTATCCAAAAAGCTAAGATTTGAATAGAAATAAGCGGTCAGTTGATCATACCCGTCCGTAGAGTCAGAGCAAAAAGTCTCAAGTTGAAGCAAATTCAACTTTTCTCTTAAGTTCACGTTGATGGTGTCCAAGAAGTCAAAATCAACACTTCTAGGGTTTATCACCCCTCTTTTCAACAGCCTGAAATACGCTTTTTCCTGATCCTTGGATTTAAACAAATCCATCCGATTTCCTTTCACATTTGCTGCCACACCCATTCTAGGTTTAAACTTAAGGAACATTTTGTCATCATCGTTCCCGTCAATCAGATTTTGTCCCGGCATACGAGGATCACTGGGAATGTTCTCAAGAGCCTCCACTTGCCCTTCCTTTAGGAGCAATTCCCAATTCCTCCATTTTCCGCAGAAAAAGATACTCATTCCCATAATTTTTGTCCTTAAGGAAGTCATCTATATACTTTAATGAAGTGCCGGTGATTTTCAACGCACGATAAAGCTTATAGATAACAGAGGGTTTTTGGACTCTTACTGGGTCAGCATCCTCGATTATCTCTTCTTCCAGATTTGCACCTTGTGGGGCAGGAGATGCTGAATGACGTGGAGGAGAGCGAATCGGACTTTGTCGCTGACTTGGTAAGTCTTCTTCCTCAGTAAGATCGAAGTGAGTCGGTCCCTTTTCCATTCTCTGTGGTTCCCTGTTTGCGATTCTTGATGATTTCCTCGAAGACGACATCTTCCTTTGTCTATTGGAGGATTCCTTCACTTGCTTTTCCCAAGAAAAATGATCGCTTTCTCGACAACGAACAAGAGTAGAAACAGTATCGGGAGGAGAGTGCGTTTTAGGGTTTTGAAAATTGGGGGTAGAATAACTGTATATATATATATATATAACTCGGATTTGAAAAGAGAAGTTTAAACGGCACAAAGAAAGTGTACGAACACTTCTTTTCAAAATCAATAACTACCAAAATTAACTTCCTTTAAAAAGACAAGTTTTCAAATTTCACACGAATTATATCTAATAAAAGAACGTACTTTTTCGAGATAAGATAAACGAGAATTCGTACCTTTTAGATAGAATAGCAACTTACAGTCTTTTAGCCATGAATGATTGAGTCTCAGGATTTAAAGTCTATGAGATCAGAGTCTTAAAGATGGAGAGTCTCTAGACTTTAACTTCTTCAAGCTTCAAAATGTTGAGTCTTGAGCGGATAAAATCGAATTGATTTTTCTCCAAAGGCTTTGTGAATATATCTGCTAGTTGACTCTTTGAATCAACAAATTGAATAGAGATTTCTCCATTTTGAATATAATCTCTAATAAAGTGATGACGAATCTCAATATGCTTTGCTCTTGAATGAAGGATTGGATTTTTGGTGAGATTGATCGCGGGTGTTGTCACATCTGATTTCGTGCATGAGTCTTCAATGCCAAAGTCTTGTAGCTGTTGTTTTATCCATAGAATTTGCGAACAGCAGCTTCCAAGAGCTACATACTCGCTTCGTCGTTGAAAGAGCTACGTGCTTTGCTTCCTTGAAAACCAAGACACTGTCCCGTTTCCAAGCAGCTTGACAAGTTCCGAAGTGCTCTTTCTATCGACTCGAACCGGCCAGATCTCGCATCCGAGTATCCTAGAAGATTAAAGTCTCCCCTCTTTGGATACCAAAGACCGATGCTTGAAGATGAAGCAACGTATTTGATAATACGTTTCACGGCAATGAGATGTGATTCTCTAGGATTTGATTGAAACCTAGCACAGATACAAATACTAAACAAAATATCAGGTCTAGAAGCAGTAAGATAAAGAAGTGAACCGATCATGCTCCTGTACAGCTTTTGATCTACTTTCTTCCCTTCTTCATCCTTGTCTATCTTCTCGAGAACATGACATTGGTATGTCGATCTTTTTGCACTTTTCCAATCCAAACCTTTTGACAAGATCATTCGCATATTTTTCTTGATGGATGAAAGTTCCTTCCTTCATTTGTTTCACTTGTAGTCCAAGAAAGAATGTTAACTCTCCCATCATACTCATTTCAAATTCATCCTGCATAGACTTAGAAAATTTCTTGCAAAGACTTTCATTAGAGGATCCAAAAATAATATCGTCCACATATATTTAAACAAGTAAAAAGTTTTTGTTTTCCTTTTTGATAAACAAAGTAGTATCTACTTTACCTTTGACAAAACCATTCTGTAATAAAAACTTGCTTAGTCTATCGTACCAAGCTCGAGGTGCTTGCTTTAGACCATACAGAGCCTTTTTTCAGTCTAAGACCGAGTCTCGGCTTCTTTGGGTCTTCAAATCCAGCGGTTGTTCCACATAAACTTCCTCTTGGATAAATCCATTTAGGAAAGCACTTTTGACGTCCATTTGGAATAACCTGAAATTTTTGTAACAAGCAAACGCAAGTAATAGACGAATAGCTTCTAACCTTGCAACTGGTGCGTAAGTCTCGTCATAGTCTATTCCTTCTTCTTGCGTGTATCCCTTGGCCACGAGTCTTGCTTTATTGCGTACGACTTTTCCTTCTTCGTTCATCTTGTTCCTGAATACCCATTTGGCTCCAATAACAGTTTTACCTTTCGGTTTAGATGTCAATTCCCAGACATCATTAATATTGAACTGTCTCGAGCTCCTCTTGCATAGCTTCGATCCAGCTTTCATCGATAAAGCTTCTTCTATGCTTTTTGGTTCAATTTCGAGATGAGAGCAACAAGCACTAGACTCTTCACGCCTTTTTGATCTGTGCGGATTCCTTCATTGATTTCGCCAATAATGAGATCTTTGGGATGACCGGATTTGTGTTTCCAAGCATTCGGTTGATTTGCTTGGTTGATGATCTCTTTCTTTATTTGAATCTTCAGAGGCTTCTTGATGTTGGACTTCCAGAGTCTGAGATGCTTCTTGAGTTGAAGACTTTGGAAAGTCTAGCGTGAGTTCAGATTCTTCATATTGAGTCTGGCTGGATTCATCTTGCGCTGAGTCTTGGAATTTGACATTCATTGATTCTTCTACAGACTGGCTTTTCTTGTTGTAGACTCTATAGGCTTTGCTTGATGTAGAATATCCAAGGAAGATGCCTTCATCTGATCTTTCTTCAAACTTACCAACTCGATCATTTGCATTTTTCAAAATAAAGCATTTGCAACCGAATACATGAAAGTATGAAACAATAGGCTTCTTTCCTTTGAACAATTCATAGGGGGTTTTCTCAAGAATAGGTCTTAGAAAGACTCTATTTATAATATAGCAAGCAGTTGAAACAGCTTCGGCCCAAAATCGTGAAGAAATTTTACTTTCAATTAAAAGTGTTCTAGCCATTTCTTGAAGAGATCTATTCTTTCTTTCCACAACTCCATTTTGCTCTGGAGTATACGGAGAGGAAAACATGTGATTAAAACCAGATTTATCACGGAATTTCGTAAAATCTTGATTTTCAAATTCACTTCCATGATCTGTTCTTATACTTGAAATAGCACATCCTTTTTCATTTTGAACCTTTTTAGCAAACTTCTCAAAGTACGAAAAAGTTTCGACTTACTTGCAAGAAAATATACCCGTGTAAAGCGAGAGTAATCATCTACAATTACTAGACAATACTTCTTACCTCCAATGCTCTGGGTTCTTGTTGGTCCGAAGAGATCCATATGAAGCAACGCAGTACATGATTAGTAGAGACATGATTTATTTGCTTAAATGAATTTCTTACCTGCTTTCCCCGGAATGCATGGAGTGCATAAGTCGACTTATGGTATGGCAATTTAGGTAGACCTCGAACAAGCCGCTTAGAAGAGATTTTGGCTAATTGCTTCTTGTTGATATGGCCAAGTTTTACGTGCCATAGAACTGCTTCATCTTGAATTGAGATTAAGCATTGTTCTTCATTTGGCTTCACATCAAGGAGGTAGATGTTTCCATGCCTTTGACCCATGAAAGACCGAGTCGTATCTTTGCTAATTCCAGAACATATGCCTTCTTGAAAGGAGATCTTGTAACCAGTATCACACAGCTGGCTAATGCTGAGTAGATTGTAGTTGAGTCCTTCCACTAGAGAGACATTGCTTATTGTGAGATTTCCAATTTTTACAGTCCCGAATCCCACAATACTTCCTTTGCTATTTCCTCCGAAAGAAACTTTTCCACCATTTACTTGAATAAGCTTAATGAAACAATTTGAGTCTCCTGTCATGTGTCTTGAGCATCCGCTGTCAAGATACCACTTTATCTTCTTTTTGACAGAGACCTGCATTCAAAAGAGAGTCTCAAGCTTTCTTTAGTACCCAAACTTTCTTGGGTCCTTTGATGTTAGTAGGATGAGCATTATTAGGCCATACTCTCTTAACAGTTTCCAAACCATAGGACACTCTTTTTCAAAATGATCCCGATCAAGTTACACTTAGAACACCTTAAAGCATTTCGACCTACGTACTTTACAAAAACTCTTTTGAAATGATTTTTATAAGCCTCCCTCGACGGTCTTTTCTTAATTCTTTCTTTTACTTTCGGAAAATCAATCAAGGGGATTGTTTCCATTGTCATACCTAGACCAGACTTATTAAAGTAAGGTCTTTGGACTGAAAGCACTTTTTCAAGCTTTTCGGATCCTATCGAAAACTTCTTTGAAATATTTGATAAGTCTGTTTTTAAGAAAACATTTTCTTTCAAAAGATCATCTTCTTTTTCTTTAAGAGCAGAAACATTTAGGTCTAGACTTTTAACTCTTTCTTCTAAAATAATTTCCTTTTGTTTTAGAATTGAGTTTTCCTTTTTAAGTTCGGAAATTCTTTTGAGAGAAGTCTTGAGACTGAAACACAGTTCATCAATATATTTAGAGACTTTGACAGGAATTTTAAAATTACTTACCTCAAATTCACTGTCTGAGTCTGATCCAGAATCTGAGTCTGAGTCTGAATGTGCCATCAAACATATGTTGGCGTATTCATTATCACTCTCTTCACATTCCGTATCACCTGTTTTCAGCTTTGAGAGCCTTTCGAAACTTCTCGCTTTTCCTCTTTTCTTTTCGAAGAGGACAGTTGGGTCCGATGTGTCCCTTCTTTTTACATTCGAAGCAAACTACATCTTTGTTTGGTTCCTCATCTTCAACAGACTTGGTCTCGCTGTCTCGAAAACTTTGTTTCTTTGGGATGAACCTTCTGCCTTTTCTATTCAGTTTTCTGAATCTTCTTATCATGAGAGCGAGCTCCTCATCATCCATATCATCTTCGAATCTACATCATCGAATCGTCATTTGATTTTAGTGCAATAGATTTCTTACCTCTTGGATCTTCGTCTTCATTAATTCGTTCCACTTCGTAAGACTGAAGAGTTCCAATCAACTCGTCTACGGATAATGGCATGATTCTTTGCGTCTCTCTTATTGAAGTTTTTATATGATTCCAATCCTTAGAGAGTCCACGCAGAAGCTTGTTCACCTTCATGGGATCAGAAATTTTTTGTCCTTGGTTCTCAAGACCATTGACAATATCTCAAAACGACTAAACATGTCGGTTATAGATTCTCCTGGTTTCATTTTGAAGGATTCATATTGACCAAGAAGAATGTTAATTCTGGTCTCCTTCACTCGATCTGTCCCTTCATAGGTAATGTGTAACCTGTCCCAGACTTCTTTTGCTGTAACACAAGAAGATATTCTATTATATTCAGTTGGTGATAAAGCACAATATAAAGAATAAATTGCTTTAGCATCGAGTGCTTGTCTCTTATTTATTTCTTCTTGAGACATTCCGCTGGCTTCAATAGTGTCTTTCCCTCTTTCGAGATTGATGCAGCAGCGGAGTGATTCCTCTTTCCACAACGTCCCATTCCGTAGGATCCTTTGATCGTAGGAAAGCTTTCATCTTGTTCTTCCGATGTTGTAATCCTTTCCATCGAAGTAGGGAGGTCTGGTATTGCTTTGCCCCTCCATCGATCCCGGTGCTAGCATACTAGCCATGGATCTTTTACTCGAAGTAAAACACTTCAAACAAAGTAAGAACACGAGCTCGATACCAATTGATATAGCTAGTATGAGTACCTAGAGGGGGTGAATAGGTATATAAAAAATTTCTCGAAGCTTGCACGATATTTAAACAGTTAATGATTCAATCGCAAGAATTAAATATCAATCGAGAGACCGAGTAAGGGAAAGAGAGAATTGAACACTCGCTTTATAGTGGTTCGGCTTGATTCAAGCCTACGTCCACTCTTCGCACCGACAAAGATTGGCTGGATTCCACTATGATCAAAGAGATGTTACGGTGTTGATCTTCCTTGATTTCTAGGTGTAGATGATCTACCACACTCACTCAAGGCGTCACCAAGTATATACTCTCTCTCGTATACAATTTCGCTTCAACAGCTCAAATAACAATCAAGGATCTTCGCACTCTGAATTTTTCTATCAATCACACACTTAAAACAACTAGACGTCTTCCTTTTATACTCCTTCATGCCATCATAGCCGTTGGCACTTACCAAAGGAATTCCTCCAATCTACCCGTTGGACGGAATCAATCAAGAAGATCATCCGAGCTATTTAAGGAATCGATGATAGCCCATCAATCCCGTTCGCCCATACAATCGGGATCTCGGTTTCCATGAATAGAACATTCCAAGATTATTTCATCGACCATCGGATCTTCAATCGATCTTAGATAAGAATTAAAGAATCCGAAATGATTATCCAACCAAAGAATCTATTCCAGAGGATAGGATCGAATCCTCAACCATAAACCTCGGCTTTGGATTTCCTTCGTCACTGGATTAGAAAGACTGTCAGTGAGAATAGACTTAAGTCTTGAGTCATGAGTCTTAAGTCTTGGGTCTTGAGTCTTGGGTCTTGGATCTTGAGTCTTGAGTCTCGAGAGAACAAAGTCTTCAGACTTTAAACTGACGGTCTCCGAACATCCAGACTTTAGACTGAAAGAAACGTTTTGTCAGCTTCAAAATATTCTGGAAAGATTTCTCCAACAAAAATTAAGAGGTTTAGGAGTGATAGAGGAAGAGAATATACTATGTCAAGGTTCAAGGAATTTTGTGCTTCAGAAGGTATAATACTTGAAACCACCGTTCCTTATTCACCCCAATCAAATGGTGTTGCGAGCGTAAGAATAGAACGTTAACCGAAATGTTAAACTCTATGTTACTTACGGTTGGCATGCCTTCCTTTATCGGGAGAAGCAGTTCCTAACTGCTAATCACATCTTGAACAGTTGCCGCACTCTAAGTTGTCCATGACACCTTATGAGATATGGCATAAGCGCCCTTGTAGATATGATACTCTTAAGACTTGGGGCTGTATTACTTATGTAAGTATACCAGATCCTAAAAAACCTAAGGTGGGATCTAGAACTATTACTTGTGTATATCTAGGTAGTGCAGAAGATAGCGTTGCAAATAGGTTTTTAGTTCTATCTACTAACACAGTGATAGAATCTAGAGATGCAGTGTTCTTTGAAAACAAGTTTATCAGAGATCAAGGCTTGAATGTTTCTAGATCTACAGATATGATTTCAAAATCTCCTGTAGAATCTGAAGCAGGCCCTTCTGACACTAATTCCACACAGTTAGCTATTGAACCAATTCCAGTTAGAGTATCTACAAGAGAGAGAATTCCCAAAAGTTTTGGTGAAGACTTTGTTGCTTACCATCTTGAGGATGATCCATTCTCCTATCAAGAAGCAATGAGATCTAGGGAATCTCTACCGTGGCGAAGCCATAGATGATGAAATGAGCTCTGCGCTGCAGAATCACACTTGGCAGCTAGTAAATTTCCCAAAATGGGCTAAAGCTATAGGCTGTAAATGGGTGTTGAAGAAGAAACTGAATAGTGATGGATCAATAGCCAGATACAAAGCACGCTTAGTAGCTAAAGGCTATAAACAACAGAGTGGAATAGACTATTTTGATGTATATTCACCTGTGTGTCATCTATCTACTATAAGAATTCTTCTTGCTTTGGCATCTATTGAACACTTTGTAGTGCATCAAATGGATGTAAAAACAGCTTTCTTAAATGGGGATTTAAATGAGAAAATTTACATGGAACAACCGGAAGGATATGTTATGAAAGGTCTTGAGGACAAAATTTGTAAATTAAATAAATCTCTATATGGTCTTAAACAAGCACCTAAGATGTGGCATCTTAAATTTGATGAAGTGGTAAAGAGTTATGGCTTTCGGTCTAGTTATTTAGATAAATGCCTTTACCATCGTTCTATGTCAAATAAGATAGTCATCATTTGCTTGTATGTTGATGACATGTTAATTCTTGGTTCCGATCATTCTAGTGAGTGGCGTGAAAGCTACTTTAGCTAAAGAATTTGACATGAAAGATCTTGGTATTGCTAATACCATTCTTGGTATGAAAGTAAGCTTTGAACGGCAAGTCATCTCCCTTAGCCGGACTCATTATATTGAGCAGCTACTTTCTACTTGGGGATACGATAAGTGTAAACCGAGTGAGACACCATGTGATTATAATAATAGACTGAGTCCTAATGAAGGGACCAGCGTGGATCAGTTAAAGTACTCGAAACTGATTGGTAGTCTCATGTATGCTATGAGTTGCACTAGACCCGACATAGCCTTTACAGTTGGTATGCTAAGTCGTTTTACTAGTAATCCTAGTAAAGAGCATTGAGATGCCCTTAATAGGCTAATGAGATACCTTAAAGGTACTAAAGATTGTGCGCTTTATTATTCTGGTTATCCTCCAATTGTGGATGGATATTCTGATGCCTCATGGTGCTCAGATATTGGAAATAGTAAGTCCACTAGTGGGTATGTATTCACTTTGGGTGGAGCTGCTATTACTTGGAAATCCAAACAACAGGCTTGTATTGCATTGTCGTCTATGGAATCGGAACTTTTTGCTTTAGCCTCAGCCGGTGAAGAGGCAGAGTGGATAAAGAATCTGATTATGGATATTCCTTTGACTCGGCTAAAGATTAATTCTTTAAGCCTATTTTGTGATAATCGAGCAGCTATCCAAGTAGTCAAGAATACTCTCTTTAATTCAAAGAGAAGACATGTGAGACTGAGACATGCGTTGTTGAATTATCTCGAGAGAACAAGGGGTTATCACCTTGATCGATGTGAGATCGAAGGATAACATAGCCGATACTCTCACCCAAGGTATGCCTAAAGATCGATTATTCAAAACAGTGGGGGAACTGGGGTTAAAGACTATATAGGCAAGTCTTAACTACTATTTACTTACCTGTGTTTTGAATTATCAAATCTTTCTTTATTTGCTACAATGATAAGCACAGTTTATATGTTTCATTGATGTTCACAGTTGCTGACTAATTGAAAAGGGTGAGTTGTCTCATTCCAAATTTGATGAAGATGACTTTAACCTAATTCAAATGTTCTATCTAGAAAAATTGTGTCATTCCAAACTTGATGATACAATTCAACTAGATTGGACTATCCTTTTTGGTTAAATGATCTCATTCCAAACTTGATGCTAGATTATTTGACATTAAGGAATCAGTAATTGTGACATTCCAAATTGAAACATAGAAACAATTGTTTACATAAGAAGCCTATTTGTCTTGTTCTTAATTGAAACTTGATATTACATGACTAGGTTGTTGTAAGTGACTTGACTATTGGTCTTGTTCTTTGAAACTAGATAATAGTTATTCTCCTACAAATAAACTTAAGTTGATGGCTCTTTGTAAATCACATTGTTTAGGTCTTGTTCATAATTTATGATACTGGCTTGATGCTTATGACATGATATTATGATGCTTTATGACATCAATATATGTTCTTCTCCGCCTGATGGAATGGTGCTAAGTTTTTATTCACTTGATTGAATTCATGATAATATAAAATTCATATTTGACATTCTTCGGGGATGGCGAGATGGAGGAGAGCTTAATGAGTGGGATCCCACCAGGATGACCTACTTGACAAATGAATATATATCACTTAGAGCGTGTGGGGACTTGACGGTTTACTGCTATTGCCTATTTTGATGAAGTCCATTTACTTGAGACTTGCATTTGGAGACTTGCATTTTGCTATTTCTATTTTGTGGACATTATTATACTTGTTTCTTATATTTGTAAGGCCTTAGACTATTTTGACTGGCCTACTTATACTTGATTAATATGCATATATTGGTTGTGAACTGAATCTGAGATTTATTTTGGGATTTGGATTTTTAATCTCAGAACAGATTCATGATAAGAATGATTCACTTATTTAGTTTGCACATGATGATTTAGTTTAATACTTTATTGCTGGAATACTCTTTGACCGATCCGAGTTGATTGTCTTGGACTGAATGTGAATGATTCATGTTTGTTTGAACATTACACTGACCAACTTATTGGATTGTGCTGTATGGTGAACATAGGAGGAGATTGTTGGATATATTATTAATATAATCCAAAATAATATGTTCACATACAAGCCCAATAGGTAAAAGCATGGTTATTTGGGTTCATATGGGCCGAAGCCTAATAACGTGCATATAAAAAACTCTAGGGTTTCCCTACGTTGGAGGTAACACTGTTGAGCGTTCCAAACTTGACGTCTCTTGGTGTAATACTTCAAGCAACTACTTCTTCTCTCTCAAACCTATTACCTCCAACAGGTTTAATCTAACATCAGATTTTTGATTAGTTTGGCTTTTGGGTGGGGCTTATTAGAGGTGAATTCAGCATCAACGCCACCAAGTCGACGTTAGTTTGAAATTACATGATTGGACTCTTTTAATACCTTTTGGCGAAAAGCGAGATTTATCGTCATAGTTAAAATTTAAACTATTTTAGCCTCATTAGTGCCTCCTCAGTGTAGCTAGTTTGGTTCCAAAAAACTTAGTGCACAGAATAATGCATTATGTGCTCAAGCTCAACAATGAAGCATGACGTAATAAAAATGTGCATTTATTTCATTAAAATTTCATGAAAATGAATAATATTTTCTGTGGAAATCATTTTCCAAAAAAATTATTAGTTTTCATTTGTTTAGTGATTTAGGAAAACTGACATTTCTCCTTATCAGAAGATGAAGTCACTTTACCTCCAATCTAAGATTATAATTATGAAAAATGTTGTCCGTAAATCAATTAGTTTTTGGTCATCCAAATATTAGAAAGTTGGAAAGAAATATTCCAAAAATAGTTTCCTTTGAAACAAATGAACCCTAAGTTTATTTCGATTCAGAGAACTACTTCAAATGAAAGGATCTTGTAATTCCGTTAAGAGAACTACTAAAAGATGCCAGCAAGAGGATCTCTCTCTCTCTCTCTCTCTGAGCAAGATTAGATTCACTTAAATCGAAGTTAAATTCACTTCAGATAACTACTAAGACATTTTAATTGGCTTGAGAGAACTACATAGATGTTGGGAAGAGGCTCTCGAACAAGCCCTCCTTATGAGCAGGATTAGAGGCCCTTAAATTTAAGCTTAACTTGAGAAGTCAGAAACTATCAAAATATTTCAGGAATAGGACATGTGCTTATAGTGTCGCTAGAATTAAAAGAAATCATTACATGAAACGATTCCCTAGAATACTTCAACTTCATATCACTGACTAACCTTTATAAATGAATATGGTGTAATTCGGCCCGTTAAATATAGCTATGCTTATCACTTTATATACAGTACAGGTAGTTACAATCAGATTTTTTTTTTTTTTTGTAAAGTAGACATGAAGGCTACAAAGATTACATATCAAAAATTGAAAACCACTAACCACTAAAAAGTTTTGCATATTAAAAATTGTAAATGGAAAAAGGACTAACAAAAGACATGAAAAGAACAAAACATATATTAAAGATACTCTAATGCTCCCCCTCAATTTGAACTAGGTGCCACCACAAAGAAATTGTCCCTCAAAAGATGAAACCAATCAGAAGATAATCTGTAAAAATGTCAGCTAACTAGTCAGCTGTTGGAATATATTGATAGGGCTAGTAAGAACACCTAGAGGGGGATGAATAGATGTTAAAAGAAATTTTAGCAAGACTTAACAAATTAATTCGTCTTTTGAAGATAATAGACTGAAAATGTAAAAGACTATAGATAGTTATATAAAGCTACGAATTAAAGTAAAGAGTTTAGGAAAAGAGAATTAAAATACAAAGTTTATAGTAGTTTGGTTTAGACCAAGCTTACGTCCACCCTCCTGCGCTGACAGCCCACTTGCTAGATTTCACTAAGAATCAAAACAGATTTTATAGTCTCATGTCCTTCATTCTACAGTGTAGAAACTCTACCACACTTCCTCAAGGTCTCTTAAGTATTTAATATCTCTTTTGAGTATAACTTAAGCTTAGTGATTGAATTAGTAAAGAACTAAGAGTTTCAAACTTTGGAATTTTTTTTTCACGCACACACTCGAATAACTTAAGCGTCTTCCTTTTATACTCCTTCATGCCTACATAACCATTGGCACTTTCCAAAGAAGTTCTTCCAATCTACCTATTGGACAGAATCAATTATAGAGATTATTTAAGGAATGTGATGATAGCTCACCAATCATGCTCATCCATACAATCAGGATATAGGTTTCCGTAAGTAGAACCTTCCAAGTATACTTCGTCATTCAACGGATCTAATTATTCGAATTAATTCTAATAAGACTAATTGATCACGAAGTGCTATCTCCAGTCGTAGGATCTTCTTCAACCATACGAACCAAATTCTTAAAGATATACTCGCATTTGGATAAATCTTTTCTTTGTCGGTCTGAAAACTATCAGTGATGATAGACTTTAAATCTTGGATCTGGAGGTCTTTAGACTTTGACGATAGAGTCTGCAAGTTTTCAGACTAAATTAATGGAAACATTTTGTCAATTTCAAAATAAATTATGAAGATTTTTCCACCACATATATCGCAATAAATTTACCTAACGCGATTGTTTCTTGAATGTCAATAAGCTTGGTGTGAGCATGGGAAGCCAAATTAGTAGCTAAATAAGTGGCTCTAACATTACCGAATGCAATAAGTTTTCGCAAGTGCGGAGGCGAAAACTCCCGTATTCGGATTCCGCAACGGAGCCAGAGATAGTGGGCTGCTTTTTAGCTTGCCGTTGTAATATTGAACCCAAGAAAAGCTACATATCCAGATGCTAAGCGATGGACTATCGCTTTCAACAATCGAGTTGAACGAAAAAGAGTTGACTCCCGCACTATTCCAATATATGTCCGTATATGATGTGTTTTCGCGTGCAAAAAAAATTCATTATCAGCCATTCGAAAAGATGTTTTAGGCTAGTAGTTTCGTTACAATGCGTCTTTATCCCCAAAGGCATTGCACATAGTTTCTTTTTAAGAAAAGTTTATGATGATTTGGGTCCCAATGCACAGACTTTAGCTAGGGAAGAGCCAAATGGTCTTGGGGGACCACTCAATAAATTGTAAGGTATTCGAATGCGTAGTGGAAATCCAATACTTTCGTTTAGAAAAACTGCTTAGAGTGAGCCCAAATCTAAGCCTGTTAACATATTCAGTTGGATCCACCTAATGAGTTCACACTACCCAAATTCTCTAACGTGAGATTTTTTAACAAAATTCATGTGTATTTTAATAATCTACCCCTCACCTATGAGCTTAGTGTTAGGTTTTTTTTTTTTTTTCTTGTCGGTCCTACTCTAACACTCACTCTCAAACTTTTGCTCATCTGTAATTCAAGTATCCTTCAACATAAATATACCCCATCACCATGTGACTTCATTTCTAGTCTCTTTCTCTAGACCCAATCATGAAATCACTGCATGAAACTAGATTCATTCCTTGAAATATTTACCAAGCACCACAACAGATTGGGGATCCAACAATTTCTATCGGCTCTTATACTATTTGTGTCACGCCCCGATCCTCAAGCACGCGCACATCCCTTAACTTTTGGTCGATTTTAAATTGCGATATCCCAGGACTATGTATCGCCGACCCTTTCATTTATATGTGCACATGCGGAAGCGGTTATAAATCCCCAGACAATAAAACAATGGGATATACAAGTAGGACTAGAAACCTGAACCTGAAAACCACATCCTTATGATCACATACAAGCCATACTAAAACAACTGGTTTCTATTCAAATTGATTCTATAGCAAACGTCATCAGGATCCTACTCCGGATCATCCTCGGGGTTCTCCTCCTGATACTCCTCTTCGGGTTCCTCATCAAGGTTTTCCTCATCAAGTTCCTCCTCCTTAAGCTCCTCATCCGGGTCCTGAAATGGTTATTCAATAACCACTGAGACAACGTCTCAGCAAGTTCTACCCCCTAAGACCCGATTAGTAAACTAATACACCTTAGGGCTGCTTATGCACAACATGAGTCAGAGGACTTACCTTGGCCTCAGATTCCACCTGCATATTAGCACAAATCAAATAGGCACTCAAGCAATAACATCACAGATCGAAGCATCGATCTGATCGACTTAGTCGATTTCACATCAGGAAGACCACTCACGATCATCTCCCTTCAATCATTAAATTCACAACATCAAACCAAGGCAATGAATCACATCAAGTCACACTCAGATCGAATCATCGATCAATCAACCTAATCGATTCCAAGCCAATCAGACCATTTCTAGGTCATTCATCCAACACCAAGCAATTCCTTAGATTTAGTGGCTTTATAATCCCACCCGACCTCATCAATATCTAGTGGCTTTACGGTCCCACCCGACCTCATCAATATCTAGTGGCTTTACGGTCCCACCCGACCTTTCCAAGATTTAGTGGCTTTACGGTCCCACCCGACCCTTTCAAGATCTAGTGGCTTTATGGTCCCACCCGACCCTCTTAAGATTTAGTGGCTTTTTACTACGGTCCCCACCCGACCCTTTCAAGATTTAGTGGCTTTATGGTCCCACCCGACCTTTTCAAGATGCCAGACTATGTCACCGAGCCACGTGCATTCTCCAAGAAGACATACCGAGTCTCCGAGCCACGTGCATTCTCTAAGGCTACCTTTTCGCCAAGATGACATATCTAATCACCCGAACCACGTGTCTTTCCCGAGTAACATTCCAATTCACCGGGCCCGTGCGTCCTCAAGGTGATTTACCAATTCACTTTCGATATTAACAACCGATACCCGACCTATTCTCAATCACAAGGCCAAATTGCATTATTTAATAACATGCTTAAAAATGCATCATTAAATCAATTCGACATGAATTAAAGCTCAAATAAATAAACGGACTGCTCCACGACAATCAAGACGAAATTCTGGTCACTAGGCCACCAGGTTGAATTTCCGGAAAATAAATAATTAAATAATTAATTTCGAAAATTCAATAAATAAATACAATAAATTCAATTTAGCACAATATAAAGCTCGATTAAATAAACGGATCAGCATGATCATCAAGATAAAATCCCGTCAACTGGCCATCCCAGTTGAATTTCCGGAAAATAAATAATTAAATAATTAATTTCGAAAATTTATATTTAATTCCTAAAAATTCCATCTAGGCCCGAATCGCTTAATTAACACCCGATAAGGGACGGAAAAATCCCAAGAAGCATCCAATATAAAATAGGACATGTTTACTAGCTAAATGCACAATCAATTTAATTAACATGCATCAATGAGCCTTTAATTTAATTACTTTAATCTAATCTATCCACCTAATTGCAAATAATTAAATCTAATCAACCTTAAGCATAATTAGAAAACTAATAAAGCATTAGTGAGTAAAACTCACTAGGTACAAGCGGGGATCGGGACACCGCGATGGCGACGCGACGGCATTAAAATCCGAATTTTCGGTGGTGTCGACGGACACTCGGGCGGACCTACAAGCTTTACAAGCCCACAGAAAAAGCTGGCCTTAGGCCGAACTTGCTTCACGGGCCCAAGATGGGCTGAACTTGCTGGGCCTCGTTGAAATACAAATGATGCTGGGCTTGAAACTTGGGCTGAGATGGGCTTGAAACAAAACTGAACTGGGCTTCAAGATATGGGCTGGACTTCAATTGCTTTGCTGGAAATTGGGCTTGGCCAATTAACTCACGTGGACTGGGTTGGGCTGCAGCTGAAGTAATTCGACTGGGCTTGAAATGGCCCTCAGCTGGACTGAATTTTACTGGGCCCAAATGACTGAAAGTGTTGGGCTAAGGGCACGCCGCTGGAGAAGACCGAAGACTGCTGGAGCTGGTGTCACGCGCGGGCTGGGCTGCTGCGGTTGGCCCACGAACTGGAGAAGCAGCTGCTAGCGTGCGTTGGAATCTTCGAGCTTCGCTGGCAACAAGGGGACGAGATGCAGCTTCGCTCGGTGGGGGATTTCTTCGGTCAATCTTCAGCGGTTTTCAGCTGGGTTTTGGCCGGTTAAATGGACCGAAACGTGGCAGGGAAGAGAGCTCGGTGGACGGTAGTTCTCGGTGGAACGTGCGGCTTCATTCGGCGGTCTTCAACTCCTCTTGTTGAACGAAGTAGATAGAGAAGCTGGCAGATTGAAGAGGAATCACGGGTTTCGGTCATCACACGGATGGGCAGGCGTCGCTGACAGAAGCCGGAACGTCTGGTAGCAACAACGTGGTCTGGCGCGGCCCGCGAAGGAATCATCAAGGAGGAAGTGAAGCAGCTGCGTTGGTGGTGACTCGGACGCGTGGAGGAGTCAACAACTCGCTGAGATAATCGCCGAGCTGACCGAGGCGTGGGCTGTTGTGGCTTCGCTGGGCTTCAACTGGCGTGGCAAGACCGAAGTGGAGCTGCAACATCGACGTGGAGATGGACGAAGGAAGCAGCTCGCTAGCGTTGGACTCGTTGAAGGTGCAAGGGACTTCGGTGGAACGGCATGAAGAGAGAGGGATGCTTCGGTGGTGAGCAGGGATTAGTGGGGCTGAAGCGTAAGTGGGGAACAACTGGTTTTCGGTGGGGGATTGAACAAAGATGGGGCTACAGAGAAAGTGAATTGAAAATGGGAGCAGCGAATGCAAAGAGAAAGAAAACAAGGCTGCAGGAAAATTGATGGAGGGGATGGTCGCTCGAGAGAAAGGAGGGGGAAAAGTCGGCGAGTGAAACTTGCTCGAGAAGGTGGAAAGGAATGGATGAGGATGGACCCAAAGTCAAATAAAATATCTTCTTACATAAATGCTTGGTCCCCAATACTTTCCCACCAATTTTCCACCAATAAATCTAATATTGATGCCAAAATATGCTGCCCTTACCATAGATCCGAATTCTTCAATTTTAATCTTCAATTTATCCACCCAATCTCCAAATCGAAGTCCAATTTTGATGAAGATAAATCCCGTAGAATTTTCAGTAGCTACCCAACACCCAAAAGCTTGGCTTGAAAGTCCAAACTCGCTTAAATTCATCAAACGAATTTACATTAATTTTCATGACGTCCGAACGATTTTCCGTAAAAATGCTTTAATCTCCAAAATCTTCTACGAGACTGATTCGACGTTCTTAAAATGACATGTGACATGACAAAACTTCCAATTTCTGAAAATCAGGATGTCACAATTTGTTGAGAGAGGAGAGTAAAAGTTTAATAGCTTTATCTATAGATGTTTAAAGGGAAGGGAGGGAGGGAGGGAGGGAGGGAGATAAGGAGAGGCAGAAACTCTGCGCTCGCGATCAGGGGTATTGATGGGTCCGAGCTTGAGTCCCCCGTGACTGCGTCCTCTTCTTGGTTCGCTGATGAAGTTTCTGCCAAATGCGAGGGCGGAGGAGAGGTGCAAGAACTTGCACAGAAGATGAAGTTTACAAGTTCACCCCGAATTTACAGGTTCACCCTTCAACCAAACTGTGCGAGTAGAGAGACATATGACGACGGTGGGGGCAAAGACGGAACTTGGTTTGAGCGTGGCAAGTCTCAAAGGGTGGGCCATCAAGAGAGAGATATGTGATGAATGTGGGGCCGAAGACGCAACTAGGTTTGACGGTGGAGGTCTTAAAGGCCAGGCTCTCTTAGGAAACATTGTCGTGTGCCTTTGGAAGAGAAATCAAAAACGACAAGTGGACCCTTCATCCTTGCGATATGCAACGCAATTACCCTCGACGACTTGGGGCTGACTTGGACTAATCGTGCACAGAAGCATCCACCATGTTTTCCGACTCTATTCATGATCTTAGCCGACATCCAATAATGTTTGGCTGCTATTGTGTGGTTCAATTTTTCGTGTTCTTGCTGTCCAGTCGGATGATTCGCTTGTGATTCCTTAAGATTCTTGAGACAAACAAAAAATAACAAATCGACCTATCGGTGGGCAGCTTCGGTTGAGAGTCATTCCCTCATCACTAAGGTCGATAGTTCGAAATCTGTAGTTGCTAGCATTGTAAATAGGAGGCCATGGTAGTAAGGTCATATGCTAGTCACCCCCGAAATATTGATGTCCGGCCACAAGTGCTGTATGGGCGCTGTAGGGGCCATGGGACCTTGAATAGCGTAAGCGAAAGGGGCGCGGATCTCGATTCTGAAAAAAAAAAAAAAAAAAAAAAAACAAATCGTGTAATTTGAGTTCCATTAATTAGCTGCGAGTTTTCCTGTCCCATCCATTCACACTAGAAATTTTTCTTTTTCTTTTTTTTATCAAGAAATTGCTTGAAAAGTTTGATCATTTGGCAAAGTCGATTTTCACAGTTGTCCAATTGATTAGACAACGTGCCTCGTTTCCTAGTAACGATTATCAAGGTATTGCGACCATGAAAATGTGTCCAATATATATATTGGGAAACATTGCCGTGTGCCTTTGGAAGAGAAATCAGAAATGACAATTGGGAAACATTACCGTGTGCCTTTGGAAGAGAAATCAAAAACGACAAGTGGTCCCTTCATCCTTGGAAATATGCAACGCAATTACTCCCGACGACTTGGGACTGACTTGTGCATGGAAGCACCTACCATGGGAGAGTCGGCACAACCGGCCCAATCAGCATAAGTTAATGTTACCAACGAGCAGTCAAATCATGGCTTCGATAAAAGTCCATGGTCAATGGACACATTCAAATAATTCGTCCACACTTCTGAAATTAATTTGTCCTTACCCATCTATTTACACTAGAAATTTTTCTTTTTTCTTTTTTTTATCAAGAAATTACTTGAAAAGTTTGATCATTTGGCAAAGTCGATTTTCACAGTTGTCCAATTGATTGGACAACGTGCCTCGTTTCCTAGTAACTATTATCAAGGTAATGTGACCTTGAAAATGTGTCCAATATATATATTGGGAAACACTGCCGTGTGCCTTTGGAAGAGAAATAAAAAACGACAAGTCGTCCCTTCATCCTTGGAAATATGCAACGCAATTACTCCCGACGACTTGGGGCTGACTTGTGCATGGAAGCACCTACCATGGGAGAGTCGGCACAACCGGCCCAATCAGCATAAGTTAATGTTACCAAGGAGCAGTCAAATCATGGCTTCGATAAAAGTCTACGGTCAATGGACACATTCAAATAATTCGTCTACACTCCTAAAATTAATTCGTCCCCACCTCAACCCCCTAAAAATGTGGAGATTCAAACCCCCTACCTCCCCCTTCCATTTAGAATGATGGCCACTCGGGTAAACCCCAGTGGTTGTCAATGGGTCCATTCAAATATCTAAAAATGCACTTGATTATTTGAAAGTGGCAAGATAATACTAGAAATATCAAAAATTATATACGGTCCTTTTTAGTGCCAAAAATATATTCTACTTCATTTAACTATTAAATCAGAGAAAAAAACAATCACTTAAATATTAACGGAGAGAAATTCCTGTTACGTGGCATTTATAATTAAAATTATAATATGATCTAACAACTTTTTGTTTAAAACTCCAGTCCATGTGGCATTTTTGTGTGGCGTGCTTGACAATAAAACGATGACTTTTAAACAATGACTAACATTCAAGTGATTGATTTTTAACAAAATTTGACATTCAAATGATTATTATTTATAACTGTTAGACAATACTTTGTTTTAGAGGTTATATGCTTTGACTAAGTATGCCAACGAGCCACATAAGATTGAGAAATTAATAAATAAATAAATAAAAACAGCCATGTCAGATTTCCAGTGACCCACATTAGCACTTAAGTAAAAAAAAATGTGGCACTTAAATAAACCGGAAAAAATTTGGCACTAAAGTGAGTACCGTACATAAGAAATGTCAGGTTTAGTCATTGATGGATACCGAAGACTCCTCACTATGCTTTTATATTCGGTCGGATCCATCAGTAACTCCCCATCATGTAAAGAAGGTGGAGATTTAACTGGGATAGTAATAGCGAGTGGCTTGGAACTAATCATACTAAGATGCTGAAGAAGATTCCTAGTGTAACGTGTTTGAGACTAATAAATTTTGGGATCGTTTTTCAAGATATATCCAGATTTTTCTGGATTGATCGCCAAATCTAGAAGCTGGATCAATCTTGTTCAAATGTCAAAAGTTGAGTGAACAAGATAAAAAATTAGTGATTTTGCTTCAACAAAAATGTTATAAATACTTTAAGTGTTCGTTCAATTAATGATATCAAAGCCCACATCAATTGTCCATTTTATTGATCAAAATGCTCAATATCAAATTATGGCCATGCTTAATGCTCCTTGATAAGGCCTAGCAAGATTCCCTTTTAACATAGGTCTCCATCTTATTATCAGTCGATGTCTTGATCCGTGTAGGACGTCTTAAGAACAATATACATACTCGCAAACCTTCAGTGGGTTCAGATCATAGCTGCAAAGAATGAAACCATCAATACCATCCTCCAAGCAGTCAGAGTATTTTAGAATTTATTTCATAAATTAGTTTACCAATCAGTATACGTATCCTTTTACAATTCCTCCGTCAAGAAGGATACATTTCACGTAGCATTTCTTGAATCATTTCACAAATAATCAACTCTTAGACTATTTTGCGATATACTTTGCTGTCATTTGAAGTAACAAAAGGATAATCAATGTCCATTCTTACTTCATACAATAAATATGCTCTAAACATTGTGCGATATATCTTTCGTAACTGAAAATAATTTACGATATTTTCAAGACGTGTTCAAAAATCATAGAAGAGACGAGCATCATCCACCTAAAAATGCGAACCAAACAATGAAAGCTACCTCTAATGGAGAAACACAGAATCCAGTCAATTAAGTGAGAAATGGATATCAAAATCAAGTAGATAAGTACCTTAACTAAGACTCAACTAAACTAAGCTTTCAATAACAAAACAACTCTGATGCGCCAATGAAAAACTCGCCCAAAGTAGAACAACTATTGCGGTCCCCTGTACTGTGGCATTTCACGTGCAAAATGTAAAAAAACGAACCCTAATGTGCCTGTTTGAAGTAGGTCGAAGTCATTGGAAAATTAACTCAACATGCTTTTAGAACTCCCCTTCCACCTCAAAGAGGTCCGTAAACGGGTGAAAAGCAGTGCCAAACACAATAGTTCAAATCCGGTTCCCATAGTGCATAATAATTTTCAAAATTTCACCCCAACCAAACCGCGATCCCAAATTGACTTCCATAAAATCCCATGCTTTCACGACACGCTAAAATGTCATTATAACATGATTTCACAGCTCGACATCCTCTAGAATCAATCTAGCAACCTAAAACCCAAATGGAATTGAAATTACAGGTTAACCTAGAAAAATTTCTTCAGGTTGGCGAATTAAGTCATTGAGTTCTTATCAAGCTCTTTGCGTATGACATTAATCCAACGCGTTAAGATGTTCCCCGCAAACTTAAACTGAACCCTTTCTCTCTCAATCAACTATTCATTAAGCCAACTACACCAATTGTAACTAAGCTGAAGGTTGTTAATCTGTTGGGCATTAAGATGCAGCTCCATGGGAGTAATAAATGGAATTTGGGTCTCTTGAGTGCGTATATATATACATACTATTGGTAAAGTCCTTAGGCCCAAATGAATTTGGAGACTATTGAATGATTTGAGCTCCAAATTAAACCTAACTTTTCACGGTGCATGTGATAAATTGTAAATTCCAGAAATCATTCTTTCCATTGTGATTATACCTATAAATTAAGTTAGGTCAGTCAATAGGTAATTGAAAGAGTTTAGTTGCGATGGTTAGTCCGGCTAGTAGCGCCAACTGTGACGGGGATGGCAAGGTTGGAATGAGTCCTCTTGCGGTGGCGCTGAGGACAACAGCATGGCAGTGGCTGTGAGATGGGTGCTGCTCTCTATGTCAGCCCATTCATGTTTTTTTTTTTTATTTATTAAACTTTAACTTGTAAACATAAATGAAAATCTAAGTAATTCTAATAGACACGTACAATTAAGATTAATGAATGAAAAACCTCAATATGATTAAACCTGAAAAGAGTAGAACGAAGATAGTATTTTTGATTATATGTAAAGCGTGGATATTCTACTTGCGTTGGAAAAAGAGACGTTCACATGAGGGGGGTAGAAGGATGCGAAACGTCAAACAACAAAGTCAATTTGCCTTCTGCAAAGTCTTGGTCTACTTGGAATTGATTGAAGTTTCTTTCGAGAGAGCACTTTCTCTCAAGGTGCTTCACTCTTCCTTAACGCATCACGCGTGAAAATTCTCCACTTTTGCTTCACTTTCCAGACGAAAGAGCGCATGAAGTCTCTGGGAATATTCTCAAAATATTATAAAACAAGACTTGTGGAGAAAAAAGTATTTTAAATTAATATCTCTAACTTGCGATACGCATCTTTAAAAGTCTTAGTCTTTGTTTGATTTTTTTTGTTAGATGAAAGTCTTGGTCTTCCAATACTTTTCTAGTTCACTTTTCATTAACTCATTATCACTTTGCTTCACCATTATCCATGTTGTTCTCTACGGTGACCCAATTCACCCATGGCCATCTTTTATGTTCCTTCTTGGCTTTCTTCTAATATTATTTCTAGTATTGTTAATTTAAGCAAGACACGTAGCACGTGGAAATACTACTAGTAATGAAAAAAGAGATATTCACATAAGGATGGAGGAGGAGGGATGTGAAAAGTGAAGCAATCAAACCAAATTGCATCCTGGAAAGTCTTGGTCTTCCTGCATTTTATTACAGTTCCTTTCCCTTTAGCTATTCTTCACTTTTTGCTTCACTCTTAGACAAAAGAGGTACATGATATCTAGTAAAGTTTGGGTCTTCCTAATGAAAAGTATTTAATTTGAGTATATTATTACGGCAAGCCGTTTGAGTTAGACTGAAGGGCATATGTTTTGCTCCACATTATGTCCTTGAGTCAGATAAATCTCCTCTTACTCCAAAACAAGAATTTTGGTCGTCGTTTGAAAGAGAGGACCTTTTCTTGCGGCCATCCAAAACAGAAACTGAAACGTGATTTTTTTTTTTCACATGACCAACTTCGAATGCACGCCTATTTTCATAAAAAATTTATTGCTTGCGAGTATTTTTGTTGCCTTTTTATGCATCCATATAGTCTTAGTATCCTTATAATTACAGTGCTAAAAATTCAAAGCAAGATGAGGAGCAAAGATCTGCTGAAGGGTGCTAAGGTAGTTGTTGATGATAGTGAATCACTTGATGGGAGAATTGGGTTCAAAGAACGGAAAAAAGCTAATCCAAAGCATCTTGCTTAATGAATTAGTTGGTGATTTGTGAATCGTTTAATATTTCCAGAGTAAAGTGAAGCAACTTGCTTAGAGATTAATTGGTGTGGCTGACCCTTTTTCTTGTTTAGCCAAAAGCACATGTTTCTATTTTCCTCATTGAGAAGACAAAGATAGGCGTCTTTAATGACTTGAAGATCTACAACAGAAAATAAGATGCCGTTGTTGGGTGTGTCCTCAGTATCTTGGGTTTCAAATTGTTTGTTTTAGTCAGTGCAAGTTGCATGAAGATGCTTATATGCCAATCCGCATGCTGCGGTCAGCTTTATTCATTGTAAACAAGAAAAAGGGTTAGCAGACCAACTAACAACAACCGAGTTGCTTTAATTTACTTTATGAAAATGGTAAACGAGTCACAAATCATCAACTTACAATTTATAATCTAGGAAAAATGACACAAATTATACTTTACACGTTATACTAACGAACATGAAAATCATGTTCACGGACCATAATTCTCCTATCAAGTTATTCCAGGTCATCAACTACTCCCTTAGCACCCTTCAGCAGATCATTTCCACCATCTTGCTGCGAATTTTTAGTATTGTAACTATCACATAAAAGCATACACGGATTGTGTATTCACCAATAAAGCTAAAAACAAAGACATTGGAATCATAAAGATACTAAGAACATACTGATGCTACAACAGCCCACGAAACAGTCGTAGTGATAACACTTTTGACGAAAATATGCGTGCACTTTAAGTTGCTCATGTGAAGACTCTACTCTGGATGGCCAAAAGTAAACGTCCGACGGCTAAAGGTCTTCATATGAAAATAAAGGAGAGCAATTGAAGAAACGAGCACTTGAGGACAAGAACCTTTGATGCGCATCCCTTAAAAGTCTTTCTTTAATGTTTTTGGTAATTGAACGTCTTGGTCTTCCTAGAATTCATAGTTGTCTCTCTCCATTAGCTTATTTTCTCCTTGCTTCACCATAACACCTTTGTTACTTTCAACACTGACAATTTCACCATGGCCATCGGAGAGATAGTTTTGGGTTCCTTCTTGGCTTCCTTTTTTCAGGTCCTATTTGACAAGTTGACTTCTCTAGCATTGGGCTATGCGCAGCAGGAAGGAATCAGCACTGCCCTGCTTGAGGAGTGGAAGGACATGCTGGTCACAATCGATGTAGTGCTGGTTGATGCAGAGGAAAGGCAGCTTGATGGTAACCATCTAGTTAAGCTGTGGCTGGATGATGTTAGGGACTTGATTTATGACATGGAAGATTTGCTCGATGAGTTTGCAATCAAAGCTGCTCAGGATAAGTCAGAGGTAGAATCCAGCACAAGCATAGGTTGGGTGAAATCTTGCTTTGGTCGACATAAATCCTCTAAGTCAAATCTGATCCCACGCTCACTCATGTTTGAAACCAAGGTCCAAGAGATCAATGGCAGGTTGGAGGCAATTGTCATAGGGAAGGCTCATCTAAGCTTAAAGGAGAATGTTGCAAACAAATCCAACTACACCAACAAAAGGGATCCCACCTCTTCTTTGCCAGAGTCTCAATTTTTCGGTAGGGAGAAGGAAGAAGCACAGATTCTCAAACTATTGATTAGTGACGTCGAAAATTCTAATGCCACGCTAAGCATAGTCCCCATAGTTGGAATGGGCGGTGTTGGGAAGACAGCCGCTGAGCCGGCTGTATAATGATTCTAGAGTGAAAAGTTGTTTTGAGAGGAGGGCATGGGTTTCTGTGTCAGATGTTTTTAATGTTCTTGATATAACAAAGACTATCTTGCGGTCGATCACTGGATTGTCTTGCAAAGGCGAAGATCTTGATGGGCTTCAAGTTAAATTGAAGGATAATCTATCTGGAAAGAAGTTTCTTGTGGTTTTAGACGATGTTTGAAATGAGAACTATGGAAAATGGACTGACCTCTTAAAACCATTTGAATCGGGGGCCAAGGCAAGCAAAATAATCATCACAACTCGCAACCTTCTTGTTGCTTCCATAAGAGGAGCTTTGCCATATCCTTTGGAGGAGCTGTCCCTTGATAATTGTACAAGCTTATTAGCCTTTCATGCTCTTGGAGTAACAAAATTTGAGAGCCACCGATATCTTGAAGCAATAGGCAGGGAATTAGCTAAAAAATGTAGAGGCTTACCTTTGGCAGCGAAAATGCTAGGTGGTGCTCTATGTAATGAAAGGAATCCAGATAAATGGAAAGCTATCTTAAATAATAGAATATGGGATCTTCCGAACGGAAAAAAAGATGAGGTTCTCCCAATTTTGAAATTGAGCTATGTCCATCTTCCTTCTTACTTGAAGAGATGTTTTGCTTATCGTGCGGTGTTTCCCAAGGATTATGAAATTGAAAAGGATGAGCTAGTACTCTTATGGATAGCAGAGGGGTTTCTAGATGGACAAAAATCAAATGGGAATATCTTGAGATTGGGACGGGATTACTTTGATGAGTTAGTATCAAGATCATTTCTTCAACAATCAAGGGTCAGTGCATCTAATTTTTCAATGCATGATCTTTTAAATGATCTAGCAAAGTCAATTGCAGGTGGGACATGCTTTAGCTCAGGGGAGTCTTTGCCGGCAGCTGATGAAGATGAGGCATCTCTTGAAAAAACTCGGTATGCATCATTCATCTCGACGTTGTTTGTTACATCACAAGGCTTGAGAGCATACAAACACATGAAGGTCCTAAGAAGTTTAAGCCTATTACATGATAGATTTAGTTGGCAAGATAACTTTCACATATCCAATAAAGTGCTACATGACTTGCTAAGAAAATTGAAAAACTTGAGAGTGTTCTCGTTATGTCATTGTTCCATCACAGAGGTACCGAATTGTGTTGGCGATTTAAAACATCTTCGATATCTCAATTTCTCATACATGGATATTGAAAGGCTACCAGAGTCCATTGTTGCCTTGTGCAAATTACAACCTTTGATCTTAAAAGGTTGCCACAAGCTTTCTATGTTGCCTCCAGGGATCACAAAAATGGTCAACTTACAATTTCTTGACATTAGATATACAAAAAGTCTAAAAGAGATGCCATCGCATATTAGTAATTTGAAGAATCTTACTATTTTATCCAAGTTTATGGTAGGACAAGAGCAAGGATCACGGATAAAGGAGTTAAAGAACTTGTCACATCTTCAAGGAGAATTGTTCATATTAGAATTGCAAAAGGTAGAAGAAGTTAGAGATGCAATTGATGCTAATTTGTTTGGAAAGCGAGGCCTTAACAAATTGTTCTTGCATTGGGGTGACAATTTTGGAAACATTCGGAATGATGAGCATGAAGCATTGGTGCTTCGCTCTCTACGACCTCACACTAATCTTGCAATTCTCACTATTTCCGATTATGGTGGTGCAATATTCCCACATGGTTAGATGATCCATCCTATTCTAAAATGGTGTCTTTGTGCTTGCGGGATTGTCCTAAAGTTACATTGTTGCCGTCACTTGGACAACTACCTTCACTTAGAGAATTATCTCTTGAAGGTTTAAATGCAATAAGCATGATAAGCTCTGAATTTTACGGAGGTAAAAGGCCTTTTCCATCCTTGACATCTTTGAAGTTTAAAGAGATGAGGGAATGGAAGGATTGGTATGATGAGGGCTCAGAAGAAGTCCCATTCTCCTGTCTTAAGCATCTTGTTGTCCGGAGCTGTCTGTCGTTGGTAGGGACATTGCCTCGTCGACTTGATCATCTCACAAAACTTGAAATTCATTCATGCCCATATTTGAATAACTTAACCGGTGTGGTTTGTGTTCCATCTCTCCATGAGTTATACCTTCAGGATTGTAACGAGGAGATCTTAAAGAGTTTTGCAAACCTAATTTCTTTAACCATTCTCAAAATTAGGAATCTTGCAAAGCTTGTTTGCTTTGACCATGGGTATATGAGGGGCTTGGTCAAGTTAAATGAGCTTCATGTAGGACAATGTCACAAGCTAACACACTTGTGGCAAGATAGAAATGAAGTGCAAAATCTTACTTGCCTTCAGAGTTTAGTCATCGATAGTTGTCTTCAATTAACATCTTTTGTGGCTGAAGAAGGAGAAATACAACTACCTTGCAACCTTGAAAGGATGGAATTGAGGCATTGCACGAATTTAGAAAAGCTTCCAAGCAAGATGCACACACTTAGACATTTGGTCATTTGGAATTGTCCTAAACTTGTAGGACTAACCATTCCTCCAGATGACTCTAGCAATAATAACTCGATATCTCAACTTGAATATTTGAAGATAGATGAATGTGATTCTCTGACAGCCTTTCCCTTTGCAAAGGGTTCACTTCCTACTTTGAAGACACTTTATATTAGCGGGTGCAATGGAGTGGAGTCGTTGGAAGAGATCACCATAGAATCGCTAGATACTTTGGGTATTGCCAGCTGTAAGAATTTGGGAAGCCTACCACAGTGTCTTCATATGCTCTCCCATCTCACTCATATGGAAATATTTAATTGTCCAGCTTTGGAGATAGAGGACTTCCCTCCCATTCCCATCACTCTTTCACTTTTATCTCTTATTGAATGTCCAAAAATAAAGTCTCTGCCAAATCAATGGCATCATCTTACATTACTCCAGGAGCTATACATTAGCGATTGTAAAAGTATCAAATGCCTCCCTGAAGGAGGTTTGCCTCCCAATTTGCAGCGGCTTATAGTTTTGGGGTGCGAGAATCTAAAGCAACCAATGAGAGAATGGGGCTTACCCCTGCTTACATCCCTAGTGGCTTTGTCAATTGACGGAAGAAGCATGGGAGAGGAGGGAGAGGAGGTGTGGTTTCCTTCGAAGGCTGAGGATGCGTGGAGTCTTCTCTTTCCTTCCTCTCTAAAGTATCTTTCCATTTACAATATGAGGAACATGGAAAGGCTATCAAGTGGCCTTCACAACCATCTCTCCTCTCTCAAATGGTTGAGCTTTATAATTTGCCCGAAGTTGAGGTACTTACCAATGGATGGTCTTCCTCCCTCCCTCCAAGTATTGGGGATACAAGAGTGTGAGATTCTAAAACACCGATGCTCAAAACTCATTGGCCACTATTGGCCCCTCATCCAAGAGATCCCACTCATCGACATTGATCGGGTTCGAATCCAATGAATTGTGGTCGATTACACCTAAACCATTGAAGGCTCAAAAGATTTGTCTCCGTTGATTACAGTCAGGTTTTCCAAGGTTCGGGTATGTTTTTGGTTTTGAAGGCATCAATTTGAATTCTCCTTCCTTAATTCGATGCATGATACAGACTGATTTTTCCCATGGAGATGTTTCACAAAAATTTCTAAAACCAACCATTAAGGTCAAAGACTGACATTTCGGTGGGGTGTTCCCATCAGGTTGGATCTACTTGTTTTGAAGATAATATTGTGATCTGTATTGACAAAATCTCTTGGAAGGATCACTCGCAAATGCTATTGAGGTACGGCTAATGCTATCAATGTTATGTGTCATATTCTGCAATCTAACCCCCCAACAGGGGAAAAAAAGAAAGAAAGAAAGAACAAGAAGAAGAAGAAGAAGCATTTAATTTTATTGGTGCACTGATATGTTCTAAATTTTCTTCTAGTAAATTTGACCCATATAAGAATAATCTTCTTCAAAATCTAATATGGAAGCTGTGATATGATTGTGAAGAAAGGGGATGCAATTTTTTTTTTTTTTTTGGTGGCTTTCTTTAGAATCGAGAACCTTCTTTTTGTTGATGATGATCCTTCGTCGTATTACGCAGAGGAGCTAGATAAGATTTTTGGGTAGGTCATGGCTTAAAGCTTTCAATGGAACTCCAATTCATGACAACATTGATATTCTATCAATCGCCTTCTGTTTGCGTCTTGATGTTTGGTGGGCTAGGGACTAAGACTTACAGCTTGCTCGAAATTTTAGCTAATATACTTATGCTTGTTTGATTGAGATTGTAACGCTAGGCTGCCTGCCTTTGTGTTTGCAGTCAGCAATGACCTCTGGGGCATATTTATTCGGTTCTTTAAAGTATTAGTCGTTTGCATTTTCTCCACCGTGGAATATAGTAATGTCATACATTATATAATTGTATCTGAAAATACCTTCTTATGTGACATTCTTCCTGCAAGGAGTTCTGAAACAAGAGCTTCTAGCTCACTTTCTTTGGTGTAACTAGAAATCTTGTGCTTCAACCAATATGTAACTTGTCGGGTACATCTCCTCCCTCTCTACAACAGTTGCATATGTAAATTTTTTGTTGAAGTAATTTTCTTATGACATTGTGAAGCTATATTAGAGGGCAGTTAATTTGTAATCTGAATTGTGGTTTACTGTCTACTTTATCTAAGGCTATTTGGATGTTATTGCACATATAACATGGTGCTTTGATCGCACAATTAGGTGGTTAGAAAAAGCAAAGTTGCATTTGCCAATATTACTTTCGAGAAACCTCATCCAATCATCTGGTAAGTTTACTCATTTTTCTCCACCTTATGATTTCAATTACTTTTTCAGTTAGCTTGCTATTGTTCTTGCACTGGATGAACTTATCGGAACCTGTTCTTTATATTGAAAATACAGTGCAACCAATTAGTGATCACAGCTACAGGGAGCCTCTGCCCTCTTACATCTAATTTATATAGGAACCAAAACAAATCTAATTGTTCCAACGGGCAAAATATTAGGAACATAACATTTATGCTAGCCTGATTAGTGTTTTTGTATTAGAGTAATCTATAATACCAAGTAGTTCGGGTATCTGTGCCTATTGGCAGTATGGGCCTTGCACATGATTAATGTGGAAATTTCTTTCTTTATAAATGTGGACTTTAAGTTCTGCTTTAATGACCAGTGACTACAAAAGTGTAAATTGTAAATTGTAAGTTTCTTGTCTAAGGATAGATAGAGTATGACTATGCATTTTTCACTATCCCCAACTATAGAATTTGGATGCAGTTGAGGCATTCATTCTAGGTATTGTTCCAAGGAGGAATTCTGGTGGTGAATTGATTTCCTTGCCAAAATACTTCAATTTGACAAACAATGGATCGTCTTCACAGCTAATTGCCTTCTTTTCACCTTGATTTGCAGGTTAGTCAAGATGAGCATCTAATATCTGTGAGCGTGGACGAGCTCTGGGTGGTTCCTCAAGGCAAGGTGGCGCCTTCCCATGGGGATTTCCAGGATTTATAAGAAGATACTTCTGCTCCCATGGAATCAGATGAGTTTAGTTCTTGTCATCAGCAGAGTGTGGTTCACCGGGGTGACGTTTCCTTACAAAATAGAAATTGAGTCTTAGCTACAGAGAGAAAGCAAAAAAGGACAGAGGATGGCTGCTGGTATGCAGGACATACTTAAAATTACATCAGTCCTTGTTTATCATTTAAACTTGATTAGGGCTCGTGGAACTCAAGTATTTTACATTGAGCATGCAGTGCCATTTGCCAATAGTTTCAGAGGCAACTAAGTGTATGTTTTACGAGAAGTCAATTGTAGAGAAATATTTTCCCCATTTTCATTGTTTGGCACTGCTTAGGAGAGTTATATGAAAAATATTTTCATAGTCAACAAAAAATTTCTAATTTCTTGCAATAACAACTACTGTAGAGATGGAAGAATGGATTGAAAACAGAGGTTTTGAATACGTGAATATAACAGCAAAATTCTGAATGAACCCTTCACATAAAAACCCGTATTCAAACTATTGCCTAGATCATCTTTCTTATATTCAAACACCCACTCCATCTCTTGACAACATTTGAAGCGATCCTATTATTTTTCCTACGCAGGAGGGGGGAGGGAGGAAGGATCAATTGCCATAGCTACTCTTGGATGTTATTTTGAGGATTCTGCATTTGCTATGACATACTTCTATTCTGAGAAGGTCGTCACTCAGCGACATCCATGGCCCACTCTTTGGAAGTAGGCGAGCCCCGTCACCATTAATCCCGTCAAGCTGCCAATGGTTCAGAATTAATCACCTCGTAGTGAGATGCACGCGCTGTCATCACAAATGGTTTCGATCTCATGACCTCACTTTTGTAGAATAGCGGCCCATACCAATGAGTCACAGTTATTGGGGATTAGGGGTCTCCCATTATTGTGGGTTAACATGATAATTAGAGTTATTCAGCGGGAAAAAAATCAAAAAGGGTCACTAATTTCTAAGAGTAGGAAAGTCAAGCATCTCGGTTCTTGTCTTGTTTGTTCATTTTTGTTGTTGTTGTCGGGTGGGTACGCATATAATTTTGTTTGTCTGATCACTGTTATAGTTGTTTATTATGCATGAAAGATAGTTTTTATTCAGGACTAACTAATCGTCCCATTTCAGATCTTTTAATTTTCTTTTTTTCTACTCATACTTATGCTAATCGTCAGGTTGAAGAGTTTCCGATTGAACTACAGCATGGTTAAAATTTTATGGATGAAAGGCTATGGCAATTGGAGAAAGCCAGGAAATTAAAGAAAAAATCGGGGACTTTTACTTTGCTTTTCAATACATAATTTTTTATTTTTGTGAACCAATCATTTTGAAGTTGGTTATTACTTGAAGCAAGAAATTCTCAACTGGCACCCAGATCAAAAAAGATACCAATTTTCTCACATGCTATATGATATGAAAAGCTTATTTGGAAATAAACACAAGAGGAAGAAATATAGATTGCCCTTTAGATGTTAGTCTTTTCAATTGATTAACTTCTCGAAGTTTATTTCGTGTCGTTGCACCGTAAAGTTTCACAATACACACTAGTCTGCCAAAAGTGGTGACTTTATCGATTAGAATGTTTTAAGGTACGATATATCTATCACAAGGATGATAGAATTATATCTGAACAAAGCATTTTGTATCAAACACATAAAAAGTGACGGAGATATGGAATTGCAAGTGCTAAAAACTTGATATGGGGAGACACTTGAGCATTAAAAGTTCCAAAAGGTACACTTAAATGTCAAAATTGGAAAAGAATGGAACACTTAGGGCCTATTTAATAACACTCTCGGGAACAACTAATTATATTATTTTGTTTTTGGAAATAAAAAAAGAACAGAAATCCGTTTGATAAATATTTTATTCTCGGGAGCAAAAGTCTATTTTTTGCTTTTGGGAATAGATTTGGAACATAATGAAAAAGTGGAAAAAAAAAAATTGCTTCTTGCTCTCAGGAACAATTCTTAGAATCAAATCTATTTTTTTCTTTTATCTTCTCTTTTTTTTATATCTATCTTTTCTCTTTCATTTTCTTCTTCCTCTTTTAGGCCAGTAGTCAGCCTGACGACTGGCCGATGAGGGCCGGCAACCTTGCTGAAGCATCATCGGTCCCCGACAACCTTGAGCCACGATGGAACTCGTCGGCTCGAGCCCCGTCGTGACCAAGCAAGGCTCGGCCTCACCTTGGCTAAGCGAGCTTAAGCTCACCCAGATCTGGCGAGGCCAAGCCTCGCCTGGCCACTGCAAGGTTGACCTCACCAGCCAGTGCGAGGCTAGGCATCGCCAAGCTAGGGTGAGGCCAACCTCACATCACCTGGGCAAGGTCAAGCCTCACCGGTGGCCAAGCGAGAAGCTAGGCCTCATCGAGCCAGGGCGAGGTCAACCTCACGCCGCCTGGGCAAGGCCGAGCCTCCGAGGAGCTTGCTGGTGGTCACCCGACCTCGCCCAGTCGATTGCCCACCATGGCGATGGTGGGCGGTTGGTCACAAAGAAGGAGGAAGAATAAGAGGAAGGAAAAAGGAAAAAAAAATAACCAAAAAAATTAAGAATCTTACCAATCGCATTTCTATCCCAAGAATATAAATTTTGTATAGTTATCAAAAGCTTTTTTATGCTCAGAAATTATTATTGTGATTGATATTATTACCAAACATGTCCTTAAGTGCCAACAGCAACAAATTTTGCCAAAATACTAACATGGCATTTTCTGAAGACTTTTTTTTAAAAAACTGATGTGGCAATTTTTTGAAAAAAAAGAATTATCCACAAGGCATTTTTTTTTTGAAAAAAAAAAAAAGGGAATAAGTGCATCAGAAGTCCTAAAAATTGTCTCAAAACTGCAATTATGTCCTAAAATTTTGAAAATGTGCAGTTAAATCTTAAAACTCTTTACGAAAGTGCAGTCAAGTTTTAAAACTTTCAAAAAGTACAATAGACTACTAAAAATTATCACGAAAGTGCAATTGAGTCCTAAAACTTATCATGAAAATGCAATTGAATCCTACAAATTTTCAAAAAGTACAAACAACCTAAGGATTTAATTGAATCATTTTGATAAGTTTTAAGACTTGTTTGCACTTTTTGAAAATTTTAGGATTTAATTGTATTTTCACGATAGGTTTTAGGATTTTTAATACACTTATCCCTCAAAAAAAGTATCTACGTGACAATTTAAAAAAATAAAATAAAAGGGATAGCCATAGCTTCAGGAGGGCCTCCACAACCCAGGCTAGCGGTCGGCCAAGGTCACAGACCACTGGTCGGGGCCCAGCAACTTCGGCTGATCCTCACCCCACCGTCACCGACCCTTTCCAACAATGGTGTGGCGATGTGAGCAGCAAGGACTGTAGAGGCCCTTGTTGATTTGATGCTACTCCTCCTCTTTTTTTTTTTTTTTTTAATATAGTTTTTTAGTTTAATTTAATTAATACTTATATTAAAAATCAATTTTGGGCAAAGCAACATCGTTTTGCACATTCATTGTTGAGTAGGCAACTTCGAGAACCACATAAACAAAGGTATTATTAAAATCATGCCACGTCGAATTTTCGGTTGCTCTCGTTGGAATTGGTACTTAGGAGTACATTTGTTAATGTTCTTTTTTCTCTATTTTATTTTATTTTTGCTTTTTTGTTCCCCAAGAACATAAATCCATTTATGTAGGTTTTTATTCCTTGGAATAAATTTATTCTCGAGAATAGATTTGGAATAAAAACAAAAAAAAAATTGCTTCTTTGTTTACAAAAACAAGTCAAGAAACAAGCTTTTTCTATTTTCTTTTCTTCTTTTTCTTTTCTTTCTTTTTCTCTTCCACTTCCTCTTTTCTTCCCCTTAACCAATCGCCAGCCAGCCACAGCTAAGGCCAACAACCAGCTAGAGGAAGGAGGAAAACAAAAAAGCAAAGGAAAAAAAGTAATAAAATTATTAATAAAATAAAAGAAATTTTAAGTCACAAAATATTTGGGGTCGTATCAAACGCATTTTTATTTTAGAAATAAAAATTTTGTATAGTTACCAAATACTTTCAAATGCTCATAAACTTGTTCAGTGAACAAAAATAAAAATAAAAAAAATTATTTCTAAATAAAAATTATCCTTGAGAATATAAATATTACCATACGCACCTTAAATGTCTCAATTTAAAAAAAAAAAGATACTTAAGTGTATCTTTTAGAATTTTTTATGCTTAAATATCTACTTGTGTCAAGTTTTGACACTTGCAATTTACTTTACCTTAAAATAATGGCACAAAATAATATGCAGACAAGCAAGAGGACATTTGTCTTTGTTACGTTAACCATTTGGATTTTCCGTTTCCATCCTCTCTAAAATCTGCTTGGACGTAAAATAAGAGGCACGTGGAAAGGCTATCAAGTGGTCTTCGCATCCATCTTCTCTCTCAAACAGTTATATTTCATAGGCTTGCTAGAAGTTGAGGTACTTACAAGAGGATGGCTTGCCTCCTCCCTCAATGTGAGATTATGAAAGATTGATACTCGAAACTCACTAGCCACAATTAGCACCTCATCCAAGAGATTCTGCTCATCGTAATTAATCGAGTTCGGATCCAATAAACTGAAATAGATTGAAGCCTGGCGGCAATCAGAAGATTTCTATCCAGTGTCTAATTATTGTAGCTTCAAATTGCAGGATCAATTCTGTCGTTTGCAGCTACCAAGTCATCGTTTCAAACATGGCTAAACATCCATGTCTCGATAGTTTTTTTTTCCCTTTTTATTTCCTTCTTCTCTTCAAAAAAACAAACATATGCACTGCCCACAGGGCACTAAACGATCATTTTTTTTTTTTTGTCTTAATCACAAATGAAGAAGAAGAAGAACCAAGGGATTGCGAGAATAAATTTCGAACCTCTTACGTCATACTTCTTCAAGTATGTAAGTTCAATCAGCTCATCAAGCCAGCGATATTTCTCATAAGGAGAAACTCTTACAAATGAATCTTGCATTAAGAGATACTTCTCCAATCGGCTCCTCAATCCGGATAATATTCTTATTATTATAAAGAGAGACTTCTACAAATGATTCTTTCATTAAAGGTCCGTTTGTTTTGCGAAAAATAATTTTCAAAAAAATAATTATCTCATTTTCCAGCGTTTGGTTTGCTTAATAAAATGAGGCAATGGAAAATTTTTTCCTAATTAATTGAAAAGGTTTTCCTTCCAAAGTTTAAATTCAGGAAAATGATTTCCTCTTTGAAAAAACTGATTTTCCAAAATTTTGTAAGGTCCTTGGTTAATGAAAAATTTATTTTTAAAAAAATTCTAATTAGAAATTAGAATTTGTTAATATTTTATTTTTCCTTTTCTTTTTTCTTTTTCTTTTTCTCTTTTCTTTCTTTGTCTGTGATCATAAACCCTAACTCTTCCTCCCCCCACTCCTTCTCCTTCGCCCCCCTTTTCGTCACCGCCGTCGCCTCCAACCCTAACTCCTCTTGTGCTCATGTTGGCTTCGCTCCCTCCTTTTCCTCTTCGTGACTCTTCTCCTTCATTCTCCAATGGATTTGGCTCCACACCGACGCTCTTCGGTACACCGTTGTCGGCCGCATCTGGAGGATCATCGCCCTTTGGAATGGCTTAGCCTACCGCGAGCTCAGGTCTATTGCAATGCACGTTGAGTTCCCCTTCGCCATTGTTTGCCTCATTTGGGAGCTCTATTGCTTCTCTATTCGGTACGCCTTCACCTTCTTCCAGTGCGATCACAGGTTTGTCCTTGTTTGCAATGCTTGTGCCTGCGCCTCGGGCATGATCGAGGCTTGACAACTTGTGTTGACAACTCGTGCCTATGCTATGAGCTCGGCCAAGCTTCGATGGACGAAGTCGCTGCAGAGGGAGGCGAGGTCGTCAAAGATGTCGGTGATGGCAATGGACTGGAGGAAGGGACTATGGGTGAGGGGAGAGGCAAGGGGAGAGAAGGAAAAAAAACAAATATTTATTAAAATTTTGATTTTTTTTTATCTGAGAGATAGCATTTTTCAATGAGGCCTAAACATCAAAAAACATTTTCAATCATATAAACCTAATAAAGGAAAAGTAGTCATATTCCTAGAAAGTATTTTTCAAGGAAACATTTTCCTTATTTTTTTGTGAAACAAATGCATCCTAAGATTCCATTCATTTTACGAAAATCAATTTTCAGAATAATGTTTTCTGAATTTTCCAGTGTTAATTTTGCGAAAAATGAATTGATTGGGGAAAATATTTTCCACTTTTCAAATAAGGGAAAACATTTTCCTTACTTACTCTCTCTTATCTCAGACTCCTACTAGCCCCCACTTCTTTCTTCTTCTTCTTCTTTTTAAATAATTCGAATTATTTTTTTTATTTTTGTTGACACGTAAAAATATCTCCACAATCACATGCTAGCCCTTTAAAATCACCATCATTACTACATATGGAATGTGATTTACATAAGCCCAGCCCAACCTAGCCCATGGTGGTCATGAAAATGAAGTTTGGCCCAGAATTTCGAGAACCCTTGGGCTAGATTTTGATGAACCTATAAGCAAAGATACATAATTCGATAATGAAGCAGTTGAGCGTCACGTGTCCAAGCCAAGATATGCTGTTGAATACATAACATTGATGGCAAATTTGGGCAGGAATAATTAGTACTTAAAATGGCACCAAACTCAAGAGGAGTCATTAATACTTACTAAAGAAGCCATGATAACATTGTCGAGCTGGTCAGAAAGTAACTAGATATGGATAAGACGGTCTAGCATGGAAGGTGGAGCGACTCTTGAGAAGGAAGCAACCGACCATCAATAGTTATCAAATTGGCCTATAAATACAGGAGGCAATTCAACAAAGAAGACCCTCCCAAACAACACACAAGGCTACTTTATCTTATCTTTTATCTTTGCTTAGTTTAGTTTAGTTATAGTTTAAGATTCCCATCATAGATTTAATTCTGGCGAGTGTCTATATACCAGGCAATGCCATTGATTAGATTCCAATGCTAGCCCATCGTCCAGCGTCGTCGATTAGATTCCAATTTTGTATCATCATATTCATCTAGGAGTAGTGTTTACTAGGCATTATCACCACTATCTAGCATCGTCAATTAGATTCCCATGTCATGTCATTATATCCATCTAGGAGTAGTGCCTACTAGGTGTTATCCTCATTATCGATTGAATTCTGACGTTGTGTTCTCATGTCCACCTAGGAGTAGTGTCTACCAGGTGTCATTATAGTTGTCCAGCGTCATTGATTGAATTCCAACATTGTGTCATCAAACTTATTTAAAAGTGGTGCTTTTTGAGTGCTTTGTTAATACCTAGTATTGTCGAATCATCTTCGATTTTGTAGAAGCCACTTTAATTTTAATGGACTTTTATTATTATGTTAGAGTGAGTTTAGATCGAACTGTTGATTATATTTTGACATTAATTATCATTGGTTTTGAACTTGTGTTAAGCGTGTTACATGACTCCTTTAGATTCAGGACTATATAATATATATATATACATATATAGGCTCATTTGCATTTAACCACTCTATCCAAAACCAATACAAAACCTGAGTCTCCTTTAATAAAAAATCAAAATATAACATTTGACAAAAGATATTTCATTGCGAGATCCAAAACCGACAAAACAATTTTTCTTTCCTTTTCTTATTTTCTCATTTTTCCTTTTCTTTTTTTTTTTGTTTTCTTCTTCTTCTTACTTGGCCGGTCGCCAACGATAGCAATGGCCAACAATCGGCTACAGGCGAGCTCAGGCTAGCTACTTGCCAAATCGGCAAGAGCGAGCATCAAGCTCGAGACTCACCAATCTGGTGAGGCTTGAGTCTAATGAGCAAGAGCCTCTAGCTCTCTGACCTTGGGCCTCGCCAAATTGACAAGCCAGAGGCTCTCGCTCACCGATCAGTTAAGTCTCGAGCTAGATGTTCATGCTTGTCGATTTGGTGAGTGGCGAGCCTCGAGCTTGCTTGTGGCCAATCGCTAGCCACAGTGACCAACCAAGAAAGAAGAAGAGGAAAACAAAGAAAAGAAAACTAAAAAATAATTTAATAATCAATTTAAAAAAATAAAAATCGATTTTAAAAATAAATTATTATTATTATTATTATTATTATTATTATTATTATTATTATTATTATTATTATTGAAAAAGAGTACATATAGGAAAAAGATTTTCCCTACGAACAATGGAAAATATTTTCCATTTCATTTTCACGTTATACTCGAACACAGGAAAATAATTATACTTTTTTGAAAAATGACTTATTAAAAAATATTTTCTAAAAAGCTGCATTTTCCACGAAATGAATGAAGATTAAAATATTTTAAATATTCTATGGCATTCCTATGAGAGTATTTGGCTTGTTCAAGCCCTTTGGTCAAAATAATTTCTCCCTCGGCGTTCTTCACCTCTCCGAGGTCTCACGTGACAAGAAACTCAATCATAGTGCAAGGATTGGTCTCCCATCGACGCCACAATAAGATTAGAGGTTGCTAGGTCTTTATGAACTTCTTGCAGGTGTCATGACCTGCTGAGCTGAAATCCTAAGGGAGCTAGTCAGATTGTCAAGCGGGCACGAAAAATCCCTCTCGCGGATGGGGCTTGCGCTTGGCGCAAGTCCTCCCAAGCTCTGAGAATAGCATATGAGTTTCTCATTTGAATGTGACATTTGTTTGTGCTTTGGGAGTCCCCACTAGATTGTGAGGCCTTGTTTGGTAACCATCCAAGGAATAGCTATTTCTATTCTTTTATTTCCCAAAATGTAAAAAAGAACATAAAATTCTTTTGGTAAGATGTGCAAAAATGTGCAATAACCTAATCGATGTAAAATTCCTAATGAATGTAAAATTCTGCTAGAGTGGTGAAAATGAAATAATAAACTAAATGAAATAAAACTAAATTTAAATCAAACTAACTTTATGATGCACTTCCCATGCGATTCTGATGCTCTTTTATACTTTTTCATTTATTTTAAGCGAAAACCAATTGAAATCTACATGCTAAATCAATATTGCAAAACAGCTCCAAAAATTTGCCTCGATGGACGACTGACATTGACTGGGGCTTTCGGTTTTAAACTTCCTGCAAGCACGGAGTCCTTGCACTCTTGAAAGTAATGGAAACAAATGCCATGCAAACCCTAGAAATCGAAACAAAAACCAAATCAATCAATGCCAGGGACCAACGAATCTCCCCGACACACCTATGGGCCATGAGGACCGATGAAGGCCGGCCCAAGATATATCGAGTGCTATAACAGGGCCGAATTCCAAGTATCCATAGATTGGATAGAGGCATTCGGCACATAATCACAAAAGCAAGCTTGCGATTCGAGCCAGTGCGATGGCGAAAGGATGTAAAATTGATCAAAACATGCCGACGACATCGATTACTAACATGACCCATAATAAATTCAAAACAACCCCTGTTCAGATCATGGATTATTCTGAACTGGGGTATGAACGTTGCGTAGGTTGGATTAAATGATGCAGATTCTTTCTTTCCTATGTCGTGGTTATACTTACTGAAACACAAGGAAATATCACCGCAAGCCAACACCAAGCGAAAGACTCAATGTGCCGAAATTCAACACAAGGCATTATTGCCCAAAACTCTTAATGTAAACTTTAATTTTCGTGAAAGAAATTGATGCTGTCGAAATGCCAAATGACTACTGACCAAAAAATTTGCCGCATGACTATATATCTTTGGAAATTCTTTAAAACTTGTTCTATCTACATCCCACAAGAGTCTTTAATTGAGCAGCCCCCCTGGACCTCCGAAAAATAAGTGCATGCTATTCTTCAAAGGGCTCAATAAGCTTTTGAGCGACACCAAGTATATATGATGATTGATTTATAAATTGAGGGAAAATTACCTGATCAGTCCCAAACCTATTGTACGGTATTGCCAATTCTATCACAAACTTTCATATTTTATCAATTTAGTCTTACATTTTAGCATGAAATTGCAATATAATCTTTCCAGCTAATTTTTACAGGAAATTGATGATATGGTGGTTTAGTCATTGTCGGCCGTCCTACGTGGCACACTATCCACATTAGTAATTTTTGATAAAAATTAACAGGAAGAATTATATTGAAATTTCTTGCAAAAATTATGGACTATTAAATTAGCAAAATCGAAACGTACATTTGGGCTTGATTGGACAATTTCAACTATGAATTGATGTACTAATTTTCAACAAGTTATAATTGTGAAAATGACTCTTTTCAAAACTCGTTTGCTATCCATCACATGCATCTCTTAACATCTCAATTTGTTAGTGACATGTTTTAGCATATTCAGCAGTACTCTAATTTTTTTAGTTGATACGAGCCAAACATGGCCCCCTCTCCCCCTAACTGTGCGATAGCTAACAATCTGATGAGGTATCCGAACTATGACAATATTAATTTCCATAATTTCCTTTTATAGAGAGGGAATGTGATTCAAAGACAAAGTTTATCACAATTAAGCTGAACATTTAACTATTTGTATCATCCGTCGACTATACTTAATGACCCCTTGATAAGTGTCACTCACCATGAAAAGGTTCTTACATGTATCCAATTCACATAAGAATAGCTTGCTCGTCAATTGTGGGATTGTTGAAAGGAACTCGTAATTTTCATTTAGTAATATTCGTGTGACCGGGGAAATCATCCAATTTGTTCACCAAAGAGTGACCCCTATTAACTATCCAGGGATCTCAGATATTCATTTTAAGTTGGACGATGAATATCTTCACAATTCCCAAATTTAAATACGAAACTTTGGGTAACGAAGATTTTTTAGACAAAGTGGCCACGCAAGTGTCCATTCAATGCCTTGAACAGCTCTAGACTCACAAGGCAACAGGGATAGCGACGGTTTTAGAGAATTCCTTCACCGGCCATATTCACTAGCCAAACTCTACTAAAAGTCCGTTTGAATATATTTATAGCTTTTCATCATGAAATTTAAGCCGCTAATAGTTTGATTTTTTTCACGTCATTTATTCGTGGCTAAAAGAGGGTGTATTTGCGACGAAATAAATTGGTAACTGCCCTTCGCAAATTTCAATTTTGTATTCTAGGTTCCATTTGCAAATCTAGATATTTTTTAACTCTATTTTTGTAGCTATCTATACGCATATAAGACTAACCATCACATCTATAATGGAGCAATCCATCATATAGTGGTGCAAGCTCCGCAATGATATATTTAAAAAGAAGAAGAAAAAGAAGAAAAAACCAACAACAACAAGATCATGTTAACACATCAACTAGGTCCAACCTCCTCCATGACAAACCCGAATTCAAATAAGAATAATGATTATGTTTTAAATAAGAATAACATCTCAAAATCTAAAAACATAATTACTTATGTGGAAGCTATGGTATGATTGTGAAGAAAGGGGATGCAATTTTTTAATGGTTTTCTTTAGAATTGAGAACCTTGTTTCTGTTAATGATGATCCTTCATAGTATTGAGCAATTAGTCTGGGGTAGATCATGGCTCTAAGCATTCAATGTAACTCCAATTCATGATAAGATCAATATTCATAAACCACTTCTGTTTGGGACTTATTCTTTACAGCTTTCTAGAAATTTTTAGCCAATATACTCATGTTTATTTGGTTGAGACAGTAATGATATGCTAAACATGTCTCTGTGTTTGCATTGTCAGTAGTGACCTTTGGGGCAAATTTGTACAGCTCTTCAAAGTATTGGTTGTTTGCATTTACTCCACCACAGAGTATGATTTTGTCATACATCATGTCATTTTATCTTAAATACCTTCTTACGTGGCATTCTTCCTCTGGATAGTTCCAGAACAAAAGCTTTGACCTCACTTGGGTTCCTATGGTCTAACCAGGAATCTTGCGCTTCAACCAATGTGTATGTTGTTTGCAACATTTCGTCCCTCTCAACTACTGGTGCACATATAAAACTTTTTTGTTTGGAAAGATTTTCGCGTGACGTTATGAAGCTCTCTTGGAGGTTAGTTAATTTTTACTTTGAATTGTGGTTCACTATGTGACATCCTGATTATCTAATTCCGTTTTCAATTGAATGAGTTGGGCTTTTCATCAACGTGCCTATAGTCTTTCTCTCTAGGATGATCACTCACAAGATAACTAATTCATCAAGTGAAGCCGTTAAGAAATCTAAACGCAATAGACTTAAGAATTCGACCAGAAATCGACTACTCGACTGTGCTAATCTTCAAGAGTCAATATAGCACTGTCAAAATTGATCAGAGATCGGAGATAGGTCGTTTCGACCAATGTATGTGATTAAAGTGTAGGTGATTTCACATAATTGTAAAATTCTCGTTGAACGACACTAAACTAATTTTTCTATCATTTATGTACTTTGTGCCCGTATTTGAAATCTCGAGATTTTCACGACAGCCGAGAATCGTCAATGAGTTGAAGATATACAATGTGGCTCGAAAATAATCAACCACGGGTCAAATGCGCTAAAAATTCCTAAAAGCTACGCGAAGGTTAGGTCACGCTAAAATCGCGTCCGATTAAAATTAACAGCAAAATTGAACCTGATAGTTCTATCATGTCATAATCTATTTTAGGAACGTTGACTCATCCTCTGAAATTTTTTCTGCAACCCTGAGTTTTCGGCAAAAATTTAAAGTAGGGCTATTTTGAACAGGGAAAATTAGAGGACCGCTTTTGGTTGCATTTTCGGCGTTCATGTTGAACCAATTGGCAAGGAAAAAAGCTAAATTAAGTGTGGACATCCTCCTTGACATTTTAGCCTTTGATTTGGGCCTAATTGGAGAAGATTTAAGTTGAATTTGGAGGGGAAATGTTGCAAATTCGTAGCCTTGGTGGTTTGCAACTTTTCAGCACACTTGGGAGGCTACCAAGAGAAGTTTGAGTGAGGAAATTGGGCAGAGGATAGGGCTGGACATGGTGGGGCATGTGTGATGAGTATTTTGGATATTTTGCAAAGACTTTTGAGGCATTTTGGGCTCCCCCTTTAGCTGAGCTCTTCTTCTTCTTCCCTTTGCTTGCTTTCCCCATTGTTGTGTCATTTGAGCTCAAGAAAACCAAAGAGACCAACCCTGCAGCCCGTCGACCGCACCCTGTTATCCGAGTAGCTGAGTGCTGCCCAAGCTCCCGCACGCCTGCACACCCGTCCACTCATCTTTGCCGTCTTAAGCCCATGTCCAACAAAGCCAGGCCCCTTTATGCAATTGAACGTTAATTTGTGCAAATTGAGTAGTGATTGTAATTTTGAGTATTTATTTTAAAATTATGAAATTTTGGTATTTAATTAAAAAATACTGAGTGTCGGGTCTTGACACCGAAAATGTTTTTAAAAACTATATCAAATAGTGGGATTTTAAAATGAATGATATCAATTTTTCTAGTTCAAATTGACCATGTACCCACACACGATTATTTTATTGTGTGTTTTTAATATGGTAAAAATGGGTCAAGTACATTATTTTAATTGGGATATTTGAGTCAAAGCACGATATCTTGGCTGGTATTGGATGTGTGCATGAATAAGATGAGAACCCATTACGAGCCTTTGGGGCCGGACAATGCTCCTTCGAGAATGCCCCAAGTCAACGGATGCCGTCGCAGTGGAGGCGGAGCCGATGCTCCTATGTGGAATGCTGCCACTCCTATATGGAATACCATCTAGATTTGGACGTTGCCATGCTCAATGGTGTGAGGCAACGCCCGGCTATGTTGGAAGACCATTGACGGTTGAGTCGGCCGTGGCCGTTGGGTCGAAATCAATTGGGACGCATGATTGATTGGAATTGACACACCTGGTTATGAAACAAAATTATGTGGCACGAAATGGGACATGTCATAACGATTTGGCCTTATAATCGGAACCCTTGTAATTATTTGAGTTACAAACTGAGACATCCCGATTCATGAGTGCTTTTAATGCAATTATATATAATATGAACTGTACTGACATGCAAGAAGGAATTGAGGCGAGGTAAGTGTTCTGTGATGTGTAGTTAAATTACCTCTAGTGGTATTTCCTTCCTAGTTGGGATTTAGGGGTGAACTTGCTGAGACATTATATCACCCTGTCATGAGCTCAATCTTTTCAAGTCCGTAGATGGCAGTTCCCCCAGTACGTTTTGGGTAGCCGAGGGGGTTTAGTGAGTAGAGTACCTTTTTCCCTGTCCCCAAGACTTCCTAGCTTTGTGAGCTCGTGGTGAGCACGATCATCGTCGATAAGTGTCTACTAGAGTGGGTACTTCATTGATTTAGGGCGTGGTATCGCCATGGGCCTAACGGAGAATAGGAGGGCCCCGTGGATGATTTCAATGCACCCGTTGTTGAGGGTGAGGAAATGATTGGCCCCCTTGACACCGACATCCCTATTGGTGTCGTGGAAGACCCAGAACTCTCAAATGTCTTAGAGGTCTCAACTAAGGAGTCTTGTGCCTAGTTAGCTGGGTGGCTCTTCTTTTTGGATTAGACTTTTGTTTATAGACTAGTGTTGTATATAAACTCAGCTTGTTTATGAAAAGGTTTTGTGAAAAAAATTGTATCTTGCTTTTCTATCCCAACTGAGTGTTGTTGGGGATTTGTTTATTTGCTTCTGCATGTGCATTAAAATGAATGGGTCGATGATGCGTCCTAGGATGTCGCAAATTTTATCAACCATCAAGAGATATGAGCGCACTCGAGATTCGGGATGTGACACATTGTGTACTTTCTCCAAGACCTTTTGCATGTTATCGCACATATAACATGATGCTTTGACCATATAATTAGGTGGTCAGAAAAATAGAGTTGCATTTGCCAAAATTACTTTTGAGAAACCTCACAGTTTTTCCAATTATTTGGTAAGTTTAACTCATTTTTTTCCACCCTATGACTTAGATTACTTTTTCAGTTAGCTTGTTATTGTTATTGCGCTGATTGAACTTGTCAGAATCTACTCTTTCCATTGAAAATACAGATCACGGTTATAGGGAGCCTCTGTCATCATATGTCTAACTTACAATGGAACAGAAACCAATCTAATCATTCCAACTTGCGAAATATTGGGAATAGTTATGCCAGCCTGATCAGAGTAGTTCGGGTATCTGTGCCTATTGTGCTTTGCACATAATTAATGTGGACCTTTTTTCCTCTATAAATGTTGACTTTAAGTTCTACTTTAATGACCAGCGAGTTATCTTTGGAAATTGTTAGTTTCTTGTCTAAGGATAGATAAATGAATAAGATTGTGTTTTTTACCATCCCCAATCGTAGGATTTAGATGCGGTTGAGGCACTAATTCAAATTCCGGTCTTATTCCAAGGAGGAATAATGATGGGAGATTGAGTTTCTTGCCACAATACTTCAATTTGACCAACGATGGATCATTTTCACAGCTAATAGCCCTCTTGTCACCTTGATTTGCAGGTAAGTCATGACGAGCATCTGCAAGCGTGGACGAGCCCGGGTGGTTTCTCAAGGCAAGGGGGCGCCTTTTCCATGGGAATTTACCGGATTATAAGAAGATGCTTCAGTCCTCCTAGAATCGGGTGAATTTAGTTCTTGTCATCAGCAAATAGTTGTTCAACCCTTATAGAACAAAAAATGAGGCTTAGCTACAAAGAGAAAGCGCAAAAAGGACGAAGAGAGGATGGCTGCTGATACACAGGACGTACTCACAGTTACATCAGCACTCGTTTGTCATTTAAACTTGATTAAGGCCTGTGCAAGGATGAGTCTAAGTTTTGATCGTGGATATCCAGTATCATTTGCCAATAGCTTCAGAAGCGGGTCTATTTTACAGAAAGTTAGCTTTACAGAAATAGTTTCCCCATTTTCGTTGTTTGGCACTATTTAGGAGAATTATATATGAAATATATTCATGGTCAACAAAAAATATTTCTACTTTCAACTCTTAAGTACAAAATTGCTTTCGGTAACTATGATGTAGGCCTTATCTAACCAAAAAAAAATGCTATGATGATAATCTGTATTAATATCTGAATCCATTAGATGATATCCTTTAGCATGTTCAGGTCAGTATTTAGAATACAAAGCTTTCTTTCTTCCGATAACAGCTACTGTACAGATGGAAGAATGGATTGAAAACTGAGATTATGAATATGCCAATATGACAGCTATATTCTGAATGAACCCTGCCCATCAAAGCCCATTTACAAACTGATTGCCCGGTCAAAAGATTAAAGTTCATCTTCTTCTTTTTTCCAATTCAAATACCCAATCCATGTCTTGGCTACATTTGTAGCAATCCTACATATTATTTTCCTGTGCAGGAGCGTGGCAGAGAGGGAGGATCAATCGCCGAAGCTACTCTTTTGATGTTACGTTGACTCTGCGTTTGCTAAGAGATACTTTTACTCCGAGAAGGTTGTCACTCAGCACCACCCATGGAAGTAGGCAGGCCTCATCACTAGTAACCCCATCAGGGTGCCAAAGGTCCGAACCCATCACATGTAACGAAATACACGTACTACCATCACGAATGGTTTCGATCTTGTGACCTCACTTTTGAAGAATATCAGCCTCTACCGATAAGTCACAATCACTGGTGATTAGGTTTCTCCCTTATTTCTGGCTTAATCATCGAAAGGGTTACTAATTTCTGAGAGTAGGAAAGTGAAGCATCTCGATTCTTGTCTTGTTTGTTCATTTTTTGGTTGTTCTTGGGTAGGTGTGCATGTAATTTTGTTTGTCGGATCACTCTTATAGTTATTTATTATGTATGAAAGATAATTCTTAATCAGGAGTAATTAATAGTTCCTTTCCAGATTTTTGAGTTATCTTATGTTCATCTCATGCCACATTTTTTGTTTTTCTTCAAGTTGAAGAGTCTCCCATACAAATGACAGCATGATTCAAATTGCATTGACTAATGATGATGGCGATGAGCAAAAGCCATGGAAATAAAGGTAAAATCAAGGGCTTTAAATTTGTCTTTCAATACATTTTTTTTTTTAATATTTGTGACTGAATCATTTTGGAGTCGGTTATTACTTAAAGCGAGAAACCCTCAAATAGCACCTAATGGGGGCAAAGAAAAAGGAAAAAGAAAAAAAGAGTTACGTACACTACAAGTCCTAAAACTTGTCACGAAAGTGCAATTGAGTCTTAAAACTTATAAAAAGTGCAATCAAGTCCTAAAATATGTCAAATTGATCTAATCAAGTCTTTTTGTTAAAACCATTAACTTGTTTAACAGAAAATGTTCATATGGCATTAAATTAATTTCCTTTTCCTACGTGGCATTTTTTAAATTATTTTTTATCCAAATCTTATTTATATTAGATTAAAAAATGAAAAAGCTAAAATTTTATTTAAAAAAGCAAATCTGAAAAGAAAAAAGAAGAAGACAAAGGCAAGGCCTCACTAATAGGCTGCTACCGCTACCACCCGTCGCTAGAGGGGCTAGCAGAGGTCGTCAGCCCTAAGCAAGGGTGGTCGGCCATCGCTAGCCCTCAAAAAAGCCTCACTAACCTAGGTGACAGCAAGCAACCCTCGCTAGGCTCGAGCAAAGGTGCCTACATCTGGGCAACGCCAACCCTCACCTAGGGCTAGCAACCATTGCCCACTAGATCATGGGTGCCCACGTAGATCTACGCAATGCCAATTGCCACTTGGGGCCGGCGAGCTTCACTAGCCTCAGGAGAGGTCTCGCCGGCCCCATGTGAGGGCCGATGAGGGGACCTTGTTAGGCCTAGGCGAGCACTGCCATCACCTAGATCTAAGTGCCTTGTCCTGTTCCCAACAAGGGTCATCAACCCTCACCTAAAGCCAATGAGGCCTTGCTTGGGGCTGACGAGGGCCAACCACTTCATGTAGGATCAACGATGGCCGGCATCAATAGTGCCCACTAGCAAGGCTCTACCTAGCTCCCCCGCCCCCCCCCTTTTTCTTTTCATTTTTTCATTTTTAAATATTATATTTTTATTTTTTAAAATAATCTAAATAAGATTTTGATAAAGAAAACAATTAAAAATGCCACATTAGTATTTTTCATTCGATAAGTTAACGGTGTTAATGGAAAAACTCGATTGAATCAATTTGACAAATTTTAGGACTTAATTGCATTTTTTATAAGTTTTAGAATTCAATTGTACTTTTGCAACAAGTTTTAAGACATGCACATATCCCCAAAAACAATTACCAACTTTCTCACAATAGTGTGAGCTCCCTTAGTGCTCTCCCCCTCAACAATGGTGTGAGCTCCATCTCTATCCTAGTTGATAGCTGGCCTCCCTGAAATCCTAGAATCCCAATCCATAGCTTCTTTTATTTAATGGCTACATCTAAACCCTTTCCACCATATTAGCCTCATTGGACGTCCTCCCCCCATATTTGACCTTCACAACTCACCAAAACCCTACCGACCACCCAAGCCCAACATCCTCAAATTTCTTCCTCTTGGAATGCTAGCAATGGAGGAGAGCACAACATGGAGTTGTAAAGGTAACATGTTTCTATCCCTCTAATTTGGTAATCGTTGCTTTGAGCTTCTGCCTTAAACCCTAATGCTCCTCATCTCAACCCAAAAACCGAGAAATCATTACCAGTAGAAATAGTAACTTTGATCTCCTTGTAATCCTTTTTCTAGTAATTCCCTAAGCCAATGCATCACCATATCCCCTGAAAAAAAAAAAAAAAAAAAAAAAGAACAACCAGGATCGAAATATCAATAACATACCCATAGAGTTCCCTCACTCTACCTAGTTCAGACAATACACTATCTAGAAACCCAAACCTAGAACCACCAAAACAAAGAACTAAATAGGGTAGAGATAGATAAAATCAAAGAAAATCAACTTCGTCCGGCATCATTGTGTAGAAGCATGGGGGATCTTTGGTTAGAAGACAAAGTGACGGAGTTGGATGTACACATACCTAAAAAAGAAAAACAAGAAAGTGAACTAACTTTGTATGGGAAACTATTCTCTAAACCGAATGTCAACTTCCAAGCATTTATAAGCACAATAAGGAAAACATGGAAGACAAAATCTGTTAAATGCAAAGTTATTGAACTTGGTTTTTTCTCCTTTATTTTTGAATCGGTATAAGACAAAAAAAAGAGTTGTAGAAAATGGACCGTGGTCGTTCGCAAGTAACTTACTTATTCTCTTGGAAGGAGATCCTAACATCCCTGAGCATTGCTAAGACTTTACACATAATACTTTTTGGGTGCATATTTTGGAGTTACCTAGTGCTCGAATCAATGAAGAATTTGTTCGGAATATAGCCTCCAAACTTGGCAAGGTGGAGGATGTAAAGTTGGAAGCCAGGAATAATAGTTGGCGCAAGATTGGCAAGGCAAAAGTGAGTCTAAATCTAGCATGTCCCCTGAAAACAGGAACGGTGGTTAACTTGGGTGGGAATAAATGGCAGCAGAATTTTAAATATGAAAGATTACCACATTTTTGCTACTCATGTGGTCGAATTGGACATTACACTAATTTTTGCCCTGAAATACCTTATAAGGAGACAGCGTTGACTCAAGACAAACCAAGAAGATATGACTCTTGGCTGAAAGTAGAAGTCAGAGATTTTAGCCCTTGTTAGAAGACTTTTTATGGGTAAATTGATCAATAACCTAAGGAGGAGGAAGTGGTGCCTGATGCCCCCATGCTGCCTAATGATGAAGCATTACAAGAGGGGAACTCAGAGCCATTTGTTGATGAATCAAATGCTTTAGCCATAATCTTACCCATTGCTCCAACAAATGAACCAGAGGAAGATGTATGGATGGCTAAACACGCCTCCCCAAATAAGGGGAGGAGGCCTTAGCAAACCCAGCTTATGCTTCTTCCTTCGACTAAGGAGGGTAAGGGGGCTAAATACCTAAAGAAAAACAAGAACATAAACCCTAGTGACAAAAAAAACAAAGAAGGGTTAACCCTTATGAGAAAAGATCTTCTTCAATTCAGCTTCTTGATAAGGAGAACTTATTGGACACCCTGATCCAATCGTGGGAATGGGTCAAGGAAAGGGCTTTGGTGGCTAGCCCTAATAAGCCACTAGGATATACATGAAGATCCTATGGTGGAACTATCCGGGCTTGGGCACACCCTTGACAATTCAACATTTTAGAGTCTTAGTGGCTCGAGAGAGGCCTAACTTGGTGTTCCTCATGGAAACCAAGAATAAAGAAAGCAAGGTAAATTGAGTATGAAAGAGGCTGAAGTTTGGTTATTCTAGTATAATCAATCCCATCAAAATTGCGGGGGCACTAATTCTTATGTGGGATGATAAAGTACAAGTGGAAGTTCTGGCATGCTTCAGGTAGATTATCAATATAAAATGTAAAGTTTTCAACAATTGTGATCAAATGAGAATATCATTCCTACATGCATCCACATCTTTCCAGGAGAGATTATGCTTATGGCAAATGCTCAGCTTAATCAACTCTTCCAACAACCTCCCTTAGCTTTGCATTGGAGACTTTAATAAAGTTCTTTATCATTAGGACAAAGTTGGAAGAAGGGAGGTGGATAGATATAGAATAGTGGCTTTTCATGCTTTCATGGACTCATGTTCATTAATGGACATGGAAAGTAAGGGTTGCAAATTCACCTGGATTAATAATCAGGAAGGAGATGAGTTAGTAAAGAAAAGGCTATATAAGGCTTTATGTAATTGGGCATGGAGGGTACAATTCCCAAACACTAAGGTTTTTGCTCTACCTATGATAGGCTCAGATCACATCCCCTTGCTACTTACATTCGAACCAAATACAGTGAAAAGAAATAAGGAGTTTAGATTCGAGGCATACTGGCTTGAAGAAAAGGAATGTACAAACGTAATCCAAGAGACTTGCAGGAAAAACAGCATCAACCAAGTAAATTTTGCTAGAAGAGTGAAGAGAGTTGCAGCTAATCTTGCTAAATTGAGTAAACGAAAACTCCAAAATATGTCCCAATAAATTTTAAAAAAAAAAAAAAAAACCACTAAGGAAGAGACTAGTGGAGTTGACTAACAAGGAAGATGGACATTTCGACAAAGAGGAGTACAGAAATGTGGTAGAGAAAATTGAAGGCCTTTGGAGACAAGAGGAGATGTATTGGTGCATGCAGTCATGAATCAAGTGGTTGAAATGGGGTGATCAAAAGACTAATTTTTTTTATGCCACGACGGTTCAAAGAAGAATTAGGAACAATATCTCTATGTTACGGATTGATGACACTACATGGAGCCAAGAGCCCTCAACCATTAAGCAACATGTCTAGTTTTTTTATCAATCATTATATACCATGGTGGTGAGAGGAATTATCAACCTATTCGTGACGAGTGTGTGCAAGTAGTAAATGATGAAATGAATGAGGACCTAATCAAGCCTATTTCCAACAAAGAAGTTAGAGATGCAATCTTCCAATTGGGAACTACTAAAGCACTGGGACTGGATGGACTAAATGGATTATTTTATCAAAGTCAATGGTCAGTGGTTCATGAAGACATATTCAGAATGGTCAACTCCTTTTTCAGTCAAGGTACCCTCAATCCTAAGCTAAATAAGACCCATATCACTCTTGTTCCTAATATAGCAAATCCTGAAAGCATAATTCAATACAAACCCATTAGTCTTTGCAATTTCAGTTATAAAATCATTACTAAAGTTATGGCAAACAGACTAAAATCCCTCCTCCCGAACCTAATCTCCCAAGAACAAAGTGTCTTTGTTAGTGGCCATCAAATCCAAGATAATATCTTTATTGTTCAAGAGGTCCTACATCAGCTAAGAGTGAGGAAAAGGAAGAGGGATTTTCACGCAGTACTTAAACTCAACATGCCAAAAACTTATGATAGGGTGGAATGGAATTTCTTATGCGATTATCTATTGAAACTGGGATTTAGTGGAAAATGGGTATCCTTAGTTAAACAATGCATCTCCTCGGTCTCATTTAGTGTAAGAGTGAATGGGGACCTTTGCACTCCTTTTAGGCCATCCTGAGGTACCAGACAAGGGGACCTACTATCCCCCTATCTTTTTATCCTTATGGCAAATGCACTTTCTTTCCTAATGAACAAAGCAGTTGAAGACCAAACCATTAAGGGTATTTGACTAAACACAACATGCCCCACTTTGTCACATCTCCTATTTGCTGATAATGCTATTTTCTTCCTAAATGGTTCAATTATTGAGGCCCAAAACCTGGCTAATATCCTAAACTACTATTGTTTTGCCTTAGGTCAAGCCATCAATCTCAACAAGTCAGGGATCTTCTTTAGTAAGGGCTGCCCTCAACTCTTGAAATCAAACCTAGCAATTGAATTAAGGGTTCCCATTATCGAAAAACTAGGGAAATATCTTGGAATACCTTTAGATTGGGGCCAGACCAAAAAACAAATGTTTGCTTGGGTCCATGCTCAAGTAGATAAGGAAATTAGAGGGTTGGAAAGAAAAACTCATATCCAAGGCAGAGAAAGAGATTCTTATTAAGACAGTGGTCCAAGCTTTGCCACAATATGCTATGTCAATTTCCAAAATCACAATATCTATTTGTCGAGCGATAGAACGGCAAATATCCAACTTCTAGTGGAAACAAAATTCAGCAAAGAAAGGTGTTCACTGGAAGACTTGAGACTTTCTGAAAACCCAAAAGGACTATGGAGGCCTTGGCATTAGAGATCTTATAGACTTTAATAAGGCCTTGCTAGGAAGACAAGCATGGAGGCTAATTCAAACCCCGAATGCCCTACAGAGCATAATATTGAAGAGCTTATACTTTCCAAGAGATAACTTCTGGAGTGCAAACGAAGGTTAGAGACCGTCTTGGGGATGGCAAAGTCTTTTGATGGGTAGGGTTGTGATTGAAAGTGCAACTAATTGGGAAGTAGGAGATGAGGAAAAAATAAGGATTAGAGAGGATCGACGATTAACCCTAGGCAAGATTGGCGATTCATCAAATAGAAATGAGCCACAAATGGTAGTTGAATTGATAGACCAAACCACCGGAGAGTGGGATGCTCAGAAAATTAACATGGTCTTAGGTGAGAGTGTGGTAAAAGAAATATTAATGACTCCTCTTAGTTTAACTTTGGGACCTTATAAATTACTTCAAATGGAAAACAGATCAGGAACCTATACAATAAAGAGTGGTTATAATAGGCTCCGAGATCACAAAAGAAATCCATCAGAAATGCAACGTACCACTTCCTACTAGATCCCAAAATCATTATGGCGTGAAATTTGGAAGCTTCAGACTAACCCTAAAGTCATATTCTTAGTATGGAGTATATGTAACAATGCTCTCACTACCAAAGAAAGTCTATTCAAGAGGAAGATGATACTTGATCTGATATGCTCAATTTGCAACCAAAATCTAGAAACGGCGGAGCATCTGTTTGCATTATGCGGTTGGACAAAGGCTATTTGGTCAGATCCGAGATTAAAGTTCGATATCTCTCCAACAAACATAACTCTTATTGACAAGTGGGTTCTGGATTTCCATACCTCTGCGGTTGATCCTCAGGTAAAGGCCTTTTTTTGCTGGGATTTTATGGCAAATCTAGAAAGTAAGGATTGCATTGATCTTCCAAGCTTGTAGGCCAAATCTCAATTTGATTTTTGAAGACGCAACCTCCATGACCCTATTGTTTAAGCAATGGCTCCTGCAAAACAAAATCCAGCAAGCAAAGATGAGCTCAAATCTAGTGAAAAGCAGCTCGAAGAAACCCCAAACCTATAAAATTAACGTCGATAGTGCATGGAGCAGCTTCACGATGTTAGGCTCGGTAGCTAGGGTAGTTCAAAATAGCTGTGAGCTCCTTGTCGACGACTTCATGAAACCCATCTATGTGTCTTTAGTCTTAATCGCCGAAACCCTTGCAGTGAGGGAAGCCTTACTTTGGCCGAAGAAGACCAAATAGGACAGAAGTGCGCAAACTAAAGTGTACTTGGGAAGTGAACAGGGGTTCCAACTCACTTTAGACAGTCTAGAAGCTGTTCAAAGTATCCTGGGCCAAAAAGAATCTCCATGGGCTGCTTGATCAGTAATTGAAGACTGCAGGCTCTTATTGGACCACATGCCAAAAGTAAAATTAGTCCACAAGCCCAGAGAAGCCAATCAAGCAGCGGATTGGGTTGTAAAGACCCATCGAGCAGGAGAACTTCCCTTGAATTGGATTACTTGTCTCCCTTTATTCTCTTTGGTTAATTTTATGCTTAAATGTTTAGACTATGTGGTGTTCTAATGTTGGTTAAGTAATGAAAGCTATATTTTCTGACCAAAAAAAAAAAAATTGATATGAAAAGCTTAACGACATGAGGAACAAATATAGATTGTCCGTTCAAAATTAGTCCCTCAATTGACTTGCTACTCGAAGTTTATCTTATGTTGTCACACTGTAAACTTCATAATATGCATCAAATGACACGAAATCCTTTGGGACAGTGTTTTTATAGGTTAGAATACTGTACGGAACAATTTGTGAATCAAAAGTACGATAGAATTGAACAAAGTATTTTCAGTTCATATACTTTCTCAAAACAATTGGATAGGAAGTTAATATTTTCACTTTTTTGGATAAGTAAATCTGCGCAAAAGCCTGAAATGACAGAGCTAGTCTTGAAGGCATCAACTTGTCATAAAGGCAGTGAGTCACTTAGAGGACAAGAACGCATATTCTTCTCATTACGCACCCCCTCATCCACTTCCTTCAATAACTACTAATATTTTTACAGCGCATAATAATCTCACTTCATGATGTGCGTGCTTTGCCTCTAGCGTATAATAATGAACTAATTTGAATAGAGATTCTGTTATTTTAGAGTTGATATCTTCACATCAGTGAATTTAATGATCTACATAGGATTGGTATATTTTGATAGCGCACCAGGGAATTTCCAACTCAAGAATTAGGGGCCAATTATGTTTTAATGGCTCCATATAAGGGCCACATACATGGGTCGAAGGTCTATATTAAACTAGTTCATGGGCCTTCTAAGATGTCCATGGGTCACTAAGCAAATGAATTTTCATACTTGTGTCCTAGATTATTCAGGGAAAAAAAAAAGAACTAAGAATGTAATTATCTAAATTTGCCTAATATTAGTGTACCTTAATCCCCATTTTTTTCCTAAAGTGATGATGACCAAATTTTGTAAAAGAATATACTTTCGCGTCACTTTTGTCTAAAAACGCAAAAGAGAACTCAATCATCTTTTCCCCAGATTCAAACTAATATTCAAGCTTGCGGGGCAGTTCCACTATGACAATCAACTGTGTCCGATTCAAGCAGTATTTTGAAATTGAATAATACTTTTTTGCAGAATATGAATAATTCAAAGGATGTACAGCATCAGTCTGGTGTGGTACTGAAACATATTTTACCAAATGGTGCGGTTTTCAATACAGGAGTACCTGAGATAATTAAAAAGAAAGCCCTCAAGATTCTAACCATATAATAATATTTACTGTGAAAAAAACAATCATTCTTGCATCAGTGAGCTATCATCAGGATCATGCAACTTGCATTAGACTAATACCAAATTGATTGAAGCGGACAAAAACTTGTCAAAGTGGGGTCTGATCAGGAGGATAGGAGCCTCTCAGGCGAGGAAAAAAAAAATGCAAGAATCTGCATCAAATGATGTAATCTGTCCTTATGTGCCCAGGATGATTTGCAGCAATAAATTTAATCTGGGGAAGATAATGGGGAAATTTCTCAGTCACCCTATCATCATTATGAGCACCACTAGGCAAACAAGAAAGGCTTTTTGGACCGAAGCACCAGATTAGCGATCTCCTAAATTATCACTTCATTGAAATCAATTGTACAAGAAAAATTATGAGAGCGAGAGCGAGAGAGAAAGATAGAGAGGGAGGGAGAGGGAAAATGAAAACAAAAAAGACTGCTGAGAGAAGCAGAGCCTAAGATATCAAGAAAACCCCAGCTTCAACCCATTTTATGCAATAGAAAGTTCAGTCTCTATCCCTGCCTCTAAAGATTTATGTTAAGAATGATGAATATATCCTCGTGAAGCCGGCTTTCTTCAAGACTCTCTCTTGAAGCAAAGCGATGACAAGTTGTTATCTAGAAAAGCCATATTTATCTGGTTCCGATCTCCCCATTCCCTCTTCCAAGAGAATCTCCTTGTACCGGCACTCTCCACTGCAGAAAGCTTTCTCCCCCCTGAAAATGGTGAAAATGCAACTTTGTATGATTCAAAGCTAAGAGATTGAGAGATAAATGGTGCAAACAAATTGATGTGCCTCTGTATGGTTCATTGAATCACTCTATCCGAATAATTGTGACAAGAATGTGTACCAGAGCAAGTGAAATGAAATCCTGGGTATTGAGTAAAACCAACTTATCATAAATAAATACAATAAAAGAGATCTAAAATCACAGCATGAACTTGTGTCAATTGGTCCATCTTCCTACCAGAAGGGAATCTAATTATTGTACTAAACTTGCAATTGAAAGTCTCAGTTTCTTCTTGTATGTCACGACTAGCTAAATTCAAATTCATGTAGCAGGAAACTTTCTTTTTTAATTTTTAAAGGTTTCAGAGTCGCAAGATTTTTCAATCCAGCAGCTTCATGAAGTAAAGATGGTTACCATATTTGGAAAGGGACTCTCACTTCCACATGCTCTCTCGCCACATTCGTCACAAAAGTGTCCAAAAAGGGCTCAAATTGCAACAGACCACATTGAAAGGTCACTCAAAACATGCCACAACAAAATTGCAGAAGTTGAAAGTTTGAACTAAACTACCTGTACATGTAAATGTCACTTCCCTGCCCAAGATTCTTCTTGCAGGTGCAGCAGAAGCTAAGAAAACTCTGTGACAACGAACGACTACTCTGTTCATCACTCAAAAACCCACTCTCCTTCAGATCAGAGGCAGACTTAAAATCACCACAGCAGCTCTCCACAATGCAATCGTCAAATATATGTGTTGTCTTCGGGTTCGGGCCATGGGAGATCACACAAGTGTAGTCCTCCGAGCTCTCCATCTCAGTGGCACTAATGACCCGGGGCGAGCTTGGCACTCCGAGGCCGCGTGAAATGGAGGACGATCCGGAACGGGATCTCATATCCGGGGACCGCGAAAGGCGAGGTGATGCGAAACCCAGTTGGGAATTCTTGGATTTGGTCCCGAAATTGGGTGGAGACCTCGGGCTTGCGGACTCAGCGTTGGGAGGAACAGAGAAGGGCAGGGGAGGGACTTGGATATTGAGCTTTGATCCGAAGAAGACGACGGGCCGGGTCTCGGGTTTGGGTTGCTTCGGGTCAAAGCCCTCGTCTTTCAGAGCATCAACAATGCCCAGGCCAATTCCTACTGATTCTATCTTCTTCTTTTCCCAGTGAGAGCGCTTGTGCTCTGTGTCAGTGTTCCTGGGTGAAGAAGACGAACTGCTGTTGTTATCAGACCAGAAGGAGTTCCTGATGGTCGAGAATGAGAACGGTTTGGTGTCAAGAATTGAAGTGGGACTAATCACAGCGTCGGTTTCAGAGAACCCCTTCGCAGTGAAGCTAGTGAACAGTCTTGGCAAGCTGAAAAAAGATGATCCGGTGACTTTCTTGCAATTATTTCTAGGAGATGGTAAAGAGAAGGAACTAAGTTCTGCCATTGAAGAAGCTTCTTTCCGAGAAAAATCTGTCCTCTCTATGTATTACCGCACCAACAACAGCTAAATCTGCAAAGAAGAAACGCCAAGAAACTAAGACCCTCACATAATTATACATAAAAATAAGGATTGAAAAAAGACTTTGGAGGAGAGAGAGAGAGACCTGAAATTTTTTTTGAGTTTTCAGCCAAGAACAGCCGTGAATTCAGATGGGCACGAGCAAGATCGCCTTTATGCTCCACCAAATTACAGAAAGTTTGTGGCTTTTTTATTTTTGAAGTTTGAGTGTCAGAGAATGAAGGACGAGCAGTACAGTCAAAGAGGCCATTTTTTGAGCACCAGAGAATGAAAAAAATTACGCAAGAAAGAGCCCATGAAGTTGAAGTTCTCTGTCTCTTTCTCTGTGCTAGATTTCTCCCACCTCCATTCCAGAAACAGAGCAAACCCGAGAGAAATCGAACCTCAAGGAAGCTCAAAGGCTCAACTTTTACGCCAGCTCTCTAGCTCTATTCTCTTCCTCCCAAGCGTTCTAGCTCGGATTTCTCACCAAAGGAGAAGAATCCAACTGCCCTTGGAACAGACATGCAGACAGAGACTCCCAGGAGTCGTCATCAATTATCAGGCACAGGCGGAACCAAAGAAAGGTTTTGTATTTTAGCTCCATCCCCCCACCCTTCGGTTCAGCCTTTTTCCGTCTCACCTCTTTTACGTTTTCGTCGTTTTCCGGCCCCGTTCTCTCACCGGGGAAAATTATTTTCTTATTTCGGTCCCTCACTCCCCCCACGGAATACAAACAAGGAAAATGGTTCCCGTCGTCAAAAAGCCTCGAAGCCTCGGGTGCAGACAAACCACTCTCCAATCAAGAATCAATGCAGACTAAATCACTTCTGGACCAGTTGCCCTCTCTCTCTCTCTCTCCCTCCTTCCCGAAGAATCTTCTTTGTTTCTTTCTCCTGTTGCGACCCTCTAGCGGGATGCTTGCAGAAGACCCTCCCTCCCTCCCTCCTCTATATCTTCTACTTCATCTCAAAACGCAAGGCCACGACTGGATAATTACGAATCGTGGCAGAGAAAGCGAGAAGAAGAAGAAGAAGAAGAAGGAAGAGAGTGGGCTTGTGGATGGATGGATGGATGGTAGGGACTGGGGGAGAGAGGGGAGAGAGGGAGGAGGGAGTGGTGGTTGGTTTGATCTCCTCGTGCCGTGCTATTATAAACTGCGCGTGCATGGGAATCAGTGGGCATCTGATCGAAACCACTCTCTTTCTCTTTCTCTTCTCTCTCTAAAAATGGCACTTCTGTTCACGTCGCTGTCTTACCAAAACGAAACAAGAAAAACGAAAGACTGCTGTGGGAGCAGAGCAGAGGGGCTCGAGCCATGGCGCTAATGCCACAAAAAAATCCTATCTTGACGTGACTAGTTTTCCTCCTCCTTTTTCTTCTTTTCCGAAAAGTAGGCCCTTTTGCATAATTTCGTGATGAGGGTACAAAAATTATGTATTTTTCTTTGCTCCAAAGTGGGTGAATTACGAGCTTTGATCATATCCACTTTCCAATTTATAATGTCCTCAAATCGAGTTGGACGATTTTGTTCTTCGAATTTATGCTATATATAGATCCGGTTATCAAATTTTATGGTCTGCCTCTATATTAGTCTCATATATTTATACATAAAATCAAATCTATCTTAGCGAAGTAATTGAACAGTGATGGCCTTCTTGCCGTCTTATGGTGAATAACTCGATAATTTTGGATTGATTAAGATTTGACAGAAAAAAATAGGCAAGGAATACTTTCCTTTCGCACTTATTATGAGTGTTAAAAAGCATAATATAATGATTAATGAAGCATTTGATCAATTACATTAATTAGAAAAATTTGGCATGCATATAATCGGTCCATTAAAAGAAAGTACCCAACGACAACGTCGACAAGAAGATGGGAGAGAGAAAATTCCGTTCGACTATGGCAAAGGTGGAGAAAACACGATAATATATGAATTGGCATATCGAATTATGATCTATTTCAATTTGGGTAAAATAGTATAAAGAAACAACCAATAAAGTTACCCATTTGACTATGACTATCGAGGCTCTAATTCCTATTACTAGACATTCATTTCGGTCTCGACTATCTAATTCGCTAGTGGGTGTATGCATGCTCCGTCCCGCAGTTCTATCCATATATGAGGAGTCAAAAAAATATCTCATCACAAAATAATTCAAATTGATAATAAAAATGAGTCAATAAATTCATTTAAACCACGACTTAAACTCAGGGATTTTGGATACAAGTGATGCGATTTTATGGGAGGATATTTAAATGGTTTTCTAATTTGTTCGAGATATTAAAACGGATTCTTTTTTTCTTTTTTTTTTGTCAATATATATTGAAAGGGATTTAAAATCTACGAAATGGATGTGGAATAATAAATAAATAAATAAATAAATAAATAAAGCACAGAACACCCTCCTATCTGACAAGACTCGCCGCAGCCACGCACAGCTCGGCTACTAGGCAAAGGCAAGCGTAGCCGCTACTGCTTAAAGCTAGCTCGGCTCGGCTCGGCTCGAATGGAGGGGGCGGCGATCAGATAGGTGACGGTGCACGAGAAGAGAACTGGGGCGAAAGGGGCGGTGATGATTGAAGTCGCGGGGCCGGGTCGCTGGGGCCCACCGCTTTATATACGGGAAAGCGGGCGGAGTGGGGAGAAAGAAAGAGGTTCACGGACGGACCATCCCGTTGCGCCCCCCTACGACTCCACCAACACTTGCCCCCACGTCATCCCAACCCCTCAAATTGTGACCACTATGCTATTATGGGCAATTTCAATTAAATATATAAAGATGATTCTTTTCTTTTCTTTTTTTAATGTGTGAAGTATTAATAAGTTGGCAAAAAACTAAAAGTGAAATGACTAAAAGGTGGAATTCATAATATTTACTATTAGAATGCATCAAACTATCTCCATTAGTTATTTCGAAAAAGGGGAAATACTCAGATTCATGATTTTCTTTCTTGATAAAGTTAGTTTAATGGGAGTGATGTGTAAGTAAATCTTTTTCATTAAGAAAATGAAAAGAAAAATGCATGGTGGAATGGTTGTACGACTAATGACTCACTAACTAAGCTCCATTTTATTTACATTTCAGGTATCTCAACTTTGAAATTACAACATGGAAACACTAAAAATTTTGGATATATGGAGCGAAATGTACTCGAATGTCACCACCCAAAAATTTATTGAAGTACGTTGTTTCTAACTCATTTACTTTTGTACACATATCTAAGTAGTTGTGGTGTGTTGTTTTGCCAAAAAAGAAAATATATTGTCCTTAATTTTTATGTTTTGGCACGATCTTTTGAAAGCTTTAATTTTTATGTTTTGGCACGATCTTTTGAAAGCTCTCTCGTGGTCATCGATACAATTACCCACAATTCATATCTTTGCTTGTACTATAATTATAGGTAACTATAATGGTAAACTTCCATTCAAGTATACTTGCATGCATGGGCATCATGCCCATAGGTCTCGATAGTTAGCTCTTGGGCATTCTGACTATTTACTACTTATGAGCATGGATAATTGGCATTGGATCATCCCTGAACAAGGACCACAAGACTCCGAATCCTATGCATATAATAACTCAATTTGATTTGACGTCATTTTTTTTCCGTTTCCCTTGTCATGTTGTGCTTGGGATATTATGATACTTTAGTTAAAGTGTTTAGTGCTCATTTCATTCGACTTAAAAATGCATTTGTTACTGTCCTATGAAAAGTTAATGATGATAAAAAAAAATCTCAAGTGGTAAAAATTGTTTAAAAAACTTAAGCGATTGACAAGCACAACATTTTTTTAACTTAACCTTATTAAATAAGATCAACTTCTAGAAATCAGTAGAAAAATGAAAGGAAAAAAAAGTCGAGAATAGTATTAAATGCATAATAATGTTACATTAAAATCCATCGCCGGAGTTGATTTTTTTAAGACCGGAAATTATTTACTGTTTGACTTCCATTTGAGAAATTATTTTTTCACACTCCTAGTCCTACCTACGAAAATAAAAGTAACAATTTTTTTCCCCCAAAATGCGGGATTCCTGGTCCAAACCCCCCGGGCCCCACGCTAACCTACGTCCCTCCGCGGGGCCCACCCCATCTTTCCTTAACAGTGTCGTGTCGTTATCTCGCGCTCGTCCCCATTTCTTTAATTGGCCTGAATTATTGCCCGAAACAGATGGTCCGCGAGGGCGACATTACCTAAATGTCCTTGCACAACCGGCGAGATCATCATCCGAGCGAGGGCACGATCGGTATCGGAGAACTTCTGTGGGCCCCGGGGCGGGATTTTTCATTTTTTCGGTGGGCCCGGGGGGGAAGTTAATAAGTAATAAAGGCGGAGTGGCATGATGGAGGATCATATATAGCCTCTGGATCCCAGAGTAATGAGATAGCCTGACCGATTGATGGCGACCTCCCATTTTTTGTCCTCATGCGTTATGTGACACCACAAAAAAATTAATAATTTTAAAAAAAAGTAATTTAAAAAAATGAGGGTGTAATTTAGTAGTGTGAAGCAATGCTGATTAAATGTGGAAATTGAGGTTTCGATGAGACAAAGTCTACTTTGAGGGGGGTTAGTAGTTCAAGAAAAGAAGGGCACGGAACTAGAAAAGAAGAATTGGACCCAGTCCAAAGAAAAAAATCGGTATGTGTCGAGCACGCGTCTGAGGTGACATGAACGATCGGTCTCTATGTTCATATGGTGTACTTCTTGAATAAAAAAGATTCTGCTTATCAATTCCACGACTTGAGTTGTCCTGATTTGTCGTCGATAATTAGCAATCGATGATTTGAATAGCATGTGGGAGTAATCAAAAACTTTGTATTGATTCTTTTTTTTTTTGCGATAATTAGCTATCAATGATTTGAACAGCACGCGAGAATAATTGAAAACTTAGTATGAATTCTTTCTTGCGATAATTAGCAATTGATGATTTGAACAGCACGTGGAATAATCGAAAATTTAGTATGGATTCTTTCCTTGTGATATTTCTCTAATGATGCATTACTTATATCTAAAAATGACAATGAGCCAACATAACGCAAACCAACCTTACTTATTTAAATTATGATTGGAGTTATTTAACCAATTCACTTGAATCAAACAAGACAATTTAATTCGATCTTGTTTCTGTTCTCGATTTTAGGTGACAACGATCAAGAAAATTTCCCTTTCTTTTTTTTTCCCAAGTTTTCTGGCACATATATGTGTGCGCACCACAAATTTCTTCTACCATGGCAAGACTCCTTAAGGTGTATAAGGCGTTCATATTTGAAAATCTAGAAAACTATCATATCAATAGAAGATTTTGCTAGATTTGAAAGGCTATTATTTTGACAAAAAAAAAAAGTTAAATAAAGAGTAACAAGGGAAAGTCAATTCCAATCTATTTTGATTTTTTTATCATAAATCTATTTCAATTTTTACTCGTGGAAGTTGCTTCAGGCTTTTATAAATCTCGACGCTATCAATAATTGATCGCCTCTATAATGTAGAAAGTCAATTCCAATCTATTTTGATTTTTTTTTATCATAAATCTATTTCAACTTTTACTCGTAGAAGTTGCTTCAAACTTTTATAAATCTCGATGCTCTCAATAATTGCTAGCCTCTATAATGTAGACATAAAGTCAGAGCCATCGTCTCGTATTGAATAGCTCCCAGAAACCTGATACGACCAATAACTTTTTTGGTCAAAACCAATAATTTTTACTTGCTTTGAATTTCCATTATTTTTTCCATACATAGTCCAAGGGGGAGGTATTTCTTGGCTTTTCAAGAGGGATGGAACATTTAATAATTCCTAAAGTGGACGTTTTGTGGAAAATTGATTTTACAGGAGTTGCTCTTTTTTGCTTCTCTCCTTGTATGGCCCGTTTTGCAGAAGATCGAAAGCGAAATAGAATTTGGCTTCGTGGAGCTTCAAAGAAATGATGATTGTTGTTCATTCTAAGTTGTGGATCATGTTCCCCACTTAGGGACTGATTTATTGGACTGATCGAATTCTTTGAAGCAAAGATTACAGCTTTTAAGCGTCGTTTCATTCAATACAGGATCGAGTTTCTTAGGAAACGTGATTTCAATTCCCACTATTTTCATGTTTGGGGAAGATTTGAAATACAAATTTGGATTCCACAACGAATGAAATTCCTCAAAATGCTTGAATTCGATGGCTAACTATTGCTAAGATTAGACATCCATTCCACATTTTTATAGCCACCTAACTTTCAAAAGCTCTACTTCACCACTGATAGCCTTCGTCGCCCGTGATTGCCACAATCAGTTGCTAGCCTTCACCGCCACTGGTCTTTGGCTGCTGGATTGAACTTTCTTGCCAGTAGCCAGTCATTGTCACCATCAGCTGGTGATAGCTTATTGTTGTCACCAATGACTAGTATTTTCACTTTGAAGAACAATTTGTCTTGCAATCCAAATAGCTAAAAAGGATTCTCGTTTCATATTTGGAATGGAAATCCATTTGAAGATTTTCTTATCATGGGACCAAATGAAGATTAATCTTTGCAAGACGTTTTCCATGACTATCAACTTTTCATGCTATATGAAATAACTTAAACGATCATTTATAGATGGATGACATGACTATTTTAAATTGGTGATGTGGCTAAGTTTTCTCTCATATCATATTGGATCCTTATTAAACGCAACCTCTTGAGATTTCAACAAAAAATGTCCATTACTAATTCCTTAGACTGAAGAAATGGAGGATCAAGTAGCTTGGTAGTTGCTAGATGGCATAAAGTTCATCTTGTGATGTTGATTATGGGCATTGTTAAAAGAAATATCTCTTATTTCGCCAAATTCAACTTATATCGTCCCTTTGACCTAAATGTTGTGCTTTCCACTAATCTCCACATGTTTAATTAGTTGATTAGCAAATGTAACCTTGGATGTGAATGTTGGACAAACTGATTTTTCCTATGCAAAAAAAAATACAAGATGTGGACATAAACACGTCAAATAAACAACCATAAATAGGAAATTAAGCAGAGTAATATGAGTATGGGAAGGAGCTCCATAAGAGGTAGGGGTGCAAGCGAGTCAAGCTACTCGTGTTCAACTAATCACATGCTGGAGATTAGCTAGGATTTTTTCGAGCTCCAGTAGCTTGTCAAGTCAAGTTCGAGCCTAGGATACTTGCCTCGATCGGCTCGCTAGACTAATTGGGTATTTTATTTTATTTTCTAATTTCGGTGACACACAATATAAAATATAATTGTAATATCACATTTTATTACGTAATCATGCTTTCATTCTTCAATATATTATTTAATACAAACACAAAGGGCAATCGTGAGCAGTTCGAGTCGAGTCAAGTTCGATCTGCAAGAAAATCTAGAGTGTGTTGAGTATTATTTACTTGAGATGGAGTTGAGTTGGTGTATGTAGGGTTTTGTATCTAGTTGAGTTTGAACTGGAAAAAAAATGCTTGATCAAGTTCAAACTTCAAGTTTACGAATCAAGTTGAGCTCAAGTTTGGCATTGTGCTGGTTTGACTCGACTCAATTGCATCACCGATGAGAGTGATTGCCATGATTCGAACTCTTGAGACGTGCCTAGATACCATGTTAAAAAGTCATTATTCTTAGAGATTTAAGCTCTTAAAGAAGTAGTCAACAACATTTATCTAAAATATTATTAGATAGTAAGGACGTTAATCCCATTACAACATACAACAATAATACAAATAATAAAAAAATATTATATATTATGTACATTTAGAAGGGTTTCTCTTAATAACTTTTCTCATGCTTTATCGTTTGCAGAAAATTCAATTTCTCTGGAAAATAGTTCTCTAAGTGACGGCTCGATGATAATTCAAGCAATTATTCTAATTAGCCTTTTTGACTACGTCGACAGCGATGCAATATAAGATCCGTGGCTTTCGGGATAAGGCGGGTTTTTAGGTTAGCAGACGGCTAAAATCCTTTTGAAAATGTCTATAAATTGTTGCTGCACTAATGTTTTTCTTTTATAATGTAAAGACACGATCCAAGAGACCTAACTACCTAAGAAAACCCATGAAATATCCTATTAGCCCCCCATAAACCGATTAATTCCTGACCTTTATCTTTCATAGGTGGCCATGACTTAGAATAATTTGAACACGGTAGGTTGGATTCAACATGCAACTTTCGATTTCCAACCTAAAAATCCCTAACAATCTTGGGTTTAGCTGCCGTATCATTGGAATCTAGCTGAAAAAAAGAGTGGCAACACCGATCTTAAAATCATGCCGTATATTACAATGACTTAATTTTCATAAATTTATGTATGTTAATGTTGTATGAAGTTTCCATCACCAGATATGTGTAGTCTAAAAAAGCTATATCCATAGTCATCCACTTGGATCTATCTAATCTCACGTAAATGATTGTGATTATAGTAACTGGTTTTGATAGCCTTGTCAAGTTGATGAAGTTGATAATTTTTTTTTTCTTCCTCGTGATTCATGTATCATTTAAATTAGGCCGCACATCATCAATTAGGTCGAAGCTTCGCTAAGCCATTCATTCGAATATACTTTTCAACCTTAGAGTAGGGTGTGATCTATATAGCTTAGGGTCTTGTCTTGATACGTAAGCACACATTTTTAGGACAAAGACAGCTTTGTGATCGGCCCTATTAGCTCAAGTTTAGGGCAAACCTACCCCGAAAATTGACAAAACAAGCCCGATTTTTCTCGTTTTTTGCTCATAGGTGGTGGTGGGGTCTCCATGTTTGGCACTTCATTAATGATCTGATGATGCTGTTTTGGTTCATTATTGATGTCTTGATCGTGCGAGACTTAGCTTATCATAGGTGTCCTCTGGCAACTGGCGAAGACAGGAGGAAAACATGAATGATTGATGGAGAAGAACGGAGAGTATGGTGATGAATGGAGATCCACCAGAGGAATGACCCAATGGCATGCTAATCACTCAATCCCCGTGGGGGGCCCGGAGCTGGGGCCCCACATTGACTTGGCACTGCCTTGTGTCCACGTTATCATCGTTGTTGAGTAATATATGTAGGCGCTATGATAGACTATGGTGGTGGTAAAATCAAAGATCCACACCCCAATGAATGATTCCGTCGGCATCCTAAATCCTAATCATTCATGTCTGTGGGGGCCACACTGACTTGGCTATTGCTTGTGTCCACGTCATTATCTCTGTTTAGGATAGCTTGGTGACGGGGAGATTTGACAAAATTGGAGTCCATTGGAAATGGTTTGATGGGACTATAATAGGAGCGATTTTTATCCCTTGGAAGAAATTTTAGGGAGTCCTATTGGTTAATCATCGAAGCTCAAGTCAAACCACAATTAGATCTAATATAGATTGATTGTATGTTCTAATGTTCATTTGTAGTAATAATTATTACAATATAATCCTTATGTAATCCTTATTACAGCCTAACCGTAGTAATGATCCTACAAGTCTCTCGTCTCTTTCCTTTTGCTATCTCTATCAATATTGTATCCCATCATCGTATGTACTTCAAATTCATATCAATTGTAACTTAATTTACTTATATAAGTTATATTATGATACCCAATTATACTTATTTTGACATAACCAAGTATTAAATTATTAATAAAAAAATATTAGTTTTATGTTGATGATTGATGCAATAATATATATGTTTGATGTGATAACAGATATGATGTACATAATTTGTATTACTTTTAAAAAATCATTCAAAGTATAATGATTAGCATGATATTAGTGCCTCACACGTAGGATTATCTAAGTTTTAATGATTAAGCATGACATTACCGGGACCATCATCTTGGTTTGATTCCCGATAATTCCCAATCTTAGAAATTCTTCATAAATCGAACTTCACTTCACAAGTTCAAGCCCCAAGCTTTCCGTTGATGTAAAAAATGGGGTCATTTAGAAATTGAACAATAAGGTCACAAGAAATCAAAATTGGGGTCAAATTTTTTAAAATTAATATAATATTTTATATTTTTCAAAAGTAAATTCTTGAATGTCAATAGTAACGACGCTAGCCAACAAGAAACTACCACATGGTAGTCATAACGCTCATCTAGCCAAGGTATGGCCACGGACTATGCATGCCCATTGTGTGATCAAGCTACATGCATTAGGTTGCACCGACCAATGTGGGCCTATGCATCACCAAGCCAAGCACAAGACTTGTTCAAGCAGTAATAGGCCCAAATTGTGATTCTTGATGTTTTATTTTCAATTTCTATCATGCTGCTTATCATTGTCATCATTTTTCCTTTGCTTTACATTATTAGGGTTGTGCCTTCAAACAATATCATATGATACAAAAATTTGACTATAATGAGGGGTTCTAACACCTCATTTTGACCCAATGCTAGGGGAATCTCTCTCTCTCTCTCTCTCTCTCTCTCTCTCTCTCTCTCTCTCTCTCTCTCTCTCATTTTATTTATAATTTCTTTCAAAGCACTCTTATTGGGTCTTGACCCATGTGAAAGGTTAGATTGTTCATAATTTATCTATCAACACTCTCTCCAATAGTTGTGTGGTTTGTGGATTCACTAAGTCCATACCTGATCTAACTAGGAAGGAGAATGATCGTCTTGGATAGAGAGCTTAGATAAGGTATGGTTCCTTGGGGCTTTAGGATGATAGAGGTGATAGGAATGGATCTCGGACTCACATTGATTATGGAGAGTATCCCTAAGTGGTATGGCCAACACTAATGGATACGTTATTGGTTTTAAGTGGGAAAGTTTATAGCATTTCAAGTCTCACATAAAATTGTTGTGGACCTGTGATCTTAAGCTCAAGTAAGATCCACCCTCAATTGTTTACCATCTTGTATTGGTATTCAAAGTTGGTTAGGCCCATGTGAAATAGACAGGATCTTTAGACTCTTTAATTTTCATTTCTTAACATTGAAGAGTCGATTCACAGTTAGCATAGGTTAATGTGTTGTTTTTCAAGTATTCTCCCAACTGTTGTCCAAAACGAATTTCAAGCATCGCACTTGGAACAAGACGGATGGTTGAGAAAATTGAACGAAAAACCTTTTGATAATGCCTTTAGCTTGTGTTGGATGTTGCTTTTCTATGACACATGTTATAAAGGCATTACTGGACTCTACGGAAAAATTTCAAGCCCTCCTTTATTGTGCCTTTTGAACGTCACTAAGGAGTAAAAGTAGGAAAGTACAATTTCTTTTCTTTTCTTTTCTTTTTTTTATAAAAAAAAATTGTGTTGAAGATGCCTAAATTTGTCAAAAAGGTTAGTGGACGAGTGAATCAAAATCTTAATGGGAAAACTCCTTTCATGATAATAACTTGAAAGGGACACGATGTGGTCGAATCTAAAAGCCTCCTGTTTATATCAACGTAAAGTGGGTGGAAATATATGATTAAAAAAACAAAGTGAGTGGAAACAGGGTTAAAAGGGTTTTTAATTGCATCGGGAGCCAAAGATAGTGGGGGTGCAATCTAGGGAAAAAAGAGAGGTGGGTGGAGGCAAAGACGGGATTTACGTTCTTCCAATATGTGCAGAGATATCTCTCGAAAAACCTACATCTTCGACCCTGGAAACTCATTAAATGTACTGTAAGTTTCATGAACTGATTAAGTACATATTTTTAATTTGTATAAGGGCCTTATCTCAGAGTAATTTCAGCAGTTTTTACGCAGTTGATAGGATTCAAAGAGAAGACCTTTACTTCTTTAACTGGAAATCCCTTAAGTTACGTTTGATTGTTCAGATTTCTAATCGGGATAGAACTGGATAAGATAGGATATGAAATCCTTAGCTTTTTTTATATCCCGTCCATTTGTTTGATGAATCGCAGATTAAAGTCGAATATGTTCACATCATATCATGTATATTTTTTTCTTTTTTATATATAAACAACATATCATTATAAATGAACATAAATGATCATAAATGGAGATGGTGAAAATCTCTCGTAATACTATTCCTTAATTTATTTATTATTTATTATTTATTTTATTTTTCCTCTTTTTATATTATTTTCATTATTATTTCTTTATTCCCCTTTCATCATTCTTTAATAAAATTTTATCAAATAGTAAACTATACTAACATACCTAAAATACAAAAACACCTAAAGTATATAATAAATATAAGTATTTAACTTATAGATTGAATGTTTATTATAAGATAGAATTAAAGTTGAATATATAAATTAAAATAAATTTTATTAAAAATAATTTTTAATTTTTAATTTTTAATTTCTTAAATTAGAATTCAAATATTATTTATATTAAAGTATAAGTATAATTTTGTTAACTTAATAAGTTTTTTATTCAAAAAAATAATTTTCCTATTATAGACATTATAAATCCTATCCACCTTTATCCCACCTCCCTCATGGGATAATTTTATTATGTCTATATCCTCCTTATATCCGACTTTATCCTGTCTTGAGCGAGCATCAAACATAGGATAAGATAAATCATATCATATCCCGAATTTTATCCCGACTGTAAAACGCAGCCTTACTACTTAATTCAACTTGCCAAACCTAAGACACTTACCAAGACCACTTGAGTGCTTACAATAGATTATATGCAAAAAACCGAGAACTCCTTTGTCATTTGTCTTGAGTTTGAAGTTTTAATAAGATGATTTGTCACTCCAATCCTCTCTTTCATCGTTTTGACATGCACAAATCTTCTATAAAATATCTGCACCGTTGGGTGAGGTACCATTATGATCTAGTGATGCATGTGACTTGCATTCACATGCACCACTATGATCACTCAAGATTTGCTCTAAATGGAAACAATGGTGTTTGTGACTCGAATGAAAATTACGTCAAACGGTTTCCATCAAATGACAAGGCATTAAGCCTACAATTTGTTGAATTGGCACAATTCTTTGGTTGTGGATACTAAACCTATCAAATGGATGGGTTTGGTTGGATTTGGGTCGGATCATAAATGGTCCAATCCAAATTGACCGATTAACTCGTTTATGATCCATTTATCACTAATGTAAATTTATTGACCCAGACCGGATCCAACCCATACCTAATAGATACCCGACCCAACCCATAATGCTAAAACACTTCTATATTTAACTAAATAAATTCTTTCATACAATTACAAAATTATGGATTTATTTTATAATTTTTTAAAATCAAAGCTTCATTTAATTTACGAAAATTGTGGGATCTCTGAAATGATTTATTTTTTGTAGTGTTTGGTTGAAATTTGAAAATAAATTAATAATATTTTCCACTTGGTATAGAAAATCTGATTTAATTTTTTGTGCACTCCTTTGAAGTATTTATATTTATTTTTTAAAAATAGAATTCTTTATTATTTATTTTTTTTCTTTTTCTTTTTCCTCTTCTTCATTCGGTTGCCTCTACCTCGCCATAAGTAGCCTTTGTCAAGCGGTTTGGATTGATTTTATATGTATCCATTAACATGTGAGGTGATCATGGGGGTGCACAATCATTAAAGTAACAATCATAACTACCAAGTCCTAATTGCATTAAAATTAAATATGTGCAATTAAACATAATTAGATATGCAAATTAAACATATGATATAATCAAAATACGAGCAAAATAAATGCCTAATTACATTAAGAATGAAAGATATGGCAATTCTTGACCAAACCTTACATTTTTTTCGATTTTTTTAAAATTTAATATATATATATATTTTAATTTTTTAAATTTAATTTTTTATTATTAAAAAATATTTTAAAAATATTAAAAAATCGATTGGGGGGTTGGGTCCGATCTAACCAAACTCGGACCCAATTCGATCAGGCAGGTCGATCAGACCAGCTTGGGTCTGGCCCAAGCCTAGACCGAACCGGGCTGCGCGATCCAAGCCGACAAAACTTGCCGAGCTAGGCTTGATGTGTAGGCCCAGTTTGGTCTACTTTTTTTTCAAAATAAAGAAGCCCCTAAGCTCACACTAAACCAACCCAAACTTAACTCAAGTATGCCTGGCCCAAAATTAGATGGCCCACCTTGACAGGCCTATGCGGATGAAAAACCCTACTCGATTGAGATTTGTGCTCGACTTGGTTCTTGGCCGAAACCCTAGGGTTTCTTGGCAGCGCTAACGACGGGGGCGATAGGCTTAACGGTGGCAGCGATGCGACAAGTGGCAGTGGCAACGTAGCGGGCGACGGCGACGACGTCGGGGCCTACGAGGATGGGCGGCGGTTGCATCGGAGGCAAGCGGAAGCATTAGATCGTCGCGGGCGGAAGTAGGTAGCGCTTAGGCGCGGTGGCTTTTGGCGTCGGGTTCTAGAGGCGTCAGGTGTCACGGCGAGGGGGGCGGTAGGCAGATCGATAGGCGTTGGCGTTCGGAGCTCTGGCAGTGATGGAGGTGAGCTGTTGTGGCGTCGGGCAAAGGCATGGGTTGCTGGTGGTGTGGCGGTGATAGGCGAGCGGTTTCGTGGTGACATCAGAGGCTGAATGGCAGTGGTGCTAGGCTGGTGCTGCGATGATGGCGAAGAGATTGGGCTGCTAGCATGGCGGTTGTTGCGGCTTCGTGCTGTAGTAATGTCACGACTTCGAGTTGCTAGTGGTCGCTACGGCGTCAGCGATGGAGGGTGGTGGCTCGAATGGCGTCGGGTAGCATCGACGATGCGTCCTTCGGGTTCTCTCCCTATCTTTGGCTTTTGCTCCCTCTAGCTCTCTCCCTCTTCCCCTCTTTAGTTGTCTTCGGCTTGTTCAGCATTGGGAGTAATGGCAGCGGGTGCTGTAGGTCGGTGCTCGGAGGGCGCGATGGCTCGGCTCGAGGGACGGTGTGCGGCCGGAGGGTTGGGTTATGGACGGCAGCAACATGGCGAGGACCCAGACACGGCGACAATCGTCGGGGATGGGGGAATGGCAGCAGCAGACGACGGTGAAACAATGTTGTCTCCCATATTTGATAAAAAAAACAATCAGATCTGGGTTTGCTCGGCATCTTTCTTTCTCTAGCTCGCTCACCGTCAGAGATCTCTCCAACAGAGGTCGTGTGAACTCCCCTCTTTCTCCTCCGTCTCTCTCCTCCCAGCTCTCCGTTTCTCCTACGGTCTCTCCCCGCTCTCCAGTTTTCTCCTTGTCTTTTTCTTTTCCTCTCACTCTCTGTCTTGCCACCTCCTCTCTGCTTCCCCCTTTGCTGAAACTGTCCTATTGTTTTGTAGGGGCACGCGAAGGACAAAGGACCCGAGCGTGGGCCGGGCCGAAGGAGAAAAGGCAAGGGCAGGCTGGGCCTCGCGTTGGAGAGAGAAAAAAGAAGGGGGCCGGGCCGGGCCAAGGCCGGATCCAGCCCGACCTGAACCCTATGGTTTTTTGTTTTTTTAAATAATAATAATTTCTTAATTAATTTATTTATTTCAATTTTTTTAATTTTTTAAGTAAAATAGTAAAATTTAGGTGTCAACAGCTGCCCCTCTTTGAATGGGAGCTCGAAGAGGTTTTATTCAAAGACAAAAGACACCTAAATTATTTCAGTAGTATAGAGACCCTAGGTGCGTAAGCACGTGCCAGGTCGAGCTATGGAAGCGCGTTGTGTCAATAAGAGGAAAGAAAAAACCCCGAGCTACAAAAGCATGCCGTGTCATAAGAAAAAGAGATCCCGGGTTACAGAAGCACACCGTGTCATAAGAAAAAGACCCTGAGCTATAGAAGCACGCCATGTCATAAGAATATTGAAAGACTCTAGGCTACAAAAGCATGCTGTGTTATAAGAAGAAAAAGAAATCCCTTGCTACAAAAGCACGCCATGTCATAAGAAGAAAAAGAGACCTCAGGCTACAGAAGCACGTCATCTCATAAGAAAAAGACGCCAAGCTACAAAAGCATGCCGTGTCTTAAGAAGAAAAAAAAAAAGACCCCGGGCTATAGAAGCATGCCGTATCATAAAAAAAAAAAAGACCCCGTGCTACAGAAGCACGCTGTGTCATAAGAAAAAGACCCCGTGCTACAGAAGCACGCCGTGTCATAGGAAGACAGAGAGAAATGAGGTCTTATCATGTAACAACGGGTTTCAACCGGATTAAAAATACATGACTTGAGGAAAACCAATAAACCTTTGTAGATGACATGGTTTAAGGTTGATCATGGATCTTTTGAAAAATTGCGGTTTAAAGATAGACTCGTGAACATTTTAAAGGCGTGGTTTAAGGATAGACCCACGAACCGTGTGGTTTAAGGATGAACCCACGAATTATGTGGTTTAAAGATAGGCCCATGAACCGTGTGATTTAGGAAAAACCACAAACCCCGTGGTTTAAGGATAAACCCACCAACCGTGTGGTTAAGGATAGACCCACGAATTGTGTGGTTTAGGAAAAGTCACTAACCCCGTGATTTAAAGGTAAATCTACCAACTGTGTGGTTTAAGGATAGATCCACGAACCATGTGGTTTAAAAATAGAACCATGAACCATGTGGTTTAAGAAAAGCCACCAACCCCGTGGTTTAAGGATAAATCCACCAACCATGTGGTTTAAGGATAGACCCACGAACTGTGTGGTTTAGGAAAATCCACCAATCCCGTGGTTTAAGGATAAACCCACCAACTGTGTGCTTTAATGATAGATCCACGAACCATGTGGTTTAAGGATAGAACCATGAACCGTGTGGTTTAGGAAAAGCCACCAACCGCGTGACTTAAGGATAAATCCATGAACCGTGTGGTTTAAAGATGACAACAAACCATGTGGTTTAGGAAAAGCCACCAACCCCGTGGTTTAGGGATAAACCCACCAACGGTGTGGTTTAAGGATAGACCCACCAATCATGTGATTTAAGGATAGACTCACGAACCGTGTGGTTTAGGAAAAGCCACTAACCCTGTGGTTTAAGGATAAACCTACCAACCTTGTGGTTTAAGGATGACCCATGAACCATGTGATTTAGGAAAAGCCATCAACCCTGTGGTTTAAGGATAAACCCACCAACCATGTGAATGACATAGTTTAAAATTGACCATAAACCTTTGGAAATGACATGGTTTAAGGTGGACCATGAACCTTTTGAGATAGCATGGTTTAAAGCTGACCATGAATCTTGTAGATGACATGGTTTGAGGATAACCATGAACCTTCAGAAATGGCATGGTTTAAGACTGACCATGAATCTTTGGTTTTTAGGAAAGCACCCGCTAACCCCTTGAAAACTGTATGGCTTCACTAAGGAATCTTGTCAAACTCAACTTGAGCAAATGTCATTAGAGACGTCATCCAGAGACGTATTGGCAATATTGTAGCATTAATTGAACAAACTAATCAAGCTAAGTCTGACTACTTTAAAAGAACATTCGATGTCAATTAGCATTGTATGGCGCAAAACTGTCATCTTGTTCGAGGATATATCATTAATCATCAAATTCTCTAGGAGTCAAGTTATTATCATAAAAACTACAACTCCGTGAAAAAGGCTCATTAAGCATGCCAAATTAGAGCTTTTTAGTCAGAAATGGCTTCTCACACACTCTTGATAAAAATGGCTGCTTGATCCCATCTATTCGCATGGAAAGTAACTGATTGCCAAGGGTATCTCACATAACCCGTCAAAGGCTTTCAGTAACATTCGCAATGAGCGCAATCTAATTGATTAAAAAGGTATTTTGCAAGGACCACAATATAGGCTCGGTTAGGACTTATACAAAGGAATTACTGCTTTGAGGCCAATAAATGAACATTTATTGTTATCTTCATCCGGTTTACAAGTTGAGAACTTGGAAGATAAGACAATATATAATTATCTCCACTCCTTCAAGCAGTAGCTTCTTTGTGGCATTCTCATTTTAACTCAAATCATCCCAATCAGAAGAGACTTCGGAAAAGGGTTGTAATGTTGGCTTAGGAGAGGCTCGAAAGGCTTAAAATTTTCAAGAGGGTTTTTAAGAGTAGGTGATCATCATGGCATTGTGACCATGTCACTCAATCTTTTGGAATCATTCGATTTTTGAAATACAGCACATCTTGAGAATTCTTTAACTAATCATTTTTGCATGGGAGCTTTGCTTTTCTCTATAATTTCTTTTGCACTTGCGATGATTATTTTATGCAAGCACTTGGACTTTGATAATTTTTTTTTTTTTACATAAGATGCAGCCTTTTGGCTCTTTTTCTTAACGGGCATTGGCCTTACTTTTACCAGGCACATTGCTTTTTCATGCCCCCTAGTTTGTCAAACTTTTTGCTCTTTGAACTTTTGTAGCTCTTATGACTTTCGAGATGTTTTTCACATTTCCTCATAACTGTTAATTGTATTTGGCCAATTCTTATGCCTTGCCCCAGTGGAGGGAGATGATCACCGCTCGGGGTTCAGAAATGAATAATCAGGCCAAAATTGGTTAAAGCAATGGGTATCAATGTTTGGATAGAGAAAGAAATACTCTTCTTCACCTTGGGATGAGTCGAGCTCTAATGAGAATTCCTCTGAAGCTATCACCAAAAGATTGATGCAAGTGAAAGTAATATAATCTTTCTCAATATTTCACTTTACAACACGACCATAACCTCCTATGCTGCCCCAAAGTAAGGTCTTTTTTAACAAGGGTACTTTGAAGGATAATCTTTATTCAGTCCAAAAGGGTAGCAAGATGTCAGCTCGGTGCTTGGGATTGATGAAGAAAATGCCTTTATCATTTCGATCTTTGTGCTCAATGCGAATGAATCATTCGACTTAAGAGAAGGTCGCCTTTCACTCAACTCTCAAAAGTGTTTGAAGGATGTGTTTGGAAATGGCTTGCCTTTCCCCATCCTAAGTATCCTCCACTTGGCATGATTAACATCTCCATTTCATTCTGCTAAGATTGTCTGAGTAGATTAATCTCCATAGGAAATTTTGATTCAAAATGAATAATCCCCAAAACGAGAAAATAATTTTGAGATAAAAATGATGTTCAAAAAGCTTGTGGAAAGTTTTTTTTTTTTTCAATTATTCATTTTTGTGCTTGTCTCTAGGAAAGCGCAGAAGGTTCTTTTTTGTAATGAAAATTCTCCGTTTTTTCTTTTAAATAATAATTTTGAGAAGAAGAGTACTTACCTGCAGCATGGTGACTCGGTAACCTTGTAAAGATATGAAAGAATATGTTAGCGCAAAAATCTTTAGAGATTGAAATGTTGGAAATGATACATTATTACCCTTCATTCGCTTTTATTCTTTGGGTGCTAACATTTCTTGGATTCACCCTCGTGGATATTTGGTAACTCGACATTATCCTTCACTTGCATTTGCCTTTAAGAGTTTGATGTTTTCCTATCAAAGGAAAAAAAAGAACCATGTCAGAGATGCTATGAAAATGAGCAATAGGAATCAACACAATTTACCCTTCACATGTTTTCAAATTCGCCTTTTTGGATGCTTGGCAACTCCCTTCATTTGTCTCATCATGCAAAGTGAATGAGATTGATGGGCTATTTTCGCACCTAAGGCATTTGTGTCATTTCCTCGCTATAAAGCATATAACAAAGTAGCATTTTGCGACACGAATCTCTAGTGTTGATTGCAGAAAGTTCTTGTAGCCAAATGTTCAAATGCTTTAATTGCCAAAATGTACAAGAGCCTTAGTGCTAGCCTATTAGTAACATATGATGCAACTCTTGATAAAACTCGTAAAAAAAAAAAAAAACAATCTGGTGATGGTGATGCCCAAATTTCCAAATAAAGAAACTTCCTAAAGCGGAATTCAGCTTCGTTCCACCTCCAATGGAAGATTTGCGCCAACGAAGCCTCAATGCATGCTTGTTCCTCGAGTTCCTTGAGCCTACACTTTTGAGTTTTTTTTTTTTAAAGGATGATTTTCATGAAATTGAATTCCATTATTAAAAAAAAAAAAGGTGAGTTACGTGATTTACAAAAGCATCGATTGAATTTGCAATCAAAACCCAAAATGGAAAACATGATTCTTCATAAGAATAAAAACAATAATAAAATACAAGAAACTCTTGCATAGTTAAGAGTAAAAATCAACTTTTGTCCTAGCTCTAGAATTCACTTCTCCATGTGGTCGAATACTAGAATGTCAAGGAGCATCACACATAACCTGCAAAAAGGCGACGATGTAAGTATGTGAATGAAAAAATGATCTTTCAATGAGGTCGCATCTTACAACAAAATCAAGGCGACGGTACATGCCCCATAGTCCTTATTACGGGGCTTTAGTATTTCGCCAAGATTTTATCATAAGACAAGACATCATTAAAATAATCAATCCACGACCATCAATCGAATGTCCTCATTTATTCCAAAAGTTTTGTATGGAAAAGTGTCATTGATTTTTGAAAGATTGATTTGTGATTTTACTCCAAGAAAAATGAAGTGACTTCTATTTTGAGAAATTTGTACACAAAATGATTTGCATTTTAGCTCCAAAATGTAAGAATGGGAGAATTTGATAAAAAAATGCAATTTCAATTTTTGTGCCCAAATATAAAATCACAACTTGGAAGGTTTTTTTTTTTTAAAGGATTTTGAGCCCATAACTAGAAATTTAAACAAAATCATGTTCAACAGAGCCAAATCAAGGTGTTTAGAACTTGTGTTCAATGTTCACCTAACAAGAGTAATTGCCAATTTTTTTTCAATTGTAAGCCTGAGGACATTCGAATGGTCTCTGCGAATTTCTAAATGAAAATTAAAAAAAAATGAATAAAAAGAAAAATGATACTTACAATGGGTAGTGACTTTTCTCTCTGCTTTTTTTTTTTTTTAATTACATAGATATGCACATGAGTTGTGGTTCGATTTCTACTCTATACGGCTCAAAATGGAGTTATAGGATTACCAGACTGAACCAACAAGATTACGGCTAGGTCGTGTTACCCATGACTCCAGCTTCATCAAAGAACCGACCCATGTCGCGCGATTGCAGATTAGGGTGGGTACCTTTGACATGAAGAAAGAAATTTTTGGGTAAAGATGGGCGACTCGTACTACATGGTTGTAGTTAGAGTGGTATCCACCTCAACACCATCCTAAGTGATCCTATGTGGCCCAGGTCCGGCGGCAGGTAGTGTGTGCTATAGTGTAGTGCAATGCAGGCGACACAAGCATAACAATTTATAAGTAATCAACACTTCATACATAAAAAAATAAACTATACATTTTTACACCTCTCTACAAGAAAAATGTCAGCAAACACTTCCCCTTATACCTCACATTCTGCAAAAATATTTAACACCTTTAATGTTAGGGATGTACTTGGAATTCTCGTTACCAAATAAAAATATTTTTGAACAAGATTAATTTTAGCCTAAGTCCTTTAAGGTCTAAAACCAAGTCCTTAGTGGAGTCGCCAAGTTGTCGCTACCTACCCTCGGGAGAGGGAATAGGTTTAGGGGTATTGCCTAAAGGACAGACCTAAGGCCCATTATTAGGTGCGGGTTTTCCTAAGCCCATACCTCGCGCGATATTTGGGTATTTTTAAGAATTTTGCAAAAATGAGTCGCCACTAGCCTATTGGGGTCGGTTAGAAATCAAGTGAGGCATGAGAGTATAGCTTACTTCCTACGCAATCATAAACTCTAGGATCGGGGACTTGATTACACTAATTGACCAATTAGTGCCATTTTGGTACCTAATCTTATTCATTTTAAAATAAATGATTTTTATCAAGTAGTTTGGATTGATTTTATACCTATCCACTAACATGTGAGGTGATCATGTGGGTGCACAATCATTAAAGTAACAATCATAGCTACCAAGATTCTAATTGCAGTAAAATTAAACACGTGCAATTAAACATAATTAGATATGCAAATTAAATATACGATATAATAAAAAAATATTAGCAAATAAATACTTAATTACACTAAGAATGCAAGATATGGCAATAACTAACCAAACCCTACCTTTTTTTTTTTATTTTCGAATTTTTTAAAATATATTTTTTATTTTTTAAAAAATATTAAAAAATCAACCAGGCCAAGTTGGGTCCTATCTGAACCGACCCGAACCTAATCTCGGTTGGGTGGGACAATCAGACTTGCCCGAGTCCGGCCCGAGCCTGGACCGAACCGGGCCACGCGATTCAAGCCAGCAAAACCAGCTGGGCTGGGCTGGGCTTGATATGCAGGCCTAGTTTGGTCTACTTTTTATTTTTTTTCAAAATAAAGAAGCCCGTAAGCCCACACTAAACCAACCCAAGCCTAACTCAAGTATGCCTTGGCCAAAATTAGATGGCCCATTATGACAAGCTCATGTAAACGAAAAACCCTACCCGATTGAGATCCATGCCTAACCCGGTTCTTGGCCGAAACTCTAGGGTTTCTTGGCAACACTAACAACGGTGGTGACGAGCTTGATAGTGGCGTTGATGCAAATGAGTGGCAGCGGCGACGTGGTGGGCGAGCGGCGACAACGTTGGAGCTTGTGAGGATGGGTGGCGACTACGTCGAGGCAAGCGAAGCGTTAGGTCGTTACGGGCGAAAGTGGGTGGTGCTTAGGTGCGGTGGCCTCTGGCGTCGAGTTCCAGTGGCGTCAGGTGTCATGGCGAGGGGGGTAGCGGCGACCGGGTAGGCATTAGCGTTCGAAGCTCATTGGCAATGGAGACGAGTTGCTGTGGCATTGGGCGGAGCCATGGATTGTTGGTGGAGCAGCGGTGACAGGCAAGTGGTTTCGTGGCGACGTCGAAGGTTGAATGGCGGCGGCGTTGGGCAGGTGCTGCGACAGGGCTGGGTTGGTGTTGCGACAGTGGCAGAGAGATCGAGGTGCTGGCGTGGCGGTCGTCGCGGCTGTAGGTGCTACAGCGGTGTCATGGCTTCGAGCTACTAGTGGTCGTTGCGGCATTGGTGACAGAGGGCGGCGGCTCAGACGGCGTTGAGCAGCACCGAAGATGTGTCCTTCGGTTTCTCTCCCTCTCTTTGGCTTTCGCTCCTCCAACTCTCTCTCCGTTCCCCTCTTTGGTTGTTTTCGGCTCTTTCAGCGTCGGGAGCAATGGCAGCGGGTGCTGTAGGTCAATGCTCGGAGGGATGGCATCTAGCCAAAGGGTTGAGTTGTGGATGGAAGCAACATGACTGGGACCCGGACACGGCGACGCTTGTTGGGAATGGGGGAATGGCAACGGCAGGCGACGCAAAACAACGTTGTCTCATAGATTTGATAAAAAAAGATCAAATCTAGGCTCACTTAGCGTCTTTCCTTCTCTAGCTCGCTCACCGCCGGAGATCTCTCCGGTGAGGTCATGTGAACTCCCATCTTTCTCCTCCGTTTCTCTTCTCCTTATTCATTGTTTCTCCTCCGGTCTCTGCCTACTCTCCGGTTTTCTCCCTATCTTTTTCTTTTCCTCTCGCTCTCTATCTCGCCGCCTCCTCCTCTCTACTTCCCCCTTTGCTCTCTCTATCACTATGCTGCCGCAGCTCCTCTGTTGCCCCTCTTCCTGCTGCTACTGTCTTCTTTTGCAAGTGCACATGAAGGACAAAGGAGCAGGGTGTGGGCTGGGTCGAAGGAGAAAAAGCAAGAGTGAGCCGGGCCCCGCGTAAGAGAGAGAAAAAAGAAGGGGGGCGGGCCGGGCCAAGGCCGAATTTGGCCCAACCCGAACCCTATGGTTTTTTTAAATAATAATAATTTCTTAATTAATTTTTTTCAATTTTTTTAATTTTTAAAGTAAAATGGCAGAATTTAGGCTTCGGATGAGCTTGACGTGGCCTGAGGAGCGAGCTGGACGCAGGTGCAAGGCAGATCACAGCCAGGAACAGCAGAGATGCGTGCGGGGTGCGAGGGGTCGTCCAGCGGTGTTCAGGAGGTCAGACGGGCTGCTTGGCGGCTTGGGGGACTATGGCTTGGTTCTCTGGAAATTTTTGAAGTCTTTAAAGGCTGAAGATGGGGGCTGGTCAACGGTATGGAGGAGAGGAAGGGGAAGGAGACCATTTGGCTTGGAGGGGGCCACCTTTGGTCTTTACTCATCTCTTTATCCCCTTTGACTTGGCCCCACCACACTTGCTATCTTCCACAACCAATTTCCACCAATCATCTTCTTTCTAGAAGCCTTGAAGTGGTCCAAATGTTGTGGGCAAGGGAGACATACGAATTTGCATAACATTTGGCTCAATTTGAATTAAATTCTCACTTGATTCAACTCGAATTGGCCTCTATAAATTCAACCATTATACTTTCGATCAAATCGACATTTTTCCTCGCCAATAAATCCCACTTGCATTCCAATTTCGTGATAAAAAAAACAGTCGTCTGCATTTTCTGGTCGAAAATGGTCCTATCTCGACTTTTTTCGCCAAAACCTTGGTTTGCAGAAAAATCTTTGGAAACTGAGTCAACGTTCCTAAAATGACTTGTGACATGACACAACTTTCAATTTCTGAAATCGGATTTAAATTCACAGTTAATTTCAATCTGGCGTGATTTTAGCGTGACCTAGACTATAGGATAGCTTTTATAAATTTTAGTGCAAATGACCTGTGGTCGATTTTCTTCGAGCCATAATGAACATCTTCAACATATTGGCGACTCTCGATTGTCGTGAAAATCTCAATGATTCAAATACAGACACAGAGTACCAAAATGACAAAAAAATCAATCTAGTACCGATTGATGAAAATTTCTAAAAAATCACCCATGTTTAACCACACATTTCAGTCAAACCGACATATTTCTAATTTCTAATCGATCTTTACTATGCTGAAATGATCTCCGCAGATGAGCACGGTCAAGTAGTCGATTCTTGGTCGAATTCTCAAGTCTATTACATTAAAATTCTTTAATGACTTCCCTAGATAGTCTAGTTATCCTTGGAGTGATCAGCTCAGAGAATAGTACTATAGATGTGTCGATGAAATGCCTAATTAATTTAATTGAAAACAGAATTACAAATTTAAGATGTCACATTGATCTTGTCAGATTTAGTGAGGTTTGGCTCACCTCAATATTAGTGAGTTTGAGTCTCGCTAGATCGGTGAGGCTTGACCCTCAGCCTCACATGATTCTAACGAGTTGAGCCTCATTGGCCTTGGGTGGGGCTCAACCTTGCCAAATCTAACAAGGTTGAGCTTGCCTCAACAATGGTGAGACTCTGATGAGGTTGAGTCTCGCCTTGACACTAGCAAGACTTGAGCCTTGGCCTTGCTCGATCCCGATCGGCGAGGCCGGCTAGCTTGGCTTCCCAAATTTGGTGAGCGTGAGCTCATCTTAGGCTGATGAGGCATCGACCTTGCTCGATCAAGCTCGTTGGTGCGATTGGGCAGTAGTTGTGACCCTCGCCCGTCGCTGAGGGCTTCATGACCCTCACCCGTGATTGACGAGGGCTTCACGGCCCTCGACCTGTAATCAATGAGGGTCGACCGCCGAACTTCATTGGGAAAGAAGTAAAAGAAAGAAAAAGAAAAAGAAAAAAGAAAAGAAAAGAAAATATTATTAAAAAATAAAAAATGATAAAAATAAAAATGATAAAAACTATTTGAAAATGATAATTTATCATTAATGGGTTAACTCGATTAATAACTTTTATAAGTTAAATGGTTTAAAGACAAACCCATTTATAACCCATTTATCATCACACTTACAAACAATCCAAACCCATTAACAGCCCATTTATTAAAATTTAACTAACCCATTTATTACCCATCTCATTAAATATGGGTTCTTCAACCTATTTTGACACCTCTAACGGACACTCATTTAGTTTACAGAGGGGGACAAAGTGACGGTCACTCTCCAATCTTTACTTGGTCATCCTTGCACTCTCTAGATCACAGATTGCGACTACCATCAGATAAATCATCACCTTTTTTTCTCATTCTTATAAGGATTTCATTCCTTTCTTTCCTCAACTACATTCATCTCTTTCGCAGGAGATTAACTAAATAATTTGACGGGGATTTGACCATCAGCATGGATTAAAAATAGCTTTAGTAGCAAATTTAATTGTCACGCCCCGAACCTCGAGCGCATGCCCATCCCTCGGTGGTTGATAAGACTTGCGATGTCTCAGGACACGTCGCTGACCTATTCATTTTAATGTACACGCGGAAGCGAAACAATACCCCTGACAACAACCAACACGGGATAGAAAAGCAAGAAACATATTCATAACCAAACACTTTTATAAACACCCCGATTTATATACAACACTAGCCTTTAGTCAAAAGCCTACTCAAATAGAAAAGCCTACAAGCCCACTAGGCTGAGGAATCCCCAATTGAAAACTCCGAGATCTTTTGGGAATTTGGGTCCACCACTGTACTATCAAGAGGGTCAGTTGTACCCTCGCCATGAATGATGTCTATCACCGAAGCTGGGACCTCACAATCCTATAGGGGACCCACTCCGTATCCATTGAGCCCGCGATGATACCATGCTCTGAATTGGTGGAGTACCCTCTGAGGTAGGCCTTCATCGACCCAGACGGTGGTCCTCGCAAGTTCATAGACCTAGACCTCGTGGCCCTTGAGAACAGGGATGTCAGTAACCTACTTAGTAACCCTCCTGGGTTGACCAAAACGTTTTGGAGGAACCGCTATCTAAGGACCTGAAAGGATTGAATCCACGACGGATGAGACAATGTCTCAGCAAATTCACCCCTTAAGCTCCGACTAGAAAAGAAATACTTCTAGAGGTGGTCTATGCACACAAGACAGAGAACTTACCTTGCCTCAATTCCTTCCCACATGTCAGCACAATTCATATACTTAATCGATCCATTCAATCAATTCAATTGATTCCAATTCAATTATTGCTTGCACAAACATGAACTACCGACAGACATCGATCCTTTGGCATAGCCAGGGATTACTACTCACACAAGCTGATATGAATTATTGCTCGCACAAGCTGATAAATTGTTGCTCACACAAGCTGAGATAGACTATTACTCACACAAGCTAACATAAATCATTGCTTACACAAGCTGATACAGATCATTGCTCACACAAGCTGACACTGATCATTGCTCACACAAGCTGACACTGATCATTGCTCAGACAAGCTGACGCCGATCATTACTTACACAAGCTTATAGACCATTGCTCACACAAGTTGACACCGATCATTGCTCATACAAGTTGACACCGATCATTACTCACACAAGCTGACACACTAACTCACATCGGGGATGGGTTCACTTAACCATCACACAATCAATTTGAACCAGAAAAATTGATATTCATACTTTTAAAATCCCACGATTCGATAAAGTCTTTAAAACCATTTTCGGTGTCAAAACCCAACACTTGGGATTTTTCTAATTAAATATCAAAATTTCACAATTTTGAAATAAATAACCAAAATCACAATTATCACTCAATTTGTACAATTTAACATTCAATTGCATAAACTAAGCACAACATTGCAATTAGTACACAATTCCGGTCACCGGCTATCTCGATATAATTTTCAGAAAATAATAAATAATTAAATAAATACAAAAAATAATTAAATAAATGCAATTAAATACCAAGATACCAACTTAGGCCGGAAATGCTAAATTAACCACCAAACAGGCCTAAAAAATTTCAGAACCTATCTAGATGAATAGCACAACTTATCTAGTCTTTAATTAATCGAATCTAACTACCTAACATGCACAATTGAGTAATTAAATCATTAATCCATGCTGACTAACCATCTAAATATTAATTAGCTTAAAATAATCAATCCATAAGCATCATTAACTCCATAAGCAGAGTTTAGCAAGTAAACTCACCGGTTTGCAATCTGGTGAGTCCACGACGATGACGACGCGGAGACAAGCAATAACTAAGCTTGCAATGACACCAAATGGAGATCGGACGGGCCTGAAAATAGGCCACGAAGCCCAAAGATCCTTTCTGGCTTTAGCTTCTACTCCTAAGCCCAAGAGGCTACTCGAGCGGCTGGCTAGGCTAGAAACAGCGAGGAGATGGACCGGCGGCTGTAGCGAGCAATGACGAGCAACGATGGCTGCTGGACGGCGACGGTGGAGCTCCGTCTGAGCTCCGACTGAGCTCCGACAGCAACCAGGACACCCGGGGAACGGCGTGGGATCGTGGATGAGCAGAACGGCGAATGAGCAGATGGCGCTAGCTCAAGCTCGCTGTTGGCATGCGGCGGTGCTGGACGGCAGCAGGGCGATCGACGGTGAAGGGGGAAGGCTTGGATCGGTTTCTCTGGTTCTCTAAGCTCCAAAAGCCACAACAATGGAGAAAGGCAGGGCAATGAAGAAGAAGAAGCTGCTGGAAATTGGAGGGGGGCACAAAATATCCAAAAACACTTGAGTTTGGCCCTATCATGCATAGCTATCTTCCTCATCCAAATTGTAGCCCTCAAAGCTTCCTCAACAAGCCTCCAAGTGTTCTAAATGTTGCACCCCAAGGGACCTACGAATTTTGGACCATTGGCTATCCAATTTGATTCAATTCCCCTTCAATTCTCCTCCGATTGAGCTCAATTCGGTCCCTATAAACACAGCCAAGATGCCCACACTTGGATTCACATTTTTTCCAATCAATTTGTCCAACTTGAATCCCAAAAACGAGACAAAAAAAGGTCCTTTAATTTTCTTGGTTCAAAACGGCCCTACTTTGAATTTTCGCCAAAATCCCGATTTGCAGAAAAATCTTCGGAGGATGAGTCGACGTTTCTAAAATGAATATGACATGATAGAACTTTAATCGGGTTTAAATTTGTAATTAATTTTAATCTGGCACGATTTTAACGTGATCTAACCTACCAAGTAGTTTTTAAAATTTTTTAGTGTAATTTACTCGTGGTCAATTATTTTCAAGTCACATTGTACATTTTCGACACATTGGTGACTCTCGATTGTCGTGAAATTCTTGAGATTTCAAATATAGACACATAGGACGAAAACAATAGAAAAATTGGTCTAGTGTCGATCGACAAGAATTTTGTAATTAGATGGAATCACCCACACTAAATCACATGGCTCAGTCGAATCGACCTATCTCTGGTCTCTAATCGATTTTTAACTGTGCCGTAATGACCTTTACAAACTAAGACGATCGAGCAGTCGATTTTTGGTCAAATTCTCAAATCCATTATGTTAAAATCCCTTAACGGCTTCACCAGATAGACTAGTTTTCTTGTGAGTGATTAGCTCAGATAATAGAACTATAGGCGTGTCAATAAAAAGCTCAACTTATTCAATCGAAAATAGAATTCGAAAATCAGGATGTCACATTAATAGCCACCAAGACTTGTCTTTTCTTAAATCCCTACAAGAGAATGGATGTCATTCACTGCCACCCAATCACTAAAAGAAATTTTAAGGTGTAGAATTACAATTTTCTTGTTTATTAAAGTTAATAAGTGTATTTGTACCCCTTGTAATTAAAGCCAAGGGAGTTATTGTTAATCACTTTTAGTAACTAAATAAGATAAATGCACCGAAATTTTAAAACTTATCATGAAAGTGTAAGGTTGATGTGATTTATTATTATTATTATTATATTCTCTCATACGTGGCATTGACATGGATAAAACATAAAGGACAAGGCCAAAATGACGCCGTTTTGGTTATAATATGATTTTTTAAAACTACTAGATGATTTTATCAATCGCCCTCAGGATCTAGGCTGCTATTGGTATCATAGTCAAAATATATCTATTTTTAAAAAAATCAGATTATGTTATCACAATAGAAGAAAGCAATACGCCCCTTTTAAGATCTTTCAAAACAATTACACTTATAAATCCAGAATCCATAATATATATATATATATATATATATATATATATATATATATATATATATATATATATAAGTAAAAGTTCAATTACATTCACATAGGCTTAGTTCATGTATGTGTTAAACCTCTCACAAAGGAGGGTTTAATTCATCTATCCTTCTAGTCTTAAGAGATTCGAGACTCAAATTTTGAAAAATCCATCTTAGGAACTGTAGAAACTAGTCTTTGCAATGACCGAATCCAATTTGATTGATTTCCTATTTTTCGGTATCTCTCAAAGATAAAAATATCACTAATCTTTAACCCTCCAACTTAAAACACATGATTTTTTTCCTATTTTTCGGTATCTCTCAAAGATAAAAAAATATCACTAAATCTTTAACCCTCCAACTTAAAACACATAATTATAGCATAATGATCTCCTTCAGCCCTTGATGAACCTAAGTGTTCACTTTTTAAAATTTAAGGCACCGAAATGATCATTCATGAAATTATTGGACTTTTTGCTATTCTTAAACATCATACGCAAAAGTGACATCATTTGCCTTCTCAAGTGTTGACTTTAGTTTTTCGATACACCACGCCAAATGATATTTTATAATTAATGCCACGTCGAATTTCTGATGAGGGAAATTGTTGATAACACTCAAGTGATCAATTTTTCAAATTTGTGGTATTCAAATAAGCGAAAAAAAAAGAGTTATGACACTCAAATGAGCGCTGTATAAATGTTATGGCACTTCTAGTGTACTTATCGCTAACTTTTAAGTCAAGATTCAATGTTAAAAAAAAATAATTATATTGACATAGGACTTGTCTAGGCAGTGTTAAATCTTTCATTAAAAAAGGCTTAAATACTTCAATTATCTTAATTCTAAGAGATGCATGCTTATTAAATTATAAGCACTGAATCTTTATAATGGACCAATACCCTTTGGTTTTTATCGCAATTTTTCACTCTCTCAAAGATAAAAATAGTCTTAGTTTACCTGGTGTTGTGATGCTTCTGGATCATTCTCTGTAACTTCAGCATGGAATTCCATTAGAGTCAAGAAGGATCGTGTTGATTGGGCGTCTTTTGTTTGGGACAATGCTGTAGCCCCGCGGTTCCAGTTTAATTTATGGCTTATAACCAAAAATCGCCTACCGACCCAAATGCTGCTTCTTTCTCATGGTAGGATCGACTATAATGTTTGTGCCTTCTGCAATGATGTTCCAGATTCTGTTGAACATTTATTCTTCGGGTGTCGCACCTCGGCTTCTCTGGCCTACTTTTGGGCCGCCAGGTGTAACCTCCCGTGGCGGAATAGATGTTGGAAAGATATCCTCAGTTGGGCCTTAAAGTTCTTATCTGGTAAGGACTTCTTCCATTGCATTGCGCGGTTCTCATTTGGAGCTATGTGTCACCTTATTTGGAAAAAGAGGAATGCGATTATTTTTCAGGGCGAATCCTTAGTGGTCTCGGCTCTAAAAAACCACCTTATTAAGGTTGTGAGGGATAAAGCTATAACATTCAAAGATGTTCCTCCTACCCCGAGGAATAAGAGGCTTCAGCGTGGTTGGGGTTCGACCGCGGTGTTCTCTCGTCTAACTAGTGCTCCTTAGTTGCTGCTTTGCACGAGTTGCTCCTGTCTTTCTTGGCTCTCCGTACTTAGCCGCTTCCTTAGGGGGCTGAGGGTTGGTCAGCCTTGTTGTTATCTCTTTCTCACTTGTTTGTTTTGTTGCTCTGCCCTTGTGGCTGCCTTGTTTGCCTATGTGGCCTCTTGCATTGGCTCCCCTACACTTTCTCACCTTTTGAGGAATGAGTGTAGGTTTTTGGTGCCGATCTTTTGTATATTGCCTTAACTTTATTTATATATTTATTACCTTTACCAAAAAAAAAAAAATAGTCTTAGATCATTAGCTCTCCAAATGAAAACACATAATTACAAAATTGCTAATGGATCCACTTCCTTTAACACTCGTTACAGAATTTATTACAAAGCTATGCTCTTTGCTTTGTTAGCAAGGCTGTTAAACATGGTCCAAAAGGAGAAACCCTTCTTCTCCAATTGTTATATGTAGAGCCAATGCAACTATTCACAGAACCATAAGCGGAATTAATTGTTCTCCCCGAACAAGGGAATTAGAAACCACTATTCCCTAACAAGTTATTCAATATAAATATCCCACAAATATCACCAAATATGTAAGAGGTAAAATCACCATGCAATTTTCCAAAAGTTCATTTTATTTAAGATTAAATTCTTCCTCTTTTACCACCGGCCGTTGCAGCGTGGATGGTAGATCCTTTGTCCTCCACCGAGGAGGCCAAGATTCGAAGCCCCTGCGAAGCAGGGAGGTTGAAGCGCTATGTGGTGAGTTAAGCATGGCGTCGGGGTGTGGTTTCCCCGCTAGCGACACCTGGGGGTTTACGTGGCGGCTGTCGGCTAAAGCAGTTCCTCCAGCAACCAAAAAAAAAACTTCTTCCTCTTTTAATTCAACCTCTTCAAGAAGATCAATTGATCTCCATCCTAATATTCCTCCCATAATCGGATAATAGTTCCTCCAATCAAAGACATACTTCTAATATTAAACCAAACCCCATTGCTAGTCTTGAAGTTCTAATTAGTATTGGTGGTCTTGATAACAGATTTAAAAGGAAAATGACAATACAAATGTCATAACTTTTGTACAGTGCTTAAGTCATATATATATAAAAGGTTAATGACCTCAAGTGAGCGTCATATGAAAGTTATCGTACTTGTAGTGTTCTTAGCCCAAGATCTAAAATATGTAGACCTATTAATCAGTAAGATTAGACTCCTTGAATCATTCTCCTACTTATTGACAATTGATCGACCCTAAGCTTCTTACTCTTGAAAGACAATTCAAACCAAATAGAACAATTTTAAATCAGAAGTTCAATTCATATGAAATTAAGGAATCAATAAATGGATTTTTAAACCCATGATACACCTGCAAGTGCCATAAGCCGATTAAATCCAAGCCTTTTATCTTTTGTAGGGGGCTATGATATAGAGTAATTCACATGCAATTGGTTGGATTTGACATGTGAATTTCAATTAGGAAATTGAAAATTCCATTGCCACAATCAACTGCTCCAACTTTGAGGTTAGCTACCGTGTTATCGGAATCTAGCTAAAAAAAGGGGTGATGAAGCAGACTTAAAACCATGCCTAATATTACAATGACCCAAGTTCCCATAAATTTTCCTATCTTAATGATTTATGAAATTCCTATTAGCTGATTTATAGCCTACGAAAGCTATATCCATAATCATCCACCTGGTTATTTATAATTCCATGCATACTATTGTAATTAGAATCACCAATTTTGATTGGGCTATCAATTTGATTAATTTATTTCCATTCTACAAGCCAACGCATGGACAACTTTTTTTTCATGGTCCTTGTATCATTTAACTTTGGCCGCACACAACTCAACTATAACTTGACTTTAGACCTGAAATTATTCAATCTTATAATACATTTTCAATCAGGTCGTAAATCACTACGCTATTCATTAAAATGTATATAGAGAGATGTGATTCAAAATAAAGTCAAAATTTCGATAACATGACTAATTTGTGCTATAATTCCTAGCTTAGAACAGGGCGTGAACTTTGGTCTCGAGTTTTGTCTAGACGTAATACGCATCAATAGGACAAAAATAGCCTTGTGTAGATGTAGACCCTATTAACTCACGTTCAGGGCAAACCTACTACGAAAATTGACAAAACAACTCCGATTTTTTTGTTTTTGCTTCTAGGTGGTGGTGGGGTCTCCATGTTTGGCACTTCATTAATGATCTGATAATGTTGTTTTGGCTCATTATTAGTGTCTTGATCGTGCGAGCTTAGCTTCTCTTAGGTGTCCTCTCGCAAGGACTTGAGAAAACATGGATGATTGATGGAGAAGAATAGAGTACGGTGGTAAATCGAGATCCACTCAAGGAAGACCCAATGGCCCGTTAATCATTCAATGCCGTGGGGCCAGCAGATCAGACCCACATTAACTTGGCACTTGCTTGTGTCCATGGCTAAGTCATAAAAGGTCCGAACACTTGCCCAGACTCGACTTTCAGAACACAATTGCTTTATATTATGCCATTATAAGGAGCCGCTAAATGGAAGGATCGCTGTCAGCTATACGACGGTGAATTCGTTTTCAAGCCTTGTATACATTGCCCATCATCCTATGGGAGCCAGCCATGCCTAGCCTTACCTTAGACTCTAACTCATCGTTCATGGACGAACTTTACGGAGGAACCCTTAGATTTTTGAGACATTGGATTCTCATTAATATTTGCATTACTCAAGCCGACATTTGTTCACCCTTGCTCTTGCGTGTACTTCCCTCTAAGGCAGAATGCTCTCGTACCGATGTATTTGTACATCCCACACGTCATCATCCCTGCTGAGAAATATATAGGGCTATCATAGATTATGGTGGTGGCAAATCGAGATCCACACCCCATCCCTGGTCCCGTTGGCATCGTAATCATCCTGTGTCTGTGGGAACCAAATTGACCTCGGAATTGTTTGTGCCCACATCGTCATCTCTGTTGAGGATAGCTTGGTGATAGGAGACGTTTGACAAAATTGGAGTCCATTGGAAAAGGCTTGATGAAACTATAATAGAAGTGATTTAATTTCCCTTGAATAAATTTTAGGGACGCTCATTGGTTAATCATCTAAGCTCAAGAAAATGATCCTTCCCTTTCCTACCAATCGAACTGCATGTTTTAATGTATGATAACCGCATGTTTGATTATAGTAATGGCATTATATTTTAAGTTTATCACGGATCATCTATATGCTTCAATGTTTGCTTGCAGCAATAATTATTATCGTGGAATCCCTATTACAGTGGAACTATAGCAATGATCCAACAAGTCCCCTGTCTCTTTCCTCTCGCTCGCCCAAATTCATATCAATTGTAACTTATTTACTTATATAAGTTATATCACGAGACACCAATTATAATTAATGGATTATATGTTTAATAAATAAAGTATTAATTTTATGTTAATGACTGATGCAATAATACATGTGTTTAATGTAATAACAGGTATGTTGTCCATAACTGTATATTACTTTAAAAATCATTCAAAGCGTAATGATTAGTATAATATTACTGCCTCAAAGGTAAGATATCTAAGTTTTAATAATTAAGCATGACATTGTCACGACCATCCGTTTGGCTCGATTCTTTAAAATTCACAATCTCAATAATTTTTCATAGATAGAGGGTCAAGTAGAAATTGAACAAAAAGGTTATAAGAGATCAAAGCTGGGGTCATTTTTAAAAAAAAAAAAATTACATACGATTTTATATTTTCAAAAATAAATTTTGAACCGTTGAGAGTGGCGACGTTACCCAATAGACAACTACCGCATGGTAGTCTAGTCACAACGCCCATCTAGCCAAGGCATGGCCACGAGTTGGGCTGCACGTGCCCATTGCATGATCAAGCCGCAGGCACTGTCTGTACCGACCGGTGTGGGCTTATGCACCACCAAGCCAGCTGCTTCATGCAATTCTAAGTCAATATTGTAATTCCCAGTGTTTTATTTTCAATTTCCATTATTCTTCTTGTCATTTCATCATTTCACCTTTGCTTTACATTATTAGGGATGTGCTTTCAAATAGTCCCCTTCAATGCACAAATTTGGCTATCGATAGGGGCTCTAGCACCTCATTTTAACCCAATGAAAGGGAATTTCTTTCTCATTTCATGTATAATCTTTTTTTTAGAGTACTCCTTTTGAGGGCTTGAACCATGTGAAAGTGGTTGGATTGTTCATAATGTATCTAAGCAAGACCCCCTAGCTGTGTGGTTTGTGGACTTACCAGCTCCATGTCCAGTCTAATGAGGGAAAAGAAGGATCGCCTTAGTAAGAGAGCTTAGACATGGTGCAGCTCCTTGGGGTTTTTAGGATGGTGGAGGGGATACATTGACTATAGCATGTTAAGTCTAACATCAGAGATTGATAAGGAGTTGTGATGTTATGTTAAAGTAAGATCAACCCTTAATTGTTTACCTTCTTATGCTGGTATTCAAAGTCAACTTGGCCCAAGTGAAACAAACAAGATCCTTAGGACTCCTTACTTTTCGTTTCTTAACATTGAAGAATCGATTCAAAGTTGGCATTGGCTAGTGTATTGCTTTTCCAAGTATACTCGCAACTATTGTCCAATGAATTGCAAACATCGCACTTGGAACAAGACGGATGGTTAATAAAACCTTTTGATAATGCCTTCAGCTAGTGGTGGATGTCGCTATTCTATGACACATGTTATAAAGGCATTATAGCATAGACACGCTTTGGAAAAATTTCAAGCCCCTCTTTATGGTGCTTTTTGAACGTCACTAAGGAGGTAAAGTGGGAAAGTACGGTTTCTTTTTTCTTAATATTTTATGTGGTGAAGATGCCTAAATTTGTCAAAAAGATAGTGGAGGAGTGAGTCAAGATCTTAATGGAAAAACATGAGTACGTTCCTTTCATGATAATAACTTGAAAGGGACTCGAAGTGTTCGAATCTAAAGGCCTCTTGTTTATAACAACGTAATGTGGGTGGACTAATTGGATTGGGAACAAACGATAGTGGGTGTGCAATCTAGGGAAAAAAGTGAGAGATTGGTGGAGGCAAAGATAGATTTTACGGTCTTCCAATATGTGCAAAGATTAGCTCTTGCAGAACATAAATCATAGTCCCCTTAGAAAGTTTCTTTCTTACCCCTCGCAAGTACTTGATTGTGAGTTTTACTAGAAGATGGCTACTTTATTGTCTTATAGTGTTTATATAAGATTAGGAACGGGTATGGAGATTTAGTTACCTGAAAGCTCTTTAAATGCTCTATAAGTTAAATCCATGCCTTTGATTTGTTCAGGTGGCCTTGACTCAAAGCATTTTCAGCAGTTTTTACACAGTTAATGCTATTTGAATGGATGACGTTTCAGTTCTTGAACTAGATATCCTCTATTAACTCAATCAACTCGCCAACCTCGAGACATTTACCAAGACTAGAAGTGAGTTCTCCCAATAGATTATGCACAGAACCAAAAACTCCTTTGGGATTTGTCTTTTAGTTTGAATTTCCAATAAGATGGTTTACGACTCCAGCCCTCTCCTTCATCATTTTGACACGCACAAACTTTTCACAAAAAATCTATTATGTCAGGTGAGGTTGGTCCCAAATGAGATCAATATGATCTAATAATGCATGTGACTTGGGCTCACATGCATCACAATTGCCCCAGACTTGCTCTCATAGAAGCAACGGTGTTTGCAAATTTACGTCAAACAGTTTCCATCAAATGACAAGGCATTGAGCCCACAATTTGTTGAATTGGTACAATCCTTCGGTTGCGGATACTCACTCAATCAACGGAGGAGGGCGAAGTGACGGTCACTCTCTAATCATTAATTTTGTCATCCTCGCATCGTCAAGGTCACAGATTGCAACTACCGTCAGATAGATCATCACCTTTGTTCTCACTCTTACAAGGATTTCATTCATTTCTTTCCTCAACTTCATTCATCTCGTCCACAGGACATAAACTAAATCTTTGATGAGGATTTGACCATTAGGATGTATTATTAATAGCTTTAGCATAGCCACCAAGACTTGACTTTTCTTGAATCCCCACAAGAGAATGGACGTCATTCATGGCCACCCAATCACAGAAAGAACATTTTTAAGTGTGGAATTACAATGTTCTTAATAACCAATTTAATCAGTGTATTAGAGTGTGTGCGGGTGTGTGTATATAAAAGCCAAGGGAATATTGTTAATCACTTTAATAACTGAACAGGATAAGTGTACTAGAAATCCCAAAACTTGTCAAGTTGGTGCAATCAAGTCCTTCCTTAAACTCCGTCCAATTTAGTTAATAGAAAACGCTCATGTGGCTTTTTGGTTACATTCTCTCTCCTATGTGGCACTAACATGGATAATGAATGACAAGGCCAAAATGAAGTCATTTTGATCCTAATTAGTGAAAAAATTAGATTAGGATCAAAATGATGTTGTTTTAGCTTTGTCTTTCATGTTTTATCCACATTAGCACCACGTAGGAGAGAGAAAATAATTATAAAAAAATCTTGTCAACATTTTCTGTTAGTCAAGTTGGATGGAGTTAATGGATGGACTTAATTTCACCAATTTGACATATAGGATTTGATTATACTTTTTAAAAATTTTAGATTTAATTATACTTTTGTGACAAGTTTTAAGACAAATTTTAATATCTTTGCTTGAACATTCCTTTAGATAAGAGCAGTTTACCTGATAGTGATCCCGGCAATAAAGCCCGCGGAAGGGTAGTGGGACCGTTGGTAAGCTTTGATTGGTAATCTAGACATTTTGTTAAAATGAGCTTATTAAGTCGATCAATATCTTCGTCTAATTATATATCACAAATGTCTTTAAATCAATGAGCTGTCCATAGAGAAGAAATAAACATTGAAGATTCCAACAAATCAATAATAACCTGGGAAATACCCATAGTTCAACTCAAAAAGAGAAGTTCATCTTTCAAATTCTTCTGAAACAATTTAACTTCTAAGTTAGGAATCGATGAACAAATATAAAAAACTATTTAATTATATTCGCATAGGACTTGTCCAAGTACGCATTACACCATTTGCTAAAGAAGGCTCAAATACTTCAATGATCTTAGTTCTAAGAGATTCAGGCTTACTAAATTATGAAGAGTGAATCCTTGAAATTGTTTAAACAAACCTCTATAATGGATCAATGCATTTTGATTGTTATCCCAATTTTTTAGTCTATGATTATCTCTCCAACAAAAGCAAATCATTACAAAATTGCTGATAGATCCATTCCCTTACCATCCAATTTCTCAAAAAATCATTTGATTTAACATCAAGTTCTTCATCTTTTAATTCAACCTCTTCGAGAAGATCAACTGATCTCCATCCTCATATTCTCCCATAATCACCTTCCAACTAGTAGTCCCTCCAATCAAAGATATACTTCTAATATTCAACCAAACCCCACTACCAATCCTGAAGTTCCTACTAGTACTACATTTGGTTCAGCTTTGGGAAAATTCTAAGTGATTTCCCCTAAGCTCTTTGGCTCAAGCGTATTTTGCTCAAAGCAATGGCATTTGATTAGTGACTTTTGGTGTAGGTGCAAAGTAATATGAATTTAAAAAAAAAAAACAAAGGAAAAATAAAGGGCATTGTTCTCCTCCTTTGTTAAAGAGAGTGTTTTTGCAACATCTCTCCCTCAACCATTTCTTGTAAATCCTCAATCCAAAAACCCCAATCCGTCAAAATCCTAACTCTCTTGCATTGGCTACTTTGCGGTAACTAAGATTGATTACATCACACTAGATGATGGATTGTTGAGGTCTCGTGACCTCGGGCAACCTAAATCTTTCGCTCCGATGGTCGATGTGACCTAGGTGAGGCCACAAAGGATGCACGATGCTAGGCGAGGCAATGTTGAGGTCACACAATCGCCTTTGAAGTATTGCAAAAGATAGAATGATGTTGGGATTGAAGATTATGATAGATCAACCATAACCTACGTGACTTCAATGTTGACCTTTAACTTGTGGATATTGACCTTGGTGACCGGTGACTTGACCTTAACCACTTAGGGCTTGTTTGGTAACGTTTCTATTTATCCCAAATTCTATTATTTTGTTCCGAATAACAAAAAAAGAATAGAAATCCATTTGGTAATCTCAATAAATTTTTATATTCTCTGAAATAGAAAAGTGGATGGGGAATAGATTTAGAACAGAAACAAAAAGTAGGAAAAAATAGTTTATTGTTCCTGGGAACAATTTCTAGAAATAAGTTATTTTCTTTTCTCTTTTCTTTTTTTCTTTTTTTCTTTTCTTCTTATTTGTTGTTCGCCACCACCGATTGCAATTGCCGCCACTCGCTGCCACCCACTGCTGATGACCGCTAACTCTACTCGTCGCCACCACCTACCACTGCTGGCCAACTAACCTTCATTGTGACCCAATGCCATTGCCCACCTCACGCCTAGCCATCACCGCTGGCCAATCACCACCATTGCCATCCGCTATCACGATCGCCCACCACGCCCACCGCCGATGACCACCAATGCCTCCACCCATTGGCTGGCTGATCGACCGCCGCCAACCTTGGGCGACAATGGCTAGAGGTTGGTGGTCAACAGCGACATCGGTCGGTGGTGATATGGAAAAATAAGGAAAAAAATTAAAAGAAATTCTACATTACAAAAAAATTGTGAATTGTACCAAATACATTCCTATCATTTTTTTCATTTCGATAATAGAAATATTGTATAGTTACCAAATGCATTCTTTTACTAAGAAATTGTTTTGGGAAATAGAAAAAAAAAAACCATTTCTGAAAAAAATTATTTACCGAAATAGAAACATTACCAAATTGACTCTTAGCAACTAGGGAGCATAGAGATGATGGGTTAAAGAAGATGAAAGATGATGATTGAAAAATGTCTTTTTAAGGCAAAAGTGGAACACACAATTATCAATGATGCTAAAAGTCATTAAATCCATAATAGCATTTTGAAAATTCTGAAAATCCAAGGTAGGTCTCTACCTAGCTTGGGTTTTCAATTTTGCCAAAGCCAGCACTTTGGCCAAAGGTCCCCAAAAGAAATTTGCCAACCATCCAAAAATTTCCTCAAGAGGCTTTTAAAGTCAAAAGCTCATTTGGAAAACCAAACCAAATGCACCCTTAATAATCTTGATAAGAAATCTGAATGAAAAATGACACAACAAATGCCATAATTTCTGTGTGTTTCTAGTTATCGAAAAAATAAGTTACGTTATTCAAGTGAGCACCGTACAAAAGTTTTAATGCTTGTAGTGTCCTTATCCCCATATCTAAAATATCTAAACCTATATATTAGCAGGATCAAACTTTAGAAGCTTCAAACCTATTTATCAGCAAAATCAAACTCTAGAAGCTTCAAACTCCCCAAATTTATTATTTGCAAATTGTGGATCTCGATAACAAAATTTCTAGAAGACTATAAAATTTATCAATTATCAGCAAAATTTTAATTTCTTCTAAATCAATTTTTGAAGCTTCAAAAATCCCCAAATCGGTTTCCTAAACTTTTTGAGCAAATGGTGGATCCTAAGCTTCTGATTCCTGGAAAATAATTTAAACCAAATAGAACATTTTTAAATCAAGAGTTTGAGAGGAAATCAATCAATAGTATTTTGAACCCATGAGACGCTTGCAAGTCCCAGGTTATGTTCAGGCATTTATCTTTTGCAGGTGACTGTGACAAAGTAATTTGGACATAGTTGGCTAATTTGATATTTAACCTTCGATTACAAAGCCGAAAATTCCCAACGCCACACCAACTTTGAGGTTACCTGTCTTGTTATTGGACTCTAGCTAAAAAAACATGGGTGATAACTCAGGTCTTAAAACCATGCCTTATATTACAATGAACAAAGTTTCCATGAATTTACTGTTCTTAATGTTTTATGAAGTTCCTATCAGCTGATTTCTATAGCCTAGGAAAGCGATTTCCCTAGTCATCCACTAAGTTCTTTATAATTTCACGTAAATAACTATGACTATAGTCACCAAAATCCATTGCGCTATCAATTTGACCAACTTGTTTCCATTCTATAAGCCAACGTGTCGACAACTTTTTCCATAGTCCATGTATCATTTAATTTCGGCCGCACACCGCCCAACTAAAACTTGACTTTTTCCTGAAATTTTTAATAGTACATTTTCGGTGAGTTGGTAGCTTCGGTTTTCATTAAAGTATAAGTAGAGAGATGTGATTTGTTTCCATCACAGGAATAATTTGCGCCTAAATTCCTAACTTAGAACAAGGCGTGATGTCTGGTTTAGAGTATTGTCTTGACGTAAGCAGGCCTTATTTGGACAATGACATCCTTATGGAGACCCTATTAACTCACATTTACGGCGAACCTACAGCGAAAATGGACAAAACAACCCTGATTTTTTTTTTTTTTTTTTTTTTTGCTTATAGATGGTGGTGGGGTCTGCATGTTTGGCATTTCATTAATGATTTGATGATGATGTTTTGGCTCATTACTAATGTCTTGATTGTGCAAGCATAGCTTATCTTAGGTGCCATCTCACAAGGACCTGAGAAAACATTGATGATTGATAGAGAAGAAAAGAGTATGGTGGTGAATCAAGATCCACCCAATGGATCTTGGGCCCCACATTGACTTGGCACTTGCTTGTGTCCAAGTCATCATCTCTGTTAAGGAATGTATAGGATGTAATAGATCATGGTGGTGGTGTGTCAAGATCCACACCAATTGAATGATCCCATGGCCTCCTAATCGTTCAAACCTGTGGAGGCCATATTGACTTGGCACCTGCTTCTGTCCACGTCATCTCTAGTGAGGATAATTTGGTGATGGGAGACGTTTGACAAAAAATGGTGTCCATTGGAAAAAGGTTTTATGAGACTATAATAGGAGTGATTTTTATCCCTTTGAAAATTTTTTTTTTGTGATTTTAATATCCATTTCTCTTTCCTCCCGCTTACTTTGTCAATATTAGTATACATCGAATATACTTCAAATTCATATCAATTGTAACTTAATTTACTTTTGTCAAAGATATTATGACACCCCAAATTAACTTAATAACAGATATATTATAATTGTTTATTACTTTAAAAGTGATTCAAAGTTAATAATTAGCATATTATTAGTGCCTTATATGTATGATTATCTAAATTTTCATAATTAAGTATGACATTATCACGACCATCATTTTAATTCGATTCCAGAAAATTCATGATCTCAATAATTTTTCATAGCTTGAACTTCATTTTCACAAAGCTCCAGCCATGAGCTTTCCATAGATGCAAAAAAATGGGTCAATCAGAAATCCCAAAAAAAGGTTATGAGAGATTAAATTTAGGGTCAATTTTTCTAGAAAATATATAAGATTTCATATTTTTCAAAAGTAAATTCTTGACCATCGATGGTAGCAACGCCAGCCAACAGGCGACTACCACATGGTGGTCACAACGCCCATCCAGCGGAGGCATGTCTGCGGGCTGGGTTGCACGTGTCCACTGCATGATCAAACCATAGGTAACTAGGCCGCACCGACCAATGTGGGCCCTATGCACCACCAGGCCAAGCACAGGATTTGTCCATGCAATTCTAGGTCCATATTGCGATTCCTGGTGTGTTATTTTAAATTTCTATCATTCTTCTTATTGGTTGCATCATTTTCCCTTTGCTTTACATCATTAGGGACGTGCTTTCAAACAGTCCCAGTTGATACAAAAAAATTTGGCTATAGATAGGGCCTCTAACCCCTCATTTTGACTTTACGTAAGGGAATTTCTCTCTCATTTCATTTATAATCTCTTTCAGAGCATTTCTTTTGGGGGCTTGACCCTTTTGAAAGAGGAATCTAAGCAAAACCCCCCTAGTAGTTGTGCGGTTTGTGGACTTACTAGGTCCATGCCTAATTTGATGAAGAGGAGAGTGATCATCGCAATAAGAAAGCTTAGACACAATGCAACTCCTCAAGACTTTTAGTATGGTGGAGAGGATAAGAATGGATCTTGGATCACACATTGATTATGGAGAGTATTGCTGGATAGTACGGCCAACACTAACTAGGACATTATAGGCTTAAGTGGGAGAGTTTGGAGCATCTCAAGTCTCACATTAGATGGTTGGGAACTTGTGATGTTATGCTTAAGTAAGATCCACCTCAATTATTTACCATCTTATTGATCCAAAGTCGTCTTGGCCTAGGTGAAATAGATGAGATCTCGACACTCCTTAATTGTTATTTCTTTAACATAGAAGAGTCAATTCAAAGTTAGCATTGGTTAACGTGTTGCTTTTTCAAGTATACTCCCAAATATAGTCCATTGAATTGTAGACATTGCACTTTGGAATGAGATGGATGGTTAAGAACATTGACGGGAAAACCTTTGATAATGCCTTCAGCTCGTAGTGGAGGTTGCTGTTCTCGACACATGTTACATAGGCATTATAAAATAGACATACTTTGGAGAAATTTCAAGCCCTCCTTTATTGTGCTTTTTGAACGTCACTGCAGAGAAGTAAGAAAGTACAATTTCTTTTTTCTTAATATTTTTTATGGTGAAGATTCCCAAATTTGTCAAAAGATAGTGGAGGAGTGAATCAAGATCTTTATGGTAAAATATGGGTACGTTCCTTCCATGATAATAACTTGAAAGGGACTCGAAGTGGTCGAATCTGAAGGCCTCTTGTTTATACCGACGTAATGTGGGTTTCTACTTGGATCGGGAACAAACGATAGTGGGCGTGCAATCTAGGAAAAAAAGTGAGAGATAGGTGGAGGCAAAGATGGATCTTATGGTCTTCCACTAGGTGCAAAGATTAGATCACGAAGATCATAAATCATCGTCCCCTTAGGAAATTCCTTTTTTTTCCTAGCAAGTACTTGATGTGAGTTTTACTAGATGATGGCTCTTTATTGTTTTATGGTTTTTCTTTTTTATGAACTAAGGGCAGGGGTATGGAGATTCGGTTACTTAGAAGATTATGAAATACCCAACAAGTTTTATGGGTGGCCTTGACTCAAAGCACTTTGAGCAGTGTTTATGCAATTGGTGGAATTAGAATGAATGGACTTTAGTTCTTGAATGGAATTCTCTCACTAGTTCCATCAACTCGCCAACCCAAGACATATACCAAGACTACTTGAGTGCTTGATAGATACCAAAACTTCTTGGCTACGTTTGGTCGTCGGATTTCTAATCAGGATAAGATTGGATAGGACATGATATGAAATCTTAGAATTTTTTTATATCATGTCCAATTTTTGGTGAATCGCAGTATTAAAGTTGGATATATTCACATCATATCATGTATATTTTTTGATATAAATGGCATGTCATTATAACTGAATTTAAATGTTCATAAACAAAGATGGTAAAAATGTCTCGTAACAATATTCCTTAATATTTATATTTTTTATTTTTCCTCTTATTTATATTATTTTATTTATTATTTTCTTTTTTTCCCCTTTCATCATTCTTTAATAAAATTTTATCAAATAGTAAATTGTACTAACATACCTAAAATACAAAAATACCTAAAATATATAATAAATATAAATATTTAATTTATAGATTGAATGTTTATTATAAGATAGAGTTAAAATTGAATATATAAATTAAAATAAGATTAATTAAAAATAAATTTCTATTTTTTATTTTTATTTTTAAATTAGAATTCAAATATTATTTATATTGAAATATAATTTCAATTTTTTTAATTTAATAAGTTTGTTATTCTAGAAAAATAACTTTCCTATTATGGACATTAGAAATCATATCCACATTTCTCCCACCTCCCCTATGGGATAATATTATCTTGCCTATATCCCCATTATATCTAATTTTATCTTGTCCTGAGTGAGCACCAAACATAGGATAGGATAAATCATATTCTATCTCGAATTTTATCCCGACTGTCAAACGCAGCCCTTGTGATTTGTCTTGAGTTTGAAGTTTTAATAAGATGGTTTATGACTCTAGCTCTCTCTTCCATTGTTTTGAAATGCGCAAACTTTTCACAATAATATTTATACCTTTAGGTGAGATTAGTTTTTTACAAGACTGATATGATCTAATGATGCTTGTGACGTGGCCTCACTTGCACAACGATCACCCAATACTTGCTCTCGATGGGAATGACAATGTTTGCGACTTCAGTGAAAATTATGTCAAATGGTTTCCATCAAATGAAGAGGCGTTAGGCCTGCAATTTGTTGAATTGGTACAATCCGTTGATTACAAATACTCACTCATTGAACAAAGGGGGACGAAGTGATGGTCACTCTCCAGTTATGAGCTTTGTCATCCTTGCATCGCCAAGGTCACAGATTGCAACTACCGTTAGATAGATCAACACCTTTGTCCTAATTCTTACAACGATTCTATGCATTTCTTTCATCAACTAGATTCTTTTCGTTGACAAGAAAATAAATTAAAATCATTTGACGAGGTCTTGACTATTAGCAAGGATTATTAAAAGCTTTGGCTGCAAATTTAATAGCCACCAAGACTTTTCTCAAATCTCGACAAGAGATTGGACGTCTTTCATGGCCACCCAATTACTGAAGAAATTTTTAGGTGTGTATATAAATCATGAACAAAGGAGTACGTATAAATTTTCTAGCTATTTGTGTTGAGATTCAATGGGGCCAAACAAGATCAAACTAACTTCTGTTTCTTGGGCCCAAAACATCAATGTCCGGCCCTGTCTGGCCCTCAAGCAAAATTTCGCGTCTAGTAAAAGTCTACCTTATCCGACCAGACCGGAAGGGACCAAATTTGACACCAGCAGCATCCCTACTAGGTTGGGCTGAGAGCGATCAGCAAGGCCGATGCTCCAAGCCCATACCAAGGGGCCCTTATGATGATGAGCAGCCGTTCAAGTTTAAGAAGCATCGCTATTGAATTCTATATCCTGTTACGGATACACAAGACGTAGAGAGATATCGAAAGTCACATGATCGAGGTCGAGTAGTTAAAGCGTATCCTTGTAGAGATCGGAAGCCCATTCCAGGTACACTCATTTGAGTAGCAATTGCCTCTTAGCTGGTAGTGGTTCTCATTCAAAAGCAGCTTTATTGATGTGCCCTAATCAGTGTGCTCGATGATGATGTCATCATCGCTAACCCGCAAGTTGTTTAAGTTTATATTCAATTTCTTATAAACTAGCGGTAGTAGAAAAAACGTCTGATTTCTGGAATTAGTGCATTTGAGTTCGTTAAAACTCAAATCGGTATGTATCTCTATGTTTTATTTAAAATAAATCGCGGGACTGGTTTACAAAAATTGGCTTACTAACGTTGAGTATCTTAACCTAAGACGTCCAATTTGTCTTCTTCTGTTTTTCCCATCAATTTTATTAAAAATAGGTAATTAATATAGCAAGAGCGTCTTCACTCTTTCGTGGCTTCACTTGCTCCTCCTCGTGTCTCTTCTCTATACCTTCAAAATGTTTGAGAGAGAAGTATGGACGTTGGTCTCTCGCTTTTTTTTTTTTTGCTTCCATTATTTCCCCCCTTCTAAATGATCAAGTGTTAGACACTGTAAAAATTTAAAGGTCAACTGAGTATATTTCTTTAGCTATGAGTTTATCAACCGACCGGTGTTGAGGACGTGCTACACGCCAACGTGAAGCGAGGTGGGTATTGAATGAAGAAATTGATGATTACAGCGTAACACAAGGAAAGTGGATGAAACCGAAGTTCTATGAGATGTGCTAATTTGCGCTTTTTCTTTAATCTTTTATTATTTTTATTAAAGGATATGTCATGCAATATATGAGGAAGAGCTCGAGCTTAATCAATCAGCTAGAGGATAATTATGAAAAGCCCAAAAAATGAGACTAAACTCAGCTTAAAGTAATATATTTAGATTAGGTTGCGAAACTGTTCCCTCCATTCCAGCTCTATCTTCCAGCGTATTCATACTTTTTGGAGTAGTCATCTCAGAAGACTGGGTGCTCCATGGGGATACTTTGGTGTACTTCTTACCTTCTTCATACTTGATTCTTGCCTGCAACCATGTTAGACAAACTATCTTCCTAAAATATATTATCAATTAAAGAAACGATTAAAAATGTCTTGTAACATATATAAAATATATTTACAATGTTTAGCAATAATACTAATAATGAAACAAAGTTAGCAGCAAACATATATAAAATATATTTACACTTGTATTTATGACTTTTGTCATGCTCTATTATTCACAGAAAATTCAATTCATCTGAAAAATAGTTCTCTAGATGAAGGCTCCTATGATATTTCAAGCTATTATCCTGATTAAACTTTTTGACTCATTCGTTAGTGATGCAATATAAGATCCGTGGCTTCCGAGACAAGCAGGTTTATTGGTTCAGAGAAGGCTAACTCATAAAGTAAATATCTAGACATTGTTGTTGTAATAATATTTTTCTTTTGTAATCTAAAGACATAGGTCAGACAAACTTGGCTATTTAAAACCCTAGGAGGCACCTTATAAGTCCTATAAGCCAGTTGAGTCTAGACCTCTATCTTTTGTAAGTGACTATGACACAGAGCAATTTGCATGCAGTTGGTTGGATTTGACATGTGACATTCGATTACAAAACTAAAAATTTCAATGCCACAATCAATTAGGCCAATTTTGAGGATACCTACCATGTTATTGGAATCTAGCTAAAAAATGATGATGCAGGTCTTGAAACCATGCCTTATATTACAGTGAACTCATAAAGTAAATATCTAGAAATTGTTGTTGTAATAATATTTTCTTTTGTAGTCTAAAGACACGGTCAGACATACTTGGCTATTTAAAACCCTAGGAGGCACCTTATAAGTCCTATAAGCCAGTTGAGTCTAGACCTCTATCTTTTGTAAGTGACTATGACACAAAGCAATTTGCATGCAATTGGTTGGATTTGACATGTGACATTCGATTACAAAACTAAAAATTTCAATGCCACAATCAATTAGGCTAACTTTGAGGATACCTACCATGTTATTGGAATCTAGCTAAAAAATGATGATGCAGGTCTTGAAACCATGCCTTATATTACGGTGACCCAAGTTTCCATACATTCACCTATCTTGATGTTTTATGAAGTTCCTATTCGCTAATCTCTATCACCTAGAGTAGAAACATCCATAGTCATCCACTTGGTTCTTTATAATTTCATGTAAATAACCGTGACTATAGTCTCTAATTTTGATTGCACTATCAATTTGATCAATTTCTTTCCGTTTTACAAGCCAATGAGTCGAATTTTTTTTACCATGGTTCATCTATCATTTAACATCAGTTGCACACCACTCAACCATAGCTTGACTTTTTACCTGAAATTATTCAATCTAATAGTAAACTTTAAGTCAGATCACACTTTCGATAAGCTATTCATTGAAATGTATATAAAGAAATGTATATAAAGAGTTGTGGTTCAAATGTAAAGTCAAAATTTCGATATTAGGAATAATTTGTGCCTAAATTCCTAACCTAGATAGGGTGTGATCTATAGCTTAGAGTTTTGTCCTGACGTAAGCACACATTATTAGGACAAAGACTAATAGATCCTATAACTGATGCTTAGGACAAAACTCCTACGACATTGACAAAGCGGCACTCATGTCGGCACTTCACTAATGATCTGATAATGTTATTTTGGCTCATTATTGGTGCCTTTGATTGCGCGAGCTTAGCTTGTCTTAGGTGTCCCCTCCCAAGTCAGCAAGGACCAGAGAAAACATGCAGAAGAATAGAGAGTTTGGCGACGAATCGAGATCCACCCAATGGATCTTGGGCCCCATATTGACTCGGCACCACTTGCTTGTGTCCACGTCATCATCTCTGTTGAGCAATGTATAGGATGTAATAGATCATGGAGGGCGCCGCGAATCAAGATCTACACCCAAGAAATGATCACATGGCATCCTAATCATTCCTAACCTGTGGGGCCCATAGCTGGGGCCCACATTGACTTGGCACCTGCTTGTGTCCACGTCATCTTTGGTGAGGCTAATTTGGTGATGGGAGACGTTTGACCTTAAAAAAAACAACATTGGAAAAAGTGTTATGAGATTTGAATTTTTTTGCTGAGACTATAAAAGGAGTAAATATTTATCCCTTTGAAAAATTAAGAGAACTATTTGTTAATTGTCTAAGCTCAAGGATTATCCTCCCCTTTCCTAACAATCGAACGGCAGTATTTTGACACAAAAAAAAAAAAAAAGCCTAGTTTAATCATAGTAATGACTTTTATATTTTAAGTTCATTAAAAATTGACTGCATGTTCTAATATTTGCTTGCAGTAACAATAATTAAAACGCAATCCTCATTACAGCTTTAATAGATTCTACAAGTCTCCTGTCTCTTTCCTCCGACTCACTCTATAAATAATATATTACATTGAATAGACTTCAAATTTATTTTAATTGTAACTTAGTCTGCTTATATTTGTTATATAATGATACCCCAATCATTATTATTTTGAAAAAACCAATAAAATATTGAATTGTAAGTATATGATTGATGCAATAATACATATGTTATACATAATTGTTTATTACTTTAAAAATCATTTGAAGTGTAATGATTAGCATAATGTTAGTGCCCCACAGGTGTGATTTTCTAAGTTTTCATAATTAAGCATGACCTGAAACTTCACAATCTTGATAATTTTTTAAAGACCAAACTTTATTTTCACAAATTTCATGTCATAAGCTTTTCTGTGGATGCAAAAAATGGCTCAATCAGAAATCAAACAAAAAATTTATGAGAGATTAAATCTGGGTTCAATTTTTTTAAAATTTTATTATTTTGCTTTATTAAAAATAAATTATTGATTGTCGATAGCGATGACACCGCCAATAGGGATTGCCACATGGTAGTCATGACAACTATCCAGCTAAGGCATGTTTGCAGGTTAGGCCGCATGTGCCCATTACACAATCAAGCCATAGACCTTGGGTCGCCCTAGCTAGCACGGGCATACGTAGCACTAGGGGTGAGCATATCAGATGGACCAAACAGGGAATCAGACCAAACCAATTGGTAGTCCGATTCTTGGGGGCATTGGTCATGTTCCCGATTTCATTGTGATTTTCAGTCCGATTCCCAATTCCAAGAGAGAGTTAGACCGAACTGACTAATTTCTAAATATTTGTTTAAATTTTTTTAAAAATAGCAATAAACTCTAAAATAGTAACAAATCTAGTAATTTTAAAAAAAAAAAAATTGCTGTGTAACTGGTCCCAAAAATTGAGAACCAATCCTCTTAGTCCAATTTGGAACCAAATTAGACCTGCGATTATCCCTACGCAGCACTAGGCAAAGCAAATGACTAGTTTATATAGTTCTAGGCCCATTTTGCGCAGCACTAGGCAAAGCAAATGATATTCTTTCGAGCATTCCCGTTCGATACACAAATTTAGCTATAGGTAAGGGCTCTAACCCCTCCTTTTGACTCAATATAAGTGCAGTTCTCTTTCATTTCATTTATGATCTCTTTCAGAGCAATTCTTTTGGGGGGCTTGACCCATGTAGAATGAATTTGGGTGTTCATAATGTATCATGGCAAAATCCCCTCCAATAGATGTGTGATTTGTGAACTTATTAGATCGAGATGTCCGATATGACGAGAGAGGAGAGTGATCATCGCAAAAGAGCTATTGCACCAAGAGAGCTTAGACAAGGTGTGGCTATTTGTAGGCTATTAGGATGGCACATCGAATATGGGGAGTGTCATTGGCCGACATGACCAACACTGACAAGGGTGTTATTGATTTAAGTTGGAGGGTTTATCATATCTCAAGTCACCCATCAAATGGTTGAGGACTTGTGATGCTATGATTAAATTGGTGCTCCCTCACTTATTTACCACCTTATATGATTATTTAGAATTAGCTTGACCCAGGTGAAGTAGACAAGATTCTTGCTCCCCATAACTTTCATTTCTTAACATTGAAGAGTCAACATAAAAATGAGCATTGGTTATGTTATTGCTTTTTTAAGTATATTCCCATACATTGTCCAATGAATTGCAAGCACCGCACTTGGAACATGACGGATGGTCAAGAAAATCGACGGGAAAACCTTTTGATAATGCCTTCAGCTCGTAATGGATAGTGCTGTTCCATGACACGTTTAAAAAGGTAATATAGGATGGACACGCTAAGGAAAAATTTTAAGCCTGTTTTATTGTGCTTTTGAACGTTACCAAGGGGGGGAAAATGGAAGTACGATTTCTCTTTCTTAATATTTTTCGTGGTGAAGATGCCATAATTTGTCAAAAAGATAGAGGAGCGAATCAAGATCTTAATGGAAAAACATGGATACGTTCCTTCTATAGTAATAACTTGAAAGGGACTATGAAATGGACTCGAAGTGGTCGAATTTAAAAGGATTCCCGTTTATACCGGCGTAAAGTGGGGGGAAATAGAGTTTCAAAGGGTTTATTATTGGATTGAGAGCAAAAGATAATGGGGGTGCAACCTAGGTCAAAAAGTGAGACAAATAGCGGCAAAGATGATACTCATGGTTTCCATTACGCGGAAGGATTAGCTCTTGAAGAACAAAAACATCGTCCACTTAGAATGTTTCTCTTTTCCCCTTAGCAAGTACTTAATTGTGAGTTTTATTATTAGATGACTATTCTCTACTTGATTTATTTTATAATCCAGAGAGTGGGCGTGGAAATTGTGATACCTAGAGGTCTATGAAAAACCCTATTAGTCTTATGAATGGGCTAACTCCAAACTGTTGATCCATATAAGTAACTTTTAAAAGTAATTTGTACATTGTTGATGGGACTTGAATGAACAAATTAAGTGTTTGCAATAGATTATACGAAAAGAACCAAAAACTTCGCAGTGACTTGTTTTGAAATTTTAATTAGTTTATGATTGACATTCCCTCTTTCACAGTTGTGTGAAATTACTCTCATGAGACTGATATGATCTAATGATGCATGTGACTTGGGCTCACATGCACCACAATCACCCATGACCAACTAGCAATGGAAACAACGGGATTAGTGACTCAAATGAAGTTTACGTCCAACGGTTTCCACCAAATGACAAGACATCAAGCCCGCAATTAATTGAATTGATACACTTCTTTGGTTACAAATACTTACTCAATGAACAGAAGGGGACGAAGTGATGGTCATTCTCTATTCATTAACTCATTATCCTTGTGTCGTCCTTGCAACTAACGTTAGGTCAACGCAATTGTCCTAATTTTTGTAAGGATTTCATTCATTCCTTACATCGACTTGATTTATTTCGTTCACAGGAAATAAACTAGATCATTAGACGATGATTTGACTATTAGGATGGATTATTAAATGCCTTAGCAGCAAATTTGTTAGCCACCAAGGCTTGACTTTTCTCAAATCTCTAGAACAGATTGGACGTCATTCATGGCCACCCAATCACTGAAAATTTTTTATATGTGGCAATGCAATTTTCGTGTCCACTAAAGTTAATCAGTGTATCAGAAGTGTATAATAAACAATTTTGTATTTTACATATATAAATTTTGAAGAAAAGAGTACCTGAAAATTTGCCTAGCTATTTGTGTTTAGATTCAATGGGTCCAAACAAAACCAAATCAACCTCCGGATTCTTGGGCCGAAAAAGATCTATGTCTGGCCTTCTCTGGCCCCTAAGGCCAGATTTCGTGTCTAGTAAAAGATTGGCTTATCCTACCAGACTAGAAAAGATCAAGTCCCGCACCAATAGCATCCCTTCCAGTCCCCATTAGGTCCCAAGTCATTACAAAATATATCTAAACGACAATGAGAAATATGAGACAGCCAATTTGTAGCCAGAAAGTCATGCCAATGCGCCTTTATGACCTAATCTGTGGCTCGGTTTGCTTCTCTCGGACAAAGGGTGACCAAAACCCCCTAGAAGTTTTTTGCAGTCAACTGCTATGGATTGAACGGCCCATGGAGGTTCAACCCGGCCCAATGCTCCAGGCCCATACCAAGAGTCCCTTATGATGATGGGCCTGATCCATAGCTGATGCTGGTTAGAAGTAGTATCAGTTGAAGCTATGGAGCATCCCTTCAAGTTTAAGATGGATCGTTATTGAGTTCCATACCCTGTTACAGATATTCAAGATGTAGAGAAAGATCCAAAGTCATTTGATTGAGATAGAGTAGCTATACTAGATCCTTTGAGGTCGAAAGCCCATTCTGAATACACCCACTTGAGTTACAAATATGCCTGAGCTAGGAGTGGGTTTTGTTCAAAAGCCACTTTAGTGGTTGTGCCCCGATAGATGTGCTTGGTGACAATGTTGTCATCATCAATGTACAAGTTAGTTTAGTTATTTTTAGTGACTTTAGAAATTAGGAATTTCAATTTGAGCACAAAAAAAAAAAAAAAGCGTGGTTCCTGACACCGGTGCATCTCGGTTGGCTATGAGCTTCTGCGTCGAGGGGCAAAGCTTCGTAGACAGCTTCCCCCTCATGTAGTCGTCGGCCTTCCCCAGCCCCCAATTTGTCACTTCCAGCTAAATCGCGAGTTCATCCAAAACACGTCCTTTGAGTGATATTGTCGAATAATCCAGAGAAAAAAAATGTTTCCTGTTAGCCAAACTAATGCCAATAAAGATTAAAAGAAAAAAAGAAAAGAAAAGAAGAAGACATTCAACACTAAAATCCAATGCTCAAATAATCAGTGAGTTAATTTTTATGTTTCTTTAAAATAAATCGTCGGACTAGCCTACAAAAAATTGGCTTTCTAATGTTGAGTATCCTAACCTATGACAACCAATTTGTCTTTTATATCTCAATTTCATGATAAATGGGGTAACTAGTGTGGCAAGGGCCTCTTTACTCTTTAGTGGCACCCCACCAGCTGCTCCTTAAATCTCCATCCATACCTTCTAAATGATCGAGTGTTGGACACCGTAAAATTCGATGGACAATGGTGTAAACTTGGAGCTGCTTGGGTAGCAACCTGCCCGTGTTAGGGGACGTGTGCGTAGAGCGAGGTTCTTGGTAGAAGAAAATGCCAGGGTGAATATTGGGAAAATTTTGGATATTGGGGCAAAGTGCCACAATTCCAGAAATTTAGGGGGGATGATGTAATTATCCCTAATCCACTGCAAATCATGAGAATACATGATTAGATAAGTCGAATTGTTTGACAAAAATTCACTTCCGTGAATAATAGGATCTGTCGCGACGCAATTACTTGTAATCTTGTATATAAGGGCATCGAAAGTTCTAAAATTTATTATGAAGTGCAATTAAGTACAAAAACTTTTTGATTATACAATAAAATCCTGAAACTTGTCAAATTTATGTAATGAAGTCCTCTGTGGCTGTTATGTTAACTCAAGTGTGAACCAATACCCAAAATGACATCTTTTTTCAAATGTTATTTTCCCCCTGTACCACAATTAAGTGAGATTCAAAATTCAAAACACTAAAAAGTTTAATAAAAAAAATAAACAAGATATAAATAACTCCTTTTCTTCTAAACAAATCATTTTCTTAGAAAACACTTCCTCTCCTTACAAATTTCGCGCTATATACAGTTTGGGCGACAAGGAGGAGAATGTTCTGCAATGCAATATGCTAAGAATTGCACCAAGAAGTGAGAACTGATCATGTCGTTTCGTCCAAACATTGTAACGTCGACTCATCCCCTAAAACTGATAGTTTCCAAAGAGATTCCACGTAGAACTTGAAACCCAATTGCAAAAGCCAGCCTAATGACAAAACCAGGTGTACAACCGCCATCAAATACAAAACAATGTATCAAAATGCTAATTCAGCTGCATCATTCCTTTCATGTTTCTGTCCCACAAATGGATTCTGAAGTTAAGACGACTACTTGCTGAATCAGTCGAGTTGGCGAAAGCCGCTTAGGAGAAAACCGTGGCCTTAGACATCTTTTTCGCCAGCTTTTCCGCACAAGGACAACTTCAACTTGACCAGAAACATGTTGCTGCTAGGCTGTTGTTTGTATCAGTACCACCCATTGTCTCCTCCATGATTTGCAGCGTTCCGACGGATTGTGCTCACCGGCAGATCCTCCCCACTTCTCCACACGAGTTTCGGCCTCTTCGGCCTGCCAAAGAATGGGATACATAGAACAGTATGAAGTCAAGATCATCATGGGCACTAACTTGAGAAAGAAAATGTGCCTAGAGTAGGGATCACCAAGCTTTCTGTTCTAGTTGGTAACAATTTTGAGGATTATGGTTCGTAAACTAATGCCTTGGATCATACCTGACCAAATATGCCCCAAGCACAAAAGCAAAGGCGCCCATCAGAAGGGAAAGGATGGAATTTTGCAACCCCATGTTCCGTTCCTTCCTCATCTTTTTGTGCAGTAGTCACCGTGCTTTGGGCAGTGGCCGCAGCTCTCCCCATACCGTGTGATGCAGACGAGGGCCTGCAAGTCCTCGCCGAGCCTCGCCGACACCCCGACGAGGCTCATGGCGATGCAGATCAGTGACATGATCTTGTCTTTTTTCTAAAAAATTTAATCTCTTTACTTATTTTCTAATTCTTATCTTTCTTTTTTTTTTTTCTGTGCCACATCGGCACCATGGATACTGACAAAAAATAAAAGTTAGTAACAGAAATTTTTGTTTACATTAATTTGACAAGTTTTGGAATCAATTGCACTATTTTCCAAGCTTGGGCGTTGTACTACTTTGAAACGTCCAGCGCATTGATCAAGTCACTTCATAGAACAATGCTGCAGGTGCAAAAACAGAAAACGAAAAGGTCAATTAGGACGAAGATTGCAGTTTTTCTTAAAAATCTATAGGAAGATGCTTTGAATCTGGATTCGTTAGAGGAGAGTCAACCATGGCGGCCACAATCAGCATTGTCACATGCCTTCTATGCAAATATGCAAATTTCCTAGCGATGAGAATTTGACCATAGACATCAGATCTTCTGAAGAAGGAAGGAGGCGTTTCCCAAGTAATGCTACAGTAACATCAATGTAAAAGGGACATCCCTCCCTCCTCCTTACCTTACCCATGGCAGTCGCCGAATTCTCATCGGTCTTCGTCCAATGGACCTTTCGGACATCAACAGCTTCATGGCGTGGGCATCCGACAACAGAGTGAGCCGATTTTGCACTTGGGACACTTTAACCTGCAAAGAAGAAGGAATCGGATACATCACAAACACCGTCTTCCCTCACCCGTGGTATAGAGCCATCTGCCTTGATGACCATTCAGTCAGCTCCGTTTCCATGAGGCCGGTGGCATCGGTAGGGGACCACCAGTCGACAGCTGAGATCGGCTATGTCCTTGCCTCGGCGTACTAGGGATGGGGAATCATGACGTGGGCGGTGAATATGGCAGTGGCAGCGATTTTCTGAGAGTGGCCGGAGCTGTTGAGGCTTCAGGCACTTGTTGATGTCGAGAATGTGGGGTCAATCAGAGTGCAGGAGAAGGCTGGATTTGGGACGGAGGGTGTTCTGAGGAAGTATATTGTCCTGAAGGGAAGAGCCAGAGACCTGGTCAGCCTTCTCTCTAGTGATGATCATTAAAGTTAGTGTCTCTGCTGGATGAAACTGAAGGTGATCATATTGTTCAGAGTCTTTTCATTGGATTCACTCTTCTGTTAAAATATTCTAAGTTTTGCCTAATCTGTATAGATTAATTTTGGCTGTCTTCAAGAGATTTAAGTTACCAATTCAATTCGAGAATTATGAGTGTTGCGGCAGATGCTGATTAGGTAATCTGCAATTGCCTGTAGCCTTGAACCAACCACTCTGTCCATAAATTTATCAGGATTAGATCATGATAGGGAGCATATAATTGCTATTACGATAGAAGAACCGCCTTTTTTTTTTTTTCTAATAATTCATCTGCCGAAAGTTGCTGCATGCTGGGAGCTAGAGTCAAGCATCACCATTGTTGGGGCAAAATCTTGGCTCGTTTCGATTCCCATGGACTTGGTCTAGGGGAAATATATCCCCATTCACAAGGACAAGAAGGTGTCCCAAGTTCTTTTGCCGGAGTTAGGTGATACTAAATTGTCCAAAATCGGTGAAATTTTTCCGTCACAATTAATCAGCATGCCAAAATTCATCTTCTGTTTTTTTTTTAACCTTTAATTCAATACTCGAGTTTATACGATATAATTTCGTCGAAAAACAAGTTAATCTCAACTTCCATCTCCACTTGCTATTGAATGTTCTTCTGACCGATCTGTTTAGAAGTAGAGTTTTCACTCAGATGAAATAAGTCATCCTCAAGCTGAAAATCATGCCAAGAGCCCCATTTGTAATCTTAAAAACTCCCGTTATTAGATAGAAATTCACCACATAAATACGTATTATATACCATTATATAATAATACATGTGCCGCTCGAGCTAAATGAGAAAAACAAAGATGAATGTATACATTCTGATGATGAAAGGAAGCAGGAAATAGTTCTTGTATTTGTTCAGGCATATGATGCTGCGAAGAGAAGGACGACGAGAAGCGGAATCGACAACTCGGCAATGCTTCCTGCTGATGTACCGTCTTGTGTAGTCGATGGTGTGTCTTTCGTTCCAGAATCTGCGAAAATAAATTGGGAATGTCTCTAGTCAACAAGACGAACATTCACAGCCAAATTGTGATCGAAATTGATAGAAGAGAAAATCATGAGGTCGGGGTGATTAGCAAGTAAAGTAACATTTTATTATTCATTTCTTCATAAGCTAGCAATGCTAAGTTCTATTGCTTGTGTTAGAGGTGATTAGTTCCTAGTCCGGTCTAGTCCCACCTAAGAAATGGGATTTGGACCAGGAGGACCGGTTCCTTGTTTTTGGAACCGAATCACTTGGTCCCGGGACTGGACTAGACTGACTAGGCCGGTTCTAGTCCGGTTCTTGGGTGATCCAATAAAACCAATGTATTCACATATCTGAGCCAAAAGTTTTGAATTAATTGAATTGTCAATTCATGTCGTAATTTGAAATTGGGATTTCATCCAAAATTTGCGAAGAAGACTAAGAGATGATGGGGTGGTGATTGCAAGGGCACACTTGAAAAAAGGAGGAGGATTTGATGGATTCTTTTCCATAAATGATGGACTCACAGATTTAAGGAAGATGCAAGTAAGCGAGGGAGGTAAATTCGGTGAATCTTTGCTGAAAAAGAAAGAAAGTAAAATAAAGACAGAAGCAAGAGACAAAAGGAGCAAGTTGGATGAATCAATGCAACAATATGAAAGAAACAAAGATGTGCTTCATCATCTAGAATAAGCAAGATGTGAGAGGAGATAAAGGTTTAGGTTTACATTTTACTTCTTTAAGAAATTAAAAATATAGAAAAGATTAATCGGCCTGGTCCGAATAGTCTATCTCCATCCTAAAATCAAGAACTGGATCAAAAATCACCTGGAACGGGACCGACACCCCCTAAAACTGCCCAAAACCGGCCCATTCGGTCAAGTCTGGGTGGTTCTATATGCTCACCCCTAGCTTGTGTACTGAAGTCGTGCCTAACTAACCGAAACACTTGAATTGATAAATTGTTCAGCGACAAAGAATGATGAGTGTACCTGCAGGAACTGCATTGGGGGTATTTGGAGTTCCGGCAGGAGATCCGGCGGGCGAAGCAACTGCAAATCAATTCAATTATTACAAAAAGTAAGAGCCGGATCAAAAAATTTGGAGCCGGAGATGAGAAATATCAGTTTCGATGTTTTTCCATGCGTACGCACACTCACCGTTGCAACGGCTGGTCGATTGAGTCTGAATGTTGCAAGCGCCGGGCACGGACAGGGCGCGGGTCTCGTTGATGCTGATACCAAGGGAAGAGCCGCCCCCGTTGAGGACCTGGCACAGGCACTGTGGCTCTGAGCGGACCACGTTGGCGAGCTGCGAGCAGCAGCTCGAGGACGGGGCCGAGGAGTTGCCCGTGATGTAGTTGAGGCACGGCGACATGCTGATCAGCGCATTCGTGCAGCTTGACGACTGAGCCGCCGCACCTGCAGCCACCATGGCCAAGACCAGAGCCACAATTTGCATCCTAGTCTGCGCCATTGGATGATCTTCCCTGTTTCCAATTTTGGGCTGATGCCAAAAGATGTGTGTATATGGAAATTTTGGATGTAACTTGCAAGTCCTGGATTGCGAGTTTAGTTCAGTGGAGTGAGGAGAAAGAGAGCAACTGGTTTGGCTTTATGTAGAAAAACTTTGAGAGAGAGGGGAGAGTTACAGGTACTGTTGATTTGGGTCACCAACTGCTCCTACTACTTCCATGGGATCTTTTCTGGTTATCAGAAACCTGTTTGATTTCATGATTTTGGTCATAAACATAGTATGTTAGGGACAGGACCATGTTTATTGCCCATACGCAGGAGCAAGTCCATGTGTTTGGTTCCTTTTGCGAATGGGAATCTATTTGGTTCTTCAGGTGGCCAACTACTAACCAATTGGTTTCAACTGATTTGGTATACTTTTTATTTGTAATGGAAACGAGTTCAAAGCTGAGGAAACTTGCTCCAAGAAGTAATGAGCAGGATGAGCTGGACCTGCGTGGTCAAGTGATGAAGTTGTTTTAAAAGAATTAATCGTTCCGATATGAAAATTTGTATTGCCACCATGCAAGCAAGAGAATGATATGCAAATGCTGTTTGCTTAAAAACTGGTAAAAGAATCAATTTGGTTTATCATAAGAAATTCAATTGCCAATTCAAGTAGTCTTTTTGGCTAGGAGAAATTACGTGTCACAAGTAAAGTACCGGTCACTCGTTAGATGTGATCAATAGACAGGTCGGGTTGATTAGGTATTTGGCTTAAAAATCCTTACCCTAGCCCATCCATGATTAAAAATAGTTAGATTTCTTGCTAAAAGGGATCCTGCTTGGATGGATGTCGGTTCAAGAAGAGAACTGTTTGCCTAGACCACCATACTAATATGCGCTCCAGTTAAGTAGCCACCATAGCTAATGACCCTTGCATGAGCCCCTTCATTTGACTTGATACCTTATATGATTGACGAAAGCCTCGTTTTGCACAATCTTTATGTAAAAATTTTGGAAAACTATTTATCCTTGTGAGTTATGATGCAAAATTAATTCATCGTGCTCTATAGTCCTAACATAAGGTTTACCTCATTCCCAATTCAATATTTTGAATATGCTTCTTCTTAGAGCCATATACTTAGATCTAGAAATTATTGAATCAGATTAGCTTTGAGCCTTTATACGTGAAATCCACCTAACATAAGGACCATGACATGGCATGAATCTCGCTAGTCCAATAATCTTCAAGAGTATCACACACAAAACCCTCTATGTGCTCTAGATCATCCAAACCTTCAATCCTCAAATTCTTCCTTTTTTAAATCAATTTCTTAAGGACGGACACACTAGGTCAACGCCCTCCCATGGTCCCTTGTTAGCACAACTACAACCCTCTAATCCTTGAAAGGAAACCCATAAGCAAGTGACACGCAAGCAAGGGCCCCTCTTACCAGTTACCACCAAAAGATAAGTCAAAATGGGGTCCACAGGGAGACATGCCAATCCACCAATCTTGTCACGAGTTCTTAACACCTGTACTCTGCAAGCTAAAAATTAGTTAAGGTAGTTTAACTCCAACACCAACTTCATTTTCCCAAAATACTCAACCCAATCTTTTTTTTTTTTTTTTTAATGTTTCTCTTATGTTCCTGTCATACTTTTCTCCACTTCTCAATGCCTATAAATACCATTCACCATCTTTCCCTACCCTCATCACCAAGGAACATCCCATTCTCAATTCCTACAAAATCTTCTCAGTTTTCTTCTCCAACAAGCACGGTTTTCCCTACACTCCTCTGTCTCCAAGATTTGACGAAAATGAAGCATTTCAGGCCTCTCTCGCTCTCTCTTCCCCTCCTTGCCATGGCCATCGCGCTCTTGATCACCACTGTCCCGGTGCGTGGCCAGATCACCACCCCATGCACTCCCTCCATGATCTCGAGCTTCACGCCGTGCCTGAACTTCGTCACCAACAGCAGCCTCAACGGCACGTCGCCGACCCAGTTGTGTTGCAGCTCGCTCAAGTCGCTCACGAGCAGCGGGATGGGCTGCCTGTGCCTCATCGTGGCAGGTGGCATTCCGTTCCAGATGCCCATCAACCGGACCCTCGCCATCTCGCTCCCCCGTGCCTGCAACATGCCCAGTGTGCCTCTCCAGTGCAAAGGTATGCTAGTCCTACTAATTTTGCTGTCACTTAAACTTATTCTCTACTCATATGATCATATCTTCCTTAGTGTTGTACTAGACTTAATCCATTTAATGTTCTCCATTTCATTGTAACTTGCAGCTACGGGTGCGCCTCTTCCTGCTCCAGGTACCGGCCTTTCGCCTTTAGTCCTTAAGCTTCTGCAGTTTTCATAGTCGTTAGAAGATTGATTCGTTAACCTTAAAGCATGAACTTGACATGATATTTTGCTATTTCTTTTCGACTATGAATTGCTGCACCATCTCAACCGCCAAAAGAAACCATTCACAAGGATGTTAACACGAGACATTTGAGGAATGAAAGAATGTTAAAGAGCATGTAAACCCAGTATAAGTGATATGGAATAGTAGATGAATTTTAAGGAAGCCAAAAGCAAAATCTTTTTATGAATCTGTCATCAATTATCACAAGAGAAGAGAACTTGTAAAAGCAATCAATTAAATCGTTGCCTAATTAACTCTTCTCATTGATTTTCAGGTCCTGCTGCGCTTGGACCGACTCTCTCTCCCTCATCCTCTCCAGCAGGCAGTCCTCTAGGTAACCAATACTCAAACCAGCCACACCTGTCTGAAATCAATGAACAAATGGTATCAGATTTTGTAGCTTTCGGGTGCATGTCTTAGTTTTCTTGATTTTGTGCCACAGGGTCCGCAGATCCTCAACCCGACTCACCAGCTCTGGCCCCAGAATCCAACACGCCGCCACTCTTGACTCCGCCATCTCCAGGTGTCACTTCAGTGACTCCGACAACAAACACTGGGAGCCGCTCCGGTGTAAATCCATCAGCTGCTAGCCCATCCAGTGTTTTCTCACCGGCTCTGCTGCTAGTCACATTAGCATCCGCTTTCTTGAAGTACTACTGATTTATGATGGGATCATCTACTTGATTCTGTATTAAAATTTCTTTTTTTAGAATTATCTGTGGTGATTCTTTGGGGGTGTGACTACTGTAGTAGGGCTTTTCAGGATACCGGGCGAAAGTCTCGTTTGGCTATTTTTTATGGGATAAGACTATACTTGCTTTGTAATGCTGTGATGAGAGTGGGAATAAAATTATAGTTTCTTTTATACTGCTTGAAGAGCTCAGGCTTAAGCTGGAGGATATTAATCATAGAAGCAAAGAAGATGCTGATCCTTGCCTGAAAGCAATGGCCTGAATCTGATTGCTAGAAATTTACAAATGGTTTCGTACAAAGAGTACATTCACGAATTCGTTCCAAAACTTGCGAATGTATCTCGTTTAGCAGAAAAAAGAGTCTGATGTGTGGTCTAGAACAATTTTCTGTTAGAAGGATGATATCCCTAAGTGTGAATCAACTGAGAGCTCTGCAGCCATTTGAGATTCACGCTTTCACGAATGCAGCATGCTCCTGTCACAAAACTCAACCTCCCTAGCAGTTGAGGGAGAAAAGTTGATCATGCCTTCTCGACTTCACGCTCTGACCATTGCGAGATCATTCTGGTATATGCCGGTTTTCCCTCCCCACTCTTCAGGATAATATTCGACGATTATAGACTAAGAAGTCACCATTAATAGTATCATTTAGATCATGCCATTGTGAATATGACAAGGGCATTCTGGGAATAGCACAAGCGCCTGCCCGAGCATGGGAACCGTTCCTCCTGATCAGAGAACTTGCATTGCCTATGTTGATAAACTTGTGAAGGTAATGAAAATTTACAGCAACTTGAATTGAAGAAAACGATGAACGTCATGGTCTCGAGCTGCCTAAGTTTCTTCAAGTTGCCTCTTTGTCTAGCTCTTATGCTGTGTTCGACGCAATGTATAGCGCCATTTCAAGGCTGTCATGTGGAGGAAATAAGCCTCAAGCAATGCTTGAAGCAAGACGAGGGCTCCATAGAAACATGCTGCATCGCCCTTAATGCAGTGATTCGGGAAGGATTTGACTGCTTCTGCTCCCTGTTCAAATCCTCCGAACCGCTCCACGGGAATGCATTCCTGTTGCTGTCATCGAACTGCTATGTATCGATACCTCCTCTGGCCCTTTGTCAAGGTAAACTTCTGCACGATGCTGCCTAGCTAAAACTGATGTAACGTTCATGTATGATATGATTACTTGTACGAAAGCTGGCAACGCGACACCATGGATTGAATTAAACCAGTCAAGCATGAGAATTGCTAGTGATGCAAAAGCAATGTTCTGCTTTGAAATCTTTCTGATTCCCTAAAAAAATAATACAACTTACTAATAAACTACAGTTTTACAGAGACAAAAGGAAATGTCTAATCTCTTCCCTTCTTTCTAGCAAAGGCTACAGAAATTTCACTCCTTTTTCCTTCCAATCGCAGATCGCGCTCTGCCAGTGGTGTTTCCACCGATCACACCGAACATCGGCGAACTACCTCCTGCTTCTGGAGAAGCCAACTCTGCAAATGTCACACTGTGCGGAAATTCGACCGCAGATCAAAGCAGTGCTGAGAAATTCGACGCATTCAAAGAGCCAAGTGGTGAGACATCAGATGGAGAAGACAAGCCCGCAGAGCTGCTGCACAATGCTCTGTTTCTTCTCTTACTATTCATGGTGTTATGCTATTGACATCATCCTAGTATATGTTTCTGCTCTGTCCATGCTATGACATCAACTATGTCCATTTATGAGGACATAAATTAAAATATTAAAATATTCGAGATGAGCAATTCTGACAAGTGTTTTCATATATTTACATTTAGAAACTCATTTTCCTAAATTTATCAATGAATATTTTCATTGATTGGAAAGCATTTTTGGTTGACTATTCATCTTCCGCGAACCAAATAGATGAAAGTCCGAAAAATTAATTCCCACTTTCCCCCAAACAAATGTATCCTAATTTTTGTGTCATGAAAAAGCACCAACTTTAGTTCTGGATGTCAAAACTAACCAAAACTTTATTTTGTCTCCTCAAAAAGCACTATTTTTTGTCGGTACCTAAATTGGGCCCCAAACTTATGACACAAAAAAGAGTTTAGGCTAGAATTTAGATTGAAAGTAAATTTTGTGCTTTTAATAAGACCAATTTTTTTTTTTGACCAAAACTAAAATCTAATCTAAATTTAACTTTTTATCAGATAAAAAAGTTTTGAATTGGAATTAGACGGGTAACTTCTTTTTTTTTTTTTTTCTTTTTTTTTTTCGTGTTATTGCAGTTTCTGAAGTTGATGTCTGGTGCGATTGGTCTGAATTTCATCATTTACTAGTTATTATTACACATTCTAATGCCGACACCCTAACGACCTAATTCTAAGTTTTATAGTATGTCGACGGACCGGCGAAGGAGAATTTTGAAAGTCATGCGATCGCGCTGTTGTGTTGGATCGTTAAAAGGAAACATTGCGCCTTTTCTTCCGCCGAACGAATTCTCGTGGGTTGTTCGATCCTTCACCAGAGGCCCGAAACGATGAATTTTTAATTTCTTTTTCCTAACTCCATTCCAAAAAATAATTATAAGGAGTTAATGTCATGAAAAGCCCATAACAATTTTACTCAAGATTAAGTTTTTGACCCAATACCTATGACAAATATATTGTGAAAAATTTACCTTCGATTAATTTTTAATAAATTGGATAAATATCACGAAAATTTACAAACTGATATATTTATAACAAACGGAGAGAAAAAATTCAAATTGATATGTATGCCAATTGTCACGTGTCATCAAACTTAAGAATTAAAATATAAAATTTAATAATTAAAATAATGTAATTTATTACAGATTTATCAATACATAGTTTTTTATGGTAAGTTTGTATTAATTTAGAGGTTTTCGTTACATTAATCTTTTTAAAAAAGAATTCAAATTCTTTACACATATATATATATTTTTTGGTTAATTCTTTTACACTTAAAATCATATCATCCTATCTCAACCTCACCTCATATCGGAAATGGGTAGTTACCGGGGCAAACCTCGATGGTTACACATAGACATCACATGGCTACCACTAACGTGGGATTATTTAACGATCATTCACCAACCAGGCCACCTAATTCTCACATTGTCTAATGTCGGGGCGAAAATGAATATAAAAATTGATAATTCAAAGGACTCAATATTGCGTAAATAAAAAAGAGAAGTTGGGGGCAATTTTCGTTGGCTTTTATTATTATTTACACCCGAATCGGCTGATCGTCCGGCGATCTCCCACATGCTTGGGCTGCCGCCGACTTCGGCGAGCGTAAAGCGCACGTCGTCTTCTTCTTCTTCTTCTTCTTCTTCTTCTTCTTCTTCCACCGCTTCTTAGTAGTTCTCCGCACGCATTCTCCGGCTCTGAAATCCCGTGCGAACCTCAAGAATCGGCGACACCCGTTTCGTTTCCGCGACGTACGTCTCGTCCGTGAAATGGAGTAAGCTCGCGTGCCCACGAGTTGTGCCGCCACCACCGGCGATTCCCGCGACCTTCCATGGCTGCTGCGTTGCTCCGGCGGCGAGTCTCGGCTCTGGGTGTCTCTCCATTTCTCAAAGGTCTGACCTTGAGCCCGTGTTCTAACCCAATTCTTCATTGTTTTGTGTCTCTGTCGTTGCTTCATTGGTTAATGGATTGAGACTCAGATTAAAGTGCTTTTGCTCTCTCTTTGTTTTTGTTTTTGTTTTTATTTATTTTTTGTGGGATTTTCTGGTTTGGGATTGCTGAGCTGAGGATGCATCTGTTGAGGCAGAGGACTTCAACCGAGGGACTAGTTTCTTTTTTTTTTTTGGGCCAGTGAGTTTCTGTTTTATCCATATGGTATTGAATTGTTTGGTCATCTGTCGAGAAATGGGTAATGTATTAATTCTATGCTGGATTTCTAGCTTCTCAGTAACTTCAGGTGACTTGGGAGAAGAAGGATCTTGTTTACCAAACGTACATTTTTTTTTTTTTTTTTGGGTATTGTGACGAGAGAGGTGACCAATTTTAAATGCATATGGATTTCCACCAAAATATATGTAGTTCTTATAATTGGGTAGATGATTGGGTAGACCGGTCTTTGAAGTCCGGTACTTTGGTCAATGTCTTGGCATTGCTGATATCCTGTTTCACTATTTCAGTTTGCTGGTATAGGCTAACTATGTTCTTTCCGAAACTCCATCTACTGAGATTTTTGTTATTCAATATAACTGAAGTATATGTCTGTGTCAATACTTGTTTTAGGCATTCAAAGGATATTGCTGATTGTCACATTCGTGAGTAGATATTTATGGATCATTATGGTTTTAGATGACAATTAGCACTGTAAACATTACTTGTGGACGATTGTAAAAAACTATTGTACACGAATATCATAGAAATGCAAGAATCACAAGGTATTCTAGTGCCATTTCCTGTGAAATGAGGTTATGTGAGCACTGTACAACAGGAGACTATAGGCTGTCATTGTCAACATCGATACATTACAGATTTTGTTCTGTATTCACTTCCAAGAAGGAAAAAAAAAACTTGTCCTTGCATCAAACTTTATGAAGACACTTGAATTTGATTGTGTCCTTCGCAACTTTGGTATGGTGTTTCTGTTGGTAGATAATGTGGAGTCGTTTTGGCTGTGGCTGGAGTTGAAGGGTGGGTGTGGAACTGGGGTATTTAAGACGAAAAGGCACTATGGAAGCTGCAGCAGCTCCAGAAAGTTTGATTTCACAGACCTGAAAGGTGGAAGTAGCAACAATTCCAACAAGTTGGATCTCACGGACCTAACGTACGATTTCATGTGCATCTTTCTTCATGCACGAGTTCACTCTCCTTAGTGGTTTTAGTGGTATCCAGTGCTTTGTTTCATGTTGCCTTTCGTTTTGTCAGTCCCATGCATCACTGTCTTCATATTGTTCTATAATATATTTTAATAGGTGAGGAAGCTACTTTTGTAATGGGATAAATCTTTTTTTGGTTGATGGCTTTTTGGGGCTACAGAAAGTTATGTTTATTGATATATCTAATATTTAGTCCATTTATATGTGTATGGTATGTCAAGCAACATGGACTGAAAAGTTGATCTTCAACTTTGCTATTCAACTAATTCCCTCAATATGCATTCGCAATTTTATAATTTCCATCATTACGAAGAAGTGCAATTTTCCAGTCGTCCTCATACATGGTACCCTGTGGCACGGAAGAAAAGGCGCAAGGTCATTCTCCATGTAGGTCCTACTAACAGTGGCAAAACTCATTCCGCACTGAAGCAACTGGAGCTGAGTTTGTCAGGCAAGCTTTTCTATATGTTTCAAAGTACTTTGATTAGTGGAAAAATCACATATTGCCCACTATAGAAAGGCAGGTTTTCAAAGTACCTACCTAACTTTCTGAATTTTTAAAACAAGTTGGCACCACTTTGTATATAGTAAGAAGTTTCACTCTTTCAGCCAATTTTAACAGAGGTTATCATGTGGTTCTCATGCAAAAGCCATTTGCTGCAAGTACACATATGTGGATAACCAGTCTACGTCTAAAGCATGTGAGACTTTGTTTTGTTAGAATTGGAAATGTGATTGTTGACTTGTATGCAGGGAGTTGAGGGAGGCTTTTCAATTAAATTCTTAGATTTGCATAGGCAATGTGTTTATAGCCCTCCCTGTGGGTAGGGAATTTGTTGATTTACAAGATTGATATGTAGGCATTACTTGCAAATTTGCTCCAGATTTATTGTTTTTCTGAATAATTTTACAATCTTTAGGTGTATACTGTGGTCCCTTGAGGTTGTTGGCCTGGGAAGTGGCTACACGAATGAATAAAGCAAAAGTTCCTTGTGATTTGATTACGGGACAAGAGAGAGAGGAAATTGAAGGCGCAAAGCACAAGTCTATGACAGTTGAGATGGCTGATGTTACGGCAAACTATCAGTGTGCCGTTATTGACGAAATTCAGGCATGTTGTTGACTGGTTCATGAGACAGTTTTGCCGTGAAACGTGTAACTCCTGAAGTAAATTCACTAAAAGTGCAATAGATCGTGCACACGGTGGAATGTTGATTTAATGGATAATACATAAAATCAATTTAATATCTCATACCTGTGGCTATCAATAACATAAGAGAGCTAATTTAACTCAAATATGACTAGACATTGGAACCATCATGCATTTTGCGGTTGCCAAACGTCTATCGATCTTTTCACCTTTTGCCTCGGTATAAATTCATACCAAATCCACAGATATGTAGGCTTTGCTTCCTTTTCACCTTATGAGCTTTTTCTAGAATTCTAACTCTAGGAACTCATTTTCAGATGGTGGGATGTAAGACGAGGGGATATGCGTTTACACGAGCACTACTGGGACTTGCTGCTGATGAGCTCCATCTTTGTGGAGATTCAGCGGCAGTTGCTCTTGTTGAAGATATAGTGAAAGTGACAGGCGATGATCTTGAGGTACTTACATCTTTTCTTTTATATTTAAATGGGACCTTTTCTGCTCTAGCTTTTAATGGCAACTGAAGAAATATATTTCATATTAGTGATGCGAAATTGTCTAGTCAGTATGAAGAATGGGAGGCTTCGTAATATTTGATTGTCAGTGTCAATGGCTTCAAGAATAGCATTCATGGTGTCAATGGCTTCAAGAAAAGCTGACTTGCCTTTTACTGTGTTTCAACTCCCTAACTAACATATGCCAATAAACTGGATGTATGACTTAATGAGAGTTTGTGCATGACATCTCTTGGAATTTCATCATCGTATGATTCCAAGAAACACAATTACCTTTGTTGCTCAGGAAATAATATCATGGACATTCCATATAGCTGGTAATTGGTGTAGAATCTAGAAATCATACATCTCAATGACTTTTGCTTAAAAATAATTTCTTATGCAAAGAAATGTCCTGGTAACATAAATCTCCATTTGTAGCAATATATGACCTACCAATATGTTGATGTCATCTTGCTTTGCCCTGCTTGAGCATATTGCTTAATTGCTTTTTCTGCTTTCTGCTGTCTGTTAGATTCACCATTATGAGAGACTTTCACCTCTGGTCCCTCTGAAAGTCCCTTTGCAATCTTTTTCTGAAATACGAAAAGGCGATTGCATGGTCACCTTTTCCCGTCCTGGAATTTACCGATTAAAGGTTGTGAATCTCTTCCCTTTATATGTTTTCAGCTCCTGTTCATCTGGCTGTAATTTTCATTAAACTGAAATATCAATTCATTCCGTAACCTACCTTAAAGTGTAAGCATATCTTTTGTAATGTAGAAGCAAATTGAAAGAGGGGGAGAGCGTCGTTGTGCTGTTGTTTATGGTTCATTGCCACCTCAGACTCGAACAAGACAGGTAGTATTTTGCTCCTGTGAACTTTTGCCTGCTTTGAGAGGGCCAACTAGGCAACTGGAGTCCATTAAACATTAAAATGAAAAGAAAAGCTCATTTATCACTTGAGCAAATTGAATGATTGGTAGTCCTTTTATTTTTTCCTTTTCCTTAAAAGCATAAATGAGCTGTATTTGTTATTTTATTGAAATGCCGATTTTGCTATTCTAATATTTATATATTTATTGATTGGGTTTTCTTAACGAGTGCTTCAAGGGTACTAGTTAAGAATACTTCTAAAAATGATTATAACACGTACCTACTCACTTTGGTAATTGAGCAATAACACATTTCAACAAAGTTATCTACTTCAAACAAAAATATTTTTGTTTTCAAAGCACAATTAATGACTCTTAACAAGTCCCTCGAGGCACTCTTTAACATTTTCCTATTGATATAGAGTAACTAATGTCAATCTGAAGTTTTCCTCTCCACAAAATCTTTGTGAAGTTTTCCTCTCCACAAAATCTCTCATCAAATTTCATGATCAGTTGAATAAATATATCAATTAGCTCTTTTTACTAGTAAAACTATTGGGGTTTCAATTTGAAGTTCAAGCTCATGCTTCCTTAGAGGTTCACATATCGAGGTTCAGGAGCATGTCATTCCAAAAGCCACAAACAAGAAGATGATGAAATAAATGCATCTGTGGCAATTGATGCACTTCGTCAATTGCAGTGTTGTCAGAAATGGCTATGATGAGGCCTTGTATTAATATTCCCTGAGGACTGCTCCTGAAAATTTTATTCCAGTAAATGTAACTAATGTTTTGTTGGAGATATAGAACCTGCACAGGAATGGTCTTAATGATTATGTAAGGCATCTTTTTGTTACATGATAATCTTTTCTCTTTTTCTTTTTGCCAGAGCTCTAAGTTGCATTTTGTGGCTTTATAATTCTGATCTCTATTAGAGCATGCATATTCATGTGCTTTGAAAGCATTGGATAATTGAGATGTTCTGAAGCATTTTTATTAGGACTGCAGGCAACCATGTTCAATGATGCAGATAGCAAATTTGATGTTCTTGTTGCTAGTGATGCCATTGGAATGGGTCTCAATCTGCAAATTTCCAGGCTGATATTTTCATCAATGACAAAATTTGATGGTGTCGAGTTTCGTAAGCTAACTGTACCAGAGATTAAGCAAATTGCAGGTACGTATGTTTTCATGTCGGCAAAATAACGACATCATCTGTTAGTGTTGTATGCTTTGCATCTACTTGAGGGTTCATATATGTGCAATTTTTTTCACCCTTATCGCATGCCAAAATTCTGCTTGCTTTTGTTTCTACTTTTTTCCCTTGTTTGAAGTCTATTTATGAAATGGTTTTCAATGATCAGGTGTTGATATGTTGCTATTTAGATGGGTTGTGATGGCTGAATGTTGTTTCACTGGGAAAACACACCCCAACATGCAAGCCAAACCTAGATGTTTGATAAGTTCACTGAAAAAGCCTGTGCACTGCAGATGTTTAATTTTTAACCAATTAGAAAAAGTTCATCTACAAAGCACAAAGCTGCCAGTACCCATCAACATAACATTATTTGCATGATGGTTTCATCAAATCTGTCCTAAAAAATATCAAAAGATAAACAGGTCATCGGATCTAATGGAATTTTTATGCTTCAATAGCCTATGTAGATATTGGATTTATTGTATGAAGTCATGTGGTGGACAGGGTTATATGAATCATATAGATGGAGTTTTTTGGTTGATCGGTTTAGAATCTGAGGCTCACCACGTCCAGATGAGCCTAATATTGTCAGAAACTGTTAATTTATGGGTTGCTTCTCCTACTTCTTTTTAGCCATATCATTGTCCACTAAGGAAATTAGGCTTCAGAAATATGTCATTGAAAATTTTTAGCCTTATGGGTTGTGCGCCAAAAGCCATACCTTGCTCCAGTTCTTGCTTAAAGGTCACTATAAATGGTTTACTTGGGCTATTGGTCACAAGGAGTGTGTGCTTTATAAGTTTCAAGTAGTCAACTTATTCATGTGAATGGGGGTAATAACACTGTAAACTGTAGTATATTCTCCTGGTGACAGCTGCTTGTCAAATGCATGCTTCAATATGTCATGTCTGTACATCAATGTGCAAACTCTAATGTGATTTTGTTATTGATTGCTAATCACTGAAACATTTTGGGAGTGATGCTCTATATAAACCGTCTGTAAATTGGCTTTAACGTAGGGAGGGCCGGCAGGTATGGATCAAAATATCCTGTCGGTGAGGTGACTTGTGTTGACGAAGAGGATTTACCTTTGCTTCACGCAGCTCTGAATGCCCCATCTCCTACTCTAGAGGTGACCTTTCAATGCTTGTAGAGATTGTAACTATAATTTCTACATGCTTCATGTGGTTTCTAGGGTCAATTATAGTCCAACCAGAATTCATGGATATTCTAACCTACTTATTTTCCCTCATGTTATATTTTGCAGCATGCAGGATTATTCCCAACCTTTGATCTTTTAATGATGTACTCTCATTTAAACCCACAATTTGGTTTTCGGCAGATTTTGGTAGGTTGATTCTTCGCTAAATTTGGTTCTAGATGTTCTGCCTGCTAGTTAATTAAATCCTTCTATTGCCTTCCTTTGGTACTGATGTCAAGTTTCTCATTTTAACCTTTTGCATTAATGTTTCTCTCCCAAGGCAAGGCAAGGCAAGACAATGAATAACCTACTCCTGTCTAGTCGTAACTAATTTAAGGCTACTTGGGTCCTTGAGGGCACTTTTTTCTTTTTTCCCTGTCCCCCATGTCCATTTTCAGCTGCACGGACCCCCACAAAGGGCAAGAGAATCGAGTGATTTACATGGGGCTATCCTTATCTATATTTACATATCATGATGTCCTTTCCTATAATCTGAAATCATTGATAGTTGATTGGATAACGATGCTAATCTAGTAATATGAAATGTATTACAAGCTGAAATGATAGAATCCTTCAGGGACTGCTTATACATTGTGATTAAAAAAAGAATTGCCTCGAAATTAGAAAATGATTATGCTCACAAGTTGAAATAAATCATCTCTTATGCTCTGGACTGCGTGACATCAAATTATCAAGAGAGCGGAGAGAAAGATAAGTGGTACTAATGAGCATCATGGCGGATATTACACAAGTAACAGATTACTTTACCCCTTCATGATTTTGGTTGTGTAGTGGGTAGATACAAATTGTAATTTCCTTCAAATTAACTTAGATGTGGCGAAATACAGGGCACACATGATTAGTACCAGTCTAGTCCTGTTATAGCCTGCAGTGCAGGGCTAGTAACAGTTAATGCTATCAAAAAAGGTTGATGGTCAATCCTTAGAAAAACTGTCAGCGCTGTTACATTTCTGTTTTGTCTTTAACATGGCAATCCATGGGATGTAAATCTTTTTCATTCCCTTTCTTTTCCATTCCTTTTCAACTTTTGAATTTTTCTTCAAACATCCTCAACAGGAGCATTTTGTAGAGAATGCCAAGCTATCTGAAAACTACTTCATTGCTGACTGCGAAGATATGTTGGTATGTTTTCCCTTTGTCCTCATCTATAGAAAAGTAGGTGGTCTGGCAGGATAAACTGGTTCTCTTAGCCTGTTAAGATTGACCTTGTGATTGATTTAAACCTTGTTTCAATACATATCAGAAAGTGGCCGCTATTGTTGATGAGTTGCCCCTCACTTTGCATGACAAGTACCTTTTTTGTCTCAGGTAATACTGTTCACCAGTAGAGTTGCCTTCAGTCATGTTTTGACCTATTTTGTCATAATGGAGTTACCTATAAAGAGATGCTTCCTCTCCCTTTTTGCTGATGCATGTATGCAAGTGCACAAGCACACGATTAAGAGGGAAAACCCACTCCATCAAAGTTTCATTTACCTACCAGTAAAAACTGGTCTGCATGAAATTTTGGCCATGGCCATGTGAATTGTATCGCAGTAGTTCAATGTTGCTAATTCATGAGGTTTGAATTCATTAGCACATGTATTTTGCAGTCCAGTTGACATTCACGATGACATCTCCACCCAAGGTCTTATACAGGTTAGATGAATGGTTAAAATCCTGTTGATCTTTCGCAAATATTTATGGCTATTCCAAATCAGAGAACTAAGATGCTCAATATTTTGGTAAACTAGTTTGCACAGAACTATGCGAAGAGAGGCATGGTTCACCTCCGAGAAATATTTACTCCGGGGACACTTCAGGTGCCAAAAACGCATACAGCAATGAAGGAACTTGAATCAATTCACAAGGTTAGAATATTCGCTTGCTCATCTGAATGTCATACGATGTGAGTTTCTGCTGGTTAAGATGTTTCATCTCTTTTAGATTGAAAACAGTTCTATTCTAGTTTGTTTAGATAAATCAAAGTTTTTGTAGGGTCTGAAATGAGAATAGAGCAGACAGGAGAATTCTGTTAGTGTGAACTTGTAACTACATCTATTCAATCTAAGGTTATCAATTTAATTGTCCTTTTTTTTGTTGGTATTTTTACAAGTGATAAATTAGGAATTAATCCTAGAAAGTCAGTAAGACTAACTCATAGGCTTGAGCAACAGAGTGAGTGGATATAGAGGGTCAAGGAACGCCAAAAGGGGAGGTCTAGATGGCAAAGTTATCATTTTAAATAAAGCTTTGGAAGTAGTGTAAAAAATCATTCCCTTCTAGAATTTGCGCCTGTAAGGTGAAGGTGTCCATACTCAGCAGCTTCAGGACAATGTGCAAACTGAATTTCACTACAAAAAAGCTGGATGAGTCAAAATTGTACCTTTCTATTATTTGCTTCTGTGAGTATCCAGAAAACAAGCTGCTTAGTGCTTGTGCTTTTGTTCCAGAGGCTGGTTGATCAGATGATCAAAGGAAGTTGTAGGCGAATTTTGACCCTAGATGACAAAGAAAGGCGACATGATGTTGCTGTGATGTTTGGAGAAAGTGAGCTAAGCAGAAAATAAGACAAATTACTAAAGGATCTCTAATTTATTCAAGATGGAACCAAGAATATTTGCTTTTAGGTTGTCTAATTGGCTATTTATGTTTCACTACTCCCACTGCTTCTGTGGAAGCACCAAACAAAAGAAGGTGGACGTAATTAAACTATGTGAAGAACCATGATATTTGAAGCTGCATGTTTCTTCAAACCATGCATTCTAACTTATTTAGTTTTAGCTAAAAGCTTTCATCTTCCTTTCTTGGAAATGAATGATAGGTCTTGGAGCTGTATGTTTGGTTGAGTTTCCGAATGGAGGATTCATTCCCTGACTCTGAGCTGGCAGCTTCCCAGAAGGCTATCTGTGGCCTGTAAGTAGCCCTGGGCTTCAAGTGGCTTATGGGTTTGGGTTTGGGTTTGGCTTGACTTTTTTTAATCTTCATCGCCCCTCCAAAAATGTAGGTTGATCGAGGAGTTCCTGGAGAAATATGGGTTGCAGATGCCAAGGGGAAAAAGGTTGCCATTGCGCAAGAGCTCTAGTTCTATACTCCAGTAAGATGATGTACTTTATATTGGATTACCACAGTTCGCTCAATCCTTGGGCATAGATGCCTGATGGAAGGTGGACTGGCAAGAGATCGATGTGTCCTGTAAGACGCCTTAATCCCATCCCACCAGCCTGGTAGAATAAACCTGCCGAGGACTGAAGAAAATGAAAAGAACCTTGGAGATCTCTGACCGTCTCCCCACCCCCACAGACACACCACAACAAAAGATTAGATTAGGACCACCCTGCAATCAAACATTACACTGTACACTCAGACATTACATCCAGTCCAACAATGTGTTTCTATAGTTGTTTCCTTGGGAACTCTTTTTGCAATCCAGTGCACGTCATTCCTTAATTGTAAGTTGAGTTACAATGTAATTACTGCTGATAACGGTTCTTTCAATTAACAATGATATTCCTCATGTCAGAAAAATGTTCTTGATTGCATGCGCAGAAACTTCTATCTGTGTGCTTGTGCATGTCTGCACCGAGGCGTCCTGTGTATCAATGTCAAGATGGTGTAAGCTTGCTTGCGCCTGCATGCGGCCATCCACAAGTGTAAGACGCAGGTGACTTTGTGGGCACTCACGCGTGCATATCATTGTGTTAAGAAAATACTAGGCAGGACCAACGAAATAGCTGTTGCCTTGTAGTCAGGAGACCGCCCTCACTAGACTGAAGTGACGACCCCTTGTTGATGGAGGCACGGAAGATGCATAAGGACAGGAAGATAATTAGTATTTCTTTAACTCCTATATTGTAGGTAAAATGAAGTTCGAAGCCGTATGATCTTGCTTTGGCATGTACAAAGAGATGCGTCAATCAAATTATACCTGATAAGTGCAAACACATCTCTATACTTAACCGCAGAATTAGTCGGATACAAGGCATTAAATACATGGATACGAGCAATGGGTTTCAGACGACAGAACAGCACTTACAGTAAGAAAGAACAGAAACCATCAAAGAAAGCAACATATTTAGATATTCTTGCTAAGCACTGGTGTCAACTGAACTAGCCCTCAAATCTGCATTTCGATCTGCACAACCCTCAAAAAAGGTTGGGATTAAGACACGTTGGAGAATAATAACGATCCATGGACTATAACAGCATGGTACAAATAGTAACAGAAGCTGGTTGGGTCTGACAACAAGCAGATTGGTTTATAATGGTTCTTGTTACTGATTCCGTCACTCTGCATACATCTAGACTCCGGCCAATAAATAACAGAAAACGCAGATTTGTGGAACCCATTTTTCACAATGGCTAATCGCGTCACTCCGCATGTATCTAGACTCCGGCCAATAAATAACATAAAACGTAGATTAGAGATACCCACTTTTTCGCAATGGCTATCCGTGTCACTCTGCATATATCTAATAAATAACAGAAAACGCAGATTAGTGACACCAATTTTTTTGCAATGGTTATTCGCATTTCATTTAAATCATCACATCTCAAAAGCTGACTTATTTATGTCACATTAAATTTAACAAGCTGTAGAAAAGGGTGTTGAGGGATCAAAACCCTTCACCGTTAGAATAAATCTCCGCAAAACTGTAGCCCTTCATCGGCTTACTCGGGTAGTCCAACTGTCCAACGGCACCCCCACTCATCCCAAATCACGTCGATAGAGCTGGAATTCTCAGTGCTCCATGTCTTTCATTGAGATTTCCCAAAAATCATCATGGAAAGTGCAATCCGTTTCACTTCCTATGGTAATTCATTTGGTGGATTCCTGTTGACTCGATTATCCAGACCAAATTCTCTAAGAATGCCATGGTGGTTGAAAAATATCTTTCATTTTTTGTCCTACCAAAAATCACCGCAGGAACAAAACCCTTCTTTGAAAAAGTGAAACCGGTTATTATCTCTTATGCTGATTTCCCGATCATATACTTTTGACACTAGTTTAGCATATGTGTGGCAATCAGAACATATTCTCAGATTCTTCACAACCCGGACTGGCATCTTCTGACCTGTGCTAATAAGTGTGTAAGCTATGGCCAGCTTCTCACTGTGTCGACTCAGCAAAAACTTCTTCTCATGGTCATCCACATCAAGCAGAACATTTCTCAGATCAGGAACATGACCTGCATCCCGTAGTTTGCAGTTTATTTCATCCAGCATCTGGGCAATGCGGCTCATTTCCGGGTGAGATTCATCTCCTGAGGAAAACTGATGAACTACTCCATTTACCTCTGTGGAGCTCGACCCCGGAACCTTGTGCATCCCTCTCTCTTTCATTTTTAGCCTCACTTTTGCTACTTCTGACCATTTTCCCTCGGACGCATATATGTTTGACAAAACCACTGGGATCCCAGTCCTATCTGATGTTAATTCAGGAATTCTGTTGGCAGCATAAGCTGCAATCTCCACATTCTTGTGAGTCCGGCATGATGATAGAAGTGAACCCCAGATAATGTCATTGGGTTCAATTGGCATGCTCTTTATGAAGTCTAGTGCTTCCTCCAACAGTCCAGCTCGGCCAAGCAAATCAACCACGCATCCATAATGAACCACCTTAGGTGAAATACCATATACCTCCTCCATGGACTGGAAAAGTCGGCGGCCTTGTTCAACTAATCTGCTGTGGCTGCATGCTGTAAGGAGTCCGACAAATGTCACATCATCGGGTTCAACTCCTTGAGTAAGCATCTCCTTGAACAGCTCTAGTGCTTGTTTGCCGTTTCCTTCCGTGGCCATCGCACAGATTATTGCAGTCCAAGATGACACATCCCTTTTCTCCATCTTCTCAAATATTTGCACTGCCATCTTTGGATCACCGCACCGACCAAACATGTCTACAAAGGCTGTGTCAAGGAGCATATCACGTTCAATAGCATTTTCTTCTGTGTAATGATAAATCCACTTTGCAAGACCTAGAGAACCTAAATTTCCACAGGCAGATGCAACACTGACTATTGTCACTCTATCTGCTTTTATTCCCTCCCTCTGCATCATCCGGAAAAACTCAATTGCTTCCTCAAATAAACTCTCCTGAACTAAACCACCAATCATGATGTTCCAAGATACCAGATCTCTTTCAGGCATCTCATCAAAGATCTCCCTAGTTGATCTCACATCACCGATTTTAACATAACCTGCAAGTAGTGAATTCCACGACACAACAGTTTTATTTGACATAGAATTGAAAATTGTGCAGGCTAGTCCTGGTTTGCCACATTTCATGTACATGTCGATCATTGCATTGTTAATGTTATCGTCTTTTTCTTGTAATCCATTTCTCAAAATGTAACCATGGCAAGCCTTCCCAAAGAAGAGTTCATTTAAAGCGGCACTCGCCGAGATTGTGGACAACATTGTTACCCTATCTGGTTGTGGTCCCTGTTCCAGCATTTCATCCAGGACAGCTAATGCTTCCCTTGCCATTCCTCTTTTGACATAGTGCGACATGATTGTGTTATACAAGACCAAATTCCTCTCAACACAACCGTCAAAAATCCGCTTTGCAGTAACAAAAGCTCCACATTTCATGTACATGTCAACAAGAGCACTCACCATATGACCATTAGGCTCAATATCTAAATTGCCGATATAAGAATGAACCCGCTCGCCTAATTTAAGATCCTGCAACTTGGCACATGCAGCAATCACGCACACCATCGTAACTGAGTTGGGCACTGCACCTGCCTCCACCATATCAAAGAATAATGAAACCGCCTCCTTCGGACAGTCCCTCCGGGAGTAACCACAAATCAAACTGGTCCAGGAAACGACATTCCTCTCAGGCATTTTATCAAACAACCTGCGGCCATCAACAACATCCCCGCATTCAAAGTGAAAATGAATCAAGGTGTTCGCCACAAACATATCCTCCGCAAATCCCATCTTCACTATCGCCCCGTGAACTTGGACCCCCTCGCGAAACCACGAAACCTTCGTGCAAGCGCTCAACAGGAACGGGAAAGTGTATTTGTCCGGCATCACGCCCATCTCCAACATCCGAACGAACACCAAGATGGCCCTCTCCCCCATCCCGGCGAAAGAGCAAGCTCTGATCAAAGAATTGCACACGAACAACGACCCGGCGACGCACTCGTCCTCCTTCCACCCTTCAAACACCCTGAGCGCGTAGTCCAGGCTCTCGGGCGTGCCCACCTCGGCGCACTTGGCGATGAGCTCGTTATTGTGGGTCGGGCCTTTCTTGGCGACGCAGCAGTGCAATTGCTTGATCTCCTTCAGGTCCCCGCCGCCGCCGCCGCTCCTGAGGAAGGCGCTCGGGGCGGCCGCGTCGTCCGCGACGGTGGAGAGCCCATTGAGGTTGGAGACGGCCGGCGAGTCCCGGACGGCCGAGACGGGGGAGACGAGCAGAGGGTGGCGAGGCTTGAGAGAGCCATGGCCGCTTGACGTCGAAAGCGGGGGCCGACGACTGTATAAAAACGCGAACTTTAAGGTCCCGGCGCCGCGGCCCGTGGCCGTAAACTGCCGGGGCCGGTTACGTGCTCCGTCCCGCCGCCGGAACTTCGCCGCGACGCTCTCCCCGAGACGGCCTTTGTCTCCTCCGGTGCGGCTCGAACGAGGCGGCGGCCGGCAAGTCCCGGCGAGGTTGCAGAGGCGGCGGCGGCCGGCGAGGACGATGAGTGAGCAGTCCGAGAACTCTCTTTACTGGCAACTGAACTTTCAACAGTTACACGAGAATTTCTCCTTTTATTTTCCATTTTGACCTAGCATATTGATTTTTTTTTTCAAGGTTTAAATTATAATTTAATTTATAATTATCCGACCCAAAGAATAAAGTTTAAGTTATAATTTTTTTTCTTCATTATTTTAGTCGATTCGCTATTTTTTTTTTTCCAGAATGGGAAAAGACAAACTGAAGCCGTAATTAATAAAGGAAAGTGAGAAATAATGGACTGGCCTTGGGATAATCATTATAATTAATATAATAATCAGCAACATGAAACCACAATGATGATATGGTTGACTTGCCGAAAACATTTTAATATTATCCCACGGATTTAAAATTATCATAGGAGTATCTCGAAATTTTCGAATTTACTTTTCCTTTATATCCTCTAGTAGCGGTTCGCAGTTTATAAGAGACCATGGCCATAGTTTGGTTATGCAACTTTGGCATTTTCGGCACAACTCAGGTGGAGTTTTGTATGTCGCCGTATCGGTTGAAATCCCGGAGGATACATCCATATCGCCTTGAAAGTTAATTGAACTTTTCAATAATTTTCCCTTTCTATCATTTCTCTAGTAGACTCGATTTAATGAACAAAGTCGTGTGCCTTAAATCTAGAGCCTATTTGGTAACACTCCCGAGAATTACTAATTATGTTCTTTTTTGTTCCCCTATAATCAAGTCCAATTTTTTGTTTTCTCTTCTCTTTTCTTCTCTATTCTCCACTTTTCTATTCTCTTGGACAAAAAAAACAGTACATTTTTTGTTAAATCCGTGTGTTAAATTTTTTTGTTCCCGATAATAGATTTGGAATAGAATTAGAAAGTAGAAAAAGTTATTTCTTGTTTTTATGAACAATTCCTATAATTAAGTCTAATTTTTCCTTTTTATCTTTTTATTTATTACTCTTATTCTCTTTATACTTGGTTTTTATTTACTATATAATAAAAATTGATTAGTTAATATTTTTATTACTTTAAAAATATAATTAATCTGGTTTATGAAAATTCAATATCAAATTTATTTTAATCTAAAAAGGTAATTAAAAAAGTTGGAGCATTTTACCAACCCTATTCTAGAATCGAAATTTTATTTGTTACCAAACGCGTTTTTTTACTCGATGATGCCGAGCCACAATGAGGCTCGAATTCACCTTGGCTTCTTCTCTCTTTTGGCAAGCTCCAAGCTCATCGCCCCGGATGCCGAGCCAGATGAGGTTGGGCTCACCAGAGGTTGGGCCTCCAAGGGAGGCTAACCTTGCACCTCCTAGGTGAGGTGGAGCCTCATAGTGGCCAGTGAGCCTCCGGCGAGCTCATTGGTCCTCGCCCTAACCTGGTGAGGCTTTCGGTGAGCTCGCCACACCTTGCTCGGCCAGTCATTAGCTATTGCCCTAGTCGGTGACCGGTCATAAAGAAAGAGGAAGAAGAAGAGAAAGAGAAAAATATAATAGAAGTATTAAAAAATTAAAAGAAACAAAAAAAAAATCCTACTAAATGCATTTCTATCCCCAAAATAAAAATTTTGTATATTTTCCAAGTGCTTTTTTCTATTTAGAAATTGTTTCCGAGAACAAAATCATAAAATATCATTTTTAATCAAAAATTGTTCTCAATAACAAAATCATTACCAGACACGTCTTTAATGTTGAACTTTTTCTTATGGTGATTTTGAGAGGAACTCTTTATGGAGTTTAGAGGTATTGACTACGGAATGGAAGATAACTTCAAATGTAGCTTCCATAATCGATCCAAGAAGTGAACTCGCCATTATTGTGATTAGAGTTTTCATATCCTAGTAAGGGGATCGTTGGAATTTTCATGCCACACCACCACAATCTACAGCCGCTGATGGTCACCCCAACCTCTCGATTGTCAGTGATAGTCGTGGCACCGCCTCTTGTCGATGGCAGATGCACAACCAAAAGAGGGGAGCCAAAGTGGTTGCGATGGCATGGGGTAGCCGCTTTGTGAAAAAACGTAGATGGACTTTTCCAACATTTAAAGAAAAGAAAATATAACGACCATTTTGGATCTCTTTCCTAGTTAAAATTTTGTAATTATCGGCTAGAATGATGTGACTATGTCCACAAATAGTAAAGCCCATAAGGTGAATGATGAACCATTTTATAAATGGATTTTACTAAAAAATGTTTTTGGATATTAGTCATGCAACAAAGTAATGAGTAGTTCTTCAATAATGATCAATGAACCTTTCTCTTTCTAAATCCTAGATGAGGGTTTCCGCTCTGTTCTTTTGAAGCCGCCACCTTTATGCAATGCTAGCGCTCAACCTTTCTCTTACTAAATCCTAGATGAGGGTTTCCTCTCTTATATTTTGAAGCCGCCACCTTTCTACAATGCCATCTTTAGCTCTCTCTCTCTTTCTCTCTCCCAGCTTTATGTAGTGCTAGCGCTCAACCTCTCTCTTTCTAAATCCTAGATGAGGGTTTCCTCTATTTGAACTCCCTCTCTCTCTCTCTCTCTCTCTCTCTCTCTGTTTTATGTAGTGCTAGCGCTCAACCTCTCTCTTTCTAAGTCCTAGATGAGGGTTTCCTCTATTTGAGCTCTCTCTCTCTCTCTCTCTCTCTCTCTCTCTCTCTCTCTCTCTCGTGCCGGTGCTCAACCTTTCTCTTTATAAATCCTAGATGAGGGTTTCCTCTCTTTTCTTTTGAAGCCGCCACCTTTCTGCAATGCCATCTTTGAGCTCTCTCTCTCTCTCTCTCTCTCTCTCTCTCTCTCTCTCTCTCTCTCTCTCTCTCTCTCTCTCTCTCTCTCTCTGCCACCTTTATGTAGTGCTAGCGCTCAATCTCTCTCTTTCTAAATCCTAGATGAGGGTTTCCTCTCTCTCTCTCTCTCTCTCTCTCTCTCTCTCTCTCTGACGCTCAACCTCTTTATAAATCCCAGGATTTTCCTCTCTTTTCTTTTGAAGCCACCTTTCTGCAATGCCATCTTTGAGCTCTCTTTTCTCTCTCTTATCCCCCTTTTTGAAGCTTTCTGTCTTTTTTCTCTCTTAATTTGTTGTGGAAGTTTGTGTGTGAATAAATTTCCATAATTGATTTTGGGTGAAATGGAGACTAGTTCTGGCATTTGTTCTATGATGACCTAATCCTTGGGGGCAGGAGTGATCATCAAAGCTAGAGGGGGGGCTTGGACAAGGAGTGGCTCTAACTCGAGGATGACGATGAGGTAAGAATCTCACATTACCTGAGTATGGTGAGGTGAAGTATTATATATGTGATGACACTTGTCTTAACTTGTAATGAGGTATTTTTTTAGGCAAACCACAAAAGAACAAAGCTATGTGGGCTCCAACCCAAAGCAAACAATAGCATTATGAGCAAAACTTGGGCTTAACATTGTAATATCACAGCCAATAGTCTAGTAAAAAATGTGTGGTTTAGGGATGAATCAAGTGAATCTAGTGGGCTCGTAATGACTTAGTCCTAAAGGACGGGAGTGATGGGCTTGGACAAGGAGTGGCTTTGACTCTAGAATGATGATGAGGCATAAACGAATGGAATTCCACATCGCTTGAGTGTGGTGAGGTAAAATGTCATATATGTGATGACACTTGTCCTAACTTATAATGAGGTTGTAATGAGGCATTTTTTAGGCGAAGCTAAAAAAAAAAAAAAACAAAACTTCGCCTAAAGTAAAAAAAAAACAGACGAGTTCCGGCCTAAAATAGACTATCATTTTGAACTCCGCAAAAGACATTTAATCAACAGTTATCGAAGAGGGTGTTCATAATGTGGCTTCACAACTTTTATCGAAATTAGGCCGCTCTTTTCCTCTAACTTTAGATTTAAGTCCAAGTTTTGGGGGCTTTACTCCCTCAAACTAAATCTAATATAGATTTGGGAGCTCATTACATGTATTTGATCTATGTTCTTTCAACATTTTGATGTTAGTGTTTCTGCATGGCAATGGTGATAAGGACCTTAAACTTAGACGCGTGCGCACACACCACAAACCTTTGTAAATGGAGTTGGAGATCCTGACGTATGTTCATTATTGAATTTGGTGATCATCCGCCAATCATTTACAATGTCAAATTTCTTCTTGAGGGATGAGAGTATGTTCATAATTGCAAACTATGCTTTGTTATTTGCTTTTTGGCTTTTGATTTGTTTTGCAGTTATTTAGGATTTACTTTGATGTATCTCTTGAGTATTATTTTGATATATAAATGTCATATGTTTTTCGACCAAAAAGTAATGACCAATTTTAAATAGAACTAATCACTAACATGTAAGATCATTTTATATGAAACATGAAAATTGAAACTAATCCTGATTACATATCGTTGTACCTCCTCGAGAAATAAGTATTTCTAATCAAAGGCATGGATTGAGAAATTTTCACCTTTTACTTTTCTTTAATCTAAATCTTGCAAGGGAGTATCTACTTTTGATTACCTTTGTTTTGCAGTTATCTGCATTTGCTTTGAAGTAATATTCTAAAAAATAAATGGAATATTTCTTGTGAAAAAAAAAAAGAAGAAGAAGAAGAAGAAGCTCCAAGTGTCTTAAAATTCGTATTGTCGTTCACCTTAAATAATTCTCATAAATTTTTGAAATATAGTCATATTTTAAAATTTTAAAGAAAGCATAAAATTGTTTATTGCTTTTTAAAAATCACAAACAAAGGGCCCCTAAGAATAGCTCTAATGGTAATTTCTGACAATCTTTGCCTAAGAAAAGCACGCTATTTAAAAAAATTGTTAGATATCATGAATAAAATTGATTTAGTCTGGACGGCCACATCAGAGCACCAAGCTCAAGAAAGATATTGTTTGTTTCGAGTTCCACATCACCCGTTCGACATAAATTATGTCTCTAGTTTTATTAGTTCACATTTAAAAGATTAAGTAAAGCATTTTTTTATAGTTATAATGTTATTCAATAGAAGTAACAATATGAAGAAATTATATAAAAACTTATGGAAAATATTTGCTAAATGTCATAATATGATGGAAAATTTCCAAATTTAAGTATTAAAAAGTGTGAGAGTTAGAATAAAATTATGAGTTTACGAATTCGTACATGGACATAATATTCGTAAAATTATTCATCAATGATATTCAGAGGAGAAAAAATGATGGGGACTCACCGTAATATACGAGGGATCCAAATTCTTTATCTACCGACTTCTTTCCTTGGAACAGTGGGGGTTTGTCCTAGGCACGTTTAAGTCCCTGCTCACTGTAATATACAAGGGATCCAAACTCCTACCTACTTCGTTTGACCCCTTGACCTAATGTTTTGGCAAGCAAGCGAGAGAGAAGGCAAGTGAAAGCTGCTTTATAATAAATCATGAATTTTTTGACGGAGATTACATTGTTTTCCCTAGGGGCGAGTATAGTTTTAGAGTAAAATTTAAGGCCGAAGAACCGGACCAGTGAGAATCTATTCGGTTCAAAGTCTTAGGGTATGTGGAATAGATTCGAGGTTTTACAAATTGGAAATTTATAAGTTTGAGATTCTACATCCTGAAACAAGTTTTGTGTTTTTTTTTTTTTTTTAAGTCTATGTTTTCTTGTAATTCTGTGATATTTCATGACCTCCAATAATGATTGTATAATCTAGAATTAATAATCTAAACTTTAATTTTATGACTAAAACTTTTACTTTGTTAATGTTTTATATTTTTTGTGTGTCTAAATATAAATTGTAGTTAGTGGATTGTAATAACAAGTGATAGTCATTAAAGATGATAATTCATTATAATCGTTATATTAATAATATAAGTGAAACATAGATAGATCTTAGAATCAATGCTAGAATTTATAACAGGATGGATTTTTGGTTCCAAGATATGTATAATATATTTCATATTTTAAAAATGAAAAAATTTGTTTCAACTAATAGGTTTTAAATTTCATATAAAACATGTTCAGAATTTAGAACTGCTAATCTCTAGTTTTCACTTTTATCACTTCAAGAGAAATTCTGTGATAAAGGAATCGTTTCTTTGTGCAGGAGGATCTCAAGGGAAGACTGCTATTTGCCTAGTGACCCAGTTGGGGCACTTCCTTACATATCCTCCCCTCACATGTTCGCAAACTGCGGAATTCGACGAGGCAGAACAAATTTGCACACTCCAGAATTTCCCCAAACGGGACAAACAACACGAAATGATTTCAATGAGATTGAAATTTGTACATACGAAGTTAAGCCATTCTAGCTCACTGTCAGATGTCCGTGCTGAGGGATTCGGTTTCGGAAGATCGCTAGATCGAACGAGTAAGTCATATTCAGCGTCGGGTTCATGTCATTTTGGTCTCACCAGATGTCATAAAGAGATACTCCATTGAATCAATTTGCATACTAAACCTAAACAAGCCCTTCATCCGCTAAGTAAGTATATGCCAGTTTCGCCTGCTCTTCCGCTCATTGCCGCTTGAACTCCATTTTACTTACTGGTATCGCTGCTGCACCATAGCAGCCCCCTACATGGAAATTATCGAGTTAACCTCGAGAAAAGTTCCTCTAAATAATTCTTTTTGGTCCCACCCTCTCCTCTTTTATGTACATATATATGGAGTGCTCGTGAGGATCAAACCCTGGATCTGATACTCTCCGGCCCCACCCCAATCCCCTTACCAGCAAGGCTGCATATGCCTGTCGGCCTCTATATAACACAACAAGCTATCTTTATACAACAAAATAAGATTTGACACAAAATGAACAAGAATAACCCTGTTGTTTAGCTTAGAATCTAAGCAAGAAGAAAGCATTTTCCACGGGACTAGAAGAATGATTCACTCCATTAAATAACCTAAATAGGAAAGAGCAATAAAACTTAACCCAGTTTTAGCTCTCTAAAAAGCACTACTGATCAATCCCCTTTCGACCTAATTCAACTAAACTACAAATAGTTAATGTAGTAATGACCTAACCAACACTAAAAAGAGAATGGCATCTTTCACAACTCCACCTTTTTCAATTCTCTGAAATTGAAGGGGGGGAAAAAAATCAAGGACCACGAACTGGACGGAAACAGAAGCAACCGCTGCGAGCCTGATCTTCGGGAATCATCCCTCCGCCTTTGCTGGTGTCGATTGCCTCCAACAAATGGACCACCTCATCCATTTCCAGACGTTTGTCTGGGTTTGCATCCCAACATCTGCGCATGATGTTTGCCAGAGCGCCAGGGCAGCATCGAGGAATTTCAGGTCGCAAGTTCTATTAGACACAAAACCAAAAGCAAAATAAATCATATGCTGTGGATTGAATTAAAATGCACAGAAACTAAAAGACTTGCCATTTTATGTACGATGCTGAGCTCAAACCACAAAATCAAATGACAGCTAAACAGCTTATCCAAAAGATTTCACTTGTCAACACACACACCCACACACACACACACATTTATTGAACATGAAGAAAGAGTGCAAATGTTGAAATTCTAAAGAACCAACCTGCAGAACCACTGCAGATGAGACATCGGCAAAACTTAGATTCGGATATGGCATATCACAACAGTAAATTTCCCATAAACATATGCCGAAGCTGTAGACATCACAACTCCGATTATATGGCTTGCCATCAAGAACCTACAACAGGTATAACATATCACTCATCGATAAGTTTTATGTCAGCAATGCCAAGTGCAATGTTAGTTGTCTTGTAAAGTTTCAACAAAATTTGATGAAGTAAATACCTCAGGAGCCATATAACCAAGGGTGCCAGTTTCACCGGTCATATCTCCTGGATTTTGAGCTTCAACACGTGCAACTCCAAAATCAGCGATTTTCAGATTCCTCCTAGAATCTAGCAACATGTTTTCTGTCTTGACATCTCGATGCACGATCTTCTTTGAATGAAGATAGCTCAAACTGCAAACCAGCATTTTTATAAACTCATTTCTCAAGAGTCCCTTTTTTAACGATGGTCCAAACAAGGTTTGATGGGAAAGAATGTTAATAGTCAGCCCTTGGACAGACCTCTATTTTGATATTTTTGAAGCATGAAGGATGAAAAAGAATGCCGACACTCACCCTCTTGAGAGATCTAAAGCCAGCTGGATGACATCCTTGAAGGGAAGTTTCTTGCGGCTGTTCCGTATCAGGAATTGTTTTAGAGTCCCTCCTTGTAGATACTCCACAACAACACAACATGCTCTAGTTGGATGAGATTCAGAAGCTTCACCAGAACCGGGCTTTGTGGGGATTTTAAGATTCGCAGTTCCCATAGAAGCCCCAACAAACTGCATCCAATGTAGCAATTATTACAATCATTTAAAGCAACAGAATAGATTAGATTTTCAAATGCATCATGGTAAACAGGTATGTGAAACATAGGCCTTTGCAACATCATCTCTTCATTCAGTCTGATGTCACCAGAATTATTTTGTAAAATGAAAGATACAAGGTAAAAGGCTAAGAGTTATGTACTTTTGTCACATTAGCATGGTCAAGCTTGTGCCAAACAGCAACCTCTTGCTGAAACGATGCCCGCAAGGCAGCAGTTTCAGCTGCTGTGTTAAGACCATCCTCGCCCCAGTCCAACAACTTCACTACGACACCCAAAACGGCATAGTGGTAAGGGAAAAGGACTCATATGATCATATAATACTTAAATCAATCACCATAGCTCAAAATAACGGAGAACTCCAGCACAACACACAAGAGGCATCAAAGTATAGAAAGCAGCTCAAGCATAGGAAGGTCTGCCTTTTAATCACTATAAACACATATGGTGCTGACATAGTACCTATCGATCAAGTTTTATTGGCTTGTCAATCTATTACCGTAAACCCAAAACGAGATCATTAATCAATCACAAGATGATACCATATCAAGATGGCATGTGGAAGAACAGTTAACCAAATGCAAGAAACTATTTGATGTCACAAATCAAAATAGACAACGGACACTGCAATTACACACTTATAATACTGTCATTGCAACTTGTAAATCACGCAACTGCCATGCCGAGATAAGACTCTACAATCCATGATTCGATCTCACATTCTATACAGCCGGAAAAATTTTGTGGTCATGAAATAGGTGCATCAAAGCATTGATTAATGAGTGAAAAAGGTGATGGACCGATGACGAACTGATTATGATGATGATGTACCTGCAACATCTTTATCATCATACGTGCCCCTGTACACAGTGCCATAAGTACCCTGAGCCACAACATATCTGATATTCAATTTGGACAAATCAATCTCCCACTCTTCTTTAGGCCTCTGGTTCTCCATGACGCTTCTTGACCAGACCCTGCTCAGATGCTTCTCCAATTGAATGTCCAGACTCCTCAGATCGAACTTGTCAGCCCTCAAAAACATGTCCTTGCTGCTCAAATTCCCAGAGCCCTTAATCTTTGAACTCGGCATCTCCGGTGTTCTCGCTCCACCAGAATCAGCTGTTTTCGCGGAATCCATCGCCGACTGACCTCTCAATACCCAGAAGCTCTACCCAGAAACGTGTTTCCACCAAAAACAGTCGAAACCCGTTTATAAAGATCGAAATTTGAAATCAAGATCCTCCAAAAATCCAAGGATCTTCACCAACACGGAGATTTTTAGAAATCAAACACCAGCTGAATTTCAGATAAAATTACTCGAGTTAAAAAAAGAGCAAAGAACCGGGACGAAATGAGACAGCAACTTATAGCAGAAAGACAGAAACTCCGGGTCCTAATTGTATTCCTATTCGTATGCTGATTCTGATTCTCGATTCTCGATTCTCGATTCTTAATTTTATAATTAACTTCCTCCAAAATTGACGACGCAACGATCCGAAACAACATTCTTCGGAATCTTCCCCGCAGCACCGAAAAAAAATATATAATTTGACTTTTCGCAGCCCGCAGCCTCTGATCCTCACCAGTTTTACACGGACCAGAATTCCATCGAATATGAACAGTTTTTATCAAGAAAAACCGACACGAAATGAAAAGTAAACACGTCGAAAGAGACCCACGATCCAACCCGCACGCGATCGAGACCAGAGACCCACAATTCTTCCCCCCACGGCAGCAAAACGCAAAAAAGAAATTCGACCTTTAAACGCGACCGAACACCGCTGAGATCGAAGCCTTAACGGAAACGCGTGCGCGACCCATCAGAAGCACGACCGCGAATGAAACAATCCAACGACCGGGGGAGAGGGAGACGGAAAAGTTGACTTTGAACCTGTCCGCGGAGGAGGAATCGGGAAGGCAAAAGGGTCGGCGGGCGGGGGTCAAGAAAAGCCGTCGAGAGTTCGAAGCCACGACGAGAGGACCAGACCCGTTCACGTCATGGCTTCATTTCTCATCAGCTCCCGAACCAACCAGCCCCAGACCCAGATGAAACCAGAACAAGAACAACGAAATGGAGGCCAAAAGATGGAAAATTTAAGGCAGGCAGATGAGAGAGAGAGAGAGAGAGAGGGAGAAATTTGTGGCAGGCAATGCCCAAATTTAAGCAGACGAACGAAAGAGGAGAACAGAAAAGACACAGTAGAGAGAGAAAGAGAGAGAGAGAGATTGTGCTCTCCTAGAGCAAGGTGGTTCTCACTTTTATTTATTTAATAATTTCATTGGCTTTCGGGGAATATAATGATGGCGAGAGAATCCAAGAAAGGAAGAAATCAAGGGAATGTTGGGGAGGCCAGGACAACGTTTAGCTCCCGGCTGTCGAGGCCTCCCCCCAAACGAAATTACCTGCCTTTTGCAGCCCACGAACAGAAAAACTTTTAACTCACCATTGCTGGCAAAAATAACTCGCGACTGCTTTTCCATTTTTAACCATCGACCCCCCCAACATTTATTATTTGTCCCCAAAACTGCATACTGAATAAGGGCTGAGTGGTTTCCAATTTAGAGAATGCTATCTAGAGTAAAAAGAATCCATTGGAATTAATTTCGTCACGTTGATGTTGTCATGTGTGGAGAAGGGAAAAAAAGGCATATCGAAGGCAATATGACTCTTGTTAAGAGGAGTATGGTTTTTGACTAGTGATGTGTTAGATTCTAAATTTCAAAATTGGGAAAGCCTATTTCGATAGGTACATTCTAAATTTTAGATAGGTAAAACTTGAAACTTAAAACCCGAAACAGGTTTTTATGTTTTATTTTTTTGTCTATTTTTTCATGCGGTCCTAAAATATTTCATGGCGTTCGATAATTATTGTATAATTTAGAACTACTAATCTAAGCTTTTATTTTATGACCATGGCTTTTATTTTGTTAATGTTTCAAATGCTTGGTATGTGTAAATATAAGTTGTGGTTAGTAAATTATAATAGTAAGTGATGGTCGTTAAAAGTAATGATTTATTGTAATAATTCAATTAATAATACAGATAGAACTTATATAGAACTTGAAACTGATTTGGAACCTATAATGGGGAAAGTTTCAAGTTTCAGGTTTCAAAAATTAAGGAATCTATTCTAGTGGATAGGTTCTAAAATCCAGATAAAATTTATACGGAACTTGAAACGGCTTCTTCCTAATTCTTGTGGATTGAATTAATTTGATGGCTCCTTTCACATTTCATATGATAATTAACAATGTGGATGTGGCTTCATCAATTATGCTGGTCACTCATTGATTAGTGGGTTCCAATAAGACAACGGGAAGGTGCATCACCCGTTGTGCTTTTTTTTTTTTCCTTTTTTCCTTTTCTTTTCACTTTTAGAGATAAAAGGATTTAGGGACATGGCAATGAAGTCTGCCACGCTATTTACACTTGTCCTATTTGGCGGCGTACTGCTTACGTGTAAAATCCAAAGACCGAAAGAGCTCCACAAAACATTCTCTGGCCAATCATTGAATCTTTGGGAATCATCCATCCATCAATCTCTAATATAAATGGGTAAAATAGCTGGATAATGTCCATCAATTCCCTGGCATACAGACATATACATGACATATGTACATACGTTTAAACATGCATATATATATATATATATATATATATATATATTCCTCATTATGCCCCCTAGATGAGTCACTAGCTTTAATGTTCTTTTATTTAATAAACTTTTTGGTAGAGACTGATGTCTTTTTAGTGCATATCGATGAAAAGAGCCAAATTATATCTTATTATTCCATCTAGCAAACTTTCTTGTTTAGTTCAATGACAATAGCTGGATAATGTCTATCAACTCCTTGTATGTTTAGATACAAGCCACAATGTCTAATTGTTCTCATTGAATATTTCTCCAGGATAGAGCCTGATGTTTTTGTAGTGCATACATTTTTTAAGGACGGGAATATTACATAATAATTATTCCATCCAGTCGAATTTGGTTTTCGGTTATGTCTTTTCTTTTAGGAGAAATTACACAAACTCTTGTTGAATTTTGAGGGTAGGATACATTTACCCATAAACTTTCAAGTGCCCATAACTTTCATTTTATTATTAACCTACATTATTTTATATGTATCGGTATGTCAATGCACACGATCTGTAAGAGATACAAGTATATAGTTCATTCATATTTAGAAGGAAATCTCTCACTTACCCATAATGCTATACATAATTGAAATATATAGAAAACGGCAGAAAATAGATTAACCAAACATTAATTATAGAAAAATAAATATCAATAGTCATATGAAACAAAATCTGATTATGGCAACATTAACGAAATTAAAAAAGAAGAAGATATTTTAAGAAAAAAATTTAAAGGCGTTAATGAAAAAGGTGAAACAACAAGATTTGGTTAGTCATTGTGATATTTAAGGATTAAATTGATGTAACTAAAATTGATTGACTAAACATTTTAAGAAAAAAGTAATAAAAGAAAATGATAACCTCAACTCATTAAAGCAAATGATTAACCAATAAGTGATTTTTTAAAATTTGTTGTAGTGATTAAGTCATTTTTTACATTAATTAACGATTTAAAAGTACGCAATGAGTATCCAACTCTTTGTTATTTGAACTTTTTTGTTGTTGAGGCATTTTTCCTTTTTACTAGATCATAGTTCTTTTTCTTAAATATTTATTAATTCTATTAATACGTTAACCTAGTTATAATTTTATTTAAAAATTTATCAATGATATTCATTTTTCTAATAATTATATTTTAGTTAATTATATTTTCTTTGAATTCTTTATATTTTTATTTTTATTTAAAAAATCAAGGGTAAAAGAGGAATTCCTGTAAATAACGATATGGAAAAGTCACAAAAATAGAAAGTGAACACACCTCAATAATAAAAAAAAGTTGAAATTACAAAAATTGGTATAACATCTAAATGCTTAATTGTGCAACAATATAAACCCATGAAGAGCCGAAATAAAAAAGTGGGTTGACTCATAAAAAAGGAAGAAGAGGAAATGGTGTCCTTGACTCATAAAAGTAAAAAAGATTAGCCAAAATATAAAGTGAACGGAGCGACAATTTCGAGAAGCAAACATTTGTACGGAGAAAAAAAGTGAGTTCATTGTAAGAAGCTTCTCTTGGGCCTTTTTTTTTTTTTTAACCAATTGAGTTAATGAAAAGGAACAAAAGGAAACATAAGAAATGTCTCTTTTGTGGTCCTTGTGAAGCCACGTCATGAGCCGACCAGGTACGGTGTTACTGTCACCACCTTTTTGGGTTGAACGAGAATTAGATCCACTGATGCCATTGATGTTGTTGTTGTTGAAGAATGAACCGCAACGCCACAAATTCTCAGCATCTGCCCATCCAATCAGACGTGTATTCTATGCCTTGAATCTTCCCTTCCTATGAACCAACCTTCACGAGTTGAAGACACGCAGGATCTCAGCGTCCTTTAAGGCATGTTTGGTCGAATCTAATTGAGTGCCCCCACTTTTCATTGCACCCACAGAAAAATTTAAAGAAAATGTCTTGCTTTATAAGAGTCATAATTAGTAATGGCTATGGGCCTTGCCGCGAGGTCCGACATTTTTATGTGCCCCTAGTACGTCGAAGGAAATCCTGTGTCCAAGCCGGCATTGCCCATGGCAATGACGGGCCATGCCAGCCCTCATGCCAAGCTAGGGCATATTATGCTCGGGCCTGGTTTTTAATTTAATCTTTTATAATTTGTAAAATAATGAAAACATTGAAAAGTACATTTAGTTAATCAATGCATTTTTTTTGTCTGTCATATTATAACTCTTATCTTTAAGATTTTCACCCTATCTCTTTACAAAGTGTGGAAGTTGAATCCCCAAAATTAAACTTCATGATTATGTTTTATGGGGAGTAAGGATTATTGCAAGAAAAAATAACAGCAGCAACAACAATAACAATAAGCAAAATGTAATAGGTAAGATTCTGTCTTAGACAAAAACATCTCATTAGAAATCAAACCACACCACACAAATTGCATCGGTTATAATAAAATTACATAAGGCTCTTACTTAGAGAAATACATTTTATATAATATTACATTATGAAGAATAGAAATACAAATTTAAATGCCGCGGACCGCTCTCTCTGTCACTATGAATTAGATCAGATATTGTCGTCCTCTTGTGCTGCCTCCAACTCAAGTACTCTTCTCTGGCTTCAATATTTCCATCAACTAAGATTTACCTAAGGTGGTCATCTCTAGATTCTTGTCGGACAACCTTGATTGTTGTCCTCGATTAGCGCATCAACGTTCTCACGGCTGACTTTCTCAATGTCACCCGAGTCATCATTATCCATCATGGACTTAGAAGAGCCAGAGGAACTCGTTTGAACCGCTCTCTTTTATGTATAAGATTCCGAACTCTTTTTGTTTTGTTTTTGTTTTTGTTTTTGTTTTTGTTGTTTTTGGGTTTTTCTTTGCTCGATGAGGATGGTGTCTCAGTCCGTGGGGCAGAATTGCTTGCAACGTATCCCTAGTGATTGTCCAGCTGGCTTCACACCATGGCCAGTATTCTTCAACATTGACGGAATTACGAGTCCCGAATTCTCGTTATATCGTGCAAGTAGTGATTATCCAGTCAGCTTCACACCATGGCTAGTATTTCTTGAACATTGACAGAGTTACGAGTCCCGAATTATCAGTCCCTCTATCTTGAATCTCGGATCCGAACACGTAGATGCCATAAAAAAGAAGATGAATTTCCTCGAGGTACTTGAGCAATTTTTCTTAATGACAATAATGATGGGACCAAAAAAGGCGTCACGTTCTTTAGCTAATCATTCCTACAAAATCGAGAAGAGGAAAGATAAAACTCAATTGGTCGATGGATAGTCGCTCACCTCTGTGGCGTCGTTGAACACCTCCAGGAAGTGCTTGAATAGTTTGGCAACCCTTCAATCAACCTGTGATAATGGAAGGAAAACGAGGTCAACACATCCATCTAATCGCAGGCCTTCTGCAACATCAGATAGGTGGAATTCTGCCTAATTTTGACATATGAGGGAGCTTTTTGGAGCTCCCTCCCACATTCCGTGCACATCGTCTCCATATCTTGAACCCTTAAAGGGGGCGGAACCTAGGTAGCGAACCCACCAGCTTATACGACTTACAAAAGAATCATAAAAATCTTTAAGACTCTAAGACTATGTTGTGCGCAAAAATTGGTAACACCATACTATGCAACATACACGGAAGAACTGGCCATTGCAAATTAGCCACATCTCGACGACCATGTTCCTTGCAATCACATTGTTACATAGGCTTTATTCTAAGTAATGGAAAATGCTTCCTCCCTAATGCCAAAGTCTTTCACTGATCTCATAATTTCCACACAAATATTTTGTGATTTGTGGCGATGTGGATGCTTAAACAACAAAGTTCGGTGATGTAGTAACTAATATGGCCCTTTCTAGCACCCGACAATAGCCACAGTCCTTCAGGTTAGTCCCCAAGTTTGAAGTCAATGACACTCAAAAGTTATCTATGGATAGCAGCTGCACCGACTTTGCTTATTTTTCCTTGTATAGACCCTTGTATTTTCCTAGTATTCGTGGTCCTTGTAATGCATTTGTAATTTGACCGAACGCCACTTGACGAACTCAACGACCCCTGGATCTTGGGTGCGCCCAAATGGTACCTCGGCCTGGAGTCTATACTCTTCATTTGGGCATTGAGCCTGAGCATTGTTGTACTTGAACGGACTACTATCGTGGCCTGTTGCAACGGCGGACCTCCCCTTGGGCTTGGCCATTTCAGGGAGATAATTCTCTTAGCACCTCTTCATGTGGCCTGTGTAGCCACTAGATTTTGCAGGTAATTTCACACCCCACGCCATGTAAATGGCCTTCTTCTCGCCACTGGGGAGGACCTCGATGCTGAACATTCGCCAAATATTTGACCTTCCAACACGAAGACTACCCCGTATTGGTTGGAGTAGGCTACCCCTCGTAGTCGGAGGTCTGGGTCTGGGAATTGAGTTGGATAATGTAGCCGGGTTGGGTCTGTTGCATACTCGGAAATTTGAAACGTCGTATCTAGAATTCGAGATTTTTTTAGGAATTGTAAGAGAGTGATAAGAAATGGTTGGAGGCGATGATGAAGGGAGAATTAAAGTTGTAGGAATTGTTTTATTCGGTGTGGTCGAACGATCACATTCTGTCACATTCATTTCGTTTTTCTTAAAGGGTTAATGTTATGAAAAAATCAAAATTAGTGCACTTGTGACAAATTTATAACAAACTAATTTTTTCACCACAAAAAACCTTAAATTAGTATACCTGTGACAAATTTACCATCGTTAGTTTCTATTAAATTTTATTGTGAAATTGCCGGGTCGGATGACACGTGGCAATTGATAAGTGTACTGATCTAGGATTTTACCTTTTATTTATCATAGGTGTACTAGTTTTATGATTTTTTGTGATATTAATCTAATTTAATGGAAACTGACAGAGAGTAAATTTTTCACAAATTTATTATAAATGCACTAGTTTGTAGTTATTGATAATAAAAAAATTAGTTTGGTATAGATTTATCGCATGTATACCAATTTTAGATTTTTCGTGATGTTAATCATTCTTTAAATGTGAATGGGATCTTAGAAAAAAATTGGGGTCGTTTCCCTGTTTGGGCCCAAGCGAATGGCCTAGGCCCAACTGGGTCATAGCCCTCCTTAGCACGGCTCCTCACACAGAGAGGCCGTGCACGGGTTGTCCTTGGAAGGGGATGGGCTATGCCGTGCTTGGGCCAATACACTGGTGTGGCCGTTATTGGTCATAATACCGTAGTAGAGTTTGTGCTATCGGGGTCCACTTGGTCAACTTCTTGCCGGGTTGGTTCTACAATGTTGAAAGTCAAACGAATGTTTTGGTAGCTCCTGTGTGCTAGACTTTAGAAGGGGGAGGTTGTGTTTGGCAAGGATTTTGGGGAAAATGCAAAAAACGTTTGTTCGAATGAGAGACAATTGAGATTTGAGGGAGAGTGATAGAGATGACATGAATGAAGATGGAAATGAGCAATCATGGTAGCATGCACATCTCTAAGGTTGAGCATTCGGTGGACTAGCCCATATCTCATCTTCTCATCTTGAAGACTAGTTTTTACCTAACTACCTTGATTGCGCTATTCACCGATAATGCTTGCTCGAACTTTAGAGCTATCCCTAATGAGTTGACGCAAAGTCTTGTCCAATGTATTAAGATATTCGTTACAGTCTGCAGCAATTTGAACTACACACTCTACTTTACTTATAAGATTAAAATCAATTAACTACTTGTTATACATCCATTTTTCACACAAATAAGGATCAAGAATAAACTCATGGATCGTTTAACCAAACTAAATCAAAACCGAAAAGAAAAAAAAATGTTCCATTTGTACTTGTACTATGGGTTTGCAATGCTACAGACGAGTTCATTGTACATATTGCTTCCGAGTAAAACAACGTTCACGTAATAGAATACACGTGGTGGACATGATTAAAGATAGAGAGTTCATTTTCGGGAAAAAAAACTCAAGAAAACAGCAAGAATTCACACGCAGTCCTCCAAGTTATCGAAGGAGGCTGGACTACTGATGTCTCAGTTCGCAGTAGATGCTTACCTCCGATCACCGTGAGCGGCTGAATTGTTGTTTCTCGTTACGGAGCATCGAGTGATTAACCTCTTCCTTCCTCGTCGGAAAATCACAAGGCCAAGGCTCGGCCCAGCGCCTTCTCCTCTTTCGCAAAAGAGCCCCCTGCACTTTGAGTTCAACTACAGCTTTCATTACGGTCGTCCATGTTTTTATTTTCCACAAAAGCCAATCCACACGAATGATGTATTCATCTTCTTCTGGTGGAACAAAAGCTGTGGCTGAAAATACCCAAGAAGAAGCTTCCGCAAATCTCAATTATTTGATAGTTCAAGAGGTGCACAATAACACTATCTGGACCTCTTCTTTTGCAGTTGTTGATCCACTGGTTTGATTGGGCTCTGACACAGCCCTCCTCGCTTGAATCAAGGCCCAGTTAGCTCGAAGCAGGATTCAGAATTCATATATGAAACAGCCTTCACTACTCCGTTTGGTTATGTGAATGAAATGTAATACCTTATGATTTTAAAAAAATGCCCCTTTAGAATTTCCAAATATGATAATGATATACTTGAAAACTATGTATTTTTTCAATAGTATATATAGATGATATATTAATATTTGCAAAATCTATAGAAGCATCTTAAGTATTTCACTATTCTATATTATTATTATTATTTGGAATAATAGATTAGTATTTTTAGCACCAAATATGAAATATGCAAACTAAAGTAAGGCTTTTAGGACTTGATATATGTCAAACAACTATTGAACCTATTAATAACCATAGAATTCGCAAATAACTTTCCTGGTGAAATTAAAGCAAAAATGCAATTGCATATATTATTAGGATGCCTAAACTATGTTTCAGATTTTATTTCAAGTCTTAAAACCTTATGTACACCTTTATGCTTGTAAAAGTTGATGCTTTGATTATCGGATATCGAGTTGTATCGAAACAAACAATAGATTCAAATTCTGACAAAAAAAAAAATAGGTAGATGATATATGGGGATTTGGAATGGTCCTCAAAACAACTATTCGACTATTAAAAATCAGATGATGTCCATTAATTGTGGCGATCAAAAGTCTCAAGGTGATATTTAAAAGAGAAAAAGTCACAAAAAGTCTAAAATTATACTCACTGTAACACATTTATCTTGATTTTTTTTTACATAAAAAATCCAAAATTATGCATACTATAACATATTTACTATAAACTTTTTCTTTTGATATAAAAAAACCCAAACTTGTAACTATGTGACATGTTTACCTCCATCAAGGTTTCATTAGATAATTTTTCATCCAAACTAATGCCATTTTTATTTCACTTAAGTCACGTGAGTATCATGTCAACAACATTTGTTTTTCCGAGATCAATGAAAGTAGATTTTTAGTGGTCCTCATTGACACAACATTGGCGGAAGGTAAATTTGTCTTAGGAAATTGTTTAAGATAAATGTATCATAGTTGGCATATTTTGATTTTTTGATGGCTTTTGCCCTTTTAAAATAATTTTTTATTATTTTATTTTTATAATTGATTGCAAAGCACCAAAAGAAGATTTGCAATTATGTTAAAGATGGAGCCTGTTAAGAGGCGCATAGGTGTAGTCAAAAAGGAATTTTAAAATCTATGTCTCCAAAGATCTTTGTGTAGATTTTCTTTAAGATTAATATCCTAAAAAACCCCAAACTAGTACACTTGTGACAAATTTACCAAAAATTAAGTTTTTAACCATCAAAAATCCCAAACTGATATATTTTTTGACAATTTTTTCCCAAATTGATATAGTTATGACACATATACATTTTATTAATTTCCGTTAAATTTTACTATTAAATTGTTGAATCGGATGACACGTAATAGTTGATTGGTGCACCATGGGATTTACTCTCTGTTTGTCACATTTATATTATTTTTGTAAATTTTTATAGTATTAATTCACTTTAATGGAGCGTATATTTGTCACCAACGTACCGGTTTGGGATTTTTAGCAATTGAACAAATTAATTTGGGTTAAATTGGTCATAAGTGTACCGGTCTGGAGTTTTTTTTATGGTCATTTGGGGTAAATTTGTTAGAGGTATACTAATTTAAGGTTTTTCGTGGTCAAAAAATTAGTTTGGGATAAATTTATCATAAGTACATCAATTTGAGATTTTTCGGGGCATTAATCATTTTCTTTATTAGTGTTGTTTGTTACGGTTCAAGCATGGATTACCATTAGAAAAGGGAAAATTACATAAAACTTATCCGAACTTTGGGATTAATACAAGTTTATCCCCAAACTTTCAATTGTTATATGTTGGGACTAATACGTGTTTGTCCCTAAACTTTCAATCGTTGTATGTTAATCCTTGAGCTTTTATTTTATTATAGCTGTTAACTACCGTTACATTTTTTTTTTTTTTGTTGGCAATGTGCTATAGTAAAAACATTTAAGGGGTAAATGTGTATATTTATCTCATTTTTTGATAGAAGTCTCTCTTTTGTCTTTGATTCCGATAAAAAAATGAAAAATCTAGGAAAATAAATTGATGGAAACTTTATTATCAAAATAAATGTTAATTATTAAAATAGATGAAGATATTAATGGAATAATAAGATATTTTTAAGAAAAAATAACACAATTTAGTAAAAGGAAAAAGGCCAGAATAAGAAGAAGGAAAATAACAAAAGGTGGAGAATACTGATTACGTACTTTTAATAAGTAATTAATACAAAAAAGACTGATCAAGAGATAATATAGAAAAATCACTTTACTTTTCAGTTAATCATTTCCTTTTATGAGTTGAAGCAATAATTTCCTTTTATAACTCTTTTTAAATATCTTGTTAATTGACTTTTAAAAAAAATTAATTAAGCCTTTAAATGTACATAATGAGTAAACAATTATTGTTATTTCACCATCTTCTTATTGAGATTTTTTTTTCTTTTTCCATTTGTCTCCTTTCATCTCATTTTTTTATTATTAAAATCTTTCTTTTATCCATGATTTTGGTTAAAAAATTTAAAATAAAGAATGGAGAAAAATTAATTATTTAGAATATTAATGTTATAAAATTAAATATCACTAATAATACTTCAACGAAGATTATTAGGGTTAATACCCTGAAAAACCCCAAATTGGTACACTCGTGACAAATTTATCCCAAATGACCATAAAAAAATCTAAACTGGTACATTTGTAACAAATTCACCCCAAACTAATTTATTTGACCCCAAAACACCCAAAATTGATAAATTTGTGACAAATATACCCTTTGCTAAATTAGATTAATACCACAAAAAAATCATAAAAATTGTAAACTGTAACAAATATATTGTAAAATCCCAAATTTGTATACTAGTCAATTGTCATTTGTCATTTAACTTAATAATTTGACAATAAAATTTAACGAAAACTAACATAAGGTAAATTTGTCACAAGTGTACCAATTTGGGATAAATTTGTCAAATATATACCAGTTTGGGATTTTTGGTGGTCAAAAAATATTTGGGGTAAATTTGTCATATGTATATCAGTTTAGGGTTTTTCAGGGCATTAACCCAATATTATTAAATTTTGAAAATATTTATAAAATTAATAAGAAATTGAAGAACAAGAAACACAATGTTGTAAAATGACAAAAGGGCAAATAACAAATCAGTTTCATTATGTATTTCTAAATTGTTAATTAATGAAAAAGATGAACATCAATAAATTTATTTTAAAAAAATTTAGATTTCAGTTGCTCATTCCCTTTTAAAAGTTGAAGACATTAAGCCTATGAATATAAGTAATGAATAACCAATTTTTATCATTTCATCTTTTGTTATCAAGTCCTTTTCCTTTTTAAATGGTTTGTATTTTTTTCTTAAATATCTTATTTAGTTGTACTAATGTGGCTATATTGATCAAAATTTGTTCAATAATATGACTACTACTTATAATTTTCTATTATTTAATTTAATTTCTCCCATTTATATAATATTTCATTTATTTCATAACAATTGATGAAATATATACTTGTACACCTTATGAGTCATATGCGTTACACGTGCTAACAGAAGAAAATAACGTCAGGCTAATAGATACAATAAAATGAAAGTTCGGGGAGGTATTGTGTAACAACTAAAAGTTTAGGATAAACCTGTACTACCCTCAAAATTCGGGAGGATTTGGTTTTATTTCCCATTAAAAAAAAAATTAAGTACCAAATTTAGCTAAGTACCATATTTAGCTGGATGGAAGAATCAATATGCAATATTTCTTGCTATTCCATAGGTATGCACTACCAAAAAGTTATTCAATAAAAAAAAAAAATTAAACTCTGTGGTTTCTTTACACTAAGCAGTTGATAGACATTGTCCAGTTTTGTCATTAAACCAAGCACTAAAGTTTGCCGGATGGAATAATAAGTAAAATTCTGGCATTTCCATCGACATTCACAAAAAACTTCAGGCTCAACTAGCGGGCTTAATAAGGCATCATGTATGTATATGTATGTTTCTGATACATAAGGGAAATGGTATTCTGGCACTTCCCATTACCCTGTTTTTCCCGAATGGCTCAGGATATTCTTCTTTGCTGGCTTTAACTATTATATCTGAGGTGACCGTCAATAGGGCTAGTAGAATTATTGGGGACAACAGGCAAAGTTATCCGACAAGAATCTAGAGATGACTGTCGCTGGCAGATCCTATCTGATGGAAATTCTGATGCCAAAGGAACATTCTCAAGTTGAGGCAAGGGGGGAGGATGACACCATCTCGCCCGACTCATGTTGAATTGAAGGAGGGAGCGGCTTGTAACATTGAGACTTGTATTTTTCTTTCAAGATGTAATTTTTGTATGAGATGTATTTATGTAGGTTTGAATCTTATATATTTGTATTTCAAACAATGGAATTTGTGTGTCGTGATTTGATTTTGTAATGAGATGTATTTGTCTAAGTCTAAATCTTATGTACAATGTTTTGTATTAATATTCTTTTTGCAGTCATTCCTATTTCGAACTCCCTATGAAAAAATAACCATGAAGTAGGATCACTATTGAGATTTTGCTTAAATTTTTTTATCAAATAATTGATTTTTTTAAATATAAAAAAGAAATTAGAAGCCATGCTCGAGCATAATATATAAATCAGAAGGGGCATTTTGTCATTAGCCATGTTTCCAAAAATATTGTCAACGTATCATTATTCTACTTTTTATTTGGATTAAGCATGTCAAATATCTTCTATGTCCAAATATTCTTGCAGGCCATTTGATTCAAGTTCACAAATAAAATTGATCACTTATTTCGAATAAAATATGACTTGAATACATTAATAACTAATTAGCTTTCAAAGTGAAAAATAGGGCAATAATAAAAGTAAGTAGAGGACAACATCCAAGTTTGACTTCTCATAATCGGGCTTTCTGTCAACAAGCTGGGTTTGCATGACAACATTCCAATTTTTATGTTCTATTATTGTTTTGTTCTCTGAAATAGATAAAGAACAAAAATCCGCTTGGTAATATCAGTTAATTTTTTTATTCCTTGGAATAGAAAAGTGGCATGGGAATAGATTTGGAACCAAAACAAGAAGTAGAAAAAGTAGCTTCTTGCTCTCTTGTGCTTGGAAAAATTTCTAAAAATAAGTCATTTTATTTCTTTTCTTTTTCATTTTCCCTTTTCTTCTTCGTTCTCTTCTAATTGGTTGGTGGAGACTTGTTGCCCACCATTGCCACTACCACCAAAGCTCGTCGCACACCGCCTGTTGTTGCCCGACGACTAGCTAGAGGAGGAAGAAAAAGAGAGGAAAAAAGAAAAAAAAGAAAAAAAAGAAAAATCTTAAAAAAGTTACTAAAAAATTTAAAGAAATTCTACATCACAAAAAAAAAAAAAATTATGGGTCGTACCAAACACATTCTTGTTCTTTTTCTATTCCGAGAATAGAAATTTTATACAGTTACTAAATGCGTAGTTTTATTTAGAATTTATTTCACAGAATAGAAATAAAAAAAAGTTATTTCTGAAAATAAATTGTTTCCAGGAATAGAAATATTACTAAACGCACCCTTATTTTTTGGTGCCAAAAGGAAATAGAAAGCTTTGATTCGCATTTCTTAGTATGGCATAATTACAATTTACGTCAGGATTTTCAAAAACTGCATTTGGATCCGCGGAAACTAAATTCTTGCTTTTCCCTCAGGCTGATTATAGTTCTACGTTTTATCATTTTGACTGTGCCTACCTGGAAATTTACGGGGAAAACGTGATGACATCAATGTATTAAAGAAATAAAGCAGGTGTGGAGAGAAGTATGCGGAGAGAAGTATGCAGAGAGTCGGGGTGAGCAAGTAGCTCATTTGGCTAAAAGGAATCCATTAATTTACGAGACTTATTGGTGCCAATGTTTAGGAGACCAATTTCTTTTTCGTTTTTTATTGGACATTTGCAATCACTGTGCAAATCCAGTTGTGAAAAACATAACTTTTGTAAATCTGAATGTGAACCGTGAATCTTAATTATGAATTTGCAATAAGAAATGAATACAAATTTTTCTTAGCAAATATTATAATAGGTAAGGTAGAAATCACAATTGCCCACAAATTTCAGAAAGGAAACTGCAACTTCTCTGAAAAGACATGTATTACTTTAGAGCCTGCCTCCCGAAAGGCACATAGATTCCGCCAATTAGAAATTTTAAAACTGATGTCCCCAAACACCTAAATCCGAATTTTAATTGTGAGCGTTAGCTGGAGAAAATCATTAAAAAAAGGAGAAAATTACACAAAATTCCTTCAAACTTTGGCCGTGGAAAACCATCACAGTCGCTGGGATATTCTCTAGATAGTACAAAACAAGCACTTGTGGATAAAAAAGTATTTTCTTTCATTTGTCTAACCTCTTACATCCTTGGAAGTCTTAGTTTTTGTTTGATCTCTTTTTTTTTTTTTTTTTTTGATAACCCAGGGAACTCCGTAAACCGACAATCGGCGGGCAAATCCTGGGAGAGTGATTGCAGGACTCACCACCACAGTACTTCATGTAAGAATCCCTAACGACGCTTCTGGCATTTGAACTCATTCCCTTCGTGAGGGGGAGAAAGTCCAAGCCAATTGAGCCGCTGCGGGTAGTGATTTTTGTTTGATCTCTTTCATAAGGGGAAAATGCAAAAAAAGTCATAAATCTACTATATTAATACCAATTCAGTCCTAAACATTTCAATTGGACCAATTCAGTCCTAAACCTTTTCATATTGATATTAATTTTGTCCATCTAGCCAATTTTGGCTGGTCGACGCTGATATGAACATTGACCATCCGACCAACGCTCATGTGGTAATTTTTAATAATTTTTTTTCAAAATTTTTATTAATTTGTTCCTTTTCCTTTTCCTTCTTTTTCCCTCTCATTCCTCCTTGGATCCCTGCAATGGCCAATGAGGCTCCAACAAGGCTTGTTGACCATTGGGCAAGGGCCACGAAGCCTATGCTCGGCAACTAGCGAGGGTCGTGTTCCTTGCCTAGGGCCACGAGTGAGGCCAACCTTGCTTTGGCCTTACTAGAGCCTCGTTCGCCACTGTGGGGATCCAAGGAAGAAGAAGAGCAAAAAGAAAAGAAAAAGGAAAAATAAAAATAAAAGAATTATTTAAAATTTTTGAAAAAATAAAAAAATAAAAAAAAAATTGTTACGTCAACATTGGTCGAATGGCCGGTGTCCATGTCAATACTTCCAAAATTGGCTAGATGAACTGAACTGATACCAATGTGAAAATATTTAGGATTTATTTTGATAGGTAAGAGTCTTGAGCTTCCCAAACTTCATAGTTTTCTCTCCATTAACTCATTATCGCTTTGCTTCATCATAACATTTGTTATTCTTTCTAGTGACTGATTCAAATATGGCCATTAGAGATGTTGTTTCGGGTTCCTTCTTGTAGGTCCTTTTTGATAGGTTAAGTTCTCTGGCATTGAATTATGTGCATCGAGAAGGAATCAGCACCACCCTCCTTGATGAGTGGAAGGGGATGCTGGTCACAATCAAAGTAATGCTAGATAATGGAGAGGAAAAGCAACTGAGCGGTAATTGTCAGGTGAAGCTATGGCTAAACAACTTCAGGAATTTGGCCAATGATATGTAAGACTTGCTCGATGAGTTTGAGATGGAACCGCTCAGGCCAAGTTAGAGGCAGAATCCAGCACAAGGAAATTCTTTTTCTTAAAAGTCTCACGTCTGCCATGAAGTACTTTCATTTAAAATTGCAAGAACGTCATCATACAATGCCATTCGCAATCCAATTATCTTAGGTAGGCAAGTCTTGTCATTATATCCCCACCAAGCTGCCAGAGCTCCTATCACAGTTAATCTTCACAAAACCTAGCTTAGGTTACTCTACAGACCTTGCCTTTCGTCCACCAATCATGACTTAGCTCTCTTACATTTTTAAAAGGCTGCAAAGTCTAAAAGAGCTATTTCTAATCTGTGTAGTGACAGTTCTAGTATGGAGTGATTTATGTTTAATGGTTATTGCATTTCGAGTGTTCCGGATATACTAACAGGTGTAGGCAATCATTCTCAAGCGTTATCAACCTGTACCAAGTCATTCGATCTCCTAACATCACATTTGTAGAATACCAGCCCGTACGAATAAGTGTCCATCGCCAGTGTCTCCCATACTTGTTAATTAACATAATCATAGGAATTTTCTAGTCATCAAAAAATAAAAATCATCAATAGGGTATCCCGGTTCATTTTTTGTTGCAATCAATTAGGTGTGTATCCCGGTTCAATCACTCTTGCAATTCTTCATTATGCATGAAGGATCATTTTATTTAGGACTAATTGCTCATCTTGTTTCAGACTTTTGGATGAGAAATATGAGGATGGTGGAAAGACTATTAACGGTGGAGGATGTAAGACTATTACAAGAAATATGAGGGACATGGAAAGATTATCAAGTGGTCTTCGCATAAATCTCTCCTCTCTCAAACAGCTATCTTTTATAGTTACTGGTACTTGCCAGAGGATGGCTTTGCTTCCTCTTTCAAGTATTTGGTATAATGCAATGTAAAAATTCTAAAAGATCAATGCTCAAAACTCAACGGCGACTATTGGCACCTCATCCAAGAAATCCCACTCATTGTAATTGATTGAGTTCGGATTCAATAAGAAGATTTCTCTCCAATGTCTAATTTTTATTCTTCAGGTAATGGTTCGGACTTCTTTCTTTCTTCCACACTTGTCGTTATGCTACTACTGCTACTCAAAAATCCATTTCTATTACGAATCCTCAACTCGATGCTAGGAAGTTCATGTTTGTCCATGGACAAGCTTCACATAATTTGCCACAAACCAGCTAGACTTTTGGATTGCTCTGGTTTGTTTGATAAGGAAGAACACAATGAAACGGTTATAATGCTAATGTTGTTCGGCAAGTCCACCATTGTTTCATACGAGTGATTATTCCTCAAAACAAATAATACTTGCATGTACTCGCTCACAGTGCTGGAATTGTGATGAGTGGATGTACCTGTCTGGATGATGATATATCTTGAACTTTGTTACCCAACTATTGCTTATCTATCCACTAATGGAAATGCACTATGCTTTGCATGAGAATCATGAAGAATTGTTGCTCTTATATTGATATTTTTTCTGAAATTTCAGTGTTTGTCGCGTTTTCTCTTCTAAAGATCTTTTTTTTTTAGTGCCCTAGCCCATTGACTTGAATTCTCTTAACTGTGCTTGTTTTGTAGAAAATCCCACTGTCAATGATCTTTTCTGAAATTTCAGCACTTGTTATGTTTTCTCTTTCAAAGATCTTTTTTTTTTTAATGTCCTAGCCTCGTGACTTAAATTCTCTCAATTGTGCTTGTTTTGCAGAATATCCCACTGTCATCTTTATTTGGCAAAATCTCTAAGGAGGATCAAATGCAAATGCTGTTGAGGTAGGCAAATGATGTGCTTATGTATATCTTCTGCAACTTGACAAAAGAAGACAAAAGGCTATTTATTTTGGTAGGTGTACCGATATGCTCAAAACTATTTCTTGTTTTTCTTTTTTTTGGTGACACACTTCAAAAGATTCATCTATATCATGATGTCAATCATCGAGGTCTATACTCAAAGTCACACAGAGAATCTTTCCTTCTTTTTTTTCTTTTTTTGGTCGGAGGAGAATCTTTCTTACTTCCAACAACAGCAGCTACTGTAAAGATGCACACAATAGGATTTAAAACAAGTGTTTTCAAGTTGGTGAATGTGACAACTAAATTTGAATGAACCCTATAGACTATAATTTATTTAAACCTGACTTCCTAGTCAAGGTTCATAGTTTATATTCTTCTTCTATTTAAATTGCCACACCATCTCAAAGCACATTTTCTTTTTCTCTGTTATCAAGGAAAGACAGAGACGAGCAATCAGTTAGACTATGCTCTGTCGGTCTGTTAAGTGATCATGAAAGCCTCACTTTTGCCACAATGAATTTCGATTTAAGATTGTGAGAAGGCCATTCATCCAGTACCACTTGAAACCATTTATCTAGGGTAGGCAAGTCCTATCACTATAACCTCACCAAGCTGCTGGAGCTTGATGCAAGCCAAGGGTAGGCTTTCTCAAACAGTAGGATCGGGAGAGTGACTCGTGCACGGGAAACAGGACCGACAGAAATTTCAGCACTGCGCAAGCTCAGGAGAACAGTCGTATCTTTGTCGATACAGATCGGATCAACCTGATTCCAAAGCCAAATGAACAAAGACTTTTGGATCTACAATTTCTCTGTTTTGGGTTTTCTGAAATAAGCACTGTAGGATGGTCGAATCTGGGTTGGAATTAACGAACAGAATAGGAAAAGATAGAAACTTAGTTGGTTGCTCTTCTAGGCCTCCAAGGAAGTTGAGGGGGCACCAATTCTTCTAGATCGATGAATGCAACTCTTCAAGGATGCAGGTTCGAAAAGCTCCGACTCTTCAAGGATGGAGTGAAAACTCTTCTAGGTTTTCAAGGATATGAACTCTACAAAGTTCACGATACTTGCTTCAAAGCAAAGTCTTTCATTTATCAAAAGTCATCTGTCCTCTACAAAGAATTGGATGGCTTATATCGTCAAAGAAATAAAGAGAGAGCATAGAAACTTGAAAGCATTAAAGAGCTTAGGAACTAGAAACTAGAAACTAGAAAAATAATAAAGAGCTTAGGAACTAGAAACTAGTAAAAGCATAAAGTCTTCATGGCTCCCAAAGTGTCTTCTTTCAAACTTCCGGGATGGACTCAAGATATCAATCGGCTTCTCGGTTTCATCGAGCTTGAATGCGGGCCGATCTTCTTGGTCGAGAGAGTTGGTCTTCAATGCGGGCTGCATTAGAGCTCCTGTCATGGACAAGGCAAGATGCAGGCACTATCATTGCTAGTGGGTTATCCTAGTGACCTCGGATGGGGGAATATCAGCTTGTACCAGGAGGAGTGAGAAGTGAAAAAGAATTAATTTGCGTCCTGCAAAGGCCTTGTCCTTTTCATTTGCTCTCTTTCGCTTTTGCTTCACTATCTAGTCTTAACATACAGTCCAGTCAAGTCAAGTCATGGTCTTCTTGAGTTTTATGGTTTATTTACATGAACAAAGCACTTGTGGATAGAAAGCATCATTGAAAGTCCTCTCCTTTATTGAAACTTTTGGTAGGTGAAGCCCACGGTCTTCTTGAGTTTATGGTTTATAGTTTTCTCTCTCCGTTAATTCATTATCACTTGGCTTCACCATGACCTATGCTCACCTCTCGGCTCAATAGTGTTCTCCTCCTGCTCATTTGAAGCTAGAGCTTGTGCTCAATAGTGTTCTCCTCCTACTCGTTCGAACCTAGAGATCGTGCTTGTTGGATTGTTGTAATTGATATAATCACATTCACTGGTCTGCTCCAGGAAGTCTACTCGGAACAGGTAAGTAATATCTATCTTTTTGCTCTCTTTTTCTTCCCCAAATTGATGCATCTAGAACTTCCCAACCTAAAGCATACGGTGGTTTGATTCCCCCCCCCACAAAAAAAAAAAAAAAAAAAAAAAAAAAACAAACGTCTTTGATGTCTCCACATGGTCATCCTCATTGAAGGAGGAATTGCTAATCTTCTTATATTTTATGTAAAGGCCTATATTGATAGCATACTCACCAATAAAGCAAAAAAAAAAAAAAAAGCATTGAAATTTCAAGGATACTAACAACATATGGATTCGAAAAATGTCAACAAAACACTAATATGCATTGAAGTTTTTGACAAACATAGGCGTGTGCTCTAAGTCGGTCGTATATAGAAAATTCAAATTTTATCCTCTGTTTTGGATGCCCACAAGAAAAGTCTTGATATGAAGAAAAAGGAAGGACAATTGACGAACAATTGACGAAACAAGCACCCGTGGACAAAAGCTATTTTATTTTGATTTGTCTAACCTTTGGTGTACATTTCTCGAAAGTCTTGGTCTTTTTTATGTTCTTTTTGGTAAATGAACGTGTTCATCTTCCTCGACTTCATAGTTTTCTCTCTCCATTGACTTATTTTTACCTCGCTCCAACATAACACCTTTGTTGTTCTCTATAGTGACTAATTCAACCATGACAATTGGAGAGATCGTTTTGGGTTCCTTTATGGGTTCCTTCTTTTCAGTCCTATTCCACAAGTTGACTTCTCTCACATTAGTCTATGCACAACATGAAGGAATTAACACTTCTCTCCTCAAGGAGTGGAATGAGATGCTGGGCATAATCAATGCAAAGGCTGATCGATGCGAGAAGACAAGCAACTCAACGGTAACCCTCTAGTGAAGTTGTGGCTAGATGATGTTAGGGACTTGGCCTATGATATGGAAGACTTGATTGATGAGTTAGTGATCAAAGTCGCTCAGGTTAAGTTGGAGGCAAAATCCAACACAAGCAAAGGTTTGGAAAAATGGAAGTTCTCTTTCTTTGGCTGAGATAAATTCTTTGGATCGAATCCAAACCTTGGCTCGCTTATGTTTGAAACCAAGGTACAGGAGATTAGTGGCAGGTTGAAAGTGATTGTCACTAGGAAGGCTCCTTTAAGCTTAAGAGAGAATGTTGTGGATAGATCCAACTACACAAACAAAAGGGATCTAACCACTTCTTTGCCAGAGCCTCAGTTTTATGGTAGAGAGAAGGAAGAAGCACAAATACTCAAACTATTGATTAGTGAAGTTGAAAATTCCGATGCCGTGTTGAGCATGATCCCCATAGTTGGGATGGGTGGTGTTGGAAAAACGGCCTTGGCTCAACGGTTATATAATGATGTCAAAGTATATAGCTGTTTCGAGAAGAGAGCGTGGGTTTGTGTGTCAGATGTTTTTGATGTTCTTCACATAACAAAAGCTATTTTGCGGTCAATCACTGGGTTGTCATGCCAGGGTGAAGATCTTAACGGGCTTCAAGTTAAGTTGAAGGGCAATCTATCTGGGAAGAAGTTTCTTGTGGTTTTAGATGATATATGGAATGAGAAATATGAAAAATGGACTGCCCTCTTAAAGCCATTTGAAGCGGGGGCTAAGGGGAGTAAGATCATCATCACGACTCGCAACCTTGCTGTTGCTTCCATAACTAGAGCATCACCCTATCATTTGAAGGAATTGTCCCTTGACAATTGTACAAGCTTATTAGCCTTTCATGCTCTTGGAGCAACAAATTTTGAGAGCCATCCGGATTTTAAAACAATAGGTAAGAAAATAGCTGAAAGATGTAAAGGTTTACCTTTGGCGGCGAAGATGCTAGGCGGTGCCCTATGTAATAAAAGGAGTCCTAGTGAATGGGAAGATACCTTAAATAACAGAATATGGGATCTTCCGATGGCAGAGAATGATGAAGTTCTCCCTGTCTTGAACTTGAGTTATGTCCATCTTCCTTGCCATTTGAAGAGATGTTTTGCTTATTGTGCAGTATTTCCCAAGGATTACGAAATTGAGAGAGATGAGCTGGTACTTTTATGGATAGCCGAGGGCTTTCTAGATACACAAAAGGTAAAGGGGGATAATTTCAAATTAGGACGAAATTACTTTGATGAGTTAGTATCCAGATCATTTCTTCAACAATCAAGTGTCGACGCATCTAAGTTTTCAATGCATGATCTTTTGAATGATCTAGCAAAGTCAATTGCAGGAAGTGCATACTTTAGCTCGGGGAGTCTCACTTGGTAGCTAATGAAGAAGACACATCTCTTGGGAAAATTCGTTATGCATCATTCATCTCATCGCATTTTGCTACATCAAAATGCTTAAGAGAATATCACCGAATGAAGGTACTAAGAACTTTAATGCTACTACATAATGGATTTAGAGGGGACACTTTCTCTATTTCCAACAAGGTGCTACACGACTTGCTAACAGAATTGAAGTACTTGAGGGTGCTCTCAATATGTCATTGTGACATCATAGAGGTACCGAATTGCATTGGTGATCTAAAATATCTTAGATATCTCAATTTCTCGTACACTGATATCAAAAGGCTACCTGAATCAATTGTCAACTTGTGCAAATTACAAGTTTTGATCTTAAGAGGTTGTCAAGAACTTTCAAAGTTGCCTCAAGGCATCACAAAATTGGTCAGTTTACAGATTCTTGATGTTAGAGATACAAGGAGTCTTAAAGAGATGCCGTTGGGTATTCGTAATTTAAAAAATCTTATTATCTTGTCTAAGTTTGTGGTACGACTAGAGAAAGGGTCACAGTTAGAGGAGTTAAAGAATTTGCCACATCTTCAAGGAGAATTATTCATATCAGAATTGCAAAAGGTGGAAAAAGTTAAAGATGCAATTGATGCTAATTTGCATCAAAAGCAAGGCCTTACCAACTTATCCTTGCATTGGGATGAAAATTTGGAAAATCTCCAGAATCATGAGAGGGAAGCACAAGTGCTTGACTTCCTACGACCTCACATTGATCTTGAAAATATTAATATTTTAAACTATGGTGGTGCAAAATTCCCGTCATGGTTAGGTGGTCCATCCTATTCTAAGATAGTGTCTTTATGCTTGTGGGGCTGTCCTAATGTTATATCACTTCCTCCGCTTGGACAACTACCTTCATTGAAAGAATTATCTCTTGAAGGTCTACACACAGTAAGAATGATAGGCTCTGAATTTTATGGAGATAAAAGGCCTTTCTCATCCTTAATAACTTTGAAGTTGAAAGAGATGTTGTCATGGAAGAATTGGTCTCCTTATGTTGGGGGCCCAAAAGAAGAAGTCGCATTCTCTTGTCTTCAACATCTTGTTGTCCAGAGCTGTCCTTCATTGACTAGGACATTACCTCGTCAACTTGATTGTCTCATAAAACTTGAAATCCATTCATGTCCGCTTTTGAATAATTCAACGAATGAGGTTTGTTTTCCATCTCTCAGTGAGTTATACCTTGAGGATTGTAACAAGGAAATCTTAAAGAGCTTGGTCAACCTAACTTCTTTGACCATTCTCAAAATTGAAAATCTTGCCGAGCTTGTTTGCTTTGATCATGTGTTTATGAGGTTCCTGGTCAAGCTAAAGGATCTTCATATAGGACGGTGTGACAAGCTTATATACTTGTGGCAAGATGAAAATATAATGCTAAATCTTACTTGCCTTCAAGAATTAGCCATTGAAAGTTGCCCTCGATTCACATCTTTTGTGGCAGGAGAAGGAGAAATAGAGTTGCCGTGCAACTTTGAAAGGATGGAATTGAGTAATTGCATAAGTTTAGAAAAGCTTCCAAGCAAGATGCACACATTCAAACATTTGATCATTAGGAGGTGTCCAAAAATCTTGGGACCAACCATTCCTCTAGATGACCCTAACAACAATAACCCGATATCTCAACTTGAGTATCTGCGGATTGTAAATTGTGATTCTCTAATATCGTCTTTGTTTGCCAACGATAGACTTACTGCTTTGAAGAAACTTTGTATTTGTGAGTGCAAGGGAGTGGAATTGGTGGAAACGATCACCATAGAATCACTCAAAGAAATGACAATTGATGGTTGTCCAAATCTAGGAAGCCTACCACAGTGCCTTCACACGCTCTCCCATCTTGCTCATTTGGATATAAGTAATTGTCCAGCAGTGGAGATAGATGAATTCCCTTCCCTTCCTATGACCCTGTCGTGTCTTATAATTAGTAATTGTCCGAAGATAAAGTCTCTACCAAATCAGTGGCATCATCTTACATCCCTTGAGACGCTATTCATCGAGGATTGCCAAAATATCAAATGCTTCCCCAAAGGAGGTTTGCCTCCCAATTTGCATCGCCTTTTAATAAGAGGGTGCGAGAATCTGAAGCAGCCAGTGAGAGAATGGGGCTTACACCTACTCACATCCCTCCGATGTATGTTAATTGACTTTTGCATGGGAGGGGAGGGAGAGAATGTATGGTTTCCTTCGGAGGACAGGGATGCGTGGAGTCTTATCTTTCCTTCCTCTCTAATGTATCTTCGCATTTGCAATATGTGGAATGTTGAAAGACTATCAAGTGGTCTTCTCAACCACCTATCCTCTCTCAAACATTTATGGATCGACTCTTGCCCGAAGCTGAGGTACTTGCCAAAGGATGGCTTCCCTCCCTCCCTCCAAGAATTGTACATAGAGAAATGTGAGATTTTGAAAGATAGATGCTCAAAACTCACCGGTGACTATTGGCCCCTAATCCAAGAAATCCCACTCATTGAGATAGATTGGGTGCGGATCCAATGAATTGATTCTTTCATGCACCGCTAGTTTTCTCGGATTAAGGGTAAGTTTTTGGTTTTGAAGGCATCAATTTTGATTCTGCCTACTCTATTCGATGTGTAATACAAATTGATATTTGTCATGGAGATATTTCCCATGAATTTCCAAAAACAACCCACTAAGGTCAACGAATGACAATTCGTTGGGGTTTTTTTTTTTTCCAACAAACAAACTCAGTACTCATCCATTACTTCCAATTTTGACAACACGTCCTCTTCCTAGTATGCAAAGCTACCCAATGGGCATAAACATTTGCTTTTCATGAAATACGACTACAATTTAGAGCTGAAAATCGATCTTTAGCTGCTTGAATCCCAGCAGAAGCTTCCTTTAGTCTTTAGTTGTATTGCTTGAGAAAGTTGATAATATCCTTGGATACCACAGCTGCATCTATCTCCACTACAACCTTGGGCCAGCTTCTCTTTTGCCACTGCAATGCTCTTTCCAACAAAAAGTAATTCAGCCTCCTCTGCAAATCTAACTTGCACCCCCACACCCCTGCGGGTAACCATGTCCCTTGCCTAATTTGTGGCCACAATGCCTGTTGTTAGTTTGTTCGTAAAACATAGAAAAAGTGCTTTAGTAAATAGTTTGTTTCTTAAAGATAGTGTATTCATGCCTCAAAGTCCAATTCCATCTTCCCAACAATCCCAGCAACAGCATGTTTCGTTTCTTTAATGTCAGACCCATCGCAGTTGATAGTCACAGAACCTAGCTTAGGTTTTACTACACGCCCTGCCTTTCATCCATCCACTGACAACATAGCTCTCTTATATTCTTGCAGGCAACACACTGCAAAAGAGTTTTTCTTATCTGCATTACTTATGGTCTCAAGATCTGGTGATTTATGGTTAAAAGTTGCTGCATTCGGAGCCTTCCAGTTACACCAGGTGACGGCAATCATTCTTAAGAGTTATTAGCCTGCACTAATCATTTTATCTCATGACCTCACATTCGTAGAATATCAAGCCTGAACTGATAAGTCACCATCACTGGTGATTAGTGTCTCCCATACGTGTGTGCTAACATAATCGTAAGAATTATTCAGCGAAAAAAAAAAATCATCCAAAGGTTCACTAATTGCTAAGAAAAGGAAAGCGAAGGATCCTGGTTCTTATCTTGTCTGGTTCATTTTTTGTTGCTGTCGGGTGGATATGCATATAATTCTTTTTGTCTGATCACTCTCAAAGTTGTTCATTATGCATGGAAGTAATTTTTATTCAGGACTAATTAATCGTCCTCTTCTAGGATTTTGGATAAGAAATATGAAAAATGTGGAAGAACCATCAATAGCGGAGGACATAAGATGCGTGGAGCCTCCTATTTCCTTCCTCTCTAACCTCTCCTTGGATGAAAAATATAAGGAACGAGAAAAGACTATCAGGTGGGCTTCGCAGGCATCTCTCCTCTCTCAAACAGTCATATATTTTACAGTTGCCGGATGTTGGGGTACTTGACAGAGGACAACTTCCATCCCTCCCTCCATGTATTCCGCATAATTCAATGAGAGATTCTGAAAGATCAGTGCTCAAAACTCTGCGGCAACTGTTGGCACCTCATCCAAGAAATCCCATTCATCGTAATTGATTGAGTTCAGATTCAATAAGAAGATGTCTTTCCAATGTCTAATCTTTGTTCTCAAAACAAATAATACGTACATGGACTTGCTTTCAGTGCAGGAATTATGATGCATGGATGTGCCTGTCTTTATTGATGATATATCTTGAACTTTGTTTCATGCCCAAAAATTGCTTATCTTTCCACTTATGGAAATGCACTATGCTTTGCGTGAGAATCATGAAGAATTGTTGCTCTTTTATTGATATTTTTCTGCAATTTCAGTATTTTCTCTTCCAAATATCTTTTTCTTAGGCCCTAGCTCATTGACCTGAAGTCTCTCAACTGTGCTTGCTTTGCAGAATATCCCACTGTCTTTTGTGTTCGGCAAAATCTCTCCCGGTGATCAAATGCAAACATTGTTGAGGTAGGCAACTGATGTGCTTACGTTCATCTTTTGCAACTTGACAAAAGAAAAACAAAATGCTACTAATTTTGGTAGTTGTACTAATATGCTCTATACTTTTTTTTGGTGACATGCTCTAAAAGATTTGTCTGTATCACGATGTCAATTATCGAGGTCTACATTCAAAGTCAAACGAAGCAGCTTTCGTACCTCCAACAGCAGCAGCGACTGAAGAGATGCAAAAATTGGGGTTTTCGAGTTGGCAGATTACAATCCATTTCAATCTGACTTCCTTGTCGAAGTTAACAGTTCATCTTTATTCTATTTAAGTTCCCACGCCATCTCAGAGAACATTTTCTTTTTCTTTGTCGCAAAGGAAAGACCGAGAGGAGCAATCAAGGAGACTATGCTCTGTTACCATTTTGAGTAATTGTAAAAGTTTCACGTCTGCCATGAAATATTTCAGATCGCGAGAAGGTCATCGTCCAATACCACTCGCAACCTAGTTATCTCGGGTAGCCAAATCTCATCATCCAATACCAAGCTGCCAGAGCTCCCATCACGGGCAAGGCAAGATATAGGCACTACCATCACTAATGGATTATCATCCTGACCTCGCGTTTGCGTTTGTGGAATATCAGTTTGTACCGTCAGGCCACCGTCGCTGGTGTTCAGTGGTCCCCTATAGTTCTTCGTTAACAAAATCATGAAGTCTATTTAGGATTAGCAAAATCATCAAAGCAGTTTCATTTTTACATGCAATAATTGACTTGAACATGCATGTTTCGAGAATACCTAAATGCCTCTTACCAATAAACCGCTCTAAGAAAAACATCTGAAGGAAATGTTGCCTATGAAGGTGACTATAAGCAGCGGTGCTGATGGCAACGGCTTGGCAGTGGCCGCGGGACAGTGGTGCGCTCTCCCGCCCCATTCTCGCTTCTTTTTTTTTTTTTTTTTCCTCGTTCAAGTTCTTGCTGTTTTTTATTTTTATTTTTCTCTTTGCTTTTTTTTTTCTTTTATTGAACTTAAATTTGAAAAGATACATGAAATCTAGACGTTATTCATTAGACAAGTACAAGAGAGATTATTGAATGAAAAATCACGGTACGATTAAACAAGAAAAGAGTAGGACAAAAATTATAGTAACAATAAATTTTTAAGCGTGGCATGTAATGCATGGGGAAATTCTACTAGTAATGGAAAAACAAAGGCATTCACATTGGGATGAAAGAGGAGGGATGTGAGAAGTGATGTAACAATGCCAATTTGCATCATGCAAACTCTATCTTTTTCATTTGCCCTCTTTCGCTTCTGCTTCACTTTCTAGACAAAAAAATACATGATGTCCAGTAAAATCTTGGTCTACCTGAGTTTATGGTTTATCTGCATGAACAAAGTGCTTGTGGACAGAAAGCATCCTTGAAAGTCTTGGTCTCTGTTTAAATTCTTTGGTAGGTGAAAGTCTTGGTCTTCCGGACTTTGAAGTTGTCTATCTCCATTAACTCATTATCACTTTGCTTCAACATAACCCTTGATTGACTCTACCGTTATTGATTCCCCCTTAGAGGGCGGCATATCTTCATAAAAAATTTATCTTACGAATGTTTTGTTGGTTTTTTTTTTTTTTTTTTGAGTATAGTCTTTCACGTGGTATCCATAGTGCTAAAAATTTGCAACAAAATGGGCGGCAATGATCTGCTGAAGGGTGCTGAAGTAGTTGTTGGTGATCGTGAAGCACTTGATTAGAGAATTGTGGTCCTTTGAAAAGAAAAAGTTAACCAAAGCATTTGCTTGATGATTAGTTGGTGATATATAAATTGTTTACTATTTCCAGAGTAAAATTAAGCAAATTGCTTCATGGATTCATTGGTGTACCTGACTCTTTTCCTTGTTTGACCCAAATAATGTGTTTCTGTTCTCATTATCGAACGGTCAAAGTTAGTTGTCTTTGATGACTTACAAATATATAATAGAAAGTAGATGCCATTGTTAGGTGGATCGTCTATGGTGCAAGTTGCACGAAGATGCTTATATGTCAATCCTATTAATTGTGGTTTGACTTATAGATATATAACAAAAAGTAAGATGCCATTGTTAGGTGGATCGTCTACATTTATTTCAATCGGTGCAAGTTGCACAAAGATGCTTATATGTTAGTCCTATTAATTGTGGTTTGACTTACAGATATATAACAGAAAGTAAGATGTCATTGTTAGGTGGATTGTCTACATTTATTTCAATCAATGCAAGTTGCACAAAGATGCTTATTTGTTAGTCCTATTAAGTGTGGTCAGCCTCATTCATCACTAGACAAGAAAAAGGGTCTCACATCGCCAACTAATAGTGTACAATCTACTAGATATACTACTAGATATCATGCGGTTTTCGATCATCAACTACTACTTTAGCACCCTTCAATAGATCATTGCTACCCATCTTGCTACAAATCTTTAGCACAGTAACTACCACGCAAAAGCCTACATTGATAGCATATTCACCAATAATGCATCAAATGAGGACATTGAATTATAAGATTATTAAGAATGTACAGATGCCAAAAAAAAAAAAAAAAACTCTTGGTCTTGGTCTTTTTTTGATGTTTTTGGTAGGTGGATGTCTTGGTCTTCCTGAGCCAAATAGTTTTCTCTCTTCCTGCTTTAAATAAGACAGAACTAAGCAAAAAGATAGAAAAAGTTCAATAAGTTGTGGACAATTTCAAATGTTGCTCATGAGTTCCTAAATTAAAAGATTCAATTTAACAAGTACGTACACATTGATTATAAGTTGTGTGCGTAGCATGGGTACTTTACAAGTGTGTACGTACTTGTTAAATTGAATCTTTTAATTTGGGAACTCATGAGCAACAGTTGAAATCCTCCACAACTTCTATATATATAAATTTGCTCAGTCCTCCTTGATGAGATTTACTTTCCCTTTCCTAAAAGTTATTAATTTAAAAGACAGAAGATTTAATCTAAAATCTATTTAGATATGAACCCAATTAATGAGGTCAATTAATTATGAGATATGAAATTAATTAGATTACAAATATTCATACACGTGCTACGCACGGACGAAGACACTGCGCACATATTTTCAGATTACATGTAATTAAAAATTAGGAATTGGAATAAAATGAACTGTTTCTGTGGTTGATTGTTTCCAAATATTACTTAAACCTTAGAACTTGGCATACTTGAACCAAATATATTTCGCCACAACAAAAAGAAAATCGTCAAATGCGCTATTCTAATTTGCTCCCAGGAACGCGTCATTAACACTTCAATAATTTTGACATGTGTATATAACTTTACAACTATCATTTATAATCGCCTAGTAGTAGTAATACATGACAAGGAAAATCAGAGAATATGTTTTGGCTTATAAAAAACATACAATTTGATTGTGTCTTATCTCAAGCATTTGGGATCTGGCTGAATAAGGAAAAGAAAAAGACATTGAAGAGGAGGCAATTATTCCATTTTACATGTGAGGGGTTGGAGCAAAAACTCCATAAGAGGAACCCCATCAATTTCATGGCTTCCAAAAATATTCAAATTGACTAAAAACAAAACCAGATAATGAGGTCGATGAAATTTCTTACCTTTCTGCTGGCAATCAAGTATCTAAAGTTTTTTTCAATTGAACCAATTACCTCTCATTTATTAATGGGGGTCAACATGAGACCTCTGTTGAAATCGCAAACGAAAAATATCAATATTGACACCAACGTATTAATTAGTCGTTAATTATCTGTATTGGTATCCAATATGTTTCTTGCAGTATTAATTTTGTCTCTTACGGGTCAGAAATGACCTTCAAGACGATATTGATCCATCTTCAAAGAGTTGGAACAAATTATTTACAAAAAATGTTATTTAGGCAATTTCGTTGTAATTGGTTAAGAAATCCTTGAAAGTTTTATATTATGTGTGCCCATATGGTTAAATCTGATGAGAATATTATGAAGATAATTTCCAACAGAAATAAAAGCAAGGACAAATAAAAAGTCTATCTTCAATAAAATATTTGATAACCCACCAAAATATTTCTAGGGTAAGGCTTGAATTTTTATGATCGAATGATTCCAAGAAAGAAACTCTAAACAAAATCGACATTGAGAAACTTTCTAACCTGTTTAGTACCTAAAATCTTTTGGCATGTGAAATTAACAAAAATATCTCCTATTATCTTTCATAGGAGAGAATGAATAATCTTACAAAAGAAAATTATTAAAGGGAGACCAAGCAAAGAATTGAGAGGATAAGTTTGTAGAACAAATATAGCATGAAAGAAGTACTTGTGAGATTTGAACCTAGACCAATGATTGTATGATAAACTCTTTGGGGCAATGACATCGTGATTATTTGAACTATTATCCCTTTCACAATAAAGTACTTGAACTTTTTATTGTTCAATCAATTACCTCAAATTTTCAAATGTGGGCCAACATGAGACCTTCATTAGAATTGCGGACAAAAAATGTTGACAGGACACTAATGCTGTTAGATGTCCGTATTGAAGTCTAATGCAAGATCTTGAGATGTGGCCATGTCAATAGAGACATTGGATGCTAAGATTGTCTAAGCTGACATACACATTTCTCTCCTCATCACCAATCTGCATTATAAAGCGAATCATATCAATAAAATAATTATGACATGGCAATTTAAGTTACGGATGCCTAAAAATGAGCAAAATTTGAAGAAATGAAAAAAGAATTGAGATTAATCCAGACCTAACGTGTAAAGGTTTTACTATTAACGGATAAAAAGTTCACATGCGGATGGAAGGGACAGGATGTGAAAAGTGAATCAACAAACTTTAATTTGCATCCTGCAAAGTTTTGGTCTTCCTGGAATTTATTGAAGTTTCTTTCCCATTACCTCTTTTTCTCTTTTGCTTCACTTTCCAGACAAAAAAATTTGGGGAAATTCTCTGAATATTACCAAACAAGCACTTGTATACAAATAGTATCTTATTTTGATTCCTCTAACCACTGAGGTGCATGTAGAGAGCACCCAAAGTTAAATGGATTACAAAATGCTATAGCCTTGTCCCAAGAAAGCATCATTACCACTTCAATACTTTTGATATATGTATATGAATTTATGAATAATTACCCAAAGTCTATAAATCTATTATATGGTGGCTAATTCAATAGTATTTTTTTTTTCAATTTGACTAATTTAGTTATAAACCTTTAGACGATTTAATTGGAAATTGCTTAATTGATAGTTATGTCATGTTAGATGGCCGGCATCCACATAAGTGATTTCCAAAGAATTAGCTAGAATAACTACATTGACAAATCGTTAAAAAACTTTAAAACTAAATTGGCCAAATTGAAATTTTAAGATTGAATTGATTGCCATGCAATAGGTTTAGAAATTTTTGGACAATTATACCCTAACGTTACAGCTATTATTAATGATCGACTTGTAGCAATCCATGGCGAAGAAAATCAGGTAATATTTTTTGGCTAAAAAAAATATACAAACTATTGTCTGCAAAAAAAAAAAATATCTAGGCAAGTTAGTTGTAATTGGTAGACCAGACAAATAAATAAAGGACATATAAATGTGCCAGTGTCTTCAATTGAATAAAATAAATCATGGTAAAGTTTTAAATTATGTGTGCCCGAACGATTACATGTGATAATAATATCCTACCAATATTATGAACAAAATTCTGTCCATAATAATATTATTTATGAACAAAATGTCCAACCGACATAAAATCAAGTACATAGAAAGATTTTATATTAGATCAAATGTTTGATAATCCACTAAAATATTTCAACCGGGGGAAAAGAAATTCTTAGGCTTATATATACATTAAGGTTTTGTTTGTTCCGCAAAAAAAAAATGATTTATAAAATATTTTCTTATAGATGATCGCTTTTTTTATTAAAATAATTAGTTGATTAAAAATGTTTTTACTATTGACGACAATTTATGTCTAAATTTTTTTGTGAACAGTGAAAAGTATTTTATGAGTATTCTATCATGACAAGCAATTTGAGTTAGACCAAATAGCTTATGTTTTGATGCACATTGTATCCTTGAGTTATATAAATAAACTATTCTCCTTTTTCTCCGATCAAGACTTTTTGGCTGTCATTTGAAAGAGGGGACCTTTTCTTGTGACCATCCAAAGTAGAGGATAAGAGGTGATATTTCTTCACATGACCAACTTAGAAGGTATGCATATCTTCATCAAAAATTTATAAGTTACAAATGTTTTGTTGGTTTTGTTTTTTTTTTTTTTTTTTGTTTTTGTAAGTATAGGCTTTTACATGGCAACTATAGTGCAAAAAATTTGCAACAAGATGGGTGGCAATGATTTGCTGAAGGGTGTTGAAATAGTTGTTCATGATTGTGAATCATTTGATAGGAGAATTGTGGTCCTTTGAACAGAAAAAGTTAGCCCAAAGCAACTGGCTTAATTAATTAGTTGCTGATTTTTGAATCATTTACTATTTCCAAAGTAAAATTAGGCAACTTGCTTCATTGATTCATTGGTGTACCTAATTCTTTTTCTTGTTAGCATAAAGCACATGTTTCCGTTCTCCTTCTCGAATAGTCTAAGTTAGTTGTCTTTGATGACTTGTAGATGTGCGATAGAAAGTAAGATGCCATTGCTAGGTGGATCGTCAACATTTATTTCAGTCGGTGCAAGTTGTACAAAGATGCTTGTTTGTTAGTCTTATTAATTATGATCAATTTCATTCATCGCTAGACAAGAAAAAAGGTCAGGCATTGCCAACTAACAATGTACAATCTACTAGAAATTATACTCTAGGCATAACACCTATGAACAAGAAAATCGTGCAAAGGACCACGATTCTCCTATCAAGTGGTTCTCAATCATAAGGTTACTGAGAATATATGGCTGCAAAAATTTTAAAAAATAAAATAAAATAAAAGCCTTGGTGTTGGTCTTTGTTTAATGTTTTAGGTAGGTGAATGTCTTGGTCTTCTTGGACTAAATAGTTTTCTATCTCCATTAGGTCACTTCTACTTTAAATAAGATAGAACTAAGCAAAAAGATAGGAAAAATTAATCAACTTCTGGACAATTTCAACTGTTGCTCATGAGTTCCTAAATTAAGATTCAATTAAAAGAATACATACACCCTGATTATGAGCCGATGCGCGGCATGGATACTCTACTAGTGTGTGTGTCCTTTTCCTAATAGTTATTAGTTAAAAAATAGATAAAAAAACAGATGGTTAAATTTAAAATTTGTTTATTCTCCAAACATTACGAGACAAGCACCCCTGGATGAAAAATATTTTTTTATTGATTCCTCTAACCACTAATGTGCATCCTTGAAAGTCTTGATCTTTTTTATTTTTTTTATTTTATCTTGATCTTCCTGGTCTTTATAGTTTTCTCTCTCCCTTATCTCTTTATCACTTAGATTCACCATCACCCATGCCTATCCCCCTGCTCAACAGTGTTATCCTCTTGCTCGTCTGAACCTAGCGGTCTTGCTGGCTGGATTGCTGCCATTGATCTCATCCAGTTCACCGGTTTGCTCCAGGAAGTCTACTTGGAAAAGTTAAGAGACATCTATCTTCTTGCTCTGTTTTTCCCTCAAACTGATGCAGCCGCAACCTTGCTACCTAAAGCATCTGGTGGGCGTTTGTTACCCGAGAGAAACCACCTATTCTTTCTTAAATCTTTCTATTAGTGGAGGCAAAGAAGAGGCAACAGCAGCAGCAAAAGTTTGGTTCTTAAACCGATTTCGTGCCTATCTATGATCCTGATTAAAGTTGATGTCAAATACTTGATGTCGAGTTTAATAAGAAAGAACTATTACTTCATCTTTGTTATCATTGATCTTTTTAATCTATCAATCTCTTTACACGCACTGACGTGGAATAATTTTGCTAAGTACAAGTTTGAGATTTTACATGAAACAATCACATATCAGTTTGGAATTTTAGTCCATTAAATTGGGTAAGCAACAGTAAATATTGTAAGAGGATAACTTCATTCCTCTTAGTAAAGATTTCCGGGAAATTCACTTTTGCTACAATTTCGCAGTGCCAAAAAAATAAATAATTTTTGTTGTGTCTTTTCACATATTCACTCTTATGGTAGATTTGCCATCAACGGAAGGGGGTAAGGTGAATTAATAAGGTGTTTGTGATTTAGAATTCTTTTAAAGTGTGCTAGTTTAATCAATTGAGTTAAGTCAATTCGATCGCAAATTAAACTTCACGTGAAGTAGTTTCTGCCAAAGCCGCAAGGGTGTTGCATGTGGATGACTTGTTTTCATCGTGCAAAAACCATTGATAGTTCAATGCTGGAAAACTTATTCATGTATTTTCTTTGAAGATAGAGAAGAATGTGAAGGTGTTCGTGATAAAAAATTAAATTTTGAATTATGGAAATCAAAATTGTGCCTTGTTAGAAAAAGACTATGCGAAGACTTAGTGTTTTGTTAGAGAAGAAGGTATTTCTACGTCGGAATAGTTTCTGAGATTGTTCATCTTTCATAATGCGCATTAATTTGGTATTAAACAGATTTCACATATTTTTCAACCCCAAAAACCCAACTTGTCATTTTATATTGTACACTCCTAAAAGTGAGTAACTTTCTTATATTTGTTGACTCCCTCTTTTAAGTTCTAATTCATGCTAAAGAATCTTTAGTCGGTCATTTTTAATTTTAATTTTTGAAGGCGTCAAAAAAATTATGATATATAATCTATTGGTGGGGCTGTGAAGCCAAGAACACATCACTCCATGGATCTCTCTCTCTCTCTCTCTCTCTCTCTCTCTCTCTCTCTCTCTATATATATATATATATATATATATATATATTATTTTCCCTTTGAGCCCGAGAGAGGGGACCGATAATGCATGTAATCAACGAATTAAGGGTTCAGTACATGTTTTAGAAATAATTCATTAAAAAAAAGTGTGAATGAAAAGTAAATGTTTATGATCGTGCATTCCCTCTGCCAAAATGTAAAAGATATGATAGAAAGAAGGGAGAGGGAAAAAAAAATATACAAAGTCACCATCTGAAATAAGTGAAATGCTCAGACCAAAGAAAAGAGCCAAATTGTTAAACAGATTAATATGGCTCTAATCTCCTTCTGAATTTTACATTATGATGTTATCAAATTATGGAAAACTCGTTATTCTTTTCTTAATTGTAGACCAATTGAAGACAAAAATAAAAGAGGGACATTTGCTTTCATCCAAGGTAAATAGGAAATACATTGTTGAAAGCAACTTTCTTGTTTGTTCGATCTTTTCATACTTGTCGGAATCATCAGATCACCATTGCTTGTGATGGAGAGCACGTTATGTCTGAGTGAACTTCACGCCTTTATGAACGATTCAGAGTACAGAATGTTTAAAGAACGCTAATAGAGAGAATGCCTTCTTGCTGCACAAAAAGATGTAGATAAACAGACAAAAGGCTGGATGGAGAGCACATGCTCTCCGAACGATTATGCTCTTTGATCGCATATTCTGGATATGCGAACAATGTAGGCTTTAAGTGGCAGTTACAGTGTTCAAACCTCATAGCAAGATGGGCAACGATGATTTGCTGAAGTGTGCTGAGGTAATAGTTGATAATCAGAATCGCTTGATTAGAGAATCATGGTCCTCTGAACACAAATTTCCCGTTCATCAGTCCGATGCATAAAGTATAATTTTCAGTAGATTATATAATGTTAGCTGGTGATTTTTTACTGCTTCACTATTTGCAAAGCGAACTAAATTAACTTGGTTATTGGATTAGTGGTGTGCCTGACCCTTTTTTCTTGTTTAGGCATGTGCTTTATTTTCCTTATTGAACAGACAAAATTAGCTGCCTTTGATCTCTTTACTTGGTCATTCATGTTGAAGGAGGAATCGATAATCTTATCATATCTTAAACATATGCAAATTTTCAGTACTGTAACTGTCACATAAAAGCCTACATTGGTCGCATATTCACCAATAAAGCAGAAAAAAGGACAATGAATAATAAAGATTCTAACAATATATGAATGCGAGAAAAGCCAACACATCAGTCGTAAGCAATGAAGTTTTTGATTAAAATACACGTGCGCTCTAAGTTGGTCATGTGTAGAAAAATCACATTTTATCCTTTGTTTGGATAACCACAAGAAAAGTCTCAATCTGAAGAAAAGGGAGAACAATTGACAAAACAAGCACTCTTGGGCAAAAAACTATTTATTTTGATTTGTCTAACCTCTTTCGTATGCGTCTCTTAAAAGTCTTGGTATGTTTTTTTTATTCTCTTTTGTGACATCTAGATTTTTCAATCCTGTCTTCTACTGAATAAATCGGGCATTTCATTGACGCGTCTATAGGGTTATTCTCAGAGCCGATCACTCTCGAGATAACTAGACTAGCTTGGGAAATTATTAAGGAATTTTAAGGCAATAGACTTGAGAACTTGATCGTGATCGGCTTCTTGACAGTGTCCATCTTTAGAGGTCAATACTGTACGTTAAAAATCGATTTGAAATCAGAGATAGACTCGGATCGATAGAGATATGTGACTAATCGTGGTGACCCCACTAAATTAGAAAATTCTCGTCGGCCGACACTAGACTGATTTTCTTATTGTTTTGGTACCCTGTGTCCGTAATTGAATTCTCGAGATTTTCACAACAATCAAAAGTCGCCATTGAGTCGAGTGGGTTCATAGTAGCTCGAAGAAAATCGACCACGGGTCATTTGCCTTAAAAGTTCTGAAAACTACCCGATAGTCTAGGTCACGCTAAAAACGCGCCGAATGAAAATTAATCGCCAATTCGAGTCCGATTTCAGAAATTGAAGTTTTGGCCATGTCACAATAAATTTTAGGAGCATCAACTCGCTCGGAAGATTTTTCGGAGATTCGAAAAATTTTACGGAAATTAGGTTCGAACGTCATGAAATTGGCAAAAGTTCGATTGGCTAAATTAGTAGGAAATTGACTTTTGACTAAGCCGTTGTGTGTCGATTTATAAAATCATTTGGGATTTTCTACATCGAAATCGACCAATTTGGGAATTTATTGGAGAAATTGAAGTTCAAATGGTGAAAATTCGTATCATCCCCTTACCCTAAAGATATTGAATACTTCGAGAGGTTATGGAAGTCGTTTGGATGGTTTAGTGATGATAAGTGTTTTTACTTGGCCAAGAGTGATTCTTGGAGGAGATTCTTGCAAAATATCAAGCCAAGGCCCCACCTCACTCCTCATCTTTATCTTCATGCCTTCTCCCATCCACGACCATCCCCTCTCTCCCGATTCCTTCGTGCGACACCAGCACCAGCAGAGAAAAAGGAACCCAGCTTCTCCACTTCTCTGCCCCGTAAACGACTGCAACCCAGCGTCCACGAAGCTGCTCCATCGTCCACACGCCTCTGCCAGTGCCCTACAAAGCAGGACTCCACGCATCTTCAGCTCTACCGTTTGCTACCAAGTTTGGTCAACCATGGGGCACCTCCACCGGTTTGTTGACCCAACAAACACCTGCAGAAGCCCACCGAAGTGAAGCCACACGCGTACGACGCTAGGCCACCGAAGACCCCGCAACAGCTCTCTCCATCTCTGCCACGATTTCTTCTTGCAGCTGCTGCCACGTCCCCTCTACTCGACCATCAACGAAGCCTTGGTGTTGACTCCATCAACGAAGACCACCCATCTTCGTGTCTTCTCTCTCTCGCGGCCAGCAAAGCTGAAGCCGCGCGCATCCATCACCTGCGGAGCTCAACCGATTCTTCTCCATCGGTTCACAAGCCGCTGCCACCTGCCCTTCTTCGGTCAACATTGCATCCACCGAAGACCCTGATCTCACGTCCGCAACTCCATATGCGGCCAGCAAATTCCACCGAAGGAATCCCAGAACCCCAGCGAAGCAACAGCATCATCGAAGTCGTGAGTCCAGGGTCTTCAGCCGCATGAGCAGCCGAAAGTCCATCCCCCGTCCGCGTGATTTCTCTTCTTCACCCGTAGAACAGTCGGCCCAAGCTTGCAGTCTTTGAGCCCATCAGTCCAGCAGTTCTTCAGTCAATTTAATTCAAGTTGCAGCCCAGTAATTTGAGGCCCAATTCAGCAGAATTTTATTGAGGCCCATCTCCTGCAGTCTTCAAGCCCAGTCCAATCCAAGTGAAGTAATTGGTCAAGCCCATTTCCGTAGGCCCAACCTAACTTGGGTCCAACCCGAAAGCAAGAGCAAACCTCAATTGGGCTGAGAATTGTTGGGCCCAAGTCTTAAGGCCCGGTCCAAGCCCGTGGGAGCGTCGCGAGCCCGATTTCGCCACCGTCAGCGTCGTCGTTGCGGTGATTCGATCCCCGTTTTTAATCGCTGAGTTTTACTCACTAATGCTTTATTAGTTTGCTAATTATGCCTTAGGGTTGGTTAGATTTAATTACATGCACTTAGGTGGTTAGATTAGGTTAGAGCAATTAAATTAGTGACTTAATGATGCATGTTAGGTGGTTAGACTTAGTCACTAGCAAGTAGAGAGCTTCTAATATTTATTGAATGTATCTCGGGATTTTCCCGACCCGTTTCGGGCTCCAATCAGGCAATACGGGCCTAAATTAGATTTTTATTATTTATTTATTTAATTTTCGAAATTAATTATTTAATTAATAATTTTTCCGTAAATTCAACCTATGGCAGGTGGCCAATTCGTGCTTGATTGTTGTGGTGCAGTCCGTTTATTTAATTGAGCTTCAATTTTATGGAATTGATTTAAATTGTGAAATTTGAAGAATTGTCCTAAATTGTTTGTTATTGAGTATTTGATTGGTAATGGCGAGCATGGATATATAGCGCAAAAGATGCGTTAATGGGCTATATAGTAGAGAGAATGGGGAGAGCAAACTGAGAACGTTATTGGTTGAGACCAATCAAGTATGATATTATTGGATATACGTGGTTCGGTGATTGGAAGTATCACTGGCGAAAACGGCTCCTTAAAGAACGCACGTAAATGACTTATAGACAAACATGGTTCGGTGATTAAGGAAATATCATTGGTGAAAACGACGCCTTAAAGAACTCACGATGTTATCTATAGCCGATGTCACCTTGGCGAAAACGGCGCCCTAGAAAGGACACGTCATTCGGTGATCGAGGATATCACTGGTGAAAACGGCGTCTTAAAGAACGCACGGTGTCGGTGATCGGTATGTCATTGGCCGAGAAACACATGTGATTTGGTGAATGAGTACACCATTGAGAAATTATGGTACGAGTGGAAATGACCTAGAGATGGTCCGATTGACATGTAATCGATCAAGTCGATTGATCAATGCTTGATCGTATGTCGTGAATTGTTTGAATATATGTGTTTAACCTTGAATTGCAGGTTAGAACTGAGGCCAAGGTAAGTCCTTTGACTCGTGTTATGCTTAGGCAACCGTATGGCGTATTAGTTTACTAATCGAGTTTTAGGGGGTAGGACTCGCTGAGACGTGGTCTCATTGGTTATTGAATAACCATTTCAGGACCCTGAGGAGAAGCTGAGGAGGAGGAACCTGAAGGGAAGAAAGACTTTTGAAGAAAAAGATGATCCAGAGAGGGATCTTGTGTATAACCCGGATGTGGGCTGAGATCCCATCCCTTTTGTAAACCCTGTCTTAGTGTAGATAGGTGTGAGACAAGTATGTTGTGAATAGTATTGTAAATATACTATGAGTTGTGCTATTAATAAAAGTGTGGTTGTGAATTTCAATATAAAAAATTATGGCCTACTTTTCTATCCCATTGTTTTATTGTTTGGGGATTTATAACTACTTCCGCATGTGCATAATAATTGAAAGGGTCGGCGATACATTGTCCTGAGATATCGCATTTTAAAATCGACCAAGTAGAAGGATGTGCGCGTGCTCGAGGATCGGGGCGTGACATCTTTGGTCAGTGAACGTCTTGGTCTTTCTATACTCATAGTTTTCGCTCTCCACTAGCTTATTTTAACTTTGCTTCATCATAACACCTTTTTTGTTCTCTATAGTGACCGATTCACCCATGGCCATTGGAAAGATCGTTTTTGGGTTCCTTCTTGGCTTCCCTCTTTCAAGTCTTGTTTGAGAAGTTGGCTCCTCTCCTTTTGGGCTCTACATGACAAGAAGGAATCTGCATTGCCTTGCTCAAGGAGTGGGGGGAAAAGCTGAAATTGATCAATGCAATGCTGGCTGATGCAGAGGACAAGCAACTCGAAGGTAGTCATCTAGTGAAGCTATGGTTGGATGATGTTAGGGACTTAACCTATGACATGGAAGACTTGCTCGATGAGTTTGCCATCAAAACTGCTCAAGTTAAGATGGAGGTAGAATCCAGCACAAGCAAAGGTCGAATGAAATGGAAATTCTCTTGCTTTGGCCAAAATAAACCCTCCAGATGGAATCCGAACCCATCCTCGCTCGTGTCTAAAACCATGGTCCAAGAGATCAATGGTAGGTTGGAAGCGATTGTCAACGGGATGGCTCGTCTAGGCTTGGAAGCAAATGTTGTGAACAGATCCAATTACATCAACAGAAGGGATCCCACTAGTTCTCTGCCGGAGCGTCGGTTTTTTGGCAAGGAGGAAGAAGAAAGGGAGATACTCGAACTATTGATCTGTGAGGTCAAAAATAATGATGCCCCACTAAGCATAGTCCCCATAGTTGGGATGGGCGGTGTTGGAAAGACGGCCTTGGCTTAGCAGCTATATAATAATGCCGAAGTGAATAGCTATTTCGAGAAGAGAGCATGGGTTTGTGTCTCAGATGTTTTTGATATCCTTGACATAACAAAGACTATTTTGCGGTCGATCACCGGATTGTCTAATGAGGGTGAAGATTTTGACAAGCTTCAAGTTAAGTTGACGGATAGTCTATCTGGGAAGAAGTTTCTTGTGGTTTTAGACGATATATGGAATGAGAACTACCAAAAGTGGATTGATCTCTTAAAGCCATTTGAAGTGGGGGCTAGGGGAAGCAAGATTATCATCACGACTCGCAACCTTAAAGTTGCTTCCATAACAAGAGCTTCGCCATATCATTTGAGGGAATTGTCCTTTGATAATTGTATAAGATTATTGGCTTTTCATGCTCTTGGAGCAACAAATATTGAGAGCAAGTTGGCCTTTGAAATAATAGGCAAGAAAATAGCTGAAAGATGTAAAGGTTTACCTTTGGCAGCGAAGTTGTTCGGTGGTGTCCTACGTACTAAAAAAGCTCCCGAGGAATGGCAAGATACCTTAAATAACAAAATATGGAATCTTCCGATGGCAAAGAATGATGAGGTTCTTGTAGATTTAAAATTGAGCTATGTCCATCTTCCTTCCTATTTGAAGAGGTATTTTGCTTATTGTGCGGTATGTCCTAAGGATTATGAAATTGAGAGGGACGAGTTGGTACTCTTATGGATAGCAGAAGGACTTTTAGATGGGCAAAAAGAAAATGAGAATATCTTGAAATTGGGACGGAAGCACTTTGGTAAGTTAGTATCCAGGTCATTTCTTCAACAATCACGTATCGACGCATGTAAGTTTTCAATGCATGATCTTTTGAATGATCTAGCAAAGTCAATTTTGGGTGGGATTTGCTTTAGCTCGGGGGGGTCTCAGGTGGCAAGTAATGAACATGATGTACCATCTCTTGAAAAAACTCGTTATGCATCATTCATCCCATCGAGGCATGTTACATCAAAATGCTTGAAACCATATCAAGGAATGAAGGCAATGTTGACACCTAAATTTTGGCAACCCGTTTAGTTATTTATCACATTAAAAATTAGGAGTTGATTTTATCACTGAAAAAAATAATATTAATTGCATAACATATATATTTAGGTGAATTTATTTTTAATTTGCATTTTTGCATTTATTTATTGGATTGGTGGCGGATGGGTTTGGATTAGTGGTTCTGAGCTTTAACTTGACAGGCTGTATTAAGCCCACAAAGCAAGCAAATTAGCCCAAGCCTTTTTTTTTTGATAAGAAATTATCTTGTGAAAATAAGAATTTGAAATTTCCGAGATATGATGGAATTTTTTTGGATAGGGCAAGTGGAAAAGTGAATATTGCGTTCGGCAAAATTAATATGGTGTTTGAAAAAAAGAATATTTGTGGATATCGATTTGGAAAGATTAAAAACCTTAATCTCAGCCTATAAATAAGTAAATAAGTTAAAAACACATAGGGTTCCCGGGGGAGGCTTTTTCTTGAATTTTAGGTCGGAATTTCAACACAAAAAAAGATTTTTTTGTTTCTTCCTTCGTAGGGATCAAGGGTAAAAAAAAGGAAGAAATAGAAAAAGCTTGAGGAAACGTGAAGAGGGGAAAAAGTACAATCAGCAGGGGGTGAGGGGACGTTTACTGTTCATTGTCTTCCTCACCCTTGCTACTCGCGTCTACAACTGGATGCTGTCCCGATAGTCGCCGGCTCCTTTATGCTCACCGCCCATGCCTGCATCTGGCCGCCGTGCCAATCCGCGACGCCTGACGCTGTTGCCCCGACACTAGCCCGAAGCTTCACTAGCTCTCCTCGCGCCGCCAAGACCCTTATAGCCCGAAGCTTCGCCCCTCGTCGATCCCCCCTGCTGCCGGGTTTTCCTCTGCCGCGCCACGCCTCGCTTCACCAACGACAACTCGCAGCAGCCGTGACTCCGACACCCCTGCAGTTTTGCTTTCTGCTGTTGCACGACACCACTAGAGCTCACATCGCCGGTCCGCTGCCAAGCGGACATCGTGCCGATCCCCGTTGCCGCGACCCGCCTCCTTAGCACAGCCCCAAGTCCTCCACCCAAGTGCCTTTGCTCCACCGGTCCTTACTACCCGATGCCCCCCTGCTAGCCTGAGTTGGTCTTGCACCAGCAAACCACATGCGACTCCTGCTGTGCTCTCGCTGGATTCCCTTGTCGGTGTCTTCCCCCTGCTGGAGCTCCGATTGGCGGTGCCCCTCTTAATTGATGAGCTGCCAAGCCTTGCTTGGAAAAGAAAACAAGGAAAAAAAAAATCCATTTAGGTAGTTTTTTCTTTTATTTATTTATCTTATTTTATTATTTTTGTTATTTTACTTTATTTGTTCTTTTTTTTTTTAGTATAATTATTCCTTAGTGTAAGGGTGAGATGGTCGACATGAAATAGCATCTGAAATCTGTGATTGATAGTCCGATTTTCACGCCTGAAATTCGACTTGCAATCGCTTGACAAATCGACAATCCGATCTCATGTCCGAAATTCGATTCGCAATTTATTTAAAATTGGCCAACCCGATCTCATGCGCGAGATATGGTTCGTCAATTTGGATATCAATATTGTCTTGCTCTAATCTACTGTCATGTCGTTTAAGTTGATCTTATTTTCGAAAAAAAAAGTCCAAAAAATGTGAGTTTTATTTCTTGTTTTAGGGTTTGCATATTTAGAATGGAATTTTATTGCGAATTTCAAAAATTAAAAAAATTAAAAAATCAAATCAATTAATTTAGGTTGCTAGTTTGTTAACTTAGGTTTCATGTTTAATTATTTGATAATTTTTAATTTCGAAATTAATAAAAAACAAAAACACAAAAAAAGTCATCATGCATATGTCATGTAGAATTATGGCATTATTTGTACATCATTGCATATTAGAGTAAAATCACATGTTTCATTTTAAGTTTAAATTGATTTTTAGATAGATTGCATCCTAACTTAGAGATTACTAAGTGAAGATAATATCTTAGTTTAAATTAGGGTTTAGCCCAGCCTAATCCTTAATATAAGTTGGATAGAATTTTAATCTAGCTATGTAATTTTGGCATTTTTCTAATTTCAAAATTTCATGGAAAATACCAAAAATTATCTTAGAATAAATCAATTTCATTCTTTAGGACAGATCGCATTTTATTTATGTCATGTAGTTTAAGCCATACTACCATGTCATATTATTTCATGTTAGATTAGTAGCATGCATTGCATATTGCATGATCTTCATTAAATAAATGAAAAAAAAAACAAAAATTGCGAGTTAATTAGAAATCATATCTAGGACTGTCGATGTGAATTCTGATTTAACATTGCAGATGCTTTCGTTACTTTGAGGTAAGTTCCTGCAATTTATTCATTCCTTTCTTTGGATGTTAAAATAGTGGATTACACACCCGCTTGATCACCTCACATGTGACATCCTGATTTTCGAGTCTGATTTCGATGAGATGAGTTGGGCTTTTCATCGACGTGTCTATAGCGTTTTTCTCTGAGTTGGCTACTCACGAGTTAACTAGCTTATCAAGTGAAGCCATTAAGGAATCTAAATGTAATAGACATGAGAATTTGACCAGGAACCGACTGCTGGACCGTGCTAATTTGTAAGGGTTATTACGGCACCGTCAAAATTAATCAGGGACCGAAGATAGGTCGATTCGATAAAGATATGTGATTAGTGCGTGGGTGATTCCACCTAATTGCAAAATTTCTATCGAATGACACTAAACCAATTTTTTTGTCATTTTCATACCTGGTGTCCGTATTTGAAACCTTAAGATTTTCACGACAACCAAGAGTTGCCAATGTGTTGAAGATGTATAATGTGGCTCGAAAATAATCGATCTCGGGTCAATTGCATTAAAAATTTCTAAAAGCTGCCCGGTAGATTAGGACGCGCTAAAATAATGCCAAATTGAAATTAACCATGAAATTGAACGTCGACTCACTTTCCGAAAATTTTTCAGAGATTCTGAGATTTTTTACGGAAAATCGATTCGGAAATTGAATGGAAATTCAGACGGCTCGTTTAAAGGGAATTTTGACTTCTAAGCAGAGCTACTGGGTAATGGGGATTTGTGGAAATATGTGGGATTTTTCTTCGACAAAATTGGACTTCGAAATTGAGAATTCGAGGATGAAATTGAATTCTAAAATCGATGAAATTCGGAGCTATGGTTTTAGGGCTGATTTTTGGCATCAATTTAGTTAATTCTTGGATTATGTTGGTTAGAAAGAATTAGGGGGACAAGAATTCAATGGAGAAGACAAACATGTTGACTTCTTTTCCCCCAAGCCAGTTGCTCTCCACGGATGCAACTTCTCTTTCATTTTCCACGAAGCCACTCCCTCCACGTTGCTAAGACCGCTGCCTCGGTCTCCTTCGTGTACCTCCATCGACTCTCTCTTTCATCTAGCTTGTTGAACACACTTTTGCCGAAGCGCCGCCTCACCGCTCCATCTTGCCCCTGCAGCTGCTCCACCACCTATGTTTGTCTCCCATCATTTCCTTTAGTTTGTCGCAGCATCATCCGTCTCATCCCATCATCATCCCCCATCTTCATCTCTCCATCAACCTCCACCGAAATCCTTTCCCTCCACTCACGCTCGCCCACTTTTAGTCAACAAACACCGTTCGGTTGACTCCCCGCAAAACATGCATCCAAGCCGTCCATCTCCAGCATCGGCTTCTCATTTTGGCCGCGATTTCTTTGCTTGGTTAGCCCTCGCCGTGAAGCCCCCATCTTTGATCGCTTCTGTTTCGTTGTTCTGTCCAACAATAATCGAAGCAGCCCAACCCACCGATCCATCCTTCATATTGCAGCAGGGCCACACGATCAGCCCACTCGAAGCCGCTTCAGCCCTTCAAAACTCAGGACCGAAACTAGCGGTTTAAATGCCGGGTTTCTCGCTCGAGCAGCGAGTTCCGTGGCCATTTCCAGCCAATCCGAGCTTCCTCGGCCTTGCCGTGAGTCCAAGTATTGGCCCTCGTTGCGCCACCATCGCCGTGAGCCGATTTTCGTGCTAACCAGTGAGTTGCATTCTAATCCTTAATTAGTGGGCTAATGACACTTATTGTTAGTTAGCTAATTAGTGGATTAGTTATGTTAATTAGGCTTAGGATGGCTTAGTTAGATTAAGTGTATACTTAGTATTTAGTTAGTTTAATTAGTTTAGTTAAGTGGATTAGTTAGGAATTAGTTAGTTTATTTAATTAGTGTACTTAGATTAAATTAATTAGAATGGTTAGATTTAATTGTTAGTTAGAATAATTAGCCTCGTTAGTTTAGGTTAATTTAATTAAATGCTTTAAATTTATTTATTTTGTAATTTGTTTAATTTACGTAATTTATTTAATTATTAATTATTTTCTGAAATTAGACCGGGATAGTCGGTGATCGGAAATTTATGCTGATTATAATGGTGTGTTCAATTTATGTAATTGAGTGTTAAATTATGCAAATTGAGTGCTGATTGAAAATTTGAGTATTTAATTCCAAAATTTGTGAAATTCGATATTTATTTAGAAAATCCTGAGTATCGATTTTAACACGAAAATGGTTTTATATAATATATAAAACAGTGAGATTTTAAATTGGAGATTATGAATTTTCTCGTGTTCAATCGACCATGTACCCACACACGATAACTTTATCATGTATTTCTAATACGAAGAAAATAGGCTATGTTCACTATTTTAATTGAGACATTTGAGTGCAATGCACAGTGTCTTGGGCTAAGATTGATTAGTCGTGTGTTGGTTAAGAGAAACCGTCTCTTGCAATTACGCCAAACATTGCTAAATCCCTTTTCGGGTTACCCATGTATTAGGGTATCGGGTCGCAGTATATTCTGAACCTATGCGCCTTTGGGAAAGCCGTCAATGAGACGTAGCCATGCTTTATGGGGAAGAGATGATGCCTGGCTATGCCAATAGATTGTCGAACATGGAATTCGACAGTGCCTTGAGTGGCTTAATTAACAATTGGAACGCATGATGGTCTGAGTTTGATACATCTGATTATGAGACAAAACTGTGTGGCATATAACAGGACCCTTGTGATTAATTGAATTGATGAGGTGTTCCAGTTGTTATGTGCATTGATTATGTGCATTGCAATATGACCTGTACTGACGTGCAGGATGAAAACTGAGGTGAGGTAAGTCCTCTGTGTCAATTGAGTGGTTCTGTGATTATGACACTTCTAGGTGTATTTCCCTCCTAATTGGGGCTTAGATCGTGAACTCCCTGAGATTTATGTTTCACCCCATCATGGGCTTAAAATTTTCAGGGCCATAGAGGGAGGACCTAGAGCTAAGTTGAGGTGACCTAAAGAGTAGGTCAAATAGGACAGTCTCTTTTTGAGAACTAATCTTTTGGTTATAGACTTGTGTAAATGACTCAGTATGTTTATAAAAGTGTGGTTTGTTTGTGAATGTGATGTCCTACTTTTCTATCCTGAGATGATTACTGTTAGGGGATTTATTTCAGCTTCCGCATGTGTAATAAAATAAAAAGGGTTAGTGACTTGTCTTGGGAAGTCACAAAATATTATTGACCAAAGAGGGATGGGCACGCTCGAGGTTCGGGGCGTGACATCCCCGTTTAAGTGGTATCAGAGCGGGTTAGTGTTGGAGTGATAAGGTGCGCTGGGTCCTTGGGATAGTTAGTAGGAATGACCTCTATTTTATACTGATACATGTGATTGATAGTTGTTTGGTAGATTGTTTGTGGGATCACTCAATTTCTAATTCTATATGAAATTAAAAGCATGTGTTAGTTGATTAAAGCTACACCATGAGCGATTAGGAACCAAGAACTCTTGCTAAGAGGGCTAGTAGGGCCGTGACTCGAGGCAGAACGCCGACCAGGGTCGATGCCCGAGGAGCCCGTGGTAAAGCGCCAATTGTGGCTAGCGCTAGTGGCGAAGCACCACCTCCTGTTGGTGTTGGGGTAATAGCCCCTGATGATCCCAGGTTCGATGAGATCATGTGCGTACTAGAAGCCTTGGGTAATAGAATGGATTAATAGGTTCAAAACCAAGCTGACGCTCAAACCTTGCTACCGCTACTATTGCTGCCGCCGCCGCCCGCTGTTGTACTCGTTGAAGTTCCACTTGGGAACGTGGCTGCTGGAAGGCCAATGCACAAACTGCTGGAACAGTTTTTAAAGTTGAACCTGCCAAAGTTCACTGGTGCGGGAGATCCCGAGGCTACAGCTCTCTGGATCCAAGAGTTGGAAAATGCCTTTGCACTGTTGATGTGCATCGAGGTAGAAAGGGTCGTTCTTGCAGTCTACCAATTGAAGGCAATTGTAGGCACATGGTGGAGAGCCACCAGAGAAACAGTGTTTCCTGAAGGTGTGGTTTTGGAGTGGAATGCCTTCATCGAGGTCTTCAATAGTAAGTACTTTCCTGAAATTGCCAGAGAATTGAAAATGGCAGAATTTCAACGCCTTCGCCAAGGCTCGATGACAGTTGATCAGTATGAAGCGAAATTTGCTGAATTGTCACAGTATGTCCCTAGGTTGGTTGAAAATCTGGTAGACCGAGCTAGAAGGTTTAGAGATGGACTCAGACTGGAGCTGAGGAGTCTGTTGATACTACGAACTTGAGGAACTATAATGACCGTATGAACAGGTCCAGATGATTGAGAGAGACCAAAATGAACGAGTCGCCGCATCTGGGTCGTGGTTTAGTTCTAACCAGAATGGAAATCGATTTAGGAAGAGACTGATGATTGGAGAAAGGTACCCTATTCCACCCAACAAGAAGGGTGGAATAGGAAAGTCAGTGAGCCAGACTAGAGTGTGTCGTTCTTGCGGAGGATGACATGGCTTAGCCCCGTGCCTTTCTAGGACGGGTGTTTGTTTTGTGTGTGGCCAATAGGGTCACATGGCTAGGAGTTGTCCCTGGAGATAGATGGGACCGCAGTTATCACCACCACCAATGAATTAGAACCAAGGACTTTTGCCACCGAATGCACATCAAGGTGGATTTAATCGACCTCCAGCTCAAGGAACGACATACGCTATTACTAGAGGACAGGCAAAGGATGTGCCTAATGTGATTACAGGTACCATCTCGTTGAATGACCACACTGCTTATGCTTTATTTGACCCTAGAGCTACTCATTCATTTATAGCTAAGTAGTATGTTAAGTTGGTAGGATTAATTCCTGAGTTATTGGAGTCAGTGATTAGTATATCGACACCGTTAAAGGATAAGGTGTTAGCTACAGTGGGTTGTTCTAGTTGCACGTTAGCGATTGGTAAGCAAGAGGGGAAGATAGACTTGATAGTCCTAGCCATATATGATTTCGATGTGATAATTGGCATGGACTGGCTCACCAAGCAACGAGCTAAGCTAGACTATTATTGCAAGGCGATTCAGTTTAACTCGTTAGAGGGTGAGAGCTTCGATTTATTGAGAGTTTAGGAGGACTCTCGATTTCCTTAATCTCGTCGCTAGAGGCAACCTAGTTGTTAGACGGGGGTTGTCAAGGTTACTTGGCGACTATCGTGGATACGATAGTTGAGGAGCTGAAAATAGAAGATATTGCAATGGTTCAAGAATTTCCAGATGTATTTCCAAAAGAATTGCCAGATCTATCACCAAAAAAGGAAATAGAGTTTGTGATTGAGTTAGCCCCCGGATAGAGCCAATTTCTAAGGCTCCTTATCGGATGGCTTTGTCAGAGTTGAAAGAACTGAAGGTATAGATGCAGGAATTGTTGGATAAGGGATTCATACGTCCTAGTGCATCACTTTGGGGAGCACCAGTTCTATTCGTGAAAAAGAAAGATGGATTGTTATGCTTGTGCATCGACTATCGACAACTCAATTAGGTGACGATCGAGAACAAGTATCCCTTGTCGAGGATCGATGACTTGTTTGATCAGTTGTAAGGAGCGTCGATATTCTCTAAGATTGACCTAAGGATGGGATATCATCAGCTGAGGATCAAGAAAGAGGACATACCGAAGTCAGCGTTTCGTACTCGGTACGGTCATTATGAATTCATGGTCAATGCCGTTTCGGTTGACGAACGCTCTAGCTGCTTTTATGGATTTGATGAACCGAGTATTTTAAGAGTACATGGATCAGTTTGTGATCATGGTCATTGATGATATCCTGGTGTATTCGAGAAGTGCTGAGGAGCATGAGAGTCATTTGAGATTGGTACTATAGACTCTAAGGACTCATGAATTGTATGTCAAGTTCAGCAAGTGCGAGTTTTGGTTGACTCGTGTTACCTTCCTAGGTCACGTGATTTCAGGAGAATGGACTCAGTTGCACATATGATACTCAAGGAATGGACTTTGATCAAGAAGGCTAGAGATTCGATTTTTAAATTTGAGGTAGGCCACCTTTCATATCCTGTGGCCACTCTCAGAATTGAGCCGGATATCCAGATCAAGATTAAGACGCTTTAATTGGCAGATCCAGAGATTCAAAAAATCCTACAAGAGGATACCGAAAAGTGGAAAGCTGACTTTCAGATTTCTGATGATGGAACACTAAGATTCCGAGGACGATTGTGTGTACCTGACGATGTGGAGCTTAGGGAGGCGATCTTATCAAAAGCTCATCGTAGCAGTTACAGCATTCATCCTGGCAATACCAAGATGTATCAGAATTTGCGTCAACACTATTGGTGGTCCGGTATGAAGGCGGATATCACCAAGCATGTTGCCAAGTGTTTGATGTATCAACAAATAAAGGCACAGGACTGTAAGCCGGAAGGATTTCTACAACCTCTCGAGATTCCCGAGCGGAAATGGGACCATATCACAATGGACTTTGTGACGGGCTTACCGAGGAGTCAGAAAGGTATTGACTCTATTTGGGAAGTGGTCGACAAACTGACAAAGTCTGTTCACTTCATTGCAGTACGAGAGGACCTTGATTTGGATAGGTACGCAGAGTTGTATGTGCGTCAAATAGTTCGTCTGCATGGAGTGCAAATGAAGATTACTTCAGACCGAGACTGGAGGTTTACAGCTGCCTTATGGAAAAGTTTGCAAAGTGCATTAGGAATGAAGTTACAGTACAAAACGGTCTATCATCCTCAGACGGATTGCTAGTGTGAGAGGACGATTCAAACCCTTGAAGACATGCCACAAGTTTATGTGTTGGATTTCAAGGGAAGCTGGGAGGAATAGCTTCACTTTGTCGAGTTTGCCTACAACAATAGCTACCAGCAGAGCATTCAGATGGCTCTTTTTGAAATGTTGTATGGTAGAGCGTGCAGAATGCCAGTGTGTTAGGATGAAGTCGGGGAAAGAAAGATCACAGACCCAAAGTTAGTCCAACAATTAGTGGAAGATGAGAACTCTCTTCTTCTTCACCAGAGCATCCATGGGCTCCTTGCCTTTTCTCTAAGCTACAACAGAGTCTTGTCTTGCTTGCACGGGAGACTTCTCCTTCATAAGCTCTAGCACCTTGTTCAGCTCTTTCAAGCACATCTTTGTGATCATTTTAAATCCAATCACCATTGGAGAAATTGTTGTCAAACTTAATGGTGCAGGGATGTGAATGTTAAAATGTCTAAAAAGATGCGATATAAGAGCAAAATAAGGGACTTGTCCCTTATCCTTCACCATTGATTGATACATGTGAAACAAGATGGTGTGGGGCAGAGAGAATTTGTAACCAATGTTGATGGCATACATCAATTTTGCTTCAGATCGAGAGACATCAGTCTTGGAAGTCGACTTGGGATGTATGCAGTTAATTACGATCTTGTGTAGCAAGATATTTGAGGCATTCATCATTGAATAGGAAATCTTGCCTTCAACATCCCTATCTTTCACCAATGACAGAGTAGCATGAGCAATAGACACGCAAATTGATTGGAAACTTGTTCTTTCCACTCTAATTATATCAACCAACGTGTCCATATTCACCAAAAACTCCTTATCTCTCACTGTGAAAGAAAAGCTGTTTGCATCTACGAAAGATAAGTTCGAATAAAAGTATGTTGTGAGTTTAGGATAAGCAGCGGTGGATTTTGAACAAAAGCGCTCTAATTGTAGTAAAGCTAGCTTCTCTTGTAGATTAACTTTTATCGAATCAAGGAAATCAAAATCGACATTCCTAGGGTTTATAACCCCTCTCTTCAGCAGATTCGAATAAACTCTTTTGTGGTTCTTTGATTTAAACAAATTGGAACCATTAGTAATATTTGCAGCCACTCCTGTTCTAGGCTAAAAATGGGAAAACATCCTTTCATAGTCATCCAGTCCTTGAGGTTGATTAGCAATCCCAAAGCGTGGGTCACTAAGAAAGTTAGTGAACGCTTTTTCAGTCGATCATTTTCCGGCAATACGCATATTTTCCATGTCACGCAGAAAAAGAGTCACATTCTTATAACCTCTCTCTTGTAGGTATTCATCAATCAAGGACATAGGATTTCCCCCTCTTTTCAAATTAAAATAAAGCTTGAAAGGAACTTGAGGAGATAATGTTCTTACAGGTTTAGCCTCTTCTATAACTTCGTGTTTTGGTTGAGTCGGTTAGAAAATGGACGTTGCTGAGAAGGTTGTTGCTGTCTTTGTTGCTGAGGTGGAGTAGAAACTTCTTCTACTCCACCTCAGCAACAAAACGTCATAAAAGAAAAAATAAAAAATACCTTTTCGAAAAAGAATAATTGCATTTTTGAATAACTGCTTTTTTGAAAATGAATAACTTCCATAAAATCAAAAACTCGGAAAAGATAACTTTTAAATATAACAAACAATTAGAGATTAAAAATAATCGTACCTTTCCAATTTAAAATACTGGATTAAAAATTACTTACAGTCGTAACTTTCTCAGTTATTCTGAGTCTGAACAGCTTCAGACTTTACCTTTGAGTCTTGAGTACTTTCAGACTTTACTGGATAAAGGATATGATGTTCAGTCTAGTGCGAATAGACTCAAATAGGCTTTTTTCAAGAGGCTTTGTAAATATGTCCGCAAGTTGATTATTTGATGATGCGTTTTGCAACATTTAGAAGAGATTCTTTGGGATCGGATTGAAATCTAGCACAAATGCAAATACTAAACAAAATGTCAGGTCTAGAAACAGTAAGATAAAAGAGTAAACTAATAATACTCCTGTAGAGCTTCCGGTCAACTTTCTTTCCTCCTTTATCTTTGTTCTGCTTCGAAGAACTAGACATTGGTATCTCGATCTTTTGCAATTCTCAAATCTGAACTTTTTAACAAGTTCTTTTGCATATTTTTTCTAGTGAATGAAGATTCATTCCTTCAATTGTTTTACCTGTAATCCGAGAAAGAATGATAATTCACTCATCATGCTCATCTCAAATTCATCATGCATACATTTAGAAAACTTCTTGCACAGATTTTTGTTAGGTGATCCAAATATTATATCATTAACATAAATTTGAACAAGTAGAAAGTTTTTACCTTCTCTCTTAATACACAAAGTAGTATCCACTTTTCCTTTGACAAAACTGTTTTAAATTACAAACTTACTTAACCTGTCGTACTCTTGAGGTGCTTGTTTTAAACCATATAGAGCATTTTTCAGTTTGAATACTGAGTTTGGTCTCTTTGGGTCTTCAAATCTTGGAGGTTGTTCCGCATATACTTCTTCTTGGATAAATCCGTTTAGGAATGCACTTTTGACGTCTATTTGAAATAACCTGAAATTTTTGTAACAGGCAAAAGCAAGCAGTAATCTAATAGCTTCTAACCTTACTATTGATGCGTAGGTCTCATCATAGTCTATCCCTTCTTCTTGTATATATCCTTTGGCCACGAGTCTTGCTTTATTCCTGATCACTTTTTCTTTCTCGTCCATCTTGTTCCTGAAAACCCATTTAGCTCTAATAATGGATTTATCTTTTGGTTTATGAGTTAATTCCCAAACATCATTGATGCTGAATTGTTTGAGCTTTTCTTGCATAACTTCAATCTAGCTTTTGTTAGATAAAGCTTATTCTATGTTTTTGAGTTCTACTTCAGAAATAAATGCCACAGTGCTAAACTCTTCTTGCTTTTTGGATCTAGTACGAATCCCTTCATCAATGTTACCAACGATGAGTTCTTTGGAATGACTGGACTTGTGCTTCCAGTTGCTGGTTGGTCTGGCAGAATGATGTTCTTCTTCTTCAGTTGATTCTTCAACCTCTGTTCGTTGATTTTCTCCAGAAGTCTGAGTTAGTTTAGGGGAGTTAGACTTTGTAAAGTCTGGAGTAACTTCAGATTTTTCAGGCTGAGTCTGAATTAGTTGATTTTCCAAATAGTCTTAGAATTTGACATTCATAGATTCTTCCACAAACTGAATCCTTTTGTTGAATACTCTGTAAGCTTTGCTAGTGGTTGAATATCCAAGGAAGATTCCTTTGTCTTATTTCTCCTCAAACTTACCAGTTTGATTATTTGCATTTTTCAACATAAAACATTTGCAACCAAATACATGAAAGTAAGAAACAATTGGCTTCTTTTCTTTGAACAACTCATAAGGAGTTTTCTCCAGAATAGACCTTAAGAATACTATGTTAATAATATAACAAGCTGTAGAAATTACTTCAGCCCAAAAACGAGAAGAAATATTACTTTCAATTAAAAGGGTTCTTGCCATTTCCTGGAAAGATCTATTCTTTCTGTCCATAACTCCAAAAAAGACTTTTCCACTATTTACTTGAATAAACTTTTATAAAACAACTTGAATCTCCAATCATGTGTCTTGAAGAGCCACTATCCAAATGACATTTAGCCTTTTTTTTTTATAGTGACATGCAATTAAAAAAGGAATTCAAGCTTTATTTGGTACCCACATTTTCTTGGGTCCAGTGGAGTTAGTGCAATATAAAGTCTTTGTCCAATCTTTCTTAACAAGTCTCCAAACCATAGGGCATTCTTTCTCAAAGTGTTCTGGGCTGTTACATTTAGAACATTTGAGAGCACTTCGGCCAACAGGTTTTACAAAGACTTTTTGAAAATGATTTCTATAAAAGGCTTTTGTAGGTTTTTGTTTGATTCTTTCCTTTACTTTTGGAAAATCAATTAGAGGAATGGTTTCAGAAGTCATTCCAAAGCCTGATTTGTTTTTTTTTTTTTTTTTGGTACCTAGGGAACCTCCGTCCGTCACTTCGCGACGGAGTAAATCCTGGAGGAGCAGTAGAGTCACTACCACCCTTGCTGCCCAAGGTAAGTCGTGGGTTCCTTTCTCGCAAGGCAAATGATGCAGCGATTCGAACTTAGGACCTCTCCCGAAAGGAACCTGCGCTCCACCACTACGCCGCCACCACGAGTGGTTCCAAAGCTTGATTTCTTGAAGTAAGATCTTTGTACTGAAAGAATTTTTTCCAGCTTCTCGAGACCCTATTGAAAACCTTTTTGAAATATTTGAGATATAATATTTCAAAAATGCATTTTCTTTTGAAAGAAAATCTGTATTTTCTTTTAAAACAACAAAATTTTTGTTGAAATTTTCAAACTTTTCTTTCCAAGAATTTTCCTGTTGCTTCAGTATAGAATTCTCCCTTTTTAGCTCGGAAATCCTCTTAAAGAGGTTTTGACTCTGAATCTGTATTTGTCTCAGAGTCTGAGTCTGATTCTGATTTTGCCATTAAATAGATATTGGCATAATTTTCATCACTTTCTTCGCATTTAGTATCACTCCATGTTTCTGTTTTGAGAGCTTTTCTGTATTTCTCAACTTTTCCCTTCTTTTTCTTCAACAAAGGACAATTAGGTTTGATGTGTTCCTTTTTCTTGCATTCAAAGTAGATCACATCTTTGTTGGGTTCATCATCCTCGCTTGATTTGTTATGAACCTTTTGAGTGCTTTATTTCTTCCAATTGAACCTTCTTCCCTTTTTGTTAAATTTCCTAAACCTCTTTATCATAAGTGCTAGCTCTTTATCTTCTATATCCTCTTCAGAGTCCGTAACATTAGAATCTTCGTTAGACTTTAAGGCAATTGACTTTTTACCTTTGAGATCTTCTTCCTCATTGATTTGCTCTACTTCATAAGACTGAAGTGTCCCACTCAATTCGTTTACTGAAAGTAGCATGATTCTTTGTGTTTTCCTTATTGAAGTCTTCATATGATTCCAGTTTTTGAAGAGTCCATGTAGCAATTTGTTGACCTTCATTGGTTCTGAGATTGGTTGTCCTTGATACTCTAGACTATTTACAATTTCTGTGAAACGACTAAACATGTCAGTAATAGATTCTACTAGTTTCATCTTGAAGGCTTCATATTGTTTGAGTAGAATATTGATCATTGTTTCTTTTACTCGATTAGTTCCTTCATAGGTAATGTGCAACCTATCCCAGACTTCTTTGGCTACTTCACAAGAAGATATTTTGTTATACTTTGTAGGAGATAATGCACAATATAAATAGTAAATTGCTTTAGTATCAAGAGCTTGTCTCTTGGTCTTTTCTTCTTGGGTCATCTCGCTAGTATCTACAACTTCTTTTCCCCTTTCTGACATAGATGTAGCTTTAGGAATAATTCCTTTTTCTATCACATCTCATTCCAAAGGATCTTTCGATCTTAGGAATGCCTTCATCTTGTTTTTTCATATGCTGTATTTATTTCCATTGAAATAGGATGGTCTGGTGTTGTTTTGGCCTTCAACCAAACCTTGTGCCAACATACTAGCCATAGATCTTTAGCTTAGAAGTAAAAACACTTCAATTAAATGAGCATACAAACTCTGATACCAATTGATAGGGCTAGTAAGAACACCTAGATGGGGTGAATAGGTGATCAAAGAAGTTTTTGCAAAACTTAACAAACTAATTCGACTTTTGAGAATAATAGACTGAAGATGTAAAAGACTATAAACAATTATATAATGCAACGAATCAAAGTAAAGAGATTAGGGAAAAACAATTGAGACACAAGGTTTATAGTGGTTCGGCTTAGACCAAGCCTACGTCCACTCTCCCGCACTGACAACCCATTGGCTGGATTCCACTAAGAACCAAAAGAGATTTTACAGTCTCACATCCTTGATTCCACGGTGTAGAGACTCTGCTACACTTCCTCAAGGTCTCATGGGTATTTAATCTCTCTTTTGAGTACAATTTAAGCTCGACGAAATGAAACAGTGAAGAACTAAGAGCTTCAGACTTTAGAATTTTTATTTCACGCCCACATTCGAATAACTTGAGCGTCTTCCTTATATACTCCTCCATGCCTTCATAACCGTTGGCACCTTCCAAAGGAGTTCTTCCAATCTACTCGTTGGACAGAATCAATTAGGGAGATCTCGAGTTATTTAAGAAATGTGATGATAGCTCACCAATCCTGCTCGTCCATACAATCATAATCTAGGTTTCCATAAGTAGAACCTTTCAAGTATACTTCGCCAATCAAAAGATCTAATTATCCAATTGATATTAATAATTGATCATGAGATGCTTTCTCTAGCTGTGAAAGCTTCTTCAACCGTACAAACCAAATCCTTAAAGATATACTCGCATCTGGTCAAGTCTTCTTCATCAGATAAAACTTTCCTTCGTTGGTCTAGAGACTATCAGTGAGGGCAGACTTTAAATCTTGAGTCTTGAGTCTTCAGACTTTGACAATAGAGTTTGGAGTTCGTCAAAGTTTTACACTTGAGTCTACATGTCTTCAGACTTGACTGATGAAAACGTTCTGTCAACTTCAAAATAAATAAAGAGGTTTTCTCCAACAACAGGAACTAAGAAGTTTAATTTTGGTGCGTGATGGATCTAGTAGGGGCTCTTTCTCTATTTCCAACAAGGTGCTTCATGACTTGCTAACAAACTTGAAGTACTTGAAAGTATTCTCGTTATGTTGTTGTGACATTGTAGAGGTACCGAATTGTGTTGATGATTTAAAACATCTTCGATATCTCAATTTCTCGTACACTCATATTGAGAGGCTACCTGAGTCAATTGACGCCTTGTGCAAATTACAAGCTCTAATTTTAAGAGGTTGCCGAGAGCTTTCAAAGTTGCCTCAAGGTATCACAAAGTTAGCCAGTTTACAGTTTATTGATATTAAAGATACAGAGAATCTAAAAAAGAGATGCCGTTGAGTATCAGTAATTTAAAGAATCTTATTATGTTGTCCAAATTTGTGGTAGGACTTGAGGAAGGGTTGTAGTTGAAAGAGTTAAAGAACTTGCCACATCTTGAAGGAGAATTATTCATATAATAATTGTAAAAGATGGAAAAAGTTATAGATGCAATTGATGCTAATTTGCTTTGAAAGCTAGGCCTTACCAACTTATCCTTGCATTGGGGTGAACATTTGGGAGATCTCCATAATCTTGAGTGCGAAGCACAGGTGCTTGACTTTTTGTGACCTCACACTAATCTTGAAAATCTTGCTATTTTGAACTATCGTGGTGCAGTATTCTCATCATGGTTAGATTGTACATCCTATTATAAAATAGTGTGTGTCGCGACCTACCCTTGGGGGGAGAGGACATGTTTAGGGGTATTGCCTAAAAGACGAGCCTATGATGATTAGGTGCGGGACATACCTTGCGTGACATTGGGGTATTTTTAAGAACTTTGCACAAAATGAATCGACACTAGCCTATTGGGGTCAGCTAGAAACCAAATGATGTATGGGAGTGCACCTCACTTCCTACGCAACCAGAATTTAGGGTCGGTGACTTAATTACACTAATTGACCAATTAGTACTCTTTCGGTACATAATCTTGCTCATTTTAAAAGAAAATATTTTTGTCAAGCAGTTTGGATTGATTTTACAGCTATCCACTAACATGTGAGGTGATCATACGGGTGCGCAATCTTTAAAGTAACAAACGTAGCTACCAAGATTCTAATTGCAGTAAAATTAAATACATGCAATTAAACATAATTATATATGCAAATTAAACATACGATATAATCAAAATACTAGCAAGTAAATGCTTAATTACAATAAGAAAGAAAAACATGGCAATTCCTAACCAAAACCCCATCATTTTTGGATTTTTGAAAATTTTTAATTTTTTTAAATTTTTTTAATTTAATTTTTTAAAAAATATTTTAAATTGATTTTTAAAAAAATTAATTTTTTAATAATTTACAAAAACGGGCGAACCGGGTCGGGTCCGTCGAGGCTCGGCATGGTTGGTGACAACAGCCCGAGTGGGCCTAAAGCTTTCTTCTTGATACTTCAATTAAGGCCCAAACAAAATAAAAAGACCCACCTATTTCCTAAGCTCGCGTGAGACCAGCCCACAAGCCTACAAGCCCACAAGCAGTCTAAGCCCAATTTGTTCAATAATCTTACCCGTTTCGTGACCCGCGCCTGACCTGATTTTGGGCTGAAACCCTATTCGGTTACGACTCGATGGACGTCCCTCTACTTGCTCGCGGCTGCAGTGTTGATGGGCGGACGGGCGGTGGTGACTACGGCGACAACTCAATGGTTGGGACACGGTGGGAGACAGCACGGTGGTGGAATAGCAGCGCGGGCGACGGTGAACGCGGGTTTTGCGGTGGAGGCACGGCGGACTAGAGGCGAAGGCACGGCAGCTCGAGACGGCGTCGGAGTCGTCGCGGGCAAAGGCAAGTGGCAATACGAGGCGGCGTCGATTCCTCCATCGCTCTCCTCTTCCAAATCTACGAAATCGCTTGTCTCCTTCTCTCTCTTGCTCGATCCGTTGCTTGAGCAACACGACACCGAGGCATAAGGAGGCATCGAGGTCGTCGCGGCTGTAGTAAGTAGAGGAGTGGTGGCTTCTGGCGTCGAGGTGAAGCACAACTGTGGCTCAGGCGGCAATGGGTTGTAAGGTCGACAACGGCAATGGTGGCAAGCAGAGGTGGCAAACAGCAGCAGCTCGTCAGGCTGGTGAAAAACTCATGGTGGTCGTCGTGGGTTAGCAGACGAGCACGGAGTGGCGATGTTGGGTTGCAGGCAAAGTGGCGATGTTAGGTTTGCAGGCGAAGCGGCGGTGGCACGAATGGTGACGGGCAGGAGGCGACGAGGAGGACAGCAGCTCAGATGGCGTCGGACAACGTCGCCACTGCCCTCCTCCACTCCATTCCTTCTCTCTTCCTCTTTACTGCATTGCTTCTTGATGCCGCCGCCTTTGCTCCAGATCCGGGCTCCGGTGAGATAGCGATGGTCGCGGTTGGTCGGGCGTCAGCGGCGGTGGAGAGCAAAGGCGGCAAGTCTTCTCCGACTCCCCTCTCTCTCCCTCCCTCTCTCTTATGAACTCCCCTCTTTTCTCTAGGGTTTCTTTTTCTTTTTCTTTTTCTTTTTTCTTTTTCTCTCTCTTTTTTGTTGTTTGTTGTTTGTTTTTTGTTGTTTTTCTTTTCTATTTCTTTTTCTCTTTTTTAATTAATTAATTATTTAATTTTTAGTTAATTAATTAATAGTTTTTTTATAATTAAATTGTTTTATGTATTTGAAAACAAAAATTAGGTGTCAATAGCTGCCTCTCTTTGAATGGGAGCTTGAAGAGGTTGCATTCAAAGACAGAAGACACCTAAATTATTTCAACGGTAAAGAGACCCTAGGTGCATAGGCATGCATCAGGTCGACGAAAAATGACTCATAACTATGGAAACGCATTGCGTCATAAGAAGAGAGGAAGACTCCGAGTTACAGAAGCCCATTGAATCATAAGAAGAGAAGGAAGACTCCAGGTTACAGAAGCCCACCGGGTTATAAGAAGAGAGGAAGACTGCAAGCTATAGAAAGCCCACCAGGTCATAAGAAAAGGGAAAAGGACTTCGGGCTACGGAAAGCCCATCGGGTCATAAAAAGAGGGAGAATGACTCCAGACTACGGAAAGCCCACCGGGTCATAAGAAGGGGGAGAATGACTCCGGGCTATGGAAAGCCCACCGGATCATAAAAAGAGGAAGAATGACTCCGGACTACGGAAAGCCCACCGGGTCATAAGAAGGGGGAGAAGGACTTCGGGCTACGGAAAGCCCACCAAGTTTTAAAAAAAATGATAGAGACGAAGTCTCACCATGTAACAACGGGTTTCGATCGGGTTGAAAATACATGGTTTGAGGAAAACCCATGAACTTTTGTAGATGACATGGTTTAAGGTTGACTATGAACCTTTGTTGTTTTTAGGAAAGCATCCGCTAATCCCTTGAAAACTGTATGGCTTTACTAGGGAATCCTGTCAAAATCAACTTGAGTAAATATCATTAGAGATGTCATCAAAAGACGTATTGACAATATTGCAACATTAATTGAACAAGATAATCAGGCTTAATTCGACTGCTTTTAAAAAAACACTCGATGTCAATCTGCATCATGTGGCGCAAAACTGTCATCTTATTTGGAGATGTATCATTAATCATCAAATTCTTTGGGAGTCAAGTTCTTATCAGAATGGCTACGACTCATGACAAAGGCTTATTAAGCATGCCAAACTAGAGCTTCTTAGTCATAAATGATTTCTCACACACTTTCGATAAAATGGATGCTTGATCTCATCCATCCATGTGGGATATAACTGGTTGCTGAGGGTATTTCACGTAACCTATATCAAAGGCTTTCAGAAACATTCACAATGAGCACAATCTGATCGATCAAAAAGGTTTTTTTTTGAAAGGATCGCAATATAGGCTCGGTCATGGGCCTACACAAAGGAATTATTGCTTTGAGGTCAATAAAGGAACATTTGTCACTATCTTCATCAGGTTTACAAGTCGAGAACTTGGAAGATAAGACCAGATAGAATTACCTCCATTCCTTCAAGTAGTAGCTTCTTTGTGGCATTCTCATTTTCACTCAAACAATCCCAATCAGAAGAGACTTCGGAAGAGGGTTGTAATGTTGGCTTGGGAGAGGCTCGAAAGGCCTAAAATTTTCAAGAGGGTTTTTAAGAGTCAGTGATCATCATGGCATCATGACTAGGTCACTTCACCTTTTGAAAGCATTTGGCTTTTGAGACACATCACATCTCGAAAGTCTCTTGACTAATCATTTATGCATGAGAGCTTTGCTCCTTTCTCTAATGTCCTTTGCCCTTGCGTTGAATTTTTTTGCGCAGGCACCTGGACTTTGATAATTTTTCTTCTACATAAGATGCAGCTTTTTGGTTTTTTTTTTTTTTTTTTTTTTAACGGGCATTGGCGTTGCTTTTACCAAGCACATTGCTTTTTCATGCGCCCTAGTTTGTTGAATTTTTTGCTCTTTGAACTTTTAGAGCTCTTATGACTTTCAACATGCTTTTCACGTTTTCTCGTAAATGTCAATTGCATGTGGTCAATCTTTATGCCTTACCTTAGTGAAGGGAGATGATCACCGCTTAGGGTTCAGAAATGAACAATCAGGCCCAAATTGGTTAAAGCAATGCGTATTAGTGTTTGGGTAGAGAAGGAAATGCTCTTCTTCACCTTGGGATGAGTCAAGCTCTGATGAGAATTTTTCTAAAGTTACCACTAGAAGATTGATGCAAATGAAAGTAATAGAATCTTTCTCAATATTTTAGTCTACAACATGACTGTAACCTCCCTTGATGCCCCAATGTAGGGTCGTTCTCGACAGGGGTACTTTGAAGGATCATCTTTTTTTAGCCAAAAGGGTTAGCAAGATGTTAGCTTGGTGCTTAGGATTGATGAAGGAAACGCCTTTATCGTTTTGATTTTGCTACTCAATACGAATGAATCATTCGTCCTAAGAGAATGTCACCTTTCACTCAGCTCTCAAAAGTGTTTGAAATATGTGTTTGGAAATGGCTTGCCTTTCTTCATCCTAAGCACTTCTTGTTTGGCATGGTTAACATCCCCATCTCACTCTATTGAGATCATCTGAGTAGATCAATCTCCATAAGGAAATTTGATTCAAAATGAATAATCCACAAAACGAGAAAACAATTTTGAGATTAAAAAGGATGCTAAAAAAGTTTGCAGAAATTTTTCTTTTCTCAATTATTCATTTCTTTTTTCTTTTTTTTTCTTGCTTGTCTCTAGAAAAGCGCAAAAGGTTCTTTTTTATAATGGAAATTCTCCTTTTTTTTTTTTTACTTAAAAAAAAAGATTGAGAAGAAGGGTACTTACCTGCGACATGGCAACCCGGTAACCCTATAAAGAATGTAAAAGAATATGTTAGTGCAAAGATCTTTAGGGATTTAAATGTTGGAAATGATACAGTATTACCCTTCACTCGCTTTTACCCTTTGAGGGCTAACATCTCTTGGATTCACCCTCATGGATATTTGGTAACTTAGCATTACTCTTCACTTGCATTTGCCTTTAAACATTTGATGTCTTCCTATCAAAGGAAAGAAAGAATCATGTCAGAGATGCTATCCAAAATGAGCAATTGGAATCGACACCATTTACCCTTCACGTGTTTTCGTGCTTCAGGTATGAACTTTGCTTGAAGTCGCTAGAATCGATTGAAAAATGGCTATGTGGACCTGATTTCATCCATAAAAAGCACTTCTTTATTGTATGCAACAATTCACAAAGTTCAATTCCTACTTTTTTTTTTTCAAATGCTCTTTTTCAAGAGATGCTTAGCTGACAAGGAGCTTGAAAATTTAAATATGGATCATGAGATGTGTTTTTCAAGATCTTGCTTCGAAAGGAGAGTGGATGCTCCTTGTTTCCACATCTGAGCATATTGTTTTTTAGATGCTTTGCCCATTTATTGCCTGCAAAGAAAAGATTTGACATATTATTTCCTCGCTCGATTGGAAATCATTTAGGAACTATACACATCCCTTTACGCCAAAATGGACAGTCGAGTCTTAGCATGATTCCTTGATGGAAGGCGCTGCTTCTACAGTCAAGGTGCAACATTTTTCCCATTCATCACCCTGTAAGAAGAGGAGATGAAACGGGTTATCTCCATACTTAATTAGGTTCAATTTAGGAACGATACATCCTTTTGTGCTAAATTGGATGTCTTGTCATGTCTTATTGGAGACAAACATTGCCCTTATAAGAATACTCCTTTGCTTTTGTTGGAACGGTATATGACTTGCCGCCCACAATGTATCCTTGGCAATGAAAAAGAAAATCATGTCAGAAATGGTATCTGGAATGGATAATTGGGATCGATACAGTTTACTCTTCCTTTGAATTCACCTTTTGGATGCTTGGCAACCTCCTTCATTTGTCTCATCATGCAAAGTGAGGGCTATTTTGGGACCTAAGGCATTTGCATCATTTCCTTGTGATAAAGCATATAACAAAGTAGCATTTTGCGACACAAATCACTAATGTCGATTGCAAAAAGCTCTTGCAGCCAAATGTTCAAATGCTTTAATTTCCAAAATATGTAAAAGCCCTAATGCTATCCTTTTAGTAACATATGATGCGGCTCTTAATAAAAATTATAAAAAATAATCTGGTGATGGTGATGTCCAAACTCGTAAAGGTTCATTTGAAGCACTTCTCAATTTTTTTTTTGTTTTGTTTTTTTTAAAGATGATGATTTTCACGAAATTGAATTCCATCATTAAAATGTGAGTTGCATGATTTACAAAAGCAACACTTGGATTCACAATCAAAACCCAAAATGGAAAACATGGTTCTTAACAAGAATAAAGACAATGATAAAATATATATAAAAAAAAAAACTCTTGCACAAATGAAAGTAAAAATCAACTCTTGTCCTAACTCTAGAATTCACTTCTTTGTGTGGTCACCACGAGAATGTCAAGGAATATCGCACGCATAACCTACAAAAAGACGACAATGTCAGTATGTGAATGAGAGAAAATGATATCTCAATGAGGTTGCTTCTTACTATAAAATCGAGGTGACGGTAGATGCCCCCACAGTCCTTATCACGGGGTTTAGTATTTTGCCAAAATTTCATCATAAGAGAAGACATCATTAGAATGATTAATCCACGGCCATCAATCGAATGTCCACTTTTATTCCAAAAGTTTTGTATGCAAAAGTGTCATTGATTTTTGAAAGATTGATTTGTGATTTTACTCCTAGAAAAATGAAGTGACTTCTATTTTGAGAAATTTGTACACAAATTGATTTTCATTTTAGTCCCAAAATGTGAGGATGAGAGAATTTGATAAAAAAAAAATACAATTTCAATTTTTGTACCCCAATATAAAATCACAACTTGAAAGTTTGTTTGTTTATTTTTTTTTTCAAAATGATTTTGAGCTCATAACTAGAAATTTAAACAAAACCATATGTTCAACAAGGCCAAATCAAAGTGTTTAGAACTTGCATTCAATGTTCACTTGTCAAAAGTGATCGTCAATTTTTTTTTAATAATAAGTCTATAGCACCGAGGGCAAACGATTGATTTTCGCAAATTTCAAGATAAAAATACAATACAAAATGAACAAATAAAAAGAAAAATGATACTTACAATGGGTGCCGATCTTTGTTTTTTTTTTTTTTCAATTACATAGACATGCACATGAGCTGTGGTTCGATTTCTACTCTATACGGCTCAAAATGGAGTCATGGGATCATTGGACCAAACCAACAAGATCGCGGCTAAGTCGTGTTACCCATGACTCTAGCTTTGTCAAAGAACTGATCCGTGTCGCGCGGTTGCAGACCGGGGTGAGTACCTTCGACGTGAAGAAAGAAAATTCGAGGTTAAGATGAGCGACTTGTACTACACGGTTGTAGTCGGAGTGGTATCCACCTCAACACCATCTTAGGTGATCCTATGCGGCCCAGGTCCGGCGGCAGGTAGTGTGTGCCATGGTGTAGTGCAATGCAGGGGACGTAAGCATGACAATTTATAAGCAATCAGCACTTCATACGTAAAACAATAAACCATACATTCCCACACCTCCCTGCAAGATAAAGGTGAGCAAATACTTCCCCTTATACCTCCTATTCTGCAAAAACATTTAACACATTTAATGTTAGGGACATACCTGGAATCCTCGCCGCCAAACAAAAATATTTTAAACAAGATTAATTTTGGCCTAAATCCTCTAAAGTCTACAATCAAATCCCCAGTGGAGTCGTTAAGCTGTTGCAACCTACTTTCGGGGGGAGGGAACATGTTTAAGGGTATTGCCTAAAGGACGGGCCTATGGCCCATGATTAGTCGCGAGCTCTCCCGAGCCCATACCTCGCGTGACATTAGGGTTTTTTAAAGAATTTTGCACAAAAGGAGTCGCCACTAACCTATTAGGGTCGGCTAGAAACCAAATGAGGTATGAGAGTGTATCTCACTTCCTACGCAACTAGAGAATTTAGGATTGGGGGACTTGATTACACTAATTGACCAATGAGTGCCCTTTCGGTACCTAATATTGTTCATTTTAAAAGAAAATATTTTTGTCAAGTAATTTGGATTGATTTTACACCTATCCACTAACATGTGAGGTGATCATACGGATGCGCAATCATTAAAGTAACAATTATAGTTGCCAAGATCCTAATTGCAGTAAAATTAAACATGTGTAATTAAACATAATTAGATATGCAAATTAAACATACGATATAATCAAAATACTAGCAAGTAAAGGCCTAATTACACTAAGAAGGAAAAATATGGCAATTCCTAACTAAACTCCATCATTTTTGGATTTTTGAAAATTTTTAATTTTTTTAATAATTTACAAAAATGGGCTAACTGAGTCGGGTCCGGTCTCCGACCGGATCTCGGGCTCGGCCCAAATGGCGGTAACGAGCCCGAGTGGGCCTGAAGCTTTCTTCTTGATACTTCAATTAGGCCCAAACAAAATAAAAAGACCCACCTATTTCCTAAGCCCGCGTGAGACCAGCCCACAAGCCCACAAGCAGCCCAAGCCTAATTTGTTCAAAAACCCTACCCGTTTCGCAACCCGCACTCAACCCGATTTTGGGCCGAAACCCTATCCGACCGCGACCTGTGGATGTCCCTCTCCTTGCTTGCGGCTGCGATGTTGCTAGGCGAGATGGACGATGGCGGCGGCGGTGACGATGGTGACGATGACGATGACGTGATGGTTGGGACACGGTGGGAGACAGCATGGTGGCGGAATAACAGCGGCGGGTGACGGCGAATGCGAGTTTTGCAGGTGGAGGCACGGCGGAGCAGAGGCAGAGGCGCGGCGGCTCGAATGGCGTCGGGTCATTGCGGGTGAAGGCAAACGGTGATACTAGGTGGCGTCGACTCCTCCGTCGCTTTCCTCTTCTAGATCTACGAAATCGCTCATCTCCTTCTCTCTCTCGCTCGATCCGTTGCTCGAGCGGCACAACATCGAAGCGTAGGGAGGCTCAAGGTCATCGCGGCTGTAGTAGGCGGAGGAGTGGTGGCTTTTGGCGTCGAGGTGGAGCGTGGCTGTGGCTCGGGCGGCAACGGGTTGTAAGGTCGACGCGGCGCAACGGTGGTGAGCGGGCGGCAATTAGCAACAGCTCGTCGAGGCTGATGAAAAACGCGTGGTGGTCGTCATGGGTTAGTAAACGAGCACGGAGTGGCAATGTTGGGTTGCAGGCGGAGCGGCAATGTTGGGTTTGCAAGCGGAGCAGCGGTGGCTTGGACGACGATGGGAAGGATGCGGCGAGGAGGACAAAGGCTCGGACGATGTCGAGACGCATTACCGCCGCTGCCCTCCTCCCCTTCATTCCTTCTCTCTCTTCCTCTTTACCGCATTGCTTCTTGATGCCGGTGCCTCTGCTCCGATCTGGGCTTCGGTGAGATAGCGGCGGTCACAGTTGGTCGGGCAGCAGCGACGGTGGAGAGCAGAGGTAGCAAGTCTTCTCCGACTCCCTCTCTCTCTCTCTCCCCCTCCCTCTCTCTTGCGAACTCCCCTCTTTTCTCTAGGGTTTCTTTTCTTTTTCTTTTTTCTTTTTCTCTCTCTTTTTTTCTTGTTTGTTGTTTTTATTTTCTTTTTATTTTTCTCTTTTTTAATTAATTAATTAGTTAATTTTTAATTAATAATAATTTTCTAAAATTAATTTTTTTATGTACTTGAAAACAAAAATTAGGTGTCAAAAGTGTCTTTATGCTTGTGGTACTATCCTAATGTTATGTCGCTATCTATGATTGGACAACTGCCTTCACTTAAGGAATTATCTCTTAAAGGCCTACATGCAATAAGAATGATAGGCTTTGAATTTTCCGGAGGTAAAAGGCCTTTTCCATCCTTAACCACTTTGAAGTTCGAAGAGATGTTGGCATGGAAGGATTGGTCTCCTTATGCTGGGCGCCCAAAAGAAGAAGTCTCATTCTCCTATCTTAAGCATCTTGTTGTTCGGGGCTGTCCTTCGTTGGTTAAGACATTGCCTTGTCAACTTGATCATCTCACAAAGCTTGAAATTCATTCATGTCTGCATTTGAAAAACTCAACCAATGATGTTTTTCTTCCATCTCTCCATGAGTTGTTCCTTGAGGATTGTAACAAGGAGATCTTGAAGAGGTTGATCAACCTAACTTCTTTGACCACTCTTACAATTAAGAATCTTGTAGAGTTTGTTTGCTTTGATCATGGGTTTATGGGCCACTTGATCAAGCTAAAGGAGCTTCATTGTAAGTTGTCCTCAGTTCACATCATTCGTGACAGGAGAAACAGAAATAGAGCTACCATGCAACCTTGAAAATATGGAATAGAGTAATTGCACCAGTTTAGAAAAGCTTCCAAGCAAGATTTACATACTTAGTTATTTGTCTATTAGACAGTGTCCAAAACTCATAAGACCAACCATTTCTTCATATGACCCCAACATCAACAACTCGATGTCTCAACTTCAATCTTCATGTACAGGTAAATGTGATTCTCTAACATTTGTCCCTCTGCCAAGGGTAGACTTGCTATTCTGAAGACATTTTGTATTGAAAACTGCCAGGGAGTGGAATCGCTGGAAGAAATCACCATAGAATCACTGAAAAATATTACCACAATTCCTTCACAGGCTCTCCCATCTCACTGAATTGAGTACAAGTGACTGTCAGATAGAGGACTTTCCTCCCCTTCCCGTCACCCTATTGAAACTTACACTTAAGAGATGTTCGGGGATAAAATCTATTACTAGTATCAATAGTTGTAACAATCTCACTTCTTTAAGTGGGCGCGGGGCATTGGAAATAATAGATTCCCTTCCCTTTCCCATCACCTTGTCATATGTCTTTCTCTCTATTTGTCCGAAGATAAAGTCTACCAAAGTGGCGTCATCTTACATCCCTCCGGGTCATATGCATTTGGCGTTGCCAAAATATCCAATGCTTGCCCCAAGAAGGTTTGCCTCCCAATTTGCAATCGTTTCAAATTTGTTAGTGCGAGAATATGAAATAGTTAGTGAGAGAATGGGGCTTACCCCTGCTCACATCTCTTACGAACCTGACAATTGACGAAAGAAGCATGGGAGGGGAGGGAGAGAAGGTGCGGTTTCCTTCGGAGGAGGAGGACAAGGAGGATGCTTGGAGTCTTCTCTTTCCTTCCTCTCTTACCTCTCTTCACATTTGCCATATGAGGAACGAGGAAAGACTATCAAGCGGTCTTTGCCACCATCTCTCCTCTCTCCAAGAGTTACGGATTATCAATTGCCCGAAGTTGAGGGACTTGCCAGAGGATGGCCTCCCTCCCTCCCTCCAACGATTATGGATATTTGGATGTGAGAATCTGAAAGATCAATGCTCAAAACACACCGGCGACTATTGGCCCCTCATCCAAGAGATCTCTTACATCGAGATTGATTGGGTTCGGATTCAATAAATTGATTCGTCCTGGTACGGTCGGGTTTTCTAGGGTTTGGGTAAGTTTATGGTTTCGAAGGCATCGATTTCCCATTATGCTTCCTCAATTCGATGTGTGATGCAAACTAATTTTCGCTTCATGTAGATGTCTCACATAAATTTCTGGGAAAATCCAAGAAATCCCTTACATGCGCATTGATTGGTTTCAAATCTGGTGAAGCGAAATTGATCCACTTTTGCTTTCATTTGCTAACTACCACGATTCATCCTTCGATGTGCAGTCAGTTTTCTGGGGTCCAGGTAAGCTTTTTGGTCTTGAATGCATCGATTTCGCTTCTCTTCTTCGATTCGATGTTCTGTGCGAATTAATTTTTTCCCATGGAGAAGTGTTGCATGAAATTTCCAGAAATTGCTGTATCATGAAATACAACTAAAATTCAGGGCTGAAAGAATAATATTTAGTTGCCCGAATCCTAGCAAGAGCTTCCTTTAGTCTCCAATTGCGCTGCTTGAGGAAGTTGATGATATCCTCGTATGCCACTGCTGCATCCATCTTATCTATTGCCTTGGGCCTGTCTTTTTCTTTAGCCACTCCAATGCTCTTTTGACTAGTAAGTAATTCAGCATCCTCTATAGGAGGCCGTCTCCCCTGTTTCATTTCTGGCCTCAATCCCAGCGACAACATGTTATGTAAGACCCCGCCTCAGTTAATATTCATGAAACCTAGCTCGGGTTACTCCACACACCCTGCCTTTCATCCACCTTATCATGAATCAGCTTACATTTTTATTGGCAACACACTCCAAATATACCAACCAGTCTAGGCAATCATTCTTAGGAGTTATCAGCCCGTACCAATCATTCAATTTCATGACCTCACATGTGTAGAATATCAGCCCGTGCCAACAAGTCACCATCACCCATGATTGGTAGTCTCTCGTACTTGTAAGCTAACATAATCGCAATAATTTTTCAGTGAAAAAAAAAAAAAGTTATCAAGAGGGTATCCCGGTTAATTTTTCATTGCTGTCAATTGGGTATGCATATAATTTTGTTCTAATCACTCTAAGTAGGAAAGTTGATTTTTATTCATGAAATATAACTTTTATTTGGTAGTAATTGCTCGTCCTGTTTCAGACCTTTGGATGAGAAATATGAGGACTACGGAAAGACCATCAATGGTGGAGGATAAGAAGCGTGGAATATTCTGTTTCCTTCATCTCTAATTTCTCTTTGGATGAGAAATATGAGGAATGTGGAAAGCTTAAGTGGTCTTCGCAGCCATCTCTCCTCTCTCAAATGGCTATCCTTTATAGGTTACCGGTACTTGCATAAGAAGATTTCTCTCCAATGTCTAATTTTTTTTCTTTAGGTAATGGTTCATACTTCTTTCTTCCACACTCAGTCATTTAGCTACTACTGCTACTCCAGGATCCATTTCTATTGCAAATCCTCAACATGATGCTAAAAAGTTCATGTTTTTACATGGACAAGCTTCTCATTATTTGCCACAAACCAGCTAGACATTTGGGTTGCTCTGTTTCGTTTGATAATGGAGCACACAATGAAATGGTTATAATGCTAACGGGGTACTGCTAGTTCACCATAGTTTCATACGAGTCACTATTCCTCCCAAAAAAAAATTATACTTACATGGACTTGCTCATAGTGCCGGAATTGTGATGTGTGGATGTGCCTGTCTAGATTGATGAGATGTCATGAACTTTGTTTGATGCCCAACTATTGCTTATCTTTCCACTTATGGATTGCACCCTGCTTTGCATGAGAACCATGAGGAAGTGTTTCTCTTCTATTGATATTTTTCTGCAATTTCAGCATTTGTTATGTTTTCTCTTCCAAATTTCTTTTATTTTTATTTTTTTATGCCCTAGCTCAATGACCTAAATTCTCTCAATTGTGCTTGTTTTGCAGAATATCCTCACTGTCATCTTTATTTGGCAGAATCTCTCAGGAGGATCAAATACAAAACTGTAGAGGTAGGCAAATGATGTGCTTATATTCATCTTTTGCAACTTGACAAAAGAAAAGGCTATTTATTTTGGTAGGTGTAGTGATATGCTCTAAACTGCCTTTCTGTAGACCTGCTCCAAAAGATTAATCTGTATCATTATGTCAATTATCGAGGTCCATATTCCAAGTCAAATGAAGAAGGTTTCTTACTTCCAACAACAGCAGCTATTGTAAAAATGCGAAAAATAGGATTTAAAATAGGTGTTTTAAGTTGGTGAATATGGTAATTAAATTGAATGAACCTGCAGATCATAGTCCATTTAAATCTGACTTCTTTGTCAAAGTTCATAGGTCATCTTTCTTCTATTCAAATTCCCACACCAGCTCAAAGCACATTTTCTTCTTCTTTGTTGTCAAGGAAGGTGGAGAGGAGCGATCGGTGAGACTATGCTTTGTCACTCTGTTAAGTCTTCATGAAAGCCTTATGTTTGCCACGCTATATTTTGATTTAAGCTTGCGAGAAGATGGTCATCCAAGACCATTGGCAACCCAATTATCTCGGGTAGGCAAGTCTTGGAGCTCCCGTCACGGACAACGCAAGATACAGGCACTGTCATCTTTAGTGGGTTATCCTCACGACCTCACATGTAAAGAATATCAGCTTGTACCAGGCCTCAATCACTGGTGATCAGCGGTCCCCCATAGTTCTGTATTAGCAGAATCACAAGGGCCATTCAGAAAATACAAAATAACCATAACAATCACATTTTTTAGACTTGGTTTGGGGAGTACCCTGTTATGTCTTGTTGAGTTTTGGTTGCAGTCGGTTGAGTATGTAGTTGACTGCGTATAATTTGTTGGGTTAATACCCTAAAAAACCCCAAACTGGTACACTTGTGACAAATTTACCCCAAACTGGTACACTTGTGACAAATTTACCCTATGTTGGTTTTCGTTAAATTTTATTCTCAAATTATTAAGTTAAATGACACGTGACAGTTAACCGGTATACCAATTTAGGATTTTACGCTCCATTTATCACAGTTTACAATTTTTATGATTTTTTTGTGGTATTAATCCAATTTAGCATAGGGTATATTTATCAAAAATTTACCAGTTTAGGGTTTTTTTGCAGTCGGATAAATTAGTTTGGGGTAAATTTGTCATAAATGTACCGATTTAGGGTTTTTTATAGTCAGTCAGGGTAAATTTGTCACAAGTTTACCAGTTTTGGGTTTTTCTTGATCAAAAAAATAGTTTTGGGTAAATTTGTCACAAGTGTACCAGTTTGGGGTTTTTCAGGGTATTAACCCTAATTTGTTTGTCTGATTACTCTTGTAATTGTTTATTTTGCAAGACAAAGTAATTTTTACTGTGGGCTACTTGATTTTCTCATCCCATATTCATTTTTGCATTCCCATTTTTCATCTCGCATACCATATATCTATCTCTTGGTTGAACTTGAAAAGTCCGATACTATCACGCCCCGATCCTCCGGTCACGTGCCCATTTCTCTATGGTTGATTAAATAGCGACGTTCCAAGACGCATCGTCGACCCATTTCTTTTTAAATGCACATGCGGAAGCAAATAAATAATCTCCAGACAACAACAAGATGGGATAGAAAAGCAGGGTCATAATTCACAACCAAAACAAGCCTTTTATAACAAACAGGTTTATATACAATACCAAGCTGTTTACAAAATATCAGCTTAACAAAAAGGGAACTATCCTAAGACCCACTAGTCAGACATGTTCGCCGATTCTTTGGTTTCCACCCTCCCAGACTCTGGGACTTCCGATCCTCCATGACCGCCATCTAGGGACCTGAAAATATTATCCCATAAGGGGGTGAGACGATGTCTCAGTAAGTTCAACCCCCTAAGACTCGAATAGGAAGAAAATATGCCCTAAGGGCTGTGTGACATCCCAGATTTTCAGTTATGTTTTCAATTGAATAAATCGGGTATTTCATTGACGCGTCTATAGGGTTGTTTTCAAAACTAATCATTCTAGAGATAACTAGACTATTTGGGGAAACCATTAAGAATTTTAAGGCAAATAGACAATTCGACCAGGAATCGATTTCTTAACCGTGTCCATCTTTAGAGGTCATTACGGCACAGATATCAATCGATTTGAGATCATATATAGGTTGGTTCGATTGAGATGTGTGGCTAATCGTGGGTGATACCACTAAATTGGAAAATTCTCGTCGACCGGCACTAATTTGATTTCTTTATTGTTTTGGCACCCTGTGTTCGTATTTGAATCCTCAAGATTTTCACGACAATCGAGAGTTGTCATTGAGTCGAGTGGGTTCATTGTGGCTCAAAGAAAATCTTTGCACTGAAAAGTTCTGAAAGTTACCAAATAGTTTAGGTCACGCTAAAAACGCGTCGAATGGAAATTAACCATGAATTCGAACCCGATTTCAGAAATTGAAAGTTCTGTGGTGTCACGAGCTATTTTAGGAACGTCGATTTAGTCTCAGAAGATTTTTCAGAGATTCCGGGATTTTTACGGAAAATCGATTCGGACGTCGCGGAAAATTAGAGGAAAATTGGATCGGCCAAATTGATCGGATTTTTGGCCTCTTTATCGAACCTTTGAGTGTTTAGGGATTTACAGAAAATTGTTCGGGATTTTTCTTCAGCAAAATGGGACGTTGATTTGGAAAATCGAATGAAGAATTGGAGCCAAAAAAAATTAAGGAAATCCGGAATTGGACTAAAGACTGCATTTTGGCTTTAATTTGGAATAAATTGTGAAATTCGAAATTTGGCTTGAGACAGCAACTTTAGGCTTGAAATTAGATTTATTGGTGGAAATTTGGTTGGAAAGTAATAGGGGACAAGTGTTTAATGCATTGGCTAAGGTTGCTTGACTTTATGCCCTATTCTTGGCTTCCCTTGCAAGATTGGCCAGTTGCTTCCCTCTTTATTGTCTTCTCCTTTGCGTGAGTGATCCACCGAAACCAGCTGCTTGTTGTTTCCCTTTGGGTTATTTTTCCTTCGAAGACCATCACCTGCTCTCTTCTCCTCTCCACCGAAGCCTCGGTCGACCTTGCCACCAGCCTGCTTTTACTTTCATTTGTTAATCCAGCAAAGTCCACCGCAACTCTCCCTCTGCCACCTTGCTATTTTAAGTGCACGCACTCAACACCACCAAGTCAAACCGGTGAAGCTCTTGCAGGTTCGTTGACCGAGACAACTCAAGCTTCTGCCGCGCGTTCTTCAGCCTTCTGCCAGCACACAACGCCCGCACGCCCACGATCGTTCTTCCCCTTTGCCGAATTGCTAGCAGCAAGCCCACCGAAACTCAGTGGTTGACCGAGCAGCTTTGTTTTGCTACCATTTGGCCGTAAGCCTTCAGTCGATGCCTTCCCCACGCGGCCACCGAACGAGCTTCCATCTGCGTGTCTTCCATCTGCCCTCAGCCCGATTGAAGCAGTCCATAGCAGAAACTGCTCCACCAGCGAGCCCGTCTGCCACTCATCCGCTTCATCCCCTGGCCATGTGTTGACTCCCAGCTACGAAGACCGGACCCAGCCGCTTGCTGCCGCGTTCGTTCCCACCAGCGAACGTCCTTCCCCCCGCCAGCCTTCCTCCATCACGTGTCTTCAGCCATCTTCAATTCCTCAGCCCATCGGCCCAGCTGCCTCAGCATCCACGAGGCCGCAAGGATTCGGCCCAACATCCTCACACGTTCAGCCCATAGAAATTCCTACAGCAGCCCAAGTCTTCAGTCTTGAAGCCCAGTCCAACGAAGCCCAGCAAGTTTTAGTTTTTAGCCATGGGCCCAGCCCGTTTTCAGCCCAGTTGAAGTCTTCAAGCCCAGCAAAGTCAGCCCATTTTCAAAATAGAAAAGCCCAAGTATCATCCCAGCTGCAACAAGCCCAAGAGCGAGCCTAGTCCAGTGCAAGAACAAATCTCAATTGGGCTAAAATTTGTTGGGCCCAAGTTTAAGGCCTGGTCCAAGCCGGCCAGTGTTGTTGAAAGCCCGATTTCGACTGCCGTCGCATCGCCGTCGCGGTGTCCCGGTCTTCGCTTTGCGCAAGTGAGTAATCTCACTAATCCTTGCTTAGTAGACTAATGATGCTTAAGGGTTGATTAAATTTAATTAAGTGTAATTAGGTGGTTAGATTAGAATGGATTAGTGATTATTAGTTAATTGCATTACATATTAGTTAGGTGGTTAGTGTACTTAGCTAGAGAACTGCCTATACTATTTATTGAATGCATCTTGGGATTTTTCCCGACCCTTATTGGGCTTCAATTAGGCATTACGGGCCTAAATTGGATTTTTAGTATTTATTTATTAATTTTTGAAATTAATTATTTAGTTATTTATTTTTCGAAAATTAGGCAAGGATAGCCGACGACCGAAATTTCGTGCTGATTGTCATGGTGTAGTCAGTTTATTTATTTGAGCTCTACGTTGTGCTGAATTGAATTAATTGTGCAATTTGAGGAATTATTCCTAAATTGATTGAAGTTGAGTGAAATTGAATGATTGATCGGTAAATAGCCGAGTATGGTCATTTAGCATTTATAATGCTTTGATGAGTTGTAAATCGGAAGGAATTGGGATATTGAACTAAGAATACTCTTGGCTAAGACCGATCAGGTACGAGGTATAAACATACGTGGTTTGGTGATAAGGAAATCACTGGTGAAAACAGCACCTTAAATAACGCATGAGTGCTGTCTACTACATGCATTATCATGGACATACGTGGCTCGATGATTGAGAATATCACTGGTGGAAATGGTGCCTTAAAGAACGCACGAGTGTTGTCCATTGTTTATGTTGGCTCTGTGATGAATATATCACCATGGCGAAAAAGACGCTTGAGAGCATACTGAATTGTTTATATTGGCTCTGTGATGAATATATCACCTTGGCGAAAAAGATGCCCGAGAGCATACTGAATTGTTTATGTTGGCTCTATGATTAGTATATCACCTTGGCGAAAAAGACGCCAAAGAGCATAGTAAAGTGTTCACTGTACATCACCTTGGCAAATCGACACCCGAGAGCATTACTGTAATTCTGTGATTGAGAGTGCAAATGGGAGGTTTTATATTGAGAAATGATTTGACTTTGAAATGGTCCGATTGACATATAATCGACTAGGTCGATTAATCAATAATTGATCTGTTGTCGTGAATTGACTGATTGAGTGGTAGTGACCTTGAATAGTTTGATTGACATGTAATCGACTAGGTCGATTGATCGAGATATCAATATGTGATTGCTTAGGTGCCTATTGAACTGTACTAATATGCAGGTGGAATCTAAGAGCAAGGTAAGTCCTCTGACCCATGCGTGTATAGGCAACCCGGTTAGCGTATTGGTTTCCTAATCAAGTCTTAGTGGGGTAGAACTTGCTGAAACGTAGTCTCATCCCGGTTGTGAGACAACATTTCAGGACCCTCATGAGAAGCCTAAGGAGAAAGAAATTGAAGAGGAGTACCTAGAGGAGAACCCCGATGATGATCCGAGTACGACCTAGATGAGAACTATGATCCCATCCTCTTTGTGAACCCTGTTTGTAGATGGTTGAGTGTGAGACTAGACCTTTGTAAATAGTATGGTAAATTACTTTGAGGTGTGGTTGTATAAAGGTTTGGTTGTGGATTTCAATATGAAAAATATGGCATTACTTTTCTATCTCATTGTTTTATTGTCTGAGGATTTATAACTGCTTTCGCATGTGCTTAATAAATAAAATGGTCGGTGATACGTAGTCTTAGGATATCGCATTATAAAATCGACCAAAGGTAAGGGATGTGTGCGTGCTTGAGGATCGGGGCGTGACAGGCTGCCTAAGCACAAATACGAGTTAAAGGACTTACCTTGGCCTCAGCCCCTTCTTGCAAGTCAACACAATTCATAGATCCATAGAATCATATCAATAATTCACATCATCACATTGGATCAACTCATCAATCAATCAACCTAGTTGATTCCATGTCATCAAGATGATCACACGGTCAAATCAATTACTCACTCTAACTATTAATTACGGCCACACTCGGGCACAACCTACTAAATGTTCAGCGGTGAAATTATGGCCCAATGGGCACAGTTTGATTCAAGTTAGTCGGTAGATTACGACTCAACGTACACAACCTCTATGAGGTGGTTAATTACGTCCCGAAAGGCACAACCTCTATGAGGTGGTTAATTACGGCTCAATGAGCACGGCCATACTTCGACTGTTGATTTCGATTCAATAAGCACAACCTCTATGAGGTGGTTAATTACGGCCCAATAGACATAGTCATACTTCGATGGTTGATCATAACCCATCCCATAATATCATGCACAACATACAACTCTCATCTTTCAGTAGTCATCTTGCTATGACTATAAACCATCACATGATTATTCATCTATGGCCAAAGACATGGTATTTCACAATTAAATTCCTCAATTAGAATAATGTCCTGGCCTATTTTCTTTGTATTAACAGTACCTGATAAAATAATTGTGTGTGGGTACACGATCGGCCTCAACCAAAAATATAATGTCTTTACTTTCAAAATTCCCACTATTTATAGAGTCGATAAAAACATTTTTGGCATCGTAAACTGAAGCCCGATAATTTCTAATTAAATACTAAAATTAAATAAATTTTGGGGTAAATACCAAAAATTGCACATCACACTCAAATTGCACAAAATACCTGTCAATTAAATAAACAGGTCACACTATTGCAATTAGCATAAAATTCCGGTCACCTGCTATCCTAGTCTAATTTCTGAAAAATAAATAATCAATTAAATAATTACGAAAAATAATTATTAAATGCCAATAAATAGGACTTTGGCCCATAAAGCCTAATTAAAAGCCAAGACAGGTCTGGAAAATTTCCGAACCACTTTAGATAAATTCTAGAGCTTGTCTATGCCCTAACTACATTACTCTAACCACCTAACATATAATAACAATTAATTAAAGTGCTAATCTACTTTAACTATCCACCTAATCCATACTTAACATAAATTAAACAATCCTTAAACGTTATTAACTTACTAAGCGAGGATTAGTAAGTTATACTCACTTGTTTAATGATCCACTTAGATCAAAACGATAAGGACGCGGCAAGGATCGACAAGTTCCAAAACAGCGACGCCAACGGGGCACAGATCGGGCCCGGAAATTGGCCTGAGGAAGCCCACGTTTATGCTGAACTTGGCCGAGCTTCGTTGTTGCAGGACTTGCTTCGAGCGGCTGATTCGGTGGGACCGCAAGCATGGAACTGGGGCTGCTTTGATCGCGTGGACGGCAGCTGCTGTTGACTCGGCGGCAGCTGTAAGACTTGAAGACGGAAGTGGGTTGGGCTTCGGACGGGGGGTGTTGAAGTTGGCGTGGGAATTTGCTGGCTGAAGGGGAATTGATTCGGTCAACAAATGGCTTCTGTGGGTGTTGCTGTTGACCGAAGGAGACGCTGAAGTGGAGTTGCAGGCGATGGAGTGGAGACATGGCAGAGAGAAAAAAAAATGAAGAAAAGAGCTGCAGCTTCGGTTGAGGGGAGGGGGTGTGGTTGAATGCGAGAGAGAGAGAGAGAAAGAGAACCGAAGATGTGAAGAGGGAGGGGCGGTGGTCAAGGCGTGCAGAGGAAGATTGAAAGAGAGAGAGAGGAAAAGTCAATAAACTTATCCAAAAATTTCAATGCTTGGTCCCCCAAATAGTATTCGATCTTATCCCAAGGTCTCACAATACTTTCTTGAAATAATCTTCACAAATAAACCCATTTTGATACCAAAAAATGCAGCCCTTTCTCTAGTTCCGAATTTACTCATTCTTGGACTTCAATTTCTTTAATAAGTTTCCCCAATTGATGTCCAATTTAGATGTAGAAAAAGCCCACATAATTTCTACAATTTCCTTTCGCCAAGTAGCTCAGTTTGCAAGTCGAAAATCCCTTCAATTCGGCCAATCCAAATTTCTGTTCGTTTCCCGAAACGTCCGAATCGAATTTCCGTAAAAATCCTCCGAAAATTCCTCAAAAGATGAATCGACATTTCTAAAATGACTCGTGACATGACAGAACTTTCAATTTCTGAAATCGGGTTCAAATTCGTAGTTGATTTCAATCTGACGCGATTTTAGCGTGACCTAACCTACCTGGTAGCTTTTAAGAACTTTTAGTACGATTGACCCATGGTCAATTTTCTTAGAACCACATGTACCTCTTCGACACATTGGCGACTCTCGGTTATCGTGAAAATTTCAAAGTTTCAAATACGGACACAGAGTGCCAAAATGACAAAAAAATCGGTCTAGTGTCGATCGACGATATTTTACAAATTAGTGGAATCACCCACGTTTAGCTACACATCTCAGTCAAACCGACCTATCTCCGATCTCTTATAGGTTTTCGACTGTGTCGTTATGATCCTTGCAAACCAGCAGGGTTGAGCAGTTGATTCTTAATCGAATTCTCAAGTCTATTGCATTAAAATCCTTTAATGGCTTCACCTGATAGGCCAGTTATCTCATGAGTGGCCATATTAGGGAAAAGCATTATGGTCATGTTGATGAAAAGCCCAACTTATCCAATTGAAATCAGAACATAAAATTCAGGATGTTACAGATACAGTGATTGGGATTCAGTTGAGATAATTATAATGACGATTACGATTGGTGAAAATTGAGGCATTAAAGAAAATGTCTAAGGTCATAGTGAGATGAACTCCAATTAACGTGAAAAAAAAAATGTTACTCTTTCCATTTTTTAATCCGTTTTGCTTTTTATGTAATTAATAAGCAGTCTTTCTCAACAATTTGTAAGAATTTTAGATGTCTTTAAAGTACTTATCTTCTAGTCAACCCAAGTTAGTTGCCTTTATACGAAGTGTTATGAATCTTCTTGTTTTTTCTTTACAATATATATTGATATTTTATATGACTAAGTTTAATGATGAATGTTTTGGGAGTACTTACATATTTGTGGCCAATGATTTAGATTGGTTGATTTTCCCAACAACACTGTGTGATATACTAATATATGGATGTAAATCAATTATATAAGCAGAATCATAAGTCAAGGATATCATTTGCTAAGGTTAAAATAACTTTTGAGCAATTTTCCCCTTGTCAAAAGAAAAAAAGATGGAAAATGGAAAATGGCTTTTGCGAAACTTCAACATAAAAGCAATCCATTGCAATCAACTGATCTTAATAATTTTTTACCCAAAAAAAAAAATTCTTAACATTTGAAGCAAGCTACAAATAAGAAAAATTCGATAATATCGACATTTTGCATGTGAAGCGATGTTGATGCCTCAAAACTTATATCATTCCCTTAATAGAGTTCCTAGTTTAATACCAAAGAGAAGCAAGGAAAAAAAAAGAGTTCTTAGTTAGTTCCCTAAAACATGTCCCTTCTTAAAATTTTGTAGTATGAAATAAAAATTCAAATTTTGTAAGAATAGGAAGATTTTAGGGATAGATTTTCGAAATGTTTTAGGTGCTCTCAGTGTTAAATATAGGGGTGATCGGGTCTAGGGTGGGTAGGGTCTAGACCTAAACCCTATACCCGACCCTATTATAACCGGTTCTCTTTTTTTGGACCATGTACTTGACCCTATTTGTATTGGACCTTGTTCCCGACCCACCCTGTTTTTCTGGTCCGGGAACAGGGTTAACCCTGTCTATATTGGAACATGTTTTGCATAAAAATTGCTGTACAGCACTCATATGTAAGATAAAGTGTTTACAATCTAAATCAACATAAGCACATCCACTGTTGTAGCAAACGGTTAAAGATGCTTGTTTACCATATGAAACAGAAATTTATATATGCCAAATTTCTGAAATAGTTCATGAAACTATAATACTATGCTACCACATTTTAATCCCTACGCGAGCCATCGGAACTAGCAGAAAATTTCTTACCACTATATTTCTGCAAAATAAATAGGATCGTAGCCATTACTTGAAAGGCAATTATACTAGTAGTAAAAGTTGCAGAAACCAGAACAAACTAGTGGGCAAATTGATTTGCATAGCAATATGAAGGATTGGTATTTAAACAAATGGACCATATCAAAGCATATAAATGAGTTTTTGCCACAAACCTCTGTAAACCATTTGTAACCTATCTCTATTGCATAGTTCATAAGAATAATACATATACCAGCACCACAAAGAGATCTCACCTGCTTCCCAATGCTGAATGGTATATACTTGTACTTGATCATGTGTGCAATTTGACGTCTCATTGTCATGATGAAAAGCACGAGCCAGTAAAAGAAATCGACTATTAGCAAACCAATCAAGACATTAGGATAACAATTCTAAGTATCATGTCTCCTAAAGTCACAAATGCAGAAGTGAGGCTGACGTGTGGAGCATCATGTATTCTTCCGAGCTGAACTGAGTCTCAGGTAGCCCTTCAAGGATATTCTTGAGCTTCAATATACCCTTTTGCATAAACTCCCATCCTTGTTCTAAATAAATTATCTCCCTCTCATTCACCACCATATCTCCACACTCTCGTTCTCAACACCAAATCTGCGCACATAAGCCAATTAAGCCATCGATGATGGAAAATTGTGAGTCTAAACCGAATCCAACAATGCAAAAAAAAAAAAAAAAAAAAAACCAAGGAAAACTACTCTTCTGCAAGGCCAAAAAGCATTCTATCGACTGCTTCCAGCTGGACAATCACTAACCCCCCGGAGAAGTATTAAAATAATTATAAGAAATATCCTATTAGGACTCTGATTTACGTCTTGGACGATTAAATGATCTGTCTTACCCAAACTCGATATTCCCACTAATATCTTGAGCAGTCTCAGCTTCCTAATCTAACACGCAGTATGTACCCGGCACCTGGAATTCTAACCTCAGATAGTTCCAACTCAAATTCTACAACTCAACCTTAACTTCAGTCAACTGTTGACAAAAACATATCAACAAGCTCCCAGACCAGAAATCCCCCCATCTCCACACTGTTTCAGCGAGCTCCGAGGTAAAAAAAAAAAAAAAAAAAAAGTAAAACCTCATGCCTTCGACCTCGAAAGGCGAAAAAAGCCAACAACCAAGTTGCAATCCCTCCTAGAAGAGCACAAACGATACGAGGCCAATTAACTCGAACTCAACCGACGGAATCCAACGGCGAAACGGCGCCGGCCACCGTCGGCGATCGTGAGCCTCGAAACAAGATTGTAAAGCAGAACTAGAAAGACCAGAGAGAGAGAGAGAGAGAGAGAGAGAGAGAGAGAGAGAGAGAGAGAGAGAGAGAGAGAGAGAGAGAGAGAGAGAGAGAGAGAGAGAGAGAGAGAGAGAGAGAGAGACCTGATCAGGGAAACGAGTGATACGGAAGAGCAGAGACGTCGGGATCTCACGGGCTGCGGGTGTCGCGGGAGGAAGGCGACGGTGGACGAGCGGAAGCAGCGTCAGCACTCGGATGGAACCAGGATCGGCGAAGGACGCAAGCTCGGGGAAGCGGGTGTGAGAGCCTGAGAGGTAAAGATAGAAGCAAATTAGGGTTTTGGTCTTTTTGGGTTGGCTTACAAACCGGTTCTCAAACCGATTCCCAAACCGGTCCAGTCAATCCGGTTCTTAAGTGGGTAATCCCTCGAAACCGGTTCCCAAACTTGTTCAAACCGGTTATGAGGATTGGGAACCGGTTCCCGAACCAGTTTCAACTTGAACCGGTTCTCGACCCTGTTTTTTAGGTGGGCCGATCTGGGAACAGAGTTGACCCGGTCCAGTTGCACACCCCTAGTTAAATGTGAATTCAACTTGATGTTGACAATTGTAATAGGATTAAGCTCTAACACCATGCTTCAAAGGCAGTGAATGGGTCGCCGTTGGCAGGTCCAAATTCTTGGGCCTTAATCCCAAAATGGATCGGATTGCACTTGGACTTGACATGCAATTCGGGTGATAAGGTAAAAAAAAAAGTTGTTCAGTTGGGACAATACTCGCTATTTGTAGAACTATTGAATGAGGAGCCTAGACGGACTAAGTCAAACATCGACCATAAAAATTCTTACTTGACCCGGCCTATGATTTTGTAAACTATTACACTTTCTTACCATAAACGACAGCATCAGGGCAAGCACCCAAGAACAGACTCATTCAAGTATTGCATTTGCCAAACAGTAAAACCACGTTAGTCAAGTCTTGGTAACTCCAAGGTCTAAGAGAAGAGTCATTGCCCTCAAGCTTGTGTCACGGGCCGACAGTTGCTTGGCCGTGGAACCACCCATGAGGCACCTGGCGAGCGGAATTCGCCAGGCCAGCCTTCCTTCTCTAATTGTTCCAACAAACAATATGGTGAATGCTTCTTTATATGAGATCGTACCATGTCCAGCTTCGCTCGAGCATCTAATCCATTGAGTGAGACAGCAAATCTCTTTAGGCTCAACAACTGATTTCGGCCTGCCATGGCCTCGTCAGGAGAGCAGCATCGGCTCCTGACCAATTTGTGCACAGGAGGCCTACCCCGTCTTCGAGCTCCTAAGTGATATAATTCATCTATCCTAGAACTCCTAGCACCAACCGTCCTAACGCCACTCCCACGGACCAGTTGTTCATTCCCTTCTACTTCCTCACTCTTCACTCGATAACCTCAAGTGCCACACACAAGGTCATGAGTACGGGAGGATCCATAGACCGTGACATTCTCCCCCACTCAATTTCGCAATGCCTTCGTTGCGGGTTGTTCAATCGCTTCCCTGCGTTTCCCTTAACCATTAAGGCCACTCCTTGGAACTTACATAGATGGCAATGCTCGCCCAACAGAACAGTCTCAACACTCCATTGCTTGCTTCCCCCGATCAAAGCTGTTCACGAATCTCTAGTCACTTGTGCTTTCCAACAAGTGTGGCACTCTTGGCCAACTGCACCTAGCAGCACCTTCTCTCGCCTACTAAGCTCCTCCTAATCTCAGCAAGCCAATAGAGGGTCCCCTTGGTGGAAACGTGATCGCAGACCTCTTCTTAAGATTCACCCATTGATCCAGGAACGTATCCCCATTCAGCGAACAATTCGGTTCTTTCATATGCCCCCATTGCCATCCCAGAAGCTAGACGAGAGCCGCACGTTGTCCGAACCCCTTGGCCTCGGCGATCACTCTCCGTCCTCATAGGAGCAGGAAGACCACGGGCTTATCCTCGAATCATCCACCTATTGGAGGGATCCCTACTCGATACCACTTGTCACGGGCCGACAGTTCCTTGGCCGTGGAACCACCCGTGAGGTGCCTGGCGAGCGGAATTCGCTAGGCCATCTTTCATTCTCTAATTGTTCCAATGCACAATATGGTAAATGCTTCTTTATACGAGATCGTACCACACCCAGTTTCGCTCGAGCATCTAGTCTATCAAGTGAGACAGCAAATCTCCTTAGGCTCAACAATTGGTTTTGGCCTGCCATGGCCTTGTCAGGAGAGTGGCATCAGCTCCCGATCAATTTGTGCATGGGAGGCCTACCTCGTCTTCAGAGCTCCTAAGTGATATAATCCATCTATCCTAGAACTCGTAGCACCAACCATCTTGACGTCACTCCCACGGACCAATTGTGTTCGTTCCCTCTACTTCCTCACTCTTCACTCGATAATCCCAAGCACCACACACAAGTGTCACAAGTACGGGAGGATTCACGGACCGTGACACTTGCATAGCTATTTTCCCTTATATTTGGGCTGGTTGAGCCAAGCTTGATGGGCAATTCTTTTTTCGCTCTCGAACTTTCTCAAATGAATAAGTATGCTTCGCATTCAAATACAATATGGGTTGTTCGAAATATTTAGTTTCCTAAAGAAAAAAATAATAAATGATATGCTTGATGTTAACGTGGTTACTTTTCGCATGAGCTCGAAATTTATGGCCTAATTATGTGCGAAAACACATAATCAGGTATGGAGAACAATGATTTATTACAACGGCTCTCTTTAGCTTTAGTTAATGACAGGCTTTGTAATCTTTTATAATTCTCTCTCCTTCCTAATTCTGGAGTGATAAAGATGAGTCGTCATCATCACCTGACAACAATTTATGGGACCGTGCGGTGAGTCGACCGAAAGAATATCAGCGTCCATGGAAACCCTTAAAAGACAACTTCTGTCAAAGGATTCAGTGCAAAACAAAAGCCGCTAGAAGATGATGGAAGAGGAATTGTAGCGAGGGAGAGCGCTGAGTTGGGCGGAGCTCCGGCTCAGTTTCTGACGTCTCTCAGCCCTTGCTCCGACTACAACAGCTCCTTCTGCTCAGCTCCTCGCCGTTCGATCGCTAAAGCCAAGTCCTCTCTCTCTCTCTCTCTCTCTCTCTCTCTCTCTCTCTCTCTCTCTCTCTCTCTCTCTCTGGTTTTCGGCTTTCGATTCAATGAATCGAGCTGAGCTCTCTGTTTTTTCTTGAATTTCCGGAGGAGAGGCTTCTTCATGGACTTTCCTCCTTCTCAGTTTCTGCCGATGTTCTGGACCTTGGTCGTTGCTGATAGTAATGACTGTAAGTGAATCGCTGCTTGAAGATGGCGGATATTAGTTCTTTAACGGGTAGGCGTTCTACCAGTTCGACAGAATGCCTGACTCAGTCATAGATAGTTAATTCCTATTGCATTCTTTTACCAACGTTTTGATATCCCATTGAAGTTGCACTGCTCGTGTCTTACTGCATTTCTCGTATAAAGTTGATTGAAATGCGATTATGTGTGCTTTTAGTATGTCAAATGCGGGTCATGTGCATTTGATGTTCGCTGTTCATGCGTGCATTTGCTGTGTTAACTCACGTTGAAGATGTACATGGTATTACTCCTCTTAGCTGCTGGACATGAGAAGTTCTGGTATGAATGATCTACGTATGATGTTATATTCATAGTCCTCGAGGTGCATAAATATGCATAGTGAGATGGGCATGTATGGATGTTGATTGCTCATCAAATTGTCATTGTTTCCAGCCTTGAATATAATAAGGGTGTTTGCTGGCCGCTTTTGTTCACATGGGGAATGTGAGGATTTCAATCTCATTTCAGTAGTGTTCTAGTTGTGTGGACATATAGAGAGATGTTGCATTGATATTACATTTGTTTTCCATCAAATTGGGGCAATTCAAGGCTTGAAACATATAAAAAATGATGGCATTCCATGTTGCCCTGATTCAAGTCAAGTAAAGCCATTAGTTGTCTGGTGTTACTTGTGTGTACTTGGACCTCCTCGGCATGTATATCCATGTAAGAAAGTGACGCTTTGGATTCATTATGATTTCATATTGGAATGTCACATTGTTATGCTTAAAGCGTGCTTAAGTTGTCCTAGTAGCTTGTTGTCTGTATGTATTTGTGCAGTGAATGATAAGCTTGCATTTGTGGCTGGTGGAGTCTTCTTTCTGTTGAAGTGGTTACTGGCCCTTTCTGTTGGGTCGATGTGGGTGTCGCTATCAATTTTTTCTCATATGGGACAATGGTGCATGCATGAAAGTTGCTTTCTTTGAGGTAATGAAGTTGAGTATATTGAGCTAAATCTTCACTGGAGCATGTTGACATCTTCTAAGCTTGCCCTTCATGCTTTGAGATTCTAAAATATCAGTCCTCGTTTTTTAGGTGGTGTAGTTGGTCGTTCATCCTTTAAAGATTAAAGAATAAAAAATAAAAAATAAAAAAAGCTAAGAACTTACTAGTTTCAATTAGGTAGTCAAGCCTTTAAGAATAGGTTTATCCACTGGTGGATGAGGTGGTCTTCACATAGAACCCAACTTTTGACAATGCAGCTGAGAAATCGTGAATCCAAAAATTCATTCTTTATATTGTAAATTCCTCTCTCGATTAAGTTACACCAATCATTCGGTAATTAAAGGTCATTAGATGTGATAATTGATCTGGCTAGTTTCGCTGGCTGCGATGAGTCGCCTTGGTGGTGGTGCTGATGCCAACGGCATGGCGGTGGCCGTGAGAATGGCGGTGCTCTCTCTTGCCACATTCCTTCATTTTATTTTATTTTTCAGTTTTTTGCTGTTTTTTTCTTTTTAGCTTTTCTTTTTGCTTTTATTAAGCTTATATTTGATAAGATACATGAAAATCTAGGCATAATTCTAATAGACAAGTACCATAGAGATAAATGAATGAATAATTAAAATATGATTAAACATGAAAAAGGTTAGACGAACATTGTTGTTGATTTTGAGCAAGAGAACAACAATTAATGCTGATTATTAAATAATATTTCATTCAAACAAAAAAAAAATGAGAAAAGTGAAGTAACAAAGCCAATTTGCGCCCCGGAAAGTCTTGGTCTTCCTGAGTTTATGTTATACGTGGCAATGACAGTGCTAAAACAACTTATTCCTAATTCTTGTGGATTAGATTAATTGGATGGCTCCTTTCACATTTCATATGATAGTTAACAATGTGGACGTGGCTTCATCAATTATGGTGGTCAATCATCGATTAGTGGGTTTCAATAAGACAACGGTTTCCCGTTGTGCTTTTTTTTCCCCCTTTTCTTTTCACTTTTAGGGACATGGCAATAAAGTCTGCCACGCTATTTATATTTGTCCTATTTGGCGGCATACTGCCTATGTGTAAAATCCAAAGGCCGAAAGAGCTCCACAAAACATTCTCTGGCCAATCATTGAACCTTTGGGAATCATCCATCCATCAATTTCTAATATAAATGGGTATAATAGCTGGATAATGTTTATCAATTCCCTGGCATATCAGATATATACATGACATATGTACACACGTTTAAACATGCATATATATATATATATATATATATATATATATATATATATATTCCTCATTATGCCCCCTAGATGAGTCACTAGCTTTAATGTTCTTTTATTTAATAAACTTTCTGGTAGAGCCTGATGTCTTTTTAGTGCACATCGATGGAAAGTGCAAGGATATATCTTATTATTCCATCTAGCAAACTTTCTTGTTTAGTTCAATGACAATAGCTGGATAATGTCTATCAACTCCTTGTGTGTTTGGATACGAGCCACAATGTCTAATTGTTCTCATTGAATATTTCTCCGGGGTAGAGCCTGATGTTTTTGTAGTGCATACATTTTTTAAGGACAAGAATATTACATAATAATTATTCCATCCAGCCGAATTTGGTTTTCGGTTATGTCTTTTCTTTTAGGAGAAATTACACAAACTCTTGGTGAATTTTGAGGGTAGGATACATTTACCAATAAATATTCAAGTGCCCAGAACTTTCGTTTTATTATAGTCATTAACCTACGTTATTTTATATGTATCAGTATGTCAATGCACACAATCTGTAAGGGATACAAGTATATAGTTCATCTCATATTTAGAAGGAAATCTCTCATTTACCCATAATGCTATACATAATTGAAAAAATATAGAAAACGACAAAAAATAGATTAACTAAATATTAATTATAGAAAAATAAATATCAATAGTCGTATGAAACAAAATCTGATTATGGCAACATTAACGAAATTAAAAAAGATATTTTAAGAAAAAAATTTAAGGAGTTAATAAAAAAAAAAAGGTGAAACGACTAGATTCGGTTAGTCATTGTGATATTTAAGAACTAAATTGATGTCACTAAAATTGATTGACTAAACATTTTTAGAAAAAAGTAATAAAAGAAAATGATAACCTCAACTCATGAAAGCAAATGATTAACCAATAAGTGATTTAAAAAAAATTGTAGTGATTAAGTCATTTTTTGCATTAATTAACGATTTAAAAGTATGTAATGAGTATCCAACTCTTTGTTATTTGAACTTTTTGGTTGTTGAGGCATTTTTCCTTTTTACTGGATCATAGTTATTTTTCTTAAAGATTTTATTAATTCTATTAATATGTTAACCTAGTTATAATTTTTATTTAAAAAATTATCAATGATATTCATTTTCCTAATAATTATATTTTAGTTAATTACATTTTCTTTGAATTCTTTATATTTATATTTTTATTAAAAAAATCAAGGGTAAAAGAGGAATTATTGTATATAATGATATGGAAAAGTCACAAAAATAGAAAGTGAAAACACCTCAATAATAAAAAAGGTGAAATGACAAAAATTGGTATAACATCTAAATGCTTAATTGTGCAACAATATCAACCCATGAAGAGCCGAAATAAAAAAGTGGGTTGACTTTTTTTTTTAAAAAAAAAAAGAAGAGGAAATGGTGTCCTTTGACTCATAAAAATAAAAAAGATTAACCGAAATATAAAGTGAATGGAGCGAAAATTTCGAGAAGTAAACATTTGTACGGAGATTTAAAGTGGGTTCATTGTAAGAAGCTTCTCTCGGGCCTTTTTTTAATATAACCAATTGAGTTAATGAAAAGAAAGAAAAGGAAACATAAAGAAATGTCTCCTTGTGGTCCTTGTGAAGCCACGTCATGAGGCGACCAGGTACGGTGTTTCCCTTTCACTACCTTTTTGGGTTGAACGAGAATTAGATCCACTGATGCCATTGATGCTGTTGCTGTTGAAGAAAGAACCGCAACGCCACAAATTCTCAGCATCTGCCCATCCAATCAAAACCTGAATTCTATGCCCTGAATCTTCCCTTCCTATGAACCAACCTTCACGAGTTGAAGACACGCAGGATCTCAGCATCCTTTAAGGCGTGTTTGGTCGAATCTAATTGAGTGCCCCACTTTTCATTGCACCCATCGAAAAATTTAATGAAAATGTCTTCCTTTACAAGAGTCATAATTAGCACTGGCTATGGGCCTTGCCGCGAGGCCCGACATTTTTATGTGCCTCTAATATTATGGATGTGCATGGTCCGAGTGGATAGTTTCTAGCCTAGAACTAATAACCGCTCGTTAAGGACCGGTTTCAAAAATTTGGAAGCGGGAACCACCCATTAGTTACATGGATCTATCCGAGAATCGGACCGCAGGTCTGTCCGGTTCCGGGTGGATCCATGGAACCGGTTTCACCAATAATAATATTGTTTTCCAAATCTCATGAGTACTTTTCATATCGCGTAATATTTTTCTTTAAATCGAACCGGCTTAATTAATGATATTATCTTTCTTTATTTTATTGGAAAACACTACCAAAAAAGAGAAATATGTTTTTTTTTTTCCTATTTTGAATCATTTCAGTTAAAATTAAAATATTCTTTACGTTCAAGGTTCTAGATGATTGTCATATATAGATTGTCTTTTTCTTTATTCCCTAACAATGATCAATCTCTTACAACTTTTGCTTTACTGAATTCTTTTTGTAAAAATAATTCCACCGAAACTTCACATTTTCTTGAATATAATGTCCTATGTGAGTCCCGAAAGTATCATTTGAAAGAATCATTTGTTGAGTTGCTGAAAAACAACTTACACACTATACTAAATTCTTATAAAAATATGGAAACCATGAGAGGAGATAAAGCCCTAAAATTTAGGTTTGCTAATTAGTAATTTAGAAATTTATTTTAATATTAAAAATTAATATATTATTATAATATAATCGGTCCGGTTCGGGTGGGTGGATCCGCCCATGGAATCAATTGGACCGGTTCCCTTAAGAACCACCGGTTCCGAACGATTCCGGTCTAGTTTCAAGAGATCTCGGTCTTAGTTCTTTTGCACACCCCTACCTAGTACGTTAGAAGAATTCATGTTTCCAAGCCGGCATTGCCCATGGCAATGACGGGCCATGCTGGCCCGCATGCCAAGCTAGGGCATATTATGCCAGGGCTTGGTTTTTAAATTAATTTTTTAAAATTTGTCAAATAATTAAAAATACATTTAAATGAATGCATTTTTTTTTTGTCTATCGTACTCTAATTCTTATTTTTAAGACTTTCATTCTGCCTCTTTGCAAAGCCTGGAGGTCGAATCCCCAAAACTTAAATTCATGATTATTTTTATGGGGAGTAGGGATTATTGCAGGGAAAAAATAGCAATAATAATAATGATGATGATGATGATGATGATGATGATGATGATGAGGCAAAATGCAATAGGTAAGACTCTGTCTTAGACAAAAACATCTCATTAGAAATCAAATCACACCACACAAATTGCATCGGTTATAATAAAATTACATTAGGGTCTTACTTAGAGAAATACATTTTATATAATGTTACATTATGAAGAGAGAAATACAAATTTAAATGCCGCGGACCGCTCTCTCTGTCCCTATGAATTAGATCAGATATTGTCGTCCGCGCAACTTGCGCTACCTCCAACTCATGTACTCTTCTCTGGCTTCACGGTCATCTCCAGATTCTTGTCGGACAAGCTTGATTGTTGTCCTCGATTAGCGCATCAACGTTCTCACGGCTAACTTTCTCAATGTCACCCGAGTCATCATTATCAATCATGGACTTAGAAGAGCTAGAGGAACTCATTTGAACCGCTCTATTTTCTGTATAAGATTTCGAACTTTTTTAGTTTTTGTTTTTTTGGGTTCTTCTTTGCTCGATGAGGATGGTGTCTCAGTCCGTGGGGCAGAATTGCTTGCAACGTATCCCTAGTGATTATCCAGCTAGCTTCACACCATGGCCAGTATTCTTCAACATTGATGGAATTAGGAGTCCCGAATTCTCGTTATATCGTGCAAGTAGTGATTGTCCAGTCAGCTTCACACCATGGCCAGTATTTCTTGAACATCGACAGAGTTACGAGTCCCGAATTACCAGTCCCTCTATCTTGAATCTCGGATCCGAACACGTAGATGCCATACAAAAGAGGATGAATTTCCTCGAGGTACTTGAGCAGTTTTTCTTAATGACAATAATGACGGGACCTAAAAAGGCGTCACGTTCTTTAGCTAATCATTCCTACAAAATCGAGAAGAGGAAAGATAAAACTCAATTGGTCGATGGATAGTCGCTCACCTCTGTGGCGTCGTTGAACACCTCCAGGAGGTGCTTGAATAGTTTGGCAACCCTCCAATCAACCTGTAATAATGGAAAGAAAACGAGGTGAACACATCCATCTGATCGCAGGCCTTCTGCACATCAGATAGGTGGAATTCCACCTAATTTTGACATCTGATGGAGCTTTTTTGGGGCTCCCTTCCGCATTCCGTGAACATCGTCTCCATATCTTGAACCCTTAAAGGGGGCGGAACCTAGGTGGCGAACCCACCAGCTTATACGACTTACAGAAGAATCATAAAATTCTTCAAGAGTCTAAGACTATGTTGTGCGCAAAGATTGGAAACACTGCACTATGCAGCATACATGGAAGAACTAGCCCTTGCAAACTAGCCATATCTGGGCGTCCATGTTCCTAGCAATCACATTGTTACGGAGGCTTTATCCAAAGTAATGGAAAATGCTTTCTCCCTAATGCCAAAGTCTTTCACCCATCTCATGATTTCCACATAAATATTTTGTGATTTGTGGCGATGTAGATGATTAAACAACAGAGTTCGGTGATGTAGTAACCAATATGACCCTTTCTAACACACAACAATAGCCACAGTCCTTCAGGTTAGTCCCCAAGTTTGAAGTCAATGACACTCAAAAGTTATCTATGGATAGCAGCTGCACCGACTTTGCTCATTTCTCCTTGTATAGATCCTTGTATTTCCCAGTATTCGTGGTCCTTGTAATGCATTTGTAATTTGACCGAACGCCACTTGACGAACTCAACGAACCCTGGATCTTGGGTGCGCCCAAATGGTACCTCGGCCTCGAGTCTCTACTGTTCATTTGGGCATTGAGCCTAAGCATTGTTGTACTTGAAAGGACTACTATCGTGGCCTGTTGCAACGGCCGTGGACCTCCCCTTGGGCTTGGCCATTTCAGGGAGATATTTCTCTTAGCACCTCTTCATGTGGCCTGTGTAGCCACTAGATTTTGCAGGTAATTTCACACCCCACGCCATGTAAATGGCCTTCTTCTCGCCACTGGGGAGGACCTCGATGTTGAACATTCGCCAAATCTTGGACCTTCCAACACAAAGACTACCCAGTATTGGTTGGAGTAGGCTACTCTTCGTAGTCGGAGGTCTGGGTCTAGGAATTGAGTTGGTTAATGTAGCTGAGTTGGGTCTGTTGCGTACTCAGAAATTTGAAACGTCGTATGTAGAATTCAAGATTTTTTTAGGAATTTTAAGAGAGCGATAAGTAATGAGAAATGGATGGAGGCGATGATGAAGGAGGAATAAAGTTGTAGGAGTTCTTTTTTTTTTTTTTTTTTTTGGTGTGGTCGAATGATCACATTCTGTCACATCCATTTTGTTTTTCTTAAAGTGTTAATGTTACAGAAAAATCAAAATTAGTGTATTTTTGATAAATTTATAAAAAAAACTAATTTTTTTCACCATAAAAAACCTTAAATTATTATACTGTGATAAATTTACCATCGTTAGTTTCTATTAAATTTTATTATGAAATTGCTGAGTCAGATGACATGTGACAATTGATGAGTATATTGATTTAAGGTTTTATCCTCTATTTATCACAGATGTACTGATAAAGAGTAAATTTTTCACAAATTTGTTATAAATACACTAGTTTGGAGTTATTGATAGTCAAAAAATTAGTTTGGTATAGGTTTATCGCATGTGTACCAGTTTTAGGTTTTTCGCAGTATTAATCTTTCTTTAAATACGACCGAGATCTTTGAAAAAAATTGGGGTCATTTCTAGGCTATCCTGTTAAGGCCCAAGGGAATGGTCTAGGCCCAACTAGGTCATAGCCCGACCTAGCACGGCTCTTCACACAGAGAGGCCGGCACGGGTGGCTATGCTGTGCTTGGGCCAATCCGGTGGCCATTACTAGTCATAATACCATAGTAGAGTCTGTTCTATCGGGGTGCACTTGGTCAACTTCTTGCCGGGTTGGTTCTACAATGTTGAAAGTCAAACGAGTTTTTTGGGAGCTCTTACGTGCTAGACTTTAGAAGGGTTTGTTGTGTTTGGCAAGGGTTTTGGGGCTTTGAGGAAATGCGTAAAACATTTGTCCGAAAGAGAGACAATTGAAATTTGAGGGAGAGTGATAGTGATGACATGAATGACGATAGAAACAAGCGACCATGATAGTATGCACATCTATAAGGTTGAGCATTCGGTGGACTAGCCCATATCTTGTCTTCTTATCTCGAAGACTAATTTTTACTTAACCATCTTGATCGCTGTTCACCGATAATGCTGGCTTGAACTGTAGAGTTATCCCTAATGAGTTGACGCAAGGCCTTGTCCAATATATCAAGATATTCATTACAACCTGTAGTGATTTGAACTACACACTTTGCTCTACTTCTAAGATTAAAATCAATAAACTACTTGTTATACATCCATTTTTCATACAAATAAGGATCAAGAATAAACTCATGGATCGTTTAAACAAACCAAATCAAACCGAAAAGGATAAAAAAAATGTTCCATTTGTACTTTTACTATGGGTTTCCAATGCAACTGACGAGTTTATCGTACATATTGCTTCCGAGTAAAACAACGTTCACGTAACAAAACACGCGCGGTGGACATGATTAAAGATAGAGAGTTCATTTTCAGGAAAGGAACTCAAGAAAACAGCAAGAATTCGCACGCAGTCCTCCAAGTTATTGAAGTAGGCTGGAGTACTGATGTCTCAGTTCGCAGTTGATGCTTCTTCGATCACCGTGAGATGCTGAATTATTGTTTCTCGTTACAGAGCTTCGAGTGATTAACTTGCGGCGAAAATCACAAGGCAAAGCTTTTAGCATGCACAAAACGCCGAGGCTCGGCCCCGCGCCCTCTCCTCTTTCGCGAAAGACCCCCTGCACTTGAGTTCAACTACAGCTTTTATTCGGTCGTCCATGTTTTCATTTTCCACAAAAGCCAATCCGCACGAATGATATATTCATCTTCTTCTGGTGGAACAAAAGCTGTGGCTGAAAATACCCAAGAAGAAGCTTTCGCAAATCTCAATTATTTGATAGTTCAAGAGCTGCACAATAACACTATCTTGACCTCTTCTTTTGCAGTTGTTGATCCACTGGTTTGACTGGGCTCTGACACAGCCCCCCTCGCTTGAATACCAGGCCCAGCTAGCTCGAAGCGGGATTCAGAATTCACATATGAAACAGCCTTCACTACTCCTTTTGGTTATGTGAATGAAATGTAATGCCTTATGGTTTTAAAAAATTCCCTTTAGAATTTCCAAATATGATAATGATATACTTGAAAACTATGCCACTTTTTTCAATAGTGTATATAGATGATATATTAGTATTTGCAAAATCTATAGAAGCATTTTAAGTATTTCACTATTTTATATTATTATTATTATCTGGAATAATAGATTAGCATTTTTAGCACCAAATATGAAATAAGCAAACTAAAGTAAGGCTTTCAGGACTTGATATATGTCAAACAACTATTGAACCTATTAATAACTATAGAATTCGCAAATAACTTTCCTGGTGAAATTAAAGCAAAAATGCAATTGCATATATATTATTAGGATGCCTAAACTATGTTTCAGATTTTATTTCAAGTCTTAAAACCTTATGTACACCTTTAAGCTTGTAAACGTTGATGCTTTGAATATTGGATATGGAGGTGTATCGAAACAAACAATAGATTCAAATTCTGACGAAAAGAAATAGGTAGATGATATATGGGGATTTGGAATGGTCCTCAAAACAACTATTCGACTATTAAAAATCAGATGATGTCCATTAATTGTGGTGATCAAAAGTCTCAAGGTGATATTTAAAAGAGAAAAAGTCACAAAAAGTCTAAAATTATATTCATTCTAACACATTTATCCTGAACTTTTTTTTAATCAAAAATTCGAAATTATGCATACTGTAACATATTTACTATAAACTTTTTCTTTTGATATAAAAAAAAAAAAACCCAAACTTGTAACTATGTGACATATTTACCTCAATCAAGATTTCGTTAGATAATTTTTCATCCAAACTAATGTCATTTTTATTTCACTTAAACCACGTGAGTGTCATGTCAACAACATTTGCTTTTCCAAGATCAATGCAAGTAGATTTTTAATGGTCCTCATTGACACAACATTGGCGGAAGGTAAATTTGTCTTAGGAAATTGTTTAGGATAAATGTATTATAGTTGGCATATTTTGATTTTTTGATGGCTTTTGCCCTTTTTAAAATAATTTTTTATTATTTTATTTTTATGAATTGATTGCAAAGCACCAAAAGATGTTTTGCAAATATGTTAAAGATGAAGCCTGCTAAGAGGCGCATAGGTGTAGTCAAAAAGGAATTTTAAAATCTATGTCTCCAAAGATCTTTGTGTAGATTTTCTTTAAGATCAATATCCTAAAAAAACCCCAAACTGATACATTTTTGATAAATTTATCCCAAACTGATACAGTTATGACACATATACATTTTATTAATTTCTGTTAAATTTTACTATCAAATTGTTGAATCGGATGACATGTAATAGTTGATTGGTGTACCATGAGATTTACTCTTTGTTTGTCATAGTTATATTATTTTTGTAATTTTTTATAGTATTAATTCACTTTAATAGAAAGTATATTTGTCACCAACATACCGGTTTGGAATTTTTAGCCATCAAACAAATTAATTTAGATTAAATTTGTCACAAGTGTACCAGTTTGGGGTTTTTTATGGTCATTTTGGGTAAATTTGTTAGAGGTATACCAATTTGAGGTTTTTCGTGATTAAAAAATTAGTTTGGGATAAATTTATCATAGGTATATCAGTTTGAGATTTTTTGGGATATTAATCATTTTCTTTATTAGTGTTGGTTGTTACAGTTCAAACATAGATTACCATTAGAAAAGGGAAAATTACATAAAACTTATCTGAACTTTGGGATTAATACAAAATTATCCCCAAACTTTCAATTGTTATACGTTGGGACTAATACGTGTTTGTCCCCAAACTTTCAATCATCGTATGTTATTCCTTGAGCTTTTATTTTATTATAGCCGTTAACTACTGTTACATTTTTTTGTTGGCAATGTGCTATAGTAAAAACATTTAAGGGGTAAATGTGTATGTTTATCTCATTTTTTGATAGAAGTCTCTCTTTTGTCTTTGATTCCGATAAAAAAAAATGAAAAATCTAGGAAAATAAATTGATGGAAACTTTATTATCAAAAGAAAGTTAATAAATAACATAGATGAAAATATTAATGGAATAATAAGATATTTTTAAGAAAAAATAACACAATTTAGTAAAAGGAAAAAGGCCAGAATAACAAGAAGGAAAATAACAAAAAGTGGAGGATACTGATTACGTACTTTTAATAAATAATAAATACAAAAAAGAATGATCAAGAGATAATATAGAAAAATCACTTTACTTTTCAGTTATTCATTTCCTTTTATGAGTTGAAGCAATAATTTTCTTTTATAACTCTTTTTAAAATATCTTGTTAATTGACCTTTTAAAAAAATTAATTAAGCCTTTAAATGTACATAATGAGTAACCAATTATTGTTATTTCACCATCTTCTTATTGAGAATTTTTATTTTTTTTTCCTTTTGTGTCCTTTCATCTCATTTTTTTATTAAAATCTTTCTTTTATCCTTGATTTTGGTTAAAAAAATTTAAAATAAAGAATGGAAAAAATTAATTATTTAGAATATTAATATTATAAAATTAAATATCACCAATAATACTTCAACGATTATTATTAATTTGTGAAAAATATTTATATAATTAATAAGAAATTGAAGAACAAGAAACACAATGTTGTAAAAAGACCTAAATGACAAAAGGGCAAATAACAAATCGGTACTCATTATGTATTTCTAAATTGTTAATTAATGAAAAAGATGAAGATCAATAAATTTATTTAAAAAAAATTAGATTTCAGTTGCTCATTCCCTTTTAAAAGTTGAAGACATTAAGCCTATGAATATAAGTAATAAGTAACCAATTTTTATCATTTTATCTTTTTGTTATCAAGTCTTTTTCCTTTTTATATGGTTTGTATTTTTTTCTTAAATATCTTATTTACCTGTACTAAAGTGGCTATATTTATCAAACTTTGTTCAATAATATGACTACTACTTATACTTTTCTAGTATTTAATTTAATTTCTCCCATTTATATAATATTTCATTTATTTCATAACAATTGTGGGTACAAGAGATATTTCCTTAAAAAATAAGATGAAATATATACTTGTACACCTTATGAGTCATATGCGTTACACATGCTAACAAAAGAAAATAACGTCAGGCTAATAGATATAATAAAATGAAAGTTCGGGCAGGTATTGTGTAACAACTGAAAGTTTAGGATAAACCTGTACTACCCTCAAAATTCGGGAGGATTTGGTTTTATTTCCCCTTTAAAAAAAATGACTAAGTACCAAATTTAGCTAAGTACCATATTTAGCTGGATGGAAGAATCAATATGCAATATTCTTGCGATTCCATAGGTATGCACTACCAAAAAGTTATTCAATAATAAAAAAAGTGTGGTTTCTTTACACTAAGCAGTTGATAGACATTGTCTAGATTTGTCATTAAACTAAGCACTAAAGTTTGCCGGATGGAATCATAAGTAACATTCTGGCACTTCCATCGACATGCACAAAAAACTTCAGGCTCAACTAGCGGGCTTAATTAGGCATCATGTATGTATATGTATGTTTCTGATACATAAGGGAAATGGTATTCTGGCACTTCCCATTACCCTGTTTTTACTCGTAATGGCTCACGATATTCTTCTCTGCTATATTTGAGGTGACTGTCAATACGGCTGGTAGAATTACTGGGGACAACATGCAAAGTTATCCGACAAAAAACTAGAGATGACTGTCGTTGGCAAATCCTATCTAATGGAAATTCTGACGCCATAGGAACATTCTCAAGTTGAGGCAAGGAGGGAGGATGACACCATCTCGCCCGAGTCATGTTGAAGCATTTTTTCTTTCAAGATGTAATTTTTGTATGAGATGTATTTGTGTAGGTTTGAATCTTATATATTTGTGTTTCAAACAATGGAATTTGTGCGGTGTGATTTGATTTTGTAATGAGATGTATTTGTCTAAGTCTAAATCTTATGTACAGTGTTTTGCATTAATATTCTTTTGGCAGTCATTCCTACTTCGGACTCCCTATGAACAAATAACCATGAAGTAGGAATAATTTATCACTATTGAGATTCTGCTTAAATTTTTCATCAAATAATTGATTTGTTTAAAAATATAAAAAAGAAATTAGAAGCCATGCTCGAGCATAATATATAAATCAAAAGAGGAATTTCGTCATTAGCCATGTTTACAAAAATATTGTCAACGTATCATGTTCTACTTTATATTTGGATTAAGCATGTCAAATGTCTCCTATGTCCAAATATTCTTGCGGGCCATTCAATTCAAGTTCACAAATAAATTGATCACTTATTCCGAATAAAATATGACCTGAATACATCGTTAACTAATTGGCTTTCAAAGTGAAAAATAGGGCAATAATAAAAGTAAGTAGGGGACAACATCCAATTCTGATTTCTCATGATCGGGCTTTCTGTCAACAAGCTGGGTTTGCATGACAACATTCTAATTTTTTTGTTTTATTATTCTTTTGTTCCTTGGAGTAGAAAAAGAACAAAAATCCGTTTGGTAATGTCAGTTAATTTTTTTATTTCTCAAAATAGAAAAGTGGCCTATGAATAGATTTGAAACTGAAACAAGAAGTAGAAAAGGTAGCTTCTTGCTACTTGTGCAAGGAAATAATTTCTAAAAATAAGTCATTTTCTTTCTTTTCTTTTTCTTTTTTCCTTTTCTTCTTCGTTCTTTCTAATCGGTCGGTGGAGACTTGTCACCCATCGTTGCCACTGTCATCAAAGCTCGTCACACTCCACCCGTTTTTGCTCAACAATTGGCTAGAAGAGGAAGAAGAAGAGAGGAAAAAGGAAAAAAAAAAAAAGAAGAAAAGAAAAATTTCAAAAACAATTACTAAAAATCTTAAGGAAATTCTACATCACAAAAAAACTTGTGGGTCGTACCAAACACATTCATGTTCTTTTTCTATTTCGAAAATAGAAATTTTTTACAGTTACTAAATGTGTAGTTTTATTAAGAAATTATTCCAGGGAATATAAATAAAAAAGAATTATTTCTGAAAAGAAATTGTTCCGGGGAATAAAAATATTACTAAACGTACCCTTATTTTACAGTGCCAAAGGAAATAGAAAATTTTCGTTTTGCATCCCTTAGTATGGCATAATTACAATTATACGTCAGGATTTTCAAAAACTGCATTTGGATCCCCGGAAACTAAATTCTTGCTTTTTCCCTTAGGCTGATTATAGTTCTACGTTTTATCATTTTGACTGTGCCTCCCTGGAAATTTACGGGGAAAACGTGATGACATCAATGTATCAAAGAAATAAAGCAGGTGTGGAGAGAAGTATGCAGAGAGTCGGGGTGAGCAAGTAGCTCATTTGGCTAAAAGGAATCCGTTAATTTACGAGACTTATTGGTGCCAATGTTTAGGAGAGCAATTTCTTTTTCTTTTTTTATTGGACATTTTGCAATCACTGTGCAAATCCAGTTGTGAAAAGCATAACTTTTGTAAATCTGAATGTGAACCGTGAATCTTAATTATGAATTTGCAATAAGAAATGAATACTAATTTTTCCTAGCAAATATTATAATAGGTAAGGTAGAAATCACAATCGCTCACAAATTTCAGAAAGGAAACTGCAACTTCTCTGAAAAGACATGTATTACTGTAGAGCCTGCCTACCGAAAGGCACATAGATTCCGCCAATTAGAAACTTTAAAACTGATGTCCCAAAATACCTAAAACCGAATATTATTTGTGAGCGTTAGCTGGAGAAAATCATTAAAAAAGAAGAAGATTACACAAAATTCCTTCAAACTTTGGCCGTGGAAAACCATCAAAGTCGCTCAAATATTCTCTGGATAGTACAAAACAAGCCCTTGTGGATAAAAAAGTATTTTCAATTGAAAATGCAAAAAAAGTCCTAAACCTTGAAAGTCTCAGTTTTTGTTTGATCTCTTTGATAAGGGGAAAATGCAAAAAAAGTCCTAAACCCATTGTATTGGCACCACTTCAGTTCTAAATATTTCAATTGGACCAATTCAATCATAAACATTTTTTATATTTATATCAATTTTGTCCATCCAGCCAATTTTGGCTAGTCGACGCGATATGAACGTTGATCATCCGACCAACGCTCATGTGGTAATTTTTTCATAATTTTTTATTTTTTTCAAAATTTTTATTAATTTGTTCCTTTTCCTTTTCCTTCTTTTTCCCTCTCCTTCTTCCTCGGATCCCTGTAGTGGCCAACGAGGCTCCAACAAGGCTTGTTGACCATTGGGTGAGGGCCATGAAGCCTATGCCGGCAACTAGCGAGGGTCGTGGTCCTTGCCTAGGGCCACGGAGAGGCCAACCTTGCTCTGGCCTTACTAGAGCCTTGTCGGCCACTGTGGGGATCCAAGGAGGAAGAAGAGCAAAAAGAAAAGAAAAAAGAAAAAGAAAAAGAAAAAATTATTTAAAAATTTTGAAAAAAAATTTAAAAATTGTTACGTCAGCGTTGGTTGAATGGCCAGCGTCCACATCAATACTAACTAGCCAAAATTCGCTGGAAGAACTAAACTAATACCAATGTGAAAATATTTAGAATTGATTTGATGCTAATGCAATAGGTTTAAGCATTTTTTGGTACTTTTTCCCTTTGATAGGTAAGAGTCTTGAGCTTCCCAAACTTCATAGTTTTCTCTCTCCATTAACTCATTATCGCTTTGCTTCATCATAACATTTGTTATTCTTTACAATGATTGATTCAAATATGGCCATTAGAGATGTTGTTTCGGGTTCCTTCTTGTAGGTCCTTTTTGATAGGTTTAGTTCTTTGGCATTGAATTACGTGCATTGAGAAGGAATCAGCACCACCCTCCTTGATGAGTGGAAGGGGATGCTGGTCACAATCAAAGTAATGCTTGATGATGGAGAGGAAAAGCAATTGAGCGGTAATTGTCAGGTGAAGCTGTGGCTAAACAACTTTAGGGATTTGGCCAATGACATGTAAGACTTGCTCGATGAGTTCGAGATGGAACCCGCTCAAGCGAAGTCAAAGGCAAAATCCAGCACAAAGAAGTTCTTTTTCTTAAGTCAATCACACTCGCTCGTGTCTGACACCAAGGTACAAGGGATCAAGGGTAGGTTGGAAGCGATTGTCACTAGGATGGCTCCTCTAAGCTTGAGAGAGAACGCTGTGGATAGATCCATCTACACCAATAAAAGGCTCCCCAGCACTTCTTTGCTAGAGCCTCAACTTTCTAGTGGGGAGAAGGAAGAAGCGGAAATACTCGAGCTATTGACCAGTGACGCCAGAAATGGCGATAGCATAGTCCCCATAGTTGGGATGCATGGTAATGGAAAGACAGGCTTGGCTCAATTGGTTTTTAATAATGCCGGAGTAAATAAATGTTACAAGTAGAAGTATGCTTTGTTGTAAAGGAAAGATAGAGAATAGTTATCACAACCCTGATTTCATCTCAAGGGTCACGAGCAACAAGGTTATTTTCGCAACATCCCAGGTTCGTTGCCGTCTTGATTCTTTTTATCTTGTTATCATGCACATGTGGAAACATGAACAATTAACTCCTCGGACAAATAACAACTAAAAGACTAGGACCTACATCAAGCAGAACACATTAATTTATATTATAATAGTACTTTTACAAGCCCTTTCTTTACAGGCCCTCTTTTCTTTTTACATCACAGTACAAGTTTTCCACATAGGCCAAGGGAAATCTTATTCCTCTAGCGTGACTGCAGCTCCCAATATTGACGTGAAACTTTCATGCCTATAAGACTGAAAGATGAGGGATGAGTTTTGGGGAAACTCAGTAAGTAAAATTCCTAGTTCTCTACTAGGAAAGTATCCCATCATCGTTAAAGCCTAGCAAGTACAATACTCGCAAACAATGTCAATACAGATCAATAGCAAGCTTATTCTACCCTTGACTACATGCGAATGTCCATTGCAATATGCTTCAATGCATACTTACCTTTGGCTTATCAATAAATATATCAACATATCATACTCATGCATACACTGGCATTCATGCAAATTCATTTATCGTCGTCCTGGCTTAACTAGGCCCTCCTAGCTCAACCGAGGCATCTAGCTTCAAGCTAGGCATTTTGGCTCAATTAGGGCATCCCGGCTCAACTGAGGCATCCTAGCGCTAGCTCACCAAGGCATATGGGCTCAACTCATGCATCTTGGCTCAACCAAGGCATCCTAGGGTTGGCTTACTTGAGGCATCTAGGCTCAAGCCCAGGTATCTTGGCTTAATCAGGGCATGTCGGCTCAACCAAAACATCACATTCAACGAATGCGGCATTGCTGCCAACGCTGTGTGGCGATGGTCACTTTTTCCTCTTTAAGTGCATGCATAAATGTATCACACAAGCTGGTTCTTATCTTTTCTCTTAGTCGACACACGTATGGCCCAAAGGCGTGCTCATTCGTTCATATGTGTCATGAATTCGTATACTTCACTAATACATATGTCGAGAACGATTTTTGATCAGTAACTTAAATCAGTCACTTAGCACTAATCCTTGCAACAAACAAGGCTCAGAATGGCATGCCTCAATGTCGAACCAAGATCTCGAGGCTTGGGTACACCTCACTTTAGTGACGATCCTAAGCTTCACGGACCTCGGCTCCAACTCGATGTGAATGCACATGTATCGAGAATGACCCTCAGCTCGTGGTTTGATCCAACGTCAAGCACAAAGTCCCAACATCCACTTGGATTATAGAAATCGACATGCTTGATGCCTTGCCAAGACCTCCTGGATTTGGGCGATCCTCATACCGATTAAAGCATAAGATTGACACCCCTCAATGTCGTCTTAGGACCTTGCAGCTTTAGGTGATTCCCACACCAAGCGAGGCTTGGACCCGACATCCTATTTATGCTGAAACCAAGACTTTATGGCTTGGGGCGACCTTGCCTTGTGATTAACTTAACTTGAACGAACCTCGGCCTCATTCCGAGCTTGAACAACTCAAGCATGCGTTCAAGCACAAATATGAGCAAAACAATACAAAAGATCCAATATCCTACTCATGGCTTGATAGATGAGCACTTAACTAGACTCAACAATGGAGACTATCGCCCTAGGGGAGAGACATAGGGATCTTACTTACCTTGGCAAACCTCGAAGACTAACTTAGATTAGCTTGAAGGATTGATAATGCAAGGCCGAGAGAAAGGAAATGGAAAAGGAGGGTAGGCGTGAATGGCAAAGTGGGCTAAAATGGTGGAAATGAATGTGAGCCTCCCCTATTTATAGGCACCAAGCTAATTATTATTCATCCAAGAAGTCTAATCACGTTTCTTAAAATGGCACGGCTATGGCATCAAGGTGGCAAGCCTATTTTGCAGGGTGGCACGCCTAGGATCCTAAGAGAACACTTGCCATCTTCTTACTGGACCACCTATTGGCTTGCTCTCCAAGGCTCAACTTAAGCTTATGATGTGCCTATGGTCCTAAGGAACACATAAGCCCCTTTGATGCCTAATGTCCTCTTCTAATTGGTTGGCTCTTGCCTTATTCACCAAGGCTATATTTTAGGGTCATTATAGCCTAAGAGTCTAGAGGACACCTAAGCATGCATTACTAACTTCTTCTCCAAGGCAAATCTCAAGCCATCATTACCAAGCCAAATGTCCATTCTAATTTTTTCAAGTTTCCTATCTAAATTTCTTAGTTGGCAAGCCTACTAGTCCAATAATTGCACCTAAGGAATGAGTTAGATGGCTAAAAGGAACCACTGCAAATCTAGCTTGTAGGCATAATTGATGGTGGCTCACTTTTCGCTCTTCCATTGATCCACCTATACCCTGCATTTAATGGAGTTTGACATTAATGATGCCATAGTTGCCAACTCAGCAAATCTATAATCTTCAATCATTAATGAGGGGTCCGTGTATTGTTCTTCGATTGGTCCACGTGTGTGTCACCTTTTCTAGAACTTCCAAGATATTTTTGACCTCTATCATGACCTTTGAAAAGTCAAGGGACACCTCATCCTCCTTCATTTAATGAAGATATTCTAGAATTTTCTCTACTTGATTCTTTCCTTCCTCAAGAACGCGGTCTAGAGAATTCTATCATCCAAGTTGATTCCGGGGCCGAGAAAAGGAATCATTAGGTACACCTCAAAGAATCGAATTACATACACTGAGGTTCGGCCACCGTATCCCATGCTTGCCCAAACCGTCCCCTTGGGCGGTCGAAAGCCCAAAGGGTCGGTCATTGGTGAACTCCTTGGCCGGCCCTACGGTCGGCACAGTTACGTCCGTTTGGGTCCATGATTGGCCCTTGGGTCAGTCCCTGGCCTATTGTCGAGCTTGCTGCGACCGATTTCCTTTATTTTCAGTCCTTGGTCCTTCGGTTGATTCAATGCCAATTCTAAGGCTATCCATGGCCTATCACTAAGCCAAAACACTCATAGACCTTAGAATTAGTGACGGAATAGCCAGTCTATCCCTGGGCTCATTTCGATTGGCACTCGATCCACCCATATGGTTTATGACTAGAGTATTACCGATCCACGATTGGACATCACCAATTCAAGAATCCTTTCCGATCACTAATAATTAAATCGGGAATGATATATATTTGGTCGAAAGACGATCGCATTTAATCGCATCAGATCGTTCATGTATCGGTGCATAGTCGGGCGAAACCACCCATGATCGAGCACTATGATCGATCATGACTATTCGCTGATCCAAAATCATCCCATGATCAATCTTCATGATCAAAAAGTCATCTTATGAGCTGGTGATCCTATCCCACATTTATGATCAGTAGAACATTCACGGCTGACACCTCAACCATTTCATGACCAATTGGTCGGTCGGTTGATTGAACCATGACCGATCCTTGATTCTTTACCGATTGAACCGATTGATCCCCTGGCCAATGGTCCATGGTCGATCCATTTAGGACCTTATGGCCGATCCTTATGGGGTCAGAATCGAGGATATTACAATAGCAATTGGGGAGACTATGCTTTGTTGTTTTGTTTAGTAATCCTAAAAGTCTCACATTTGCCATGAAGTATTTTCATTTAAAATTGCAAGAACGTTGTCATACAATACCATTCGTAATCCAGTTATCTTAAGTAGGCAAGTCTTGTCATTATATCCCCACCAAGCTGCTAGAGCTCCTGTCACAGTTAATCTTCACAAAACCTAGCTCAGGTTACTCTACAAACCCTGCTTTCGTCCACCAATTATGACTTAGCTCTCTTACATTTTTAACAGGCAAGAGAGCCTAAAAGAGATTTTTCTAATTTGTGCAGTGATAGTTCCAGTATGGAGTGATTTATGTTTAATGGTTATTGCACTTCAAGTGTTCCAGATATACCAATAGGTGTAGGCAATCATTCTAAAGCGTTATCAACCTATACTAAGTCATTTGATCTCCTAACATCACATTTGTAGAACACCAGCCCCTATGAATAAGTGTCTATCGCCCGTGTCTCCCATACTTGTTAATTAACATAATCATAGGAATTTTCCGGTCATCAAAAAGTAAAAACCATCAACACGGTATCTTGGTTCATTTTTTGTTGCAATCAATTAGGTGTGTGTATAATTTTGTTTGATCACTCTTGCAATTCTTCATTATGCATGAAGGATCATTTTATTTAGGACTAATTGCTCATCCTGTTTTAGACTTTTGGATGAGAAATATGAGGATGATGGAAAGACTATTAACGGTGGATGTGACATCTTGAAATTCGACCCCGTTTCAAGAAAGTAAAATGGGCATTTCATCGACTTGCCTATGGCCCTTTTTCTCTGAGCTGATCACTCACGAGTTAACTAACATATTGGGTGAAGCCGTTAAGGGATGTATTTGCAGTAAAATCCCTAAAAGCTACCTAAGTAGTTGGATTGGGCTAAAATCACATCTGATCGATTTTTAACCACAAAATTGATCTCGATTTCGGGAATCGAATTTTAAGTGTGTCATAATTCTTTTTTTTTAGGACCTTGTCTCATCGTTTGTCAATTTATTGATGAGTTTGAAATTTCAAAAAAGAAATTATCGAAGGAAAAATCGAAGATCAAAAGAAAATAGAAAGGGAAAGAGAAAAAGAAATAAAATAAGATTGATGGTATTATTTTATTTTTCACTTTCTCCCTCTCTCTTCTTTTCTCTCTTTTTTTTTCTCTCTCTCCTCTCTCCTCTCCCCTCCTCCTCGTGCGAAACCCCCCCCCCAAACACTTGCCTTGCCAATTTGAAATTGGCTTCTCTTCTCTCTCTCTCTCTCTTCTTTTTACTTTTGACTAGTCAAAACCCCCCTTATCTCTTTCTTCTCTCTCCTCTCTCTTCTCCCCCACTCTCCCTCGTAACCGACTTCTTCTTCTTCCTTCTTCTTTGTGCGAACCAGCCCAAAACCAGCAAAGAAGAACAGCGGCTCGCTTGAAGACTCGCACCGCCACCCGCGCGACGCCCGCCCGTGCAAGCCACGTGCTCCGCCACCGCCCCTTCGTGCGTGCTGTCCTCGCCGTGCACCATCCAGCCCCGTTCAGCCTCTCCTCGCCCCCTTGTTCCCCCCCCCCGTCTAGCCACCTCCGGCCACCGTGGCCTTTGCTCGGCCTCGCCAAGCTGCCACCTACCTTCCCGACCCTTTGCCACCCCCAACCAACTCACTTTCTCTCTGTTTTGTAGCCGAACCAGCAAACCCGCGAGTGGGTTTCCAGCCAGTTTATGGTTGGTTTTGGGCCATTTCCGTGCCCCGAACCCTAAACCCACTTTGGGGTTTATGGTTCCTCTCGTTGCCCCCGTCAGATTGATCTGATTTGCGCGCAATTCCGGTGAGTAATCTCACTAATCCTTGCTTAGTGGGCTAATTACACTTAAGGGTTGTTTAGTTTTAATTAATTAGGTTTAGGTGGTTAGATTAGTATGGATTAGTGTTTATTAGTTAATTGTGATGCAATTGAATGTGTATTTAGCAAATAGACGTGGTCTACTATTTATTGAGGGTAGCTCAGGATTTTTCCCGACCCTAATTGGGCTTCAATTTGATAATTCGGGCATAAGTGGAATTTTTGGCATTTAAATATTATTTTTCGGAATTAATTAATTAATTAATTATTTTTCGAAAATTCAACTGGGATGGTCAGTGATTGGAATATTATGCTGATGACCGTGGTGAAGTCCGTTTATTTAATCGAGCTTTATTTTGAGCTAAATTAAATTTTTAATATTAATTATTTAATTTTTGAAATTAATTATTTAATTATTTATTTTTCAGAAATTCAACTAGGATGGTCGATGACCAGAATTTTATACTGATAATCGTGGTGAAGTCCGTTTATTAAATCGAACTCTAATTTGAGCTAAATTGGATTTATTGTAATTAATTATTAATTTTCGAAATTAATTAATTAATTATTTATTTTTCAAAAATTAAGGTTGAGATGGCCGATGACCGAAATTTCATGCTGATTGTCATGGCACAGTCTGTTTATTTAATTGAGCTCTACATTGCATGGAATTAAATAAATTGTGATATTTTAGGGATTTACCCTAAATTGATTGAAATTGAATTATTGATTGATAGTTGGGCGAGTATGGCTATTTAGCATTTTGAATACCTTGTTGAGCTGTAAGTGGAGAGAGCGGTGAGAACTAACTGAGAATTCTATTAGTTGAGACCGATCAAGTACGAAGTACGGATAGGCGTGGTTCGGTGATTGAGGAATATCACTGTGTGAAAACGGCGCCTTAAAGAATGCACGTAGACTGTCTGTGATCTATGACGGGCGTGGTTCAGTGATGAGGAATATCACTGTATGAAAATGGCGCCTTAAAGAACGCACGTAGACTGTTTGTTATTTACGTCACCTTGGCGAACTTGTCGTCCGAGAGCATTGATGTGGCTCTGTGACCGAGTGCTCGATGGAAGGTTATATGGTGTGGAAATCAACGATCTAGAATGGTCCATCTGACATATAATCGACTAGTTCGATTGATTAATGATTTGATCATATTGTCGTGATTTGATTAATTGTTCGTTATGATTTGTGAAGCGTCCGTATATAACCTTGAATTGTAGGTTAAGACTAAGGTCAAGGTAAGTCCTCTGACTTGTGCTGTGCTTGAGCAATCGAGTAGTGTATTGGTTCCCTAATTGAGTCTTAGTGGGGTAGAACTCACTGAGACGTAGTCTCATCCCGGTTTGGGGAAAATATTTCAAGACCCCGATGAGAAGCTAAGGAGGAGGAATATGAGAAGGAGAACTCTGAGGTGAAACTTGAGAAGAAGGATTTTTGGAAAAAGAAGATAATACCGAGAGGGATTTGGAGTACGACCTAAATGAACTAAGATTCTATCTTCTTTTGAGAACTCCATTTTGATGTGAATAGAGTTAGAGTAAAAAGTTGTGAGCAATTGTGAAGTACTCTGGTTTATGTTTTGTATAAAAGTTTAGTTATAAGTCTCAATATGAAAAATATGGCCTTGCTTTTTTATCCCATTGTTTTATTGTCTGGGGATTATAACTGCTTCCGCATTTGCTTATAAAATGAAAGGGTCGGCGATACATAGTCCTGAGATATTATATTTTAAAATCGACCAAGAGAGAAAGATGTGTGCGTGCCCGATGATCGGGCATGACAGTGGAGGATGTAAGAAGCATGGAGTATTTTGTTTCCTCTGTCTCTAATTTCTATTTGGATGAGAAATATGAGGAACATGGAAAGATTATCAAGTGGTCTTCGTAGAAATCTCTCCTCTCTCAAACTGCTATCTTTTATAGTTAGTGGTACTTGCTAGAGAATGGCTTTGCTTTCTCTTTCAAGTATTTGGTATAATGCAATGTAAAATTCTGAAAGATCAATGCTCAAAACTCAATGGCGATTATTGGCACCTCATCCAAGAAATCCCACTCATTGTAATTGATTGAGTTCAGATTCAATAAGAAGATTTCTCTCCAATGTCTAATTTTTATTCTTCAAGTAATGGTTCAGACTTCTTTCTTTCTTCCACACTTGTCGTTATGCTACTACTACTACTCAAAAATCCATTTCTATTACGAATCCTCAACTCGATGCTAGGAAGCTCATGTTTGTCCATGGACAAGATTCACATAATTTGCCACAAACTAGCTAGACTTTTGGATTGCTTTGTTTTGTTTGATAAGGAAGCACAAAATGAAACAGTTATAATGCTAACGTGGTTCGGCAAGTCCACCATTGTTTCATACGAGTGACTATTCCTCAAAACAAATAATACTTGCATGGACTCGCTCACTGTGAAATCCCCCCTTCTCCCCCTCTCTTTTGTTTTCTTCTTCTCTCTCTCCTCCTTCTCTCCCTCACGTTTCCTTTCCCCACTTTTTCTGCCATCCATCCTCCTTTCCCCTCTCTCTCTCTCTCTCTCTCTCTCTCTCTCTCTCTTCTCCCCTTTTCCCCTCACGCTACCTCCTACGGCCCCTTCTTTTGTCCTTTCGTCTCTCTCTCTCTTTCTCTCTCTCTCCCTATCTCTTGGCCGAACCCCCCTCCCTTCTTCTTCTTCTTCTTCTTCTTCTTCTTGCTAGCTACTGCTTCACCCATTAGCACCATCGCCGCTCCACGCCCAACTCCCCCTCACCATCATCATCACCACCTCTTGGCCTCCCCACCTTTGGTAGTAAGGATCACGTGGCGCCACAGTAGGAATTGCAAGGGCTACGTCCCCTTCCATAGCCCCTTTGGCTGTGAGCTTCAAGGGCCATCGCACTGCCGCTCGCTTAGCCGTTTGTGCCATCGTTGCTTCGAGCCGCCACGAGCCACCACCCAAATCGAGCCTCCCCCACCCCCTGTGAGCTGCAAGAGCTGCTGTCGCCACCGTTGAGCCTCCGTTTGAGCCACAAGCGTCACGTTCTCAACACCGTCGCGTTGCCATCACTGCGGGCTGCGTCGCCATAAATTGGTGAGTAAACCTCCTAATCATGGATTAGGGCGTTAATTGCATTTATGGGCTGATTAGTTTAATATTAATGGCGATTAGTATTAGTTAATTTTGGTTTATTCTTAATTGCAATTAAGAATGGTTTAGATTAATTTTAATTACGATTAGATTAATTAATCATGGTTAGATTAATTAATTGAGTTTATTTTAATTAATCATAATTTATTTTATTTTAATTGTCAATTATTTAATTAATTGTAATTATTTTAATTAACGTTGATTAATTTTTAAATTATTATAGTTAGGCTAATTAATTGAGTTTAGTTTAATTAATCTTGATTAGCCTAATTAATGATGATTAGTTTAATTAATCATGATTAGCGTAATTAATGACATATTAGCCGTTAAGTAAAATTTTATGCTCATTCTACTGGATGAGTTTACACTTAATTCTGATCGTTTGAGCATGTAATCCCATGATTTTTTTTTTGGTAAAGGTAATGCCATGATGTTTGATTGCTCATATCATGTATTTTAAATGCTACTTTTCAAAGATGATTTATTGGTAAGAAAATAGCAAACTTCGAGGTGTCGTGTTTGGATGTGACATCCAGAGTTTTCGACCCGTCCCGATAAAATAAAATGGGCATCTCATCGACGCGTCGATGGTCCTTTTTCTTTGAGCGATCACTTATGAGCTAACTAATATATTGAGTGAAGCCGTTAAGGGATATAACCGCGGTAAAATTTCTAAAAGCTACCCGGTAGGTCGAATCGGACTAAAATTGCGTTCGATCGATTTTAACTACGAAATTGAATTCGGTTTTAAAAATCGAACATTCGACCATGTCACGGTTCATTTATAGGACGTCGTCTTGTCTTTCGGAAAAATTCCATCGAGTTCGGAATTTTTACGGAAAACCGACTCGGATGATTCGGGAATTAATGATATTTCAATCGGGCCGAATCGAAGGGAATTTTGGCTTACAAACTGAGATATTTGGTGTTGGGGACTTGTAGAAAATTTTATGGGCTCTTTCCTTGGAAAATTTGGACATCAATTGGTGAAATTTGAGTAGAAGTTGAAGCTCAAATTGAAGTAAATTTGGACCTAGGCTTGGGGGTACAACATTTGCTATCAAATTGGGATATTTGTAGGAAATTATTACAAGAAAGTAATTGGGACATGAGGATATCTTTGTAGGCTTTTGGGGGACCAATTCATGATGAAATCGAGATAACTATTGACTTTTGTTGCTCTCTCTCTCTCCTAGACTTCTCTCGCACGCCAGCTCCACCGAACCTTCTTCCCCCTTCGCACTCTTGCTTTCACTTTTCTCCTTCGGTTTGCTTTCATTTCTCCCACCGAACCTACTGCCTTTTTCTATTTTATTTCCCCTCTGCGAGCAACCCATACCCCACCGAGAATTCCCCAAGCTGCTTCTTCATCCACGACTCAGCATCATCGCCACTGAAGCTACCCCTCTCCACTTCCTTTTGTTTCCTCGGTCAACCAGCGAAGAACTCCTCCCCACGTTGACCGAAGCTGCCACTTCACCCATCGATCCAGCTGCTTCTTCTTCGACGCCCACAATTCGGCCAACGTCCATTGAAGCTGCTCCATCTTGTTGCCACATGTTCGGTCAATCTCCAGCAGCATCCACCGAAATCAACTTTGGCCGTGTCCTCCGCTCATGAAGCAGCGAAGCCAGCGAAGCCCTGCCACGAAGCCAGTCCACGTTCCTCTTCACCTTCGCTACTTCTCTCGGTCAAAACCCCAGCGAAGCCTTTCTGCTGAAGTTGACCGCAGCAGCTCTTTCCCAGCATCCGCGACACCATCCAAGAAGCAGCTTCATCTTCGCGCGTCTTCAGTTCATCCCGGCCGCATGAAGCCAAGCCCACCATCCATGAGTCCAGCATCTTTTGGCCCTGCATCACGGAAGTTCAGCCCAGTTCAGTTGCATTTCGGCCCAGCCATTGAAGCCCAGCGAAATTAGAGGCCTGCTCGTTTCAGCCCACCTTTCAGCCAAGAAGCAGCCCATCAAATAAGTTCTTGGGCCCGCGAAGCAAGTCAGCCTAAGCTCAGGCCCAAGTTCGGCCCAAGCCCAGCTTTTGCTGTGGGCTTGCAAGGCTTGTAGGCCCGGCCCAAGTGTCTGTCGACGCTGCCGAAAGTTCAGGTTTCAACCGCCGTCATCGTAGTCCCGACCTCCGCTTTTAATCAAGTGAGTTTTACTCACTAATTCTTTCTTAGTTTGCTAATTATGCTTAAGAGTTGGTTAGATTTAATTAAGTGCAATTAGGTGGTTAGATTAGTTTAGAAAAATTAAATTAGTGACTTAATGATACATGTTAGGTCGTTAGACATAGTCATTAGCAAGTAGAGACGTACTATTATTTATTGAATGCATCTCGGGATTTTTCCCAACTCGTTTCGAGCTTCAATCAGGCATTACGAGCCTAAATTGGATTTTTAGTATTTAATTATTAATTTTCAAAATTAATTTAATTATTTATTTATTTTTTCAGAAATTAGGCGGGAACAGGCCCGGCGGAATTTTATGCTGATTGTCGTAGTGTAGTCCGTTTATTTAATTGAGCTCTATTTCATGCTGAATTGAATTATTTGTGAAAGTGGGAATTATTCTTTAATTGGATAATTATTGGTTATTAATTAAAAAAATAATCGGGCATCGGTTGACAATGCCAAAAATGTTTTGGTGGACTATAGAAAATGGTTGGATTTATAGAAAGGAAATTATCATATTTTGGCTAAAGCCGACTGTGTACCCACACACAACATTTTATCGGAAATGATAAAAATGGTTATCTGATTGTTTGCTTGGAATGGCATGTATACTGGCTCGATGACTCTACAGAGCATCTTGAGACAGGACGGTCTGATTTACAGGCTTGGTGAGTCTACAGATTATCTTGAGACAGTACGATATCATACATCGGCTCGATAATTCTATAGATTATCTTGAGACAGTATAGTATAATAAATTGTGTGTATACATGCTCAGTGACTTTATCTATCATCTTGAGACAGAACGGTACAATCTACTGACTCGGTGACTCTACAGGTTATCTTGAGATAGTACGGTATGATATATCGGCTCGATAATTCTATAGATCATCTTGAGACAGTACGGTATGATTTGACAACTAGATGACTCTATATGTCATTTGGAGATAGGATAATATACTATCTATAGATAGTGAAAGTCTAAGGTAGCATAGACATTGCTACTGTGGATAGGACGCCACTAGGATGGCGAAAGGAACGGGAATGGAATTGACCTTGCACCAATCAGAGGAAGAATGTTCCTGAAGAGATTTTATGAGAGTAACGCAGAAGAGCTTTGGACTAAGTTTATAAAACTTCAGTTGTTGAAATAAAGTGAAGAAAGGGGAATCGCTTGCTATAGTTGTGCTTGACTAGTTGCTGGGGTGTAAGTTCGACGCCACATGAATAGAGTGGGCTCATGGAGCATCTTGTGGAAATGAATTATGGTCATGAAGTAATCCAGCTTAGTCCATTAGCACTTGAAAGTGTCGAGTTTATTAGGAGTCGAAAAGAATCTTCGATTTCATTAATCTCGTCGGTTAAAGGCAAACCATTTGTTAGACGGAGGTTGCCAAGGTTACTTGGCAGTTGTCATAAGATAAGACAGATTGAAGAATTGAAGATGGAGAACATTTTAGTAGGCCAAGAATTTATAGACATTGTTGTTTGAATTGAAAGAACTGATGACATAGATGTGAGAATTGATGAATAAAGAATTCATACATGTTGGTGTATTACTTTGGGGAAACATCAGTTTTGTTTGTGAGAGAAAGAAAGAGGGTTCATTGCAACTATGCATCGACCATCATTAATTCAATTAGGTGACAAGCAAGAACAAATGTTCATTGCCGAAGATCAACAAATTATGTGACCAGTTATAAAAAGTGTCGATACTTTCAAGGATCGACTTGAGAACAGGATGTCATCAATTGCGAACCAGAAAGGAGGTTATATAGAAGACAGCTTTTCGTACTTGATATGGTCTTTATGAGAGTCTTATAAGACCGTATGGCTTGGTGAACACTCCAGCTACTATCATGGATTTGGCAAACCGAGTGTGCAAGGAATATCTAGATCGGTTGTGCTTGTGTCTTATAATGACACTGGTGCATTCGAGGAATACTAAGGAGCCCAAGAGACATTTGAGAATGGTGAAAGAATTTCCATGGACCTGATGAAGACCGAAACAGTTTTCAGCGAAACGAGATCTATAGTGATGTGTTGTGCGAGGACTGGATGTGTATTGATATGACATGATAAGATCATTGCATACACGTTTCGCCGGTTGAGACCTAATGAGTTGAATATGAGACGGTGTTGTGAACCAAAACCTTGGTAGGACTAGGATGGTGCTATCTGGTATCACCCTAGAGGAAAGAAAGAAGACACTGATGCATTGAGTCAAGAGTCTTTAATGGTGCACATGCTGGTTAAAGTATGGAACTTACTTGAGAAAGTTTAATATTTGGTTTTCAAATTTGAGGTAGGCTACCTTTTGAATTCTATAGTCACCCTCAAAATTTAACCAGATATTCAAGTTAGAATCAGACACTTCAATCTACAAATTGGGATGTTCAGAAAATCCTATAAGAGGATACTGATAAGAAAGAGACTGACTTTCAGATCTCTAATGATAAAGTACCCTAGTTTCGAGAGTGATTGAGTGTACTTGACTTGTAGTACTCAGGTAAGAAATCTTGTCTGAAATTCACTGAAGTAATTACAATTTTCGACTAGACAATGCAAAGCAAGTCAGAATTGGCGTCAGCTCGAATGGTAGACCGATATGAAAGTGGATATCGTCGGATAGGTTGCAAGTGTTGGATGTGTTAGTAGGTAGGAGTTCAGTAATGCATGCCGAGAGGACTTTTACAATCATTCAAGAGTCCTAAGTGGGAATGGAAGTATAGCATGATGGGATGTTATGACAAACTTACTAAAGAGTCAGGGAAATACTGATTCCATCTAAGGTTGTGGTCAACAAATGAATGGAGTCAACTTACCTTGGTACAGTACGAAAAGATCTCGATTGGAATGGGTATACCGAAGTGTATACGTGTCAGAAAGTATGTCTACATGGAATGCCAATGACAAATTTATTTCAAATCTAAATCAGAGGTTCCCAGTTTTGGCAGAGCTTTCAGATGCTTCCTATTGAAGCTTGCATAGCATAGTGCGCAAAATCTCAATGGTGAGCAGAAAGATCACAGGCCCAAAGTTAGTTTAGCAATCAGTGATTGCAGTTGCTGAGATCAGAATTTGATTAAGGACCACTTAGAGCCGTCATGAAAGTTGAATCGTTGATCATTGAAGGCCCTTAGAGTTCCAAATTGGTGATTGCATCTTTCTGAAGATGTCACCAATGAGGAATACCTTGCACTTTAGGAAGGAGGGAAAGCTGAGACCGAGGTACGTAGGTTCCTTAAGGATTCTAGAGAAAGAATCAGGATCCCTAACGTATCGTCTTACATCATCGCCAAGGTAGGCGTAAATGCATGACGTCTTTCACATATCGATGTCGAGGACATATGAGCCTAACTTAACCCACATGCTAAATCTGAAAAGAGTTAGACGTGGACGACAGAGTGTCATATGTGATAAGCTAGTTCAGTTGTTGCTTCAAAAGATCAGATTCTGTGTACCAAGATGATCTCTTTGGTCAAAGTGGTCTGGCAACACCACAGCACAGAAAGAGTTTCATGGGAAAGTGAAGAAATGAAACGTTCGAGCATGTCACGGTTCATTTATAGGACATCGTCTTATCTTTTGAAAAAATTCCATAGAGTTCGAGATTTTTACGGAAAACCGATTCAGATGATTCAGGAATTAATGGAATTTCGATCAGGCCGAATTGAAGGGAATTTTGGCTTCCAAACTGAGTTATTTAGTGTTGGGGACTTGTAGAAAATTTTATGGGCTCTTTCCTTGGAAAATTTGGACATCATTGGGGAAATTTGAGTAGAAGTTGAAGCTCAAATTGAAGTAAATACGGAACCAGGCTTGGGGGTGCAACATTTGCTATCAAATTGGGATATTTGTGGGAAATTATTACAAGAAAGTAATTGGGACATGAGGATATGTTTGTAGGCTTTGGGGGACCAATTCATGATGAAAATCGAGATAACTATTGACTTTTGTTGCTCTCACTCTCTCCTAGACTTCTCCTGCACGCCAACTCCATCGAACCTTCTTCCCCCTTCGCACTCTTGCTTTCACTTTTCTCCTTCGGTTTGCTTTCATTTCTCCCACCGAACCTATTGCCTTTTTCTATTTTATTTCCCCTCTGCGGACAGCCCACACCCCATCGAGAATTCCCCAAGCTGCTTCTTCATCCACAACTTAGCATCATCGCCACTGAAGCTACCCCTCTCCACTACGTTTTGTTTCCTCGGTCAACCAGCGAAGAACTCCTCCCCACGTTGACCGAAGCTGCCACTTCACCCATCGATCCAGCTGCTTCTTCGTCGACGCCCACAATTCGGCCAACGTCCATTGAAGTTGCTCCATCTTACTGCCACATGTTCGATCAATCTCCAGCAGCATCCACCGAAATCAACTTTTCCGTGTCTTCCGCTCATGAAGTAGCGAAGCCAGTCCACGTTCCTCTTCACCTTCGCTGCATCTCTCGATCAAAACCCCAGCGAAGCCTTTCTGCCGAAGTTGACCGCGGCAGCTCTTTCCCAGCATCCGCGACACCATCCAAGAAGCAGCTTCATCTTCGCGCGTGTCTTCAGTTCATCCCGGCCGCGTGAAGCCAAGCCCACCGTCCATGAGTCCAGCATCTTCTAGCCCTGCATCACGGAAGTTTAGCCCAGTTCAGTTGCATTTCGGCCCAGCCATTGAAGCGCAGCGAAATTAGAGGCCCGCTCATTTCAGCCCACCTTTCAGCCAAGAAGCAGCCCATCAAATAAGTTCTTGGGCCTGCGAAGCAAGTCAGTCCAAGCTCAGGCCCAAGTTTGGCCCAACCCAGCTTTTGCTGTGGGCTTGCGAGGCTTGTAGGCCCGGCCAGAGTGTCCATCAACGCTGCCGAAAGTTTGGGTTTGGTCGCCATCGCATCACCGTCGTGGTGTCCCGACCTCTGCTTTTAATCAAGTGAGTTTTACTCACTAATGCTTTCTTTGTTTGTTAATTATGCTTAAGAGTTAGTTAGATTTAATTAAGTGCAATTAGGTGGTTAGATTAGTTTAGAACAATTAAATTAGTGACTTAATGATACATGTTAGGTCGTTAGATATAGTCATTAACAAGTAGAGACGTACTATTATTTATTGAATGCGTCTCGGGGTTTTTCCCGACTCGTTTCGGGCTTCAATCAAGCATTATGGGCATAAATTGGATTTTTAGTATTTAATTATTAATTTTCGAAATTAATTTAATTAATTATTTATTTTTCCGAAAATTAGGCAGGGATAGCTGACGATCGGAATTTTATGCTGATTGTCGTGGTACGGTCCGTTTATTTAATTGAGCTCTATTTCATGCTAAATTGAATTATTTGTGAAAGTGAGAATTATTCTTTAATTGGATAATCATTGGTTATTAATTAAAAAAATAACCGGGCATCGGTTGACAGTGCCAAAAATGTTTTGGTGGACTACAGAAAATGGTGGGATTTATAGAAAGGAAATCATCATATTTTGGCTAAAGTCGACCGTGTACCCACACACGACATTTTATCGGAAAGGATAAAAATGGTTATCTTATTGTTTGCTTAGAATAGCATGTATACCGACTCGATGACTCTACGGAGCATCTTGAGACAGGACGGTATAATTTACCGGCTCAGTGACTCTATAGATTATCTTGAGACAGTACGGTATAATACACCGGCTTGATAATTCTATAAATCATCTTGAGATAGTACGGTATGATAAATTGTGTGTATACTGGCTCGGTGACTTTATATGTCATCTTGAGACATGACGGTACAATCTACTGGCTTGGTGACTCTACAGGTTATCTTGAGACAATACGGTATAATATATCGGCTCGATAATTCTACAGATCATCTTAAGACAGTACAGTATGATTTGACAGCTCGATGACTCTATATGTCATCTGGCACTAAGATAATATACTATCTATATATCACCTAGGGTGAGTAGTCTTGGACATTGATCAGACTTATAGATAGTATGGAAGGGGCTGACCAAGAAAAGGGTCGAGATGACACATAATCGACTAGGTCGATTGATCGAGATATCGATATGTGATGTGATTGCTTGGGTGCCTATTAAATTGTGCTAATATACAGGTGGAATCTAAGGCCAAGGTAAGTCCTCTAACCCGTGCGTGCATAGGCAGCCTAGATAGTGTAATGGTTTGCTAATCGGGTCTTAGGGGGTAGAACTTGTTGAGACGTAGTCTCATCCCGGTTGTCGGACAACATTTTAGGATCTTGATGAGGATCCTGAGTAGAAAGAACCCGAAGAGGAGTACTTGGAAGAAAACCCCGATGATGATCCCGAGTATGACTCGAACGAGGACTGAGATCCCACCCTCTTTTGTGAACCCTGTTTATAGATGGTTGAGTGTGAGACTAGACCTTTGTTAATGGTATGGCAAAATACTTTGAGGTGTGGTTGTATAAAAGTTTGGTTGTGAATTTTAATATGAAAAATATGGCCCTACTTTTCTATTCCATTACTTTATTGCCTAAGGATTATAATTGCTTCCGCATGTGCATATTAAAAAGAAAAGGATCGGCGATACGTCCGGGGATATCGTTTTTAAAATCGACCAAAGATGAAGAATGGGCACGTGACCGAGGATTGAGGCGTGACATTGGACGCCGTATTTTACGTAATGAAAGGGGCAATGATGTTTCAAAATGAAAGTGTGCAAAATTTGATGGGTTGATTTTAAATACGTGACCACGTGCGATTATTTTTCCGGAATTTTTAATGTAAAGATTTTTCGAGATTTGTTATTTAAACACAAACTCTTTTACACTGGACTAATTGACGGAAGATAAAAATTGGCTTGAGTGTTGGCGTGCTTGTGTGGTCATTTAATTGAACCTGTCACCCAACGGGAGTTTAGGGATGATGCTTGACGTTTATCGGATGCTCGGCGGGGGTCCGGATGCCAAGTCGCGGTTGAGGCCGGACTGATGCTCCTTTATGAAATGCCATCTAGGTGGGGGTTTTAGATGATGCCGTGCCCAATGGGGCTGGATGATGCTCAGTCAAGCCGAAAGACCACCGACTCGTGTGTTGGCCATGGCCCGAAGGGTCATAATAATCCGAACACGTATGAATGATGGTGATGCATTGTGCTTGATTATAGGGTAAAACTATTAGGCATGGTATAGGACGTGCCAAAATGGGTTTTTCCTTGTAATCAGGACCCGTGTGGATGCTTGGTGCATGAGAGTTATGTGTTATGATTATCGATTATGCTAGTTGTATTGATAATGGCATATGTGAACTGCTAATATGCAGGGGTGTGCCAAAGCGAGGTAAGATTTTGTGTTGTTGCATGATTAGGCTGTCTCGGAGGCGAATTTGCGTCCTAATTGAGGTTTAAGAAGTTGACTCGCTGAGATTTTATCTCACCCTATTGTTGTTAACCATTTTTAGGGCCGCAGCGTGGAGATCTGCTAAATGCGGATGTGGTGGGCATGAGATGCGACACTTTTTGGCTGGACTTGCCGTTAGTGAAATTTAGGTTAACCCTAATCCCTGAAGGTTTTTGGGAGGGTCGATAGAAAGTGGCCGTAGAAAGGCTTGTACTTGTAATTATTAAACTTCCTAGGGGTAACAGTTGACAAATAAATATGTTGTTTTTAGCAATATATGTTGTGTTTTACTATCCCTGTTTTTTGTTTATTGTCTGGGTGTTTATTTTAACTGCTTCTGCATGTGTTTAATAGAAATGTAAAAAGAATGGGTCGGCGATATGTCTTGGAATGTCACAATTTAATCGACTGCCGAGGGATGTTCGCGTGCTCGGGGTTCGAGGCGTGACACTCACAATGCTGGAATTGTGATGCATGGATGTGCCTTGTCTGGATGATGATATATCTTGAACTTTGTTAGACCCAACTATTGCTTATCTATCCACTAATGGAAATGCACTATGCTTTGCATGAGAATCATGAAGAATTGTTGCTCTTATATTGATATCTTTTCTGAAATTTCAGTGTTTGTCATGTTTTCTCTTCCAAAGATCTTTTTTTTAAAGCCCTAGCCCTTTGACTTGAATTCTCTCAACTATGCTTGTTTTGCAGAATATCCCACTATCAAAGATCTCTTTCAAAGATCTTTTTTCTTTAATGCCCTAGCCACGTGACTTAAATTCTCTCAACTGTGCTTGTTTTGCGGAATATCCCACTGTCATCTTTATTTGGCAAAATCTCTAAAGAGGATCAAATGCAAATGCTGTTGAGGTAGGCAAATGATGTGCTTATGTTTATCTTCTGCAACTTGACAAAAGAAGACAAAAGGCTATTTATTTTGGTAGGTGTACCGGTATGCTCAAAACTATTTCTTTTTTTTCTTTTTTTTTTGGTGACACACTTCAAAAGATTCATCTGTATCACGATGTCAATTATTGAGGTCTATATTCAAAGTCAAATGGAGAATCTTTCTTTCTTTCTTTCTTTCTTTCTTTGGTCGAAGGAGAATCTTTCTTACTTCCAACAACAGCAGTGTCGCGACCAATTTTTTCCGGGTGTGAACCACCTAGGGTTTGGCTAATGGATTGTTAAGCTTAGACTTAACTCGGGCTCTCCCGAGCCCATACCAATTCGCAACTTAGGTTCAAGTTTTTAACATGCGATTGATTTTTAATTAGGAGTCGCCACTAATCTATTTTTGGTGGGTCGATTAGAAACCCAAGTAAAATAACGGGAGAATTATTTTACTCCTACGAACCGGACTATGGGTACGGGGTTTTGGTTACACTAGATTTCCCTAATGCCCTTTTGGTACCATTCTTTTACTTTTAAAAAAAAATGTTTTGCAGGCAGTTTGAATTGATTTTAATTCCCTAACATGTGAGGCGATCATGCAGGTGCGCAAACCACCAATTTAACATCCAAGAAAGCAAATAAAAAAAAGGCAGGGACTTACCTCATAGCAACGAAAGCATCTACGTTGTTAGATCAGAATTCACATCAACAACCCTAGATATGATTTCTAATTAACACGCAATTTCTTTTCTTTTTGTTTTCACTTATTTAATGAGAATCATGCAATATGCAATGCATACCACTAATTTAACATGAAATGATATGACATGGCAATAGGTCTTAAAAAAGAAAAAACTAATGATTTCTTAATAAACATGCAATAATTAAATATGCAATCTAAATTAACCAAAATGACTGAATTCTAATGGCGTGTGATGCAATATGATGACGCACAAGATTATTTTAACTAAAATGATATGCGACATACAATTTAATATGTGAGCTATATGTCACGCGACATTTATTAAATGACCTAATCTAATGATGGGCAATTTCTAATTAGAAATGAACCTAACAATAATCACTAAAATGACATGCATTTCATGAACCTAATTCTATATGACATGGGCATTTTTATTTTCCTAACAAAACATGCAATTTGAATTTAAAACTAACATCCTAAATGAATGCATTTTTTTGGGATTTTTTATTTAAAAATTCAAAATAAAATTGCAATTTTAACCCTAACACAGGAAATATTCTAAAGCAAATCTAATCCTAACTCAAATATTTTTTGGATTTTTCTTTTACAAAAATAAGATTGACTCAACCAACTTGACAGCAGCAAATCAAACAAGATGAGATTGATATCCGAAAATTGACGAACCATATCTCGCGCATGAGATTGGGTTGGCCAATTTTAAATTAAATCGCGAATCGAATCTCGGGCTTGAGATTAGATTGTCGATTTTTGTAAGGGATTGCGAGTCGGATTTCGGGCGCGAAAATCGGACTATCAATCCCTAGCTTGAGGAACTATTTCATGTTGGAATATCAGTCACATATTAAGGAACAATTCCACTAAAACAGAATATTAAAGAAATAATAATAAAAATAATAAAAGAAAAACTACCTAATCTGATTTTTCTTTTTCTCTTTTTCTTTTGTTTTTGAACGGTGGCTTGGCAGCTCGTGGTGGAGGTTGGTGAGCAGCGATGCGGGTGGGTCACAGCCAATGAACCTGCAAAAGTAGAAACTTCAACGGATCGGTTTGAAGAGAAGATCAACGCTGGCTCGAGCTTGGCGTCAACGTCGACGGGCAACTCGTGAACCGTGGTGGTTTGCAATTCTCAGTGAGTGGCCAGCAATAGGGACTCAGTGTGAAGTGGTCGGCGGTATACACGGTGGACAGGGCTCACGGGGAGGTAGCGGGACATTATGCCATCTATTCTTCTCCCCACTGTCTATAGTCGCCACGCATCCGAATTCTTTGAGATCTCATTGCCAAAAAACGTTCTTTTGCTTGCATGAAACAAAATCACAAAGCCCACAAAATGTTATAGTAAAATATGGACAAAACTAAAAAAGAAGACCAACCCACCACTCAGAATTATTCAAGCGAGATTCTATAATAGCTCTTTTTGACCATGGACTTCAAGCTCGCAAGCGGTGGCCGCAAAAATACGACGAGATATTTACGCCGGTCAGGAGATATTGGCCTCTTTGAACTTCGACGAAACCTGCAAAGAATATATACGAACAAAGCGCAAAAGCCTGTTTGGTGATTGTCGATGAGTCAGAAGAAAACGCTTCAGGGCATCACCAGGCCAGATGGAACTTGCAGGAGTCTTTGCTAACTCCGAACTACGCTGTAGTGGTTCAAGCGTCCACGGGGTGCGGCGGCTCGTGGTATAGCAAAAGCAGCGGATCGTGGATCGTCGGGGATGGGGGCTGCTCTAGCGATTGGTCTCGTTGAACCGGGTTCGTCGAGGCTTGATCACGACGGTAGGAGGTTGGCACCAAATCGGCTCGTCGCAAAGGCAAAGAGGTCACGGCGAATCCATCGTCGCTGCAAGGGCGGCGTAGCAAAGACGTGTGTCCACGGTAACTCCGGCGGCTAGGGTGTGGCGCTGTAGCAAAAGGCCTCGCACAATGTGGGGGCTCCTCGACTTGGCAGAGAGACTTCCCTCTCTTTTCTCTCTCTCCCGTGTATATCTCTAAACGCTCTCACCAGTCCTCTCTCTCTCTCTGCAGACCAGTCGCTTTTCTCTCTGAATTTTTTTTCCTTTCAATATGGCCGAATGTCTCAATTGCGTGCCCCCCCCCCCCTCCTCCTTTTTTTTATTCATCGTACACGGCTCCCTTTATAGGCAAATAAGATGTGATCTTCGTGAAATATTTCATCCACTTTTCAATATACACGAAGATTTTCCTATGACCTCTGAATCACAAAATCCTCTTATTTTTCTTATCTCCTAAATATTTTCTATTGATTTCTAAAGATAAGATCAAAACCCAATTTTCTTAAATTCCAAAAATCTTCATTTCAAAAATCGCAATTTCAGAAAACGGGCTCGGGCCAATTTGTACTCTTTTCGTGGGCCTAGCCTAGCTTGCTAATTTAAAACCCAAAACCACTAATTCGACCCATTCGCCATTGGTCCAATAAATAAGTGTAAAAAAAATGCAAATTAAAAACAAATGCACTTAAATCTATATGCTATGCAATTAATATCTTTTTCAGGGATAAAATTAATTCCTAATTTTTTAAAGCGATAAATGACTAAATGGATCGCCAAAATTTAGGTGTCAACAAGCAGCTACTGTAAAGATGCACAAAATAGGATTTAAAACAAGTGTTTTCAAGTTGGTGAATGTGACAACTAAATTTGAATGAACCCTGCAGACTATACTTTATTTAAACCTGACTTCCTTGTCAAAGTTCATAGTTTATCTTCTTCTTCTATTTAAGTTGCCACACCATCTCAAAGCGCGTTTTCTTTGTCTCTGTTATCAAGGAAAGACAAAGATGAGCAATCAGGTAGACTATGCTCTGTTGGTCTGTTAAGTGATCATGAAAACCTCACTTTTGCCACAATGAATTTCGCCACTCATCCAGTACCACTTGAAACCATTTATCTAGGGTAGGCAAGTCCTATCACTATAACCTCGCCAAGCTGCTAGAGCTCTTGTCATGGACAAGGCAAGATGCAGGCACTATCATCGCTAGTGGGTTATCCTAGTGACCTCAAATGGGGGAATATCAGCATGTACCAGGGGAGAGTGAGAAGTGAAAAAGAATTAATTTGCATCCTGCAAAGGCTCTATTTGTGGCATCCTAATTTTCGAGTCTGATTTCGATGAGAAGAAATAGGCTTTTCATCAACATGCCTATAGCCTTTTTCTCTGAGTTGTCTATTCACGAGTTAACTAGCCTATCAAGTGAAGTCGTTAAGGAATCTAAACGTAATAGGCATGAGAATTCGACTAGGAATCGATTGCTCGACTGTGCTAATCTGCAATGGTCATTACGGCACTGACAAAATCAATCAGAGACCGGAGATAGATCGATTCGATAGAGCTATGTGATTAGTGCGTGGGTGATTCCACCTAATTGCAAAATTTCTGTCGAACGGTACTAGACCGATTTTTCTGTCATTTCTATACCCGGTGTCCGTATTTGAAACCTCGAGATTTTTACGATAATCGAGAGTTGTCAATGTGTCGAAGACCTACAACGTGGCTAAAAAATAATCGACCACGGGCCAATTGCATTAAAAATTCCTAAAAGCTACTTGGTAGATTATGATGCGCTAAAATCACGTCAGAGTGAAATCAACCGAGAAATTGAGCTCGATTTCATAAATTGAAAGTTAAATCGTATCGCGATTTGTTTTAAGAACGTCAGCTTATCTTCCAAAAATTTTTCGGAGATTCCAGGATTTTTATGGAAAATCGATTCGGAAAATGAACAGAAATTCGATTTAGCTCATGTGAAAGGAATTTAGAAACACAAAAAGAAACGATTGGACGTTGGGAACTATAGAAATTTTGTGAACTTTTTCTTGACAAATGGGACGAATTGAAGGAATCGGAGAAGAAAGTGAAGCCAGAAGTTAGTCTGAAAAATGTGAAATTCGGAGCTTTGGGCAAGGGACGATTTTTGGCATCAAGTTGGTTAATTTATGGATTATATTTGCTTGAAAGAAATAGGGGGGACAAGGTTTTAATGCCTCGATATTTATCTTTGACCAATTCCTTTTGTTCTAATCTCCTTAGCCCATCCATCCAGCTGTGCTCCACGGACGCTGCTTCTTTTCCATTTCTTTCGGAGCAGCTTTCTCCACGTCGCCAAAGACCGCTTTCGGTGCAGCTTCCTCCACGTCGCCAAAGACCGCTACTTCAGTCTCCTTCATACGCCACCCCTTCGAAGCCGACATCATCAACTCCTGCTTCATTTTTTCCTTCATTTCACCCTCTCTTCCACGTGCTCCTCCATTAAAATTCCCCCTCACACCGTGAGCTTCAAGCTGTCGTGAAGACCGAAGCCACTCATCCCCTTCTCCACTCATACACGCCCACCTCCACTCACTGATTTCCCTTCGCAAGCCACGCATCAACTTCGGTCAACTAAAGAACTCCTTTCCCCCATTGTTGACTCCTCCTGCAAGCGGCCCAGTCGTCCAAGCATCCACTTCCTTCGGCCGAAGCCCAGCAGAAGCCACGTCGTTGATTTCTGCATCTGCTGCCTTCACACCCGCGGCCCAGCTTTCATCTTCACGAAGCCTCTCTGTTTTGTTGACCGTGAAACCCCCACATCTCGCCGTTCCCTTCCACCGAAGCATCACCGCGTCTTCTCTTCATACGGCCACGAAGACAACTTGCTTTGCTTGTTGACCGCATCTCTCCAGCTCGCCGTCTCCACGAAGCTGAGCTTCGTTGCCGCGTCCACCGCAAGTTCAGATGCGGAAACTCCAGCTTCTTCGGTCTTGAACCGTGGGCTGCCTTGGCCGATTTCAGCTGGTCCAAGCTCCCGTCAACCTCGCCGTGAGTTCAAATCTTGGCCACTGTTGCGCCGCCGTTGCCGTGAGCTGATTTTCGGGCTTAATCGGTGAGTTGCATTCTAATCCTTAATTAGTGGGCTAATGACACTTAGAGGTGTGTTAGTTAGCTAATTAGTGGATTAATTATGTTATTTAGGCTTAGGATGGCTTAGTTAGATTAAGTGTATAGTTAATATTTAGTTAGTTTAATTATTTTAGTTAGGTGGATTAGTTAGGAATTAGTTAGTTTATTTAATTAGTGTACTTAGATTAAATTAAATAGAATAGTTAGATTTAATTGTTAGTTAGAGTAATTAGCCTAGTTAGTTTAGGTTAATTTAATTAAATGCTTTAAATTTATTTATTTTGCAATTTATTTAATTTTTAGATAATTTATTTAATTATTAATTATTTTAGAAATTAGGCGGATAGGCTGGTGATCGAATTTTGTCTTTGATTACGATGGTGTGTTGGTTTATGCGATTGGATGTTAATTAGTGTAAATTGAGTCTTGATTGGAATTTTAAGTATTTAATTCCAAAATTTGTGAAATTAATTATTTATTCAAAAAAATCTGGGTGTCGGGTTTAACACCAAAAATAGTTTTATACACTATATAAAACTAGTGAGATTTTAAATTGGAGGATATCAATTTTTAGTGTGAATTGGCCAGTGTCTTGCATGCATGTTATTTCTGTGTATTAAATGTCGAAGAAAATAGGCGGGGTTAACTATTTTAATTGGGGCGTTTGAGTGCGATGCATATTGTCCTGCGCCAAGATTGATTGATCGTTTGTTGGTTAAAAGAAACCGTCCTAGGCTGTTAAGCCGGACGTTACCCATTCATTGGGACTCGGCTCGCAGTATATTCTAGACCTACGCCCCTTCGAGGAAGCCATCTAATTAAGAGACGTCGCCGTGCTCAAAGGAGGTGAGACGACGCCTGGCAATGCCAGAAGACCGCCAATTTTGGAGTTGGCCGTACTCTTAAGGGGTGTAATCAACAATTGGAGCGCATGATTGTTGAGTTAATGAGGTGTTTTGGTTGTTATGTGCACTGATTGCATGCATTGTGATATGAACTATACTGATGTGCAGGAAGGAAACTGAGGCGAGGTAAGTCCTCTGTGCCAATTGAGTGATTATGTGGTTAGGACACTTCTGGGTGTATTTCCCTCCTAATCGAGGCTTAAACTGTGAACTCGCTAAGATTTATATCTCACCCCGTCGTGGGCTTAAAATTTTTAGGGCCATAGAGGGAGAACCTGGAGCTAAGTTGAAGTGACCTGAAGAATAGGTCAGATAGGACAACCTCTTTTTGAGAACTAGTCTTTTGGTTATAGACTTGTGTAAATGACTCGGTATGTTTATAAAAGTGTGGTTTGTTTGTGAATGTGATGTCCTGCTTTTCTATCTCGAGATGATTACTGTCAGGGGATTTATTTTTGCTTTTGCATGCATGATAAAGTGAAAGGGTCGGCGACTCGTCTTGGGAAGTTGCATAATTTTTATCGACCAGAGAGGGATGGGCACACGCTCGAGGATCGGGGCGTGACACTGTCCTTTTCATTTGCTCTCTTTCGCTTTTGCTTCACTATCTAGTCATAACATACAGTTCAGTCAAGTCACAGTCTTCTTGAGTTTTATGGTTTATTTACATGAACAAGGCACTTGTGGATAGAAAGCATCATTGAAAGTCTTCTCCTTTATTGAAACTTTTTGGTAGGTGAATCTCTTGGTCTTCCATGCCTTTATAGTTTTCTCTCTCCATTAATTCATTATCACTCGGCTTCACCATGACCTATGCTCATCTCTCGGCTCAATAGTGTTCTCCTCCTGCTCATTCAAAGCTAGAGCTCGTGCTTAATAGTGTTCTCCTCCTGCTCGTTCAAACCTAGAGCTCATGTTTGCTGGATCGCTGTAATTGATCTAATCACATTCACTGGTTTGCTCCAGGAAGTCTACTCGGAACAGGTAAGTAATATCTATCTATTTGCTCTCTTTTTTGTCCCCAAACTAATGCATCTAGAACTTCGCAACCTAAAGCATATGGTGGTTTGACCCCCCCCCCAAAAAAAAAACAAACAAACGTCTTTGATGTCTCCACATGGTCATTCTCATTGAAGGAGGAATCGATAATCTTCTTATATCTTATGTAAAAGCCTACATTGATCACATACTCACCAATAAAGCCAAAAAAAAAAAAGAATTGAAATCACAAGGATACTAAAAACATATGGATGCAAAAAATGTCAACAAAACACTAATATGCACTGAAGTATTTGACAAACATAGGCGTGTGCTCTAAGTCGGTCGTATATAGAAAATTCAAATTTTATCCTCTGTTTTGGATAACCACAAGAAAAGTCTCGATATGAAGAAAAAGGAGAACAATTGACGAACAATTGACGAAACAAGCACCTGTGGACAAATGCTATTTTATTTTGATTTGTCTAACCTTTGGTGTGCATTTCTCGAAAGTCTTGGTCTTTTTTATGTTCTTTTTGGTAAATGAATGTGTTGATCTTCCTAGACTTCATAGTTTTCTCTCTCCATTGACTTTTTTTTTTTTACCTCGCCTTAACATAACACCTTTGTTGTTCTCTACAGTGGTTGATTCAATTATGACAATTGGAGAGATCGTTTTGGGTTCCTTTATGAGTTCCTTCTTTCAGGTCCTATTCGGCAAGTTGACTTCTCTCACGTTAGTCTATGCACAACATGAAAGAATTAGCACCGCTCTCAAGGAGTGGAATGAGATGCTAGGCACAATCAATGCAGTGTTGACTGATGCAGAAGACAAGCAACTTAGCGGTAACCCTCTAGTGAAGCTATGGCTAGATGATGTTAGGGACTTGGCCTATGATATGGAAGACTTGATTGATGAGTTAGTGATCAAAGTCGCTCAGGTTAAGTTGGAGGCAAAATCCAACACAAGCAAAGGTCTGGAAAAATGGAAGTTCTCTTTCTTTGGCCGAGATAAATCCTCCAGATCAAATCCAAACCAGGGCTCGCTCATGTCTGAAACCAAGGTACAAGAGATTAGTGGCAGGTTGAAAGTGATTGTCACTAGGAAGGCTCGTCTAAGCTTAAGAGAGAATGTTGTGGATAGATCCAACTACACAAACAAAAGGGATCTAAGCACTTCTTTGCCAGAGCCTCAATTTTATGGTAGAGAGAAGGAAGAAGCACAAATACTCAAACTATTGATCGGTGAAGTCGAAAATTCTGATGCCACGCTGAGCATGATCCCCATAGTTGGGATGGGTGGTGTTGGAAAAACGGCCTTGGCTCAACGGTTGTATAATGATGTCAGAGTATATAGCTGTTTCGAGAAGAGAGCATGGGTTTGTGTGTCAGATGTTTTTGATGTTCTTCACATAACAAAGACTATTTTGCGGTCAATCACTGGGTTGTCATGCCAGGGTGAAGATCTTAACGAGCTTCAAGTTAAGTTGAAGGGCAATTTATCTGGGAAGAAGTTTCTTGTGGTTTTAGATGATGTATGGAATGAGAAATATGAAAAATGGACTGCCTTCTTAAAGCCATTTGAAGCGGGGGCTAAGGGGAGTAAGATCATCATCACAACTCGCAACCTTGCTGTTGTTTCCATAACTAGAGCATCACCCTATCATTTGAAGGAATTGTCCCTTCATAATTGTACAAGCTTATTAGCCTTTCATGCTCTTGGATCAACAAATTTTGAGAGCAATCCGGATTTTAAAACAATAAGTAAGAAAATAGCTGAAAGATGTAAAGGTTTGCCTTTGGCAGCAAAGATGCTAGGTGGTGCCCTACGTAATAAAAGGAATCCCAATGAATGGGAAGATACCTTAAATAACAGAATATGGGATCTTCCGATGGCAGAGAATGATGAAGTTCTCCCTGTCTTGAACTTGAGTTATGTCCATCTTCCTTGCCATTTGAAGAGATGCTTTGCTTATTGTGCAGTATTTCCCAAGGATTACGAAATTGAGAGAGATGAGCTGGTACTATTATGGATAGCCGAGGGCCTTTTAGATAGACAAAAAGTAAAGGGGAATATATTCAGATTAGGACGAAATTACTTTGATGAGTTAGTATCCAGATCATTTCTTCAACAATCAAGTGTCGACACATCTAAGTTTTCAATGCATGATCTTTTGAATGATCTAGCAAAGTCAATTGTAGGAAGTGCATACTTTAGCTCTGGGGAGTCTCACTTGGCAGCTAATGACGAAGACACATCTCTTGGGAAAATTCGTTATGCATCATTCATCTCATCGCATTTTGCTACATCAAAATGCTTAAGAGAATATCATCGAATGAAGGTACTAAGAACTTTAATGCTACTGCATAATGGATTTAAAGGGGACACTTTCTCTATTTCCAACAAGGTGCTACATGACTTGCTAATGGAATTGAAGTACTTGAGGGTGCTCTCAATATGTCATTGTGACATCGTAGAGGTACCGAATTGCATTGGTGATCTAAAACATCTTAGGTATCTCAATTTCTCATACACTGATATCAAAAGGCTACCTGAATCAATTGTTAGCTTGTGCAAATTACAAGTTTTGATCTTAAGAGGTTGTCAAAAACTTTTAAAGTTGCCTCAAGGCATCATAAAATTGGTCAGTTTACAGTTTCTTGATGTTAGAGATACGAGGAGTCTTAAAGAGATGCCGCTAGGTATCGGTAATTTAAAAAATCTTATTATCTTGTCCAAGTTTGTGGTACGACCAGAGAAAGGGTCACAGTTAGAGGAGTTAAAGAATTTGCCACATCTTCAAGGAAAATTATTCATATCAGAATTGCAAAATGTGGAAAAAGTTAGAGATGCAATTGATGCTAATTTGCATCAAAAGCAAGGCCTTACTAACTTATCCTTGAATTGGGATGAAAATTTGGAAAATCTCCATAATCATGAGCGGGAAGCACAAGTGCTTGACCTTCTACGACCTCACATTGATCTTGAAAATCTTAATATTTTGAACTATGGTGGTGCAAAATTCCCGTCATGGTTAGGTGGTCCATCCTATTCTAAGATAGTGTCTTTGTGCTTGCAGGGTTGTCCTAATGTTATATCACTTCCCCCGCTTGGACAACTACCTTCATTGAAGGAATTATCTCTTGAAGGTCTACACGCAATAAGAATGATAGGCTCTGAATTTTATGGAGATAAAAGGCCTTTCTCATCCTTAAGAACTTTGAAGTTGAAAGAGATGCTGGCATGGAAGAATTGGTCTCCTCACGTTACAGGCCCAAAAGAAGAAGTCTCATTCTCCTGTCTTCAACATCTTGTTGTCCAAAACTGTCCTTCATTGATTAGGACATTACCTTGTCAACTTGATTGTCTCATAAAACTTGAAATCCATTCATGTCAGCATTTGAATAATTCAACGAATGAGGTTTGTTTTCCATCTCTCCGTGAGTTATACCTTGAGGATTGTAACAAGGAAATCTTAAAGAGCTTGGTCAACCTAACTTCTTTAACCATTCTCAAAATTGAAAATCTTGACGAGCTTGTTTGCTTTGACCATGTGTTTATGAGGTGCTTGGTCAAGCTAAAGGAGCTTCATATAGGACGGTGTGACAAGCTTACATACTTGTGGCAAGATGAAAATATAATGCTAAATCTTACTTGCCTTCAAGAATTAGCCATTGAGAGCTGCCCTCGATTCACATCTTTTGTGGTGGGAGAAGGAGAAATAGAGCTGCCGTGCAACTTTGAAAGGATGGAATTGAGTAATTGCATAAGCTTAGAAAAACTTCCAAGCAAGATGCACACATTCAAACATTTGATCATTAGGAGGTGTCCAAAAATCTTGGGACCAACCATTCCTCTAGATGACCCTAACAACAATAACCCGATATCTCAACTTGAGTATCTGCGGGTTGTAAATTGTGATTCTCTAATATTTTTTTTGTTTGCCAATGATAGACTTACTGCTTTGAAGAAACTTTGTATTTGTGAGTGCAAGGGAGTGGAGTTGGTGGAAAAGATCACCATAGAATCACTCAAAGAAATGACAATTGATGGCTGTCCAAATCTAGGAAGCCTACCACAGTGCCTTCACACGCTCTCCCATCTCTCTCATTTGGATATAAGTAATTGTCCAACATTGGAGATAGAGGAATTCCCTTCCCTTCCCATCACCCTGTCATGTCTTATAATTAGTAATTGTCCGAAGATAAAGTCTCTACCAAATCAGTGGCATCATCTTACATCCCTCGAGACGCTATTCATCGAGGATTGCCAAAATATCAAATGCATCCCCAAAGGAGGTTTGCCTCCCAATTTGCAACGCCTTTTAATAAGAGGGTGTGAGAATCTAAAACAGCCAGTGAGAGAATGGGGCTTACACCTACTCACATCCCTCCGATGTATGTTAATTGACTTTTGCATGGGAGGGGAGGGAGAGAAGGTATGGTTTCCTTCGGAGGACAGGGATGCATGGAGTCTTCTCTTTCCTTCCTCTCTAATGTATCTTCACATTTGCAATATGTGGAATGTTGAAAGACTATCAAGCGGTCTTCTCAACCATCTCTCCTCTCTCAAACATTTATGGATCGACTCTTGCCCGAAGCTAAGGTACTTGCCAGAGGATGGCCTCCCTCCCTCCCTCCAAGAATTGTACATAGAGAAATGTGAAATTTTGAAAGATAGATGCTCAAAACTCACTGGCGACTATTGGCCGCTAATCCAAGAGATCCCTCTCATTGAGATAGATTGGGTGTGGATCCAATGAATTGATTCTTCCATGCACCGCCAGTTTTCTCCGATTAAGAGTAAGTTTTTGGTTTTGAAGGCATCAATTTTGATTCTGCCTCCTCTATTCGATGCATAATACAAATTGATATTTTGTCATGGAGATATTTCCCATGAATTTCCAAAAACAACCCACTAAGGTCAACGAATGACAATTCGTTGGGGTTTTTTTTTTGTCCAGCAAACAAACTCAGTACTCGTCCATTACTTCCAATTTGACAACACGTCGTCTTCCTAGTATGCAAAGCTATCCAATGGGCATAAAAATTTTCTTTTCACGAAATACGACTACAATTCAGAGCTGAAAATTGATCTTTAGCCGCTTGAATCCCAACAGGAGCTTCCTTTAGTCTTTAGTTGTACTGCTTGCGAAAGTTGATAATATCCTTGGATATCATAGCTGCATGTATCTCCACTACAACCTTGGGCCAGCTTCTCTTTTGCCACTGCAATGCTCTTTCCAACAAAAAGTAATTCAGCCTCCTCTGCAAATCTAACTTGCACCACCACACCCCTGCGGGTAACCATGTCCCTTGCCTAATTTGCGGTCACAGTGCCTGTTGTCAGTTTGATCGTAAAACATAGAAAAAGTGCTTTAGTAAATAGTTTGTTTCTTAAAGACAATATGCTTCCAGTCCAATTCCATCTTCCCAACAATCCCAGCAACAGCATGTTTCGTTTCTTTAATGTCAGACCCATCGCAGTTGATATTCACATAACCTAGCTAAGGTTTTACTACACGCCCTGCCTTTCGTCCACCCAATGATGACATAGCTCTCTTATATTCTTGCAGGCAACACACTGCAAAAGAGTTTTTCTTATCTGTATTACTGATGGTCTCAGGATCTGGTGATTTATGGTTAAAAGTTGCTGCATTCGGAGCTTTCCAGTTACAGCAGGTGAGGGCAATCATTCTTAAGAGTTATCAGCCTGCGCTAATCATTTGATCTCATGACCTCACCTCGTAGAATATCAAGCCTGAATCGATACGTCACCATCACTGGTGATTAGTGGTCTCCCATACATATGTGCTGAAAGAATCATAAGAATTATTCAGCGAAAACAAAATCATCCAAAGGGTCACTAATTGCTCAGAAAAGGAAAGCGAAGGATCCTGGTTCTCGTCTTGTCTATTCATTTTTTGTTGCTGTCAGGTGGGTATGCATATAATTCTTTTTGTCTGATCACTCTCATAGTTGTTCATTATGCATGGAAGAAATTTTTATTCAGGACTAATTAATCGTTCTCTTCCAGGATTTTGGATAAGAAATATGAAAAATGTGGAAGAACCATCAATAGCGGAGGACATAAGATGCGTGGAGCCTCCATTTCCTTCCTCTCTAACCTCTCCTTGGATGAAAAATATGAGGAACGTGAAAAGACTATCAAGTGGGCTTCGCAGGCATCTCTCCTCTCTCAAAGAGTCGTATATTTTACAGTTGCTGAATGTTGAGGTACTTGACAGAGGACGGCTTCCATCCCTCCCTCCATGTTTTCCGCATAATTCAATGAGGGATTTTGAAAGATCGATGCTCAAAACTCTGCGGCGACTGTTGGCACCTCATCCAAGAAATCCCACTTATCATAATTGATCGAGTTCGGATTCAAAAAGAAGATATCTCTCCAATGTCTAATCTTTGTTCTCAAAACAAATAATACGTACATGGACTTGCTCTCAGTGCAGGAATTATGATGCATGGATGTGCCTGTCTTTAATGATGATATATCTTGAACTTTGTTTCATGCCCAAAAATTGCCTATCTTTCCACTTATGGAAATGCACTATGCTTTGCGTGAGAATCATGAAGAATTGTTGCTCTTGTATTGATATTTTTCTGCAATATCAGCGTTTGTTGTATTTTCTCTTCCAAATATCTTTTTCTTAGGCCCTAGTTCATTGACCTGATGTCTCTCAACTGTGCTTGCTTTGCAGAATATCCCACTGTCTTCTGCATTTGGCAAAATCTCTCCCGGTGATCAAATGCAAACATTGTTGAGGGAGGCAACTGATGTGCTTACGTTCATCTTTTGCAACTTGACAAAAGAAAAACAAAAAGCTACTAATTTTGGTAGTTGTACTAATATGCTCTATACTTGTTTTTTGGTGACATGCTCTAAAAGATTTATCTGTATCACGATGTCAATTATTGAGGTCTACATTCAAAGTCAAACGAAGCAGCTTTCATACCTCCAATAGCAGCAGCGACTGAAGAGATGCAAAAATTGGGGTTTTCGAGTTGGCAGATTACATTCCATTTCAATCTGACTTCCTTGTCGAAGTTAACAGTTCATCTTTATTCTATTTAACTTCCCACGCCATCTCAGAGAACATTTTCTTTTTCTTTGTCGCAAAGGAAAGACCGAGAGGAGCAATCAAGGAGACTATGCTCTGTTACCATTTTGAGTAATTGTAAAAGTTTCACGTCTGCCTTAAATATTTCAGATCGCGAGAAGGTCATCGTCCAATACCACTCGCAACCGAGTTATCTCGGGTAGCCAAGTCTCATCATCCAATACCAAGCTGCCAGAGCTCCCATCACGGGCAAGGCAAGATATAGGCACTACCATGACTAATGGATTATCATCGTGACCTCGTGTTTGTGGAATATCAGTTTGTACCGTCAGGCCACCGTCGCTGGTGTTCAGTGGTCCCCAATAGTTCTGCGTTAACAAAATCATGAAGTCTATTTAGCATTAGCAAAATCATCAAAACAGTTTCATTTTTACATGCAATAATTGACTTGAACATGCATGTTTCGAGAATACCTAAATGCCTCTTACCAATAAACCGCTCTAAAAAAAACATCTGAAGGAAATGTTGTGCCTATGAAGGTGACTATAAAGAGCGGTGCTGATGGCAACGACTGGGCAGTGGCCGTGGGACGGTGGTGCGCTCTCCCGCCCCATTCTCGCTTCTTCTTCTTCTTCTTTTTTTTTCCTTTTTCAAGTTCTTGCTGTTTATTCTTTTTATTTTTCTCTTTGCTTTTTTTTTTCTTTTATTGAACTTAAATTTGAAAAGATACATGAAATCTAGACATTATTCATTAGACGAGTACAAGAGATTATTGAATGAAAAATCACGGTACGATTAAGCAAGAAAAGAGTAGGACAAAAATTATAGTAACGGTAAATTTTTAAGCGTGGCATGTAATGCATGAGGAAATTCTACTAGTAATGGAAAAACAAAGGCATTCACATAGGGATGAAAGAGGAGGGATGTGAGAAGTGATGTAACAATCCCAATTTGCATCCTGCAAACTCTATCTTCTTCATTTGCTCTCTTTTGCTTTTGCTTCACTTTATAGACAAACAAATACATGATGTCCAAAAAAGTCTTGGCCTTCTTGGTTTATCTGCATGAACAAAGTACTTGTGGACAGAAAGCATCCTTGAAAGTCTTGGTCTCTGTTTAAACTCTTTGGTAGGTGAAAGTCTTGGTCTTCCGGGACTTTAAAGTTGTCTATTTCCATCAACTCATTATCACTTTGCTTCAACATAACCCTCGATTGACTCTATGGTTATTGATTCACCCTTAGAGGGCAGGCACATCTTCATAAAAAAATTTATCTTACGAATGTTTTGTTGTTTTTTTTTTTTTTTTTGAGTATAGTCTTTCACGTGGTATTCATAGCGCTAAAAATTTGCAACAAAATGGGCGGCAATGATCTGTTGAAGGGTGCTGAAGCAATTGTTGATGATCGTGAAGCGCTTGATAGGAGAATTGTGGTCCTTTGAAAAGAAAAAGTTAACCAAAGCATTTTCTTGATGATTAGTTGGTGATATATGAATTGTTTACTATTTCCAGAGTAAAATTAAGCAAATTGCTTCATGGATTCATTGGTGTACCCGACTATTTTCCTTGTTTAACCCAAATCATGTGTTTTGATTCTCATTATCGAACGGTCAAAGTTAGTTGTCTTTGATGACTTACAGATATTTAATAGAAAGTAAGATGCCATTGTTAGGTGATCGTCTACATTTATTTCAATTGGTGCAAGTTGCACAAAGATGCTTATATGTCAGTCCTATTAATTGTGGTCTGAGTTATAGATATAAAAGGTACAGTACAACTTCAGCAGTTGTCCTCCTTTTTTGGCTTGTTCAACTGACGTGTCTATGGAACATTGCCACACAGGCTAGTTCATGCATCACAACCGAGCTGGCTTATGTTTAAGAATTGGTCAGGTTTTTCTCTAGTGTGGACTCTTTCTTCATGTTTTCTAACTTCCTGAATGGAATTGGTTGAGAGAGGTTCTACTGGTGAATTTACTATAGGAAGTTTAGGATCAGAAGTAAACCTGCATAAGATATTCCATTATCTTCTGCAAGACTCACAGGAAATCTTAGTATTTTTCTTTCAAGGTCTCAGATTGTTTGCTTGTTGCAAAGATGTTTCTGAATTGATGTGATAACGTTTACATTTGGGTTGTTTGCTCTGCCATTATCTTCTTTGCTTTTTCTAATCTGGAAACTCTTTCTGTTTAGGAGAAAGATCTCTCTTTCCTAAATATTTCCTCCTTTCTTAGTAGTCTACTTTTTCATTATCATGCAGTCTACACTTAATCACCTTCTTAGGCTACTTTTACATCATTCTATAACTTTGTTTTCTTCTGTAGGTAATTGGGTCATTGATATCAGCAGAACTAAGGAGAAAGGTCTGTGATGAGGTCAGTTAATGCTACTCTTCTTCTGTCTAGGTCACTTGGTTGAAACTTTGCTTCCAACCAAGTGATGTGTTAAGACCTCCTATGTTGAGCTCTTAATTAGTAATTAGGATTTTTGAATGCTCAGATTGAATATGTTAATATTATTCTTTCTATTTGCATACAGTTGGACGAGCTAAGGCAAATTTACGAGGAACTGCCTGAATTTTTGGAGGAGGTTCCTGTCATTTGAAGTCTCTGATACATCAATTGTAATGTAAGGAGAAATGAGTCCACATAAATGTTTTTCTTGATTGAAGTAGTGCATCCAGGTGACATCTCTGGAGCTTGCGCATATTCCTGACGTATTTAAGGACAAACATGTTCCATGTATTGTCTATATTCAACAAGTAGGTATGCCTGCATTTTCTTGACCAGATACTGCTTGTTAAGTTCTATTTTTCTTACCTACATTTTTTTATGTCATTTCCTTTTTTATTTTGATTCATCTGTCTCGAGTATACTATCACTAGATGCTATATGTAGAGGTGGTCAAAATTGATTGCTAATGCGTCGGGCTTGTAGCTTCTGATCAAAGCAAAAAACTACTACTCAAATCAGATTGAAGGACGAAAAAATTGTCATTTGTTTTTCATTTTCTAACTTTCCAAGGCACTTTGATTGATACTGGAATCTTAATGAAGATTTCACCTCAAGGGTATCTCCAGATCATCCCATCATGTCATCAGCATATATTAAGGATGCAGCAGCTATATAATTGGAATATCGTTAGACCTGAATCAGGATAGCTCCTTGTAGTACCGGTTTCAGCTGGGAAGATTAGACATGTTACTGCAGATTTTGAAAACTAAACCAATATATTCTACAGTGGTGTCCCAAATTTACAGATTAGAAATGAAGTATCCTGACATTAAAGTAAGAAATTCTAGAAACAATAGAAGATTCCTCGGCTGAGTTAAACTTTAGGAAACTTTATTCTTATTATTATGCCAATTTCCCTTGATTCTCTCTCTTGTCACTATAGAATTTTCTTTGGACCTACAAATTAGTTTTTCATATGATTTATCAATTGAAAACTATCAATTATTCCTATTTTTATTTTCAGGGTACTTGATGTGCATTCTTGAAGAGAAACTTGATGAAATGACCTTAGCAAGGCTTGAAGATTTTGAATATGTTGTGAGTTCATTCTCCATTAAATGCATAAGTCATCCAATTGCACAGTAAGGATGAGGCTGAATATGATCTCGATGTGTCTGCTGATTTGGATAATACCAATTATTTGGTATCCGGAAGATGGATGACTCAATAAATTCACTTATTGAGAGTTTCCAAGCCTTGACTGCAATCATTGCTAGCTTGGAAATCATCCGCTGTGAAGTCCCCAAGTGCTTGCAACTGGATTTGTTGGAGAAGGAGATGGATGTGAGTTCAACATCCGAATTTTTTTAGGTATGCTGTTGGTACCTTTTTTTTTTAGTCTGATATAGCAAAACTAAGTTTGCTTGTGAACTTAAGAGTAGTTTGGAATATCACAATACTGACTTATAACATGAGACATAGCTTTTCCTTAAGATCTTACCTAATGGCGGGACTGAGCAATTATTGTATAATTTACCCTGAAAATGAAACCAAAAAAATGAGACTAAAAAAAAAAATACCTGTAGTAACCTGGAATCGACCCCAGAACCTGTGACAAGATATGTTTCAAATTCTTAGTTTTGACAAGTAGGTTCCAAATTTCAAAAAATGAGAAACTTGTAGCCCTCTCCTTCCTAATTCTAGAGTGATAAAGATGAGTCGTCGTCATCACCTTACAACAATTCATGGGACCGTACGGTGAGTCGACCAAAAGAATATCAGCATCCATGGAACCCCTTAAAAGACATAACTTTTGTCAAAGGATTCAGTGCAAAACAAAAGCCGCTAGAAGATGATGGAAGAAGAATTGTAGCGAGGGAGAGCGCTGAGCTCGGCAGAGCTCCGGCTCAGTTTCTGACGTCTCTCAGCCTTTGCTTTGACTGCAACGGCTCCTCCTGCTCGGCCCCTCGCCGTTCGATCGCTAAAGCCAAGTCCTCTCTCTTCTCTCTCTCTCTCTCTCTCTCGGGTTTTCGGCTTTCGGTTCAATGAATCGAGCTGAGCTCTCTGTTTTTTCTTGAATTTCCGGAGTAGAGGCTTCTTCGTGGACTTTCCTCCTTCTCAGTTTCTCTCGATGTTCTGGACCTTGGTCGTTGCTGATAGTAATGACTGTAGGTGAATCGCTGCTTGGAGATGGCGTATATTAGTTCTTTAACAGGGAGGCGTTTCACCAGTTCGACAGAATGCCTGACTCAGTCATAGATGGTTAATTCCTATTGCATTCCGTTTACCAACGTTTTGATGTCCCATTGAAGTTGCACTGCTCGCGTCTTACTGCATTTCCCGTCCAAAGTTGATTGAAATGCGATTGTGTGTGCTTTTAGTATGTCAAATGCTGGTCACGTGCATTTGATGTTTTCTGTTTATGCGTGCATTTGCTGTTTCAACTGACGTTGAAGATATACACGTTTTCTGGTACGGATGACGTAAGTATGATGTTATATACAAGTTCTTGAGGAGCAAAAATAAGCACAGTGAGGTGGCCATGTACAGTGTTTTATGGATATTGATTTCTCATCAAATTGCCATCGTTTCCAGCCTTGAACATAATACGGGTGTTTTCTGGTCGCTTTTGTTCACATGGGGAACGTGAGGATTTCAATCTCATTTCGGTAGTGTTTTCGTCATGTGAATATATAGAAAGATGCCGCATGGATGTTACGTCTTTTTCCATCAATTTGATGGGGGCGATTCAAGGCTTGAAACACATAAAATTGATAGTATTCCATATTGCACAGATTTGAGTCAAGTAAAGCCATTAGTTGTCTGGTGTTACTTAAGCGTTCTTGGACCTCCTCAGCATGTATATCCTCCATGTAGGTGACGCTTTGGATTCATTATGATTTTATATTGAATTATCACATTCTTATGCTTCAGGCATGCTTAATTTGTCCTAGCAGCTTGCTGTCCGTATGTATTTGTGCAGTGAATGATATACTTGTATTCGTGGCTGGTGGGGTCTTCGCTTTGTTGAAGTGGTTATTGGCACTTTCTGTTGGGTCAATGTGGATGTCGCTGTTAATTTTTTCTCATATAGGACAATAGTGCATGGATGAATGTTGCTTTCTTTGAGGTAAAGAAGTTGAGTATTCTGAGCTAAATCTTCAGTGCACCATGTTGACATCTTCTCAGCTTGCCCTTCATGCTTTGAGATTGTAAAAATATCAGCCCTCGTATATTGGTGGTGTAGTTGATCGTTCATCCTTAAAAGATAACATAAAAATCAAAAGTTTAAAGTTTAAAAAAAAAAAAAAAAAAAAGATGCTAAGAACTTACAAGTTTCAATTAGGTAGTTGAGCCTTGAAGAATAGGTTTATCCACTATTGGATGAGGTGGACTCCATATGAAACCGAAGCCTTGGGTAAAAATAGTACTTGGTGCGGTTATTGCACTTAAGTGAGAAATCGTGAATCCTAGAATTCATTCTTCATGTTGTGAATTCCCCTCCATCAGCTCATTTTCACTTTGCTTTACCTTAACACCTTTGTTGTTCTCTATGGTGACTAATTCAACCATGGCCATTGGAGAGGTCGTTTTAGGTTCCTTCTTGGCTTCCTTCTTTCAAATCTTGTTCAACAAGTTGACTTCTCTTGCATTGTGCCATGTGCAACGGGAAGGAATCAACACTACCTTGCTCGAGAAGTGGAAGGCAATGCTGGTCACAATTAATGGAGTGCTGGCTGATGCAGAGGACAAGCAACTCGGCGATAACCCTCAAGTGAAGTTGTGGCTGGACGATGTTCGGGACTTGGCCTATGACATGGAAGACTTACTCGATGAGTTTGCAATTAAGGCCGCTCAAGTTGAGTCGGAGGCAGAATCCAACACAATTAGAGGTCTGGAGATATGGAAGTTTTCTTTCTTTGGCCAATTGCGCTCGCTCATGTCTGAAAACAAGGTACTAGAAATCAATGGCAGGTTGAAAACGATTATCACTGGAAAGGCTCATCTAAGCTTGAGAGAGAATGTTGCAGACAAACTCAACTACACAAGCAGAAGGGATCCCACCACATCTCTACCGGAACCTCGATTTTTTGGCAGGGAAAAGGAAGAAGCACATATACTTGAACTGTTGATTGGTGAAGTTGAAAATTCTGATCCCACACCAAGCATAGTCCCTATAATTGGGATGGGCGGTATTGGAAAGACAGCCTTTGCTCAACGGCTATATAATGATGCCATGGTGAATGGATATTTTAGGAGGAGAGCATGGGTTTGTGTTTGAAATATTTTTTATGATCTTGACATAACAAAGACTATTTTGCAGTCGATCACTAGCTTATCCTATGAGGGCAAAGACCTTAGCGGGCTTCAAGTTAAGTTGAAAGACAATCTATCTAGAAAGAAGTTTCTTGTGGTTTTAGACGATGTTTGGAATGGGAACTATGAAAAATGGACTAACCTCTTAAAGCCATTTGAAGTAGGTGCCAAGGGAAGCAAGATCATTGTTACGACTCACAATCTTCTTGTTGTTTCTATAAGAGGAGCTTTGCCGTATCCTTTGGAGGAGCTATCTCTTGATAATTGTACAAGCTTATTAGCCTTTCATCCTCTTGGAGCAACAAATTTTGAAAGCCACTTAGATCTTGAAACAATAGGCAAGCAATTACCTGAAAAATGTAAAGGCTTGCCTTCGGCAGTGAAGATGTTGCGCAGTGCCCCATGTAATGAAAGGAATCTAAATAAATGGGAAGCCATCTTAAATAACAAAATATGGGATCTTCCGAAGGGAAAAAAAGATGAGGTTCTACCAGTTTTGAAATTGAGCTATGCCCATCTTCCCTCTTACTTGAAGAGATGTTTTGTTTATTGTGAAGTATTTTCCAAGGATTATGAAATTGAGGGGAATGACTTGGTACTATTATGGATAGCAAAGGGCTTTCTAGATGGGCAAGAAGCAAAAGAGAATATCTTGAGACTAGGATGGGATCACTTTGATGAGTTAATATTGAGATCATTTCTTCAACCATGGGTTCATCCTTAACCACTTTGAAGTTCGAGGAGATGTTGGCATGGAAGGATTGGTCTCCGTATACCAGGGGCCAAGAAGAAGTCACATTCTACTGTCTTCAGCATCTTGTTGTTCGAAGCTGCCCTTCATTGGTCAGGACATTCGCTTGTCAACTTGATCGCCTCATAAAGCTTGAAATTCATTAATGCCCGCATCTAAATAACTCAACTAGTGTGGTTTGTCTTCCATCTCTCTCTGAGTTATTCCTTGAGAATTGTAACAAGATCTTAAAGAACTTGGTCAAACTAACTTCTTTGACCATTCTCAAAATAAAAATTTTGGCGGAGCTTGTTTGTTTTGATCATGGGTTCATGAGTTGTTTGGTCAAGTAAAGGAGCTTCATATAGGACAGTGTGACCAGCTAATATACTTGTGGCAAGATGGAAATGAAATGCGAAATCATACTTGCCTTCAAAGAATAGTAATCAAAATTTGTCCTCAATTCACATATTTTGTGGCAAGAGAAGGAGAAATAAAGATGTCGTGCAATCTTGAAAGGATGGAATTGAGGGATTACACAAGTTTAGAAAAGCTTCCAAGCAAGATGCAAAACCTCAAAGATTTGCAGATTCAGAATTGTCCAAAAATCATGGGACAAACCATTCCTCCGAATAACTTGATGTCTCAACTTGAATCTCTTGAGATAGGTAAATGTGATTCTCTAACATCATTTCCCTTTGCCAAGGGTAGACTTGCTGCTCTCAAGACATTTTATATTTACAAGTGCAATGGAGTGGATTCGCTGGAAGAGATCACCCTAGAATCACTAAGTTCTCTAACTATTGATTGATGGAAGAATCTCAGAAGCTTACCACAGTGCCTTCACATGCTTTCCCATCTCACTCGTTTGGAAATATATGACTGTTCGGCATTGGAGATAGAGAACTTCCCTCTCCTTCCCTCACCCTGTCATATTTCTGTGTTTATAATTGTCCGAAGATAAAGTTCCTACCAAATCAATGGCATCATCTTACATCCCTCCAGGAGCTATATATTATTGATTGAAAAAATATCAAATGCTAGGTTTCCCTTTCAATTTGCTGCGGCTTACAATTGTAGGGTGCGAGAATCTAAAGCAACTGTGAGAAAATGGGGCTTATGCCTGCTCACGGCCCGCGTGTCTCTGGAAATTGATAGCAGCACAGGAGAGGAGGGAGAGAAGGGGTGGTTTCCTTCCAAGGACGAGGATGCATGGAGTCTACTCTTTCCTTTCTCTTTAATTACTCTTCAGATAATAGAAATGAGGAACGTGGAAAGACTACCGAACGGTCTTTGCAACCATCTCTCCTCTCTCCAAGATTTTGGGATTGTAGATTGCCCGAAGTTGGGGTACTTTCCAGAAGATGGCCTCCTTCCCTCCCTCCAATCATTGTGGATCAAAGAATGCAAGATTCTGACAAATCGATGCTCAAAACTCATTGGCGACCATTGGCCCCTCATCCAAGAGATCCCTCTCATCTACATCGGCAACGTTCGGATCCAATAAATTGAAATTGATCTCACCCGAACCGTTATAAAATATCTATCTTCGTTCACTACTTTTTCTTCTTTAGGCAAGTCTTCCAACTTCTTCTATTCTTTTGCTTTCATTTGCAACTGCCGCAATTTGTTCCATCTAAAGTCAGTTTTCTAGTCCCACGTTGTTCAGGACTAATTAATCGTCCTGTTCCAGGATTTTAGGATAAGACATATGAAACATGTGGAAGGACCATCAACGGTGGAGGACATAAGATGCGCGGAGTCTCCTGTTTTCTTCCTCTCTAATCTTTCTTTAGATGAGAAATATAAAGAAGGTGGAAAGACAATCAAGTAATCTTCGTAGGCATCTCTCCTCATTTAAACCGTTATATTCTGTACGTTACCAGAAGTTGAGGGACTTGACAGAGGATGGCTTCCCTCCCTCCCTCCATTTGTTCAGCATAACTCGATGTGAGATTCTGATAAGATCGGTGCTCAAAACTCCGTGGTGACTATTGGCACCTCATCCAAGCAATCCCACTCCTAGTAATTGATTGAGTTCGTATTCAATGAGAAGATTTCTCTCTAATTTTTGTTCTTCAGGTAACGATTCAGATTTCTTTCAGACCTCTTTCTTTCTTGTACACTTGTTGTTTAGCTATTGCTGTTGCTCCAGGATCCATTTCTATTCCGAATCCTCAATCAGATGGTAAAAAGTTCATGTTTTTCCATGGACAAGCTTCACCAAAACTTCCACAGAGCAACTCCTGAATGTCCAACATTGACAATTGGGTTGCTATGTTTTGTTTGACAAGTACGCAATAAAATGGTTAAAATGCTAAAGTGGTACAGCAAGTCAACCATTGTTTCATAAAAGTGACTGTTTCTCAAAACAAATAATGCTTACATGGACTTGCTCACAGTGCTGGAATTATGATGCATGGATGTGCCTGTCTTTATTGATGATATATCTTGAACTTTGTTTGATGCCCAAAAGTTGCTCATCTTTCCACTTATGGAAATGCACTATGCTTTGTGAGGATCGTGAAGAGTGGTTGCTCTTATATTGATTTTTTTTCTGCAATTTCAGTGCTTCTTGTACGTTCTCTTCCTAACATCTTTTTCTTATGCCGCAGATGAGTGACCTGTATGCTCAACTGTGCTTGTTTTGCAGAGTATCCCGCTAACATCTGTATTTGGCAAAGTTTCTCGGGAGGAGAAAATGCAAATACTGTTGAGGCGGCATGTGCTTATGTTCATCGTTTGCCACTAGGCAAAAGAAAAACAAAAAGCTATAAATTTAGCTAGGTGTACTAATATGCTCGTACTTTTTTTTGCGACATGCTCTAAAGATTAATTTGTATCACAAGGTCTACATTCAAAGTCAAATTAAGAAGCTTTCTTACTTCTAACAATAGCAGCTACTTTAAAGACGCAAAAATAGGATTTAAAACAGTGGTTTTCGAGTTGGAGAATATGACAACTAACTTTGAATCAACCCTTCAATTTACATCCATTTAGATGTGACTTCCGTGTCAGAGTTCACAGTTCATCTTTCTTCTATTTAAATTTCCACAACATCTTACACCCACAAAAAAAAAAAAAAAAGAAAAAAAGAATCCCACGCCATCTCATGTAACATTTTCTATTTCTTTTTTTTTTGTTGTAAAGGCAAGGTGGAGATGAGCAATCAAGGAGACTATGCTCTGTTACTCTATTGAGTGATTGCAGAAGTTCCACGTCTGCCATGAATTTTGACATGAGATTGCGAGAACGTTATCCAAGACCACTCGCAACCCAATTGTCTCGGGTAGGCAAGTCTCCTCACCATAACCCCTCCAAGTTGCCAAAACTCCCGTCACAAACAAGGTCAAATACAGGCACTTCCATCGCTAATGGATTATCATTGTGACCTCCCGTTTGTGGAATATCAGTTTGTACCATTAGGCCACCATCACCGGTGATCAATGGTACCCCATTCTCCTACATTAACAAAATCATTAAGCCTATCGCTTTTTAGGTTTGGAATGGAAAGTACCCTGATATGTCTTGTTCGGTTTTTGTTGCAGTAGGGTGAACATGAACAGAATTTGTTTGTCTAATTACTCTCCGTAATAATTTTACTAGGGCTATCTGCTTTTCGTATTCCAGATTTGTTAACTATTCACATTTTCAGCAATGTAATGTTTTAACTTTGTGAGTTTGTACAATACAATCCTCTTCCACACCTACCATTACAAGCACCATCAAAATTGATCAAGTGGCCAAATTCCACATGAGCCATAAATGTGGTGCCACATTGAATTACACTCAACTACTTTTTGTATGACCAATAAATCTTACATGTCTAAAAGGAGAGATTTTTATGTCCACTTAAAACATTAGGTCAGTAACAACCAAAAAAAATTTTAGGTCATCATTTTACGCAATCGATCACAACATGACAAGAAAAACAAGCACCATGACTGTTCACAGATATTATTGTGCTGGGAAAAGTTAAAATCTTTTATTTAGAGCCTAATTTGTAAATTGCAAATCATGGTGTAATCTTTTGGGTCTTGTTAATTAGTGCTTCGAGCAAAAAACCAATTGCCATTTTAAATACATTAATTGTACGCAATACCAAGGAGACAATACATTACAAATATGTTTTTATTTAAATATTTAAATAGTGTCCTGGGACATTTTAATGAAATCCTAATTATTTAAGTAAATATCAAGCACATCCATTTATGCTTGCCCCAAACCTAAAATTTATACATCAAACTTCATGACACGTATCACTAGACCCATGAATAAGAGAAGATAGGTTGGGTCTCAAGAACTATAGTACTTTGAAATGAAAAAGAAAAACGAACTTCTAGCGTTGGGTGGGCAAGTTTTCTTGGCCCCTGATTCTTAGGGAACAACAGTACTAATCAAATCCAAATCCTGAGGAAGCGGTCAAAGGGAACAGTTAAAGATTATTCCATAGGCCTGATGAATGGGAAGATACCGTAAATAACAAAATATGGGATCTTCCGACAGCAAAAAATGATGAGGTTCTCCCTATTTTAAAATTGAGCTATCTCCATCTTCCTTCCTATTTGAAGAGATGTTTTGCTTATTGTGCAATATTTCCCAAGGATTATGAAATTGAAAGGGATGAGCTAGTACTCTTATGGATGGCAGAGGGCTTTTTAGATGGACAAAAAGCAAAGGAGAACAACTTGAGATTAGGAAGGAATTACTTTGATGAGTTAGTATCCAGATCATTTCTTCAACAATCAAGTGTGCACATATCTAAGTTTTCAATGCACAATCTTTTGAATGATCTAGCAAAATCAATTGCAGGTGGGACGTGCTTTAGCTCTGGGGAATCTCAGCTAGCAATTAATGAAGATGAAGCAACTCTTGAGAAAGCTCGTTATGCATCATTCATCTCATCGGAATTTGTTACATCAAAATGCTTAAGAGCATATCACCAAATGAAAGCAATGAGAAGTTTAATGTTACTAGGGGGCAATTTCTATATTTCCAACAAGGTGTTACATGACTTGCTAATAGAACTGAAGTACTTGAGGGTGCTCTCAATATGTCATTGTGACATCGTAGAAGTACCGAATTGTGTTGGTAATTTAGAACATCTTCGATATCTCAATTTCTCGTACACTGATATTGAAAGGCTACCTCAATCAATTGTCAGCTTGTGTAAATTACAAACTTTGATCTTAAGAGGTTGTCAAAACCTTTCAAAGTTGTCTCAAGGTATCACAAAGTTGGTTAGCTTACAATATCTTGATGTTAGAGGTACATGGTTTCTAGAAGAGATGCCAATGGGTATTGGTAATTTGAAGAATCTTACTATCTTGTCCAAGTTTGTAGTAGGACCAGAGAAAGGGTTGCAGTTAAAGGAGCTAAAGAACTCGTCACATCTTCAAGGAGAACTATTCATATTAGAATTGCAAAAGGTGAAGGAAGTTAGAGGTGCAGTTGATGCCAATTTGTTTCGAAAGCAAGGCCTTACCAACTTATCCTTGCATTGGGATAAACGTTCGGGAAATCTCCAAAATCATGAACTTGAAGCACAAGTGGTTGACTCTTTGCGACCTCACACTAATCTTGAAAAACTCACTATTTTGAACTATGGTGGTGCAATATTCCCATCATGGTTAGATAGTCCATCCTTTTCTAAGATGGTGTCCTTGTGCTAGTGGGGCTGTCCTAATGTTATATCGCTGCCTTCACTTGGACAACTACCGTCACTTAAGGAATTATCTCTTGAAGGTTTGCATGCAGTAAGAATGATAGGCTCTGAGTTTTATGGAGGTAAAAGGGCTTTCTCATCCTTAACAACTTTGGAGTTGAAAGAGATGTTGGCATGGAAGGATTGGTCTCCTCATCCCGGGGACCTAAAAGAAGAATTCACATTCTCTTGTCTCCAACATCTTGTTGTCCGAAGCTGTCCTTCGTTGGTTGGGACATTGCCTTATCAACTTGATCATCTTATAAAGCTTGAAATTGATTCATGCCCGCATTTGAATAACTCAACCAGTGTGGTTCGTCTTCCATCTCTCCGTGAGTTATACCTTGAGAATTGTAACAATGAGATATTAAAGAGCTTGGTCAAGCTAACTTCTTTGACCATTCTTAGAATTGAAAACCTTGCCGAGCTTGTTTGCTTTGATCATGAGTTTATGACTTGGTCAAGCTAAAGGAGCTTCATATAGGAGGGTGTGACAAGCTGAAATACTTGTGGCAAGATGGAAATGAAATGCTAAATCTTACTTGCCTCCATGAATTAGCCATGAAAAGCTATCCTCAATTCACATCCTTCGTGGCAACAGAAGGAGAAATGGAGCTACTCTGCAACCTTGAAAGGATGGAATTGATTAATTGCTCAAGTTTAGAAAAACTTCCAAGCAAGATGCACACACTCAAACATTTGCACATTCAGGAATGTCCAAAACTCACTAGACAAACCATTCATTCATGTGACCCCAACAGCAATAACCCGATATCTCAACTTGAATATGTGCGAATTATTAGATTTGATGCTCTGACATCCTTTCCGTTTGCCAAGGGTAGACTTGTTGCTCTAAAAGAACTTACAATTTGGGAGTGCAAGGGGTTGAAGTCGTTGAAATAGATCACCATAGAATCACTCGAAGAAATGACAATTCACGGCTGTAAGAATCTGGGATGCCTACCAAAGTGCCTTTACATGCTCTCTCATCTCACTCATTTGCAAATAATAGACTGTCCAACACTAGAGATAGAGGACTTCCCTCCCCTTCCCATAACCCTATCGAGTCTTACACTTTCTAACTGTCCAAAAATAAAGTCCATTGCCAACTATAACAATCTCACTGAATTGGAAATGAAAGACTGTCCAGCACTAGAGATAGATGACTTCCCTCCTCTACCTATCACCCTGTCATATTTCTTTCTAAACAATTGTCCAAAAATAAAGTCTCTACCAAATCGGTGGCATCATCTTACATCCCTCCAATGTTTAGAAATTAATAAATGCCAAAATATCAAATGCTTCCCCAAAGGAGGTTTGCCTCCCAATTTGCGGGGCCTTTTGATAAAAGGGTGTGAGAATACGAAGCAGCCAGTGAGAGAATGGGGCTTACCCCTACTCACATCCCTTGAGTTTCTATCAATTGACTTGAGCATGGGAGGGGAGGGAGAGAAGGAGTGGTTTCCTTCAAAGGAATACGAGGAGGATGCCTAGAGTCTTCTCTTTCCTTCCTCTCTAATAGCTCTCCAGATAAAAAGAATGAGGAACGTGGAAAGATTAGTGAGCAATTTTCGCAACCATCTCTCATCTCTCAAACATTTAGCGTTTGTAGATTGCCCGAAGTTAAGGAAACTGCCAAAGGATGGCCTTCCTCCTTCCCTCCAATCATTGGAAATAAAAAGATGCGAGATTCTAGAAGATCAATGCTCAAAACTCACTGGTGACTATTGGCCCTTCATCCAAGAAATCCCTCACATTCTCATTAATTACAGTCGGATCCAATGAAGTGAAATTGATCCACTTTCACTTTCTTTTGCTGGCTACGGCGATTCATTCTTCGATGTACAGTCAGATTTCTAGGCTTCGGGTATGTTTTTGGTTTTGAATGCGTCAATTTCGTTTCTGTTCTTCAATTCGATCCTTAATTCGAATTAATTTTTTCCCATGTAGATGTTTCACATGGTATTTCCAGAAACCACTAAGTAAAGGTCAAAAGACTGACATTTGGATGTTTCACATAGATTTTTAATAGCACATCCTCTTCCTAGTATGCAAAGCTACCCAATGCGCACAAACATTTGCTTCTCATGAAATACAACTAAATTTCAGAGCTGAAAAATGATATTTAGCTGTTTGAATCACAGCAAGAGCTTCCTTTAGTCTCCAATTGCACTACTTGCGAACGTTGATAATATCCTTGTGTGCCACAGCTGCATCCATCTTCACTACTGCCTTGGGCCAGCTTTTCTCTTTATCCACTACAATGCTCTTTCCCCTATTTCATCTCTGGCCTCAATCCCTACAACGGCATGTTATGTAAAACCTGTCTTAGTTAATCTTCACAAAACCTATCTCTAGTTTACTCTACACACCCTGCCTTTCATCCACCAAATCATGACTTAGCTTATATTTTTTTCGGCAACACACCCCAAAAGAGCTTTTTTGACCTCTATGACAGTTTTAGTATCTGGTAATTTATAGGTAAAAGTTACTGCATTTCGAGCTTTCCAGATATACCTACAGGTGTAGACAATCATTCTTTGGAGTCATCAGCACATACCAATCATTCAATCTCATGACCTCACTTTTGTAGAGTATCAGCCCGTACCAATACATCACCATGACTGGCGATTGTTGGTATCTCATACCTGTGAGTTAACATAATCACAAGAATTTTTCAGCAAAAAAAAAAAAAAAAAAATCAATAGTGCATCTTGGTTCATTTTTTGTTGCCATAAATTAGCATGCATTTAGTTTTGTTCTAATCACTCTTATAGTTCGTTATGCATGAAAGATAATTTTTATTCAGGACTAATAGATAGATCTGTTTCAGATTTATGGAGGAGAGATATGAGGAATATGGTAAGACTATCAACAGTGGAGGATGTAGGAAGCGTGGAGTACTCTGTTTCCTTTTTGGATGAGAAATAGGAGGAACGTGGAAAGATTATCAAGTGGTCTTTGCAGCCATCTCTCTACTCTCAAATAGCTACATTTATAGGTGACTGGAAATTGCCAGAGGATGTCTCCATTCCCTCCTCCAAGTATTCGGTATAATTCACTGAGAAATTCTGAAAGATTGATGCTTGAAACTCAGTGGCGACTATTGACAACTCATCCAAGAAATCCCACTCATCATAGTTGATTGATTTCGAATATGATAAGAAAATATCTCTCCAATGTCTAATTTTTGTTCTTCAGGTAATGATTCGGACTCTTTCTTTCTTGCAAATTTGTTGTTTAGCTACGGCTGCTGCTTCAGGATCCATTTCTAGCCAATGCTAAAAGCTTCATGTTTTTCCATGGACAAGCTTCACCTAAATTTCCACAAATCAGCCACTGAAGATCCAATGTTGACATTTGGTTTGCTCTGTTTTGTTTGACAAGAAAGCATGCAATGAAATGGTTATAATGCTGACGTAGTACAGCAAGTCAACCATTGTTTCACGCTAGTGACTAATCCTCAAAGCAAATAATACTTACATGGACTCGCTCACACTGCTGGAATTATGATGTGTAGGTGTGCCTGTCTTTATTGATCATATAACTTGAACTTCGTTTGATGCCCAAAAATTGCTTATCTGCCCACTTAAGGAAATGCACTGTGCTTTGCGTAAGAATCATGAAGAATTGTTGCTCTTATATTGTTATTTTCCACAACTTCAGCTTTTGTTATATTTTTTCTTCCAAATACCTTTTCTTTTAATGCCCTAATTCGAGTGACCTGAATGCTTGTTTTGCAGAATATCCCACTGTCATCTTTATTTGGAAAAATCTCTCAGGAGGATCAAATGCTAACCTTGTTGAGGCAAGCAACTATTGTGCTTATGTTTATCTTGTGAAACTTGACAAAATAAAAACAAAAGGCAATTTATTTTGGTAGGCGCACTGATATGCTCTAAACTGTTATTTTCTTCTCTCTCTTTTTTTTTTTTTTTTTTTTTTGTGAGGTGCTCTAAAAGATTAATATGTATCATACGTCAATAATCAAGGTCTATATCCAAAGTCAAACAAGGAAGCTTTCTTACTGCCAACACTAACAGCTTCTGCAAAGATGCAAAAGAATAGGATTTAAAACAGGTGTTCGAGTTGGCAAAAGTAACAACTAAATTTGAATGAACCCTGCAGATTATAAGCCATTTAAATCTCACTTCCTTGTCAAAGTTCATGGTTCATCTTTCTATTCAAATTCCCACACCATCTCAGGGCACATTTTCTTTTTCTTTGTCATCAAGGAAAGGCAGAAAGAGCAATAAGACTATGATCTGTCCAAATTCTGGAGATATTTCTATGCGAGATTCTGAAAAAGCAATGCTCAAAACTCACCGGCAACTATTGGCCCCTCATCCAAAAGATCCCTCTCATCTACATTGGTGGCATTTGGATATAATTAATTGAAATTGATCACACCCCAGCCATGACAAAAGATTTATTTCCGTTGACTACTTTTCCTCTTTAGGTAATTCTTATAACTTCTTTCATTCTTTCACTTCCATTTACTTGCTGCCACAATTCATTGTTCCACCTAAAGTCAGCTTTCTGGGGTTGGGGGTCAGTTTTTGGGTTTGAAGACATCAATATTGTTATGTTCTTCATTTCGATGCTTAATACAGATTGACTTTTTCTTGTGGAGATGTTTCTTATAGAATTTCCGAAAACCGGCCACTGAAGGTCAAGAGACTGACATTTGGGTGTGTCATGTGGGTCCTCAATGGGGTTTTTTCTTTTTACTCCAGCAACCCACGGTTGATAAGCAAATGTGATAAGAAGGATGGGGGATGCGGATGCAGATCCCAATTTTGGCAAAGCTACCTAATGGGCACAAGCATTTGCTTTCCGTGAAATACAACTAAAATTCAGAGCTGCAAAATGATCTTTAGCCTCTTGAATCCTAGCAGGAGTGTCCTTTAGTCTTTGATTGCACTGTTTGGGAAAATTGATGATATCCTTGTGTACAGCTGCATTCAGCTCCATTACTACCTTGGTTTAGCTTTTTCTTTAGTTACTGCAATGCTCTTTCAAACAGCAAGTAATTCAGCCTCCTTTGCAGATCTAGCTTGCACCACCGCACCCCTACAGGCAATCATCTCCCCTATTTCATTTCTAGCCATAATCCTAACAATAGCATTTTTGGTTCCTTCAATGTAAGAGCCATCACAGTTAATCTTCACAAAACCTAGCTAAGGTTTACTCTACACACTTTGCCTTTCGTCCACCCAATCATGATCCAGCTCTCTTACATTTTTATAGGAAATACAGTCTAAAAGAGCTTTTTTAACCTGTATAATTTCAAGATCAAGTGATTTATGGTCGAAGATTACTGCATTTCTAGCATTCCTAATATACCAACAGGTGCAGGCAATCATTCTTAAGCGTTATCAGCCTGTACCAAGTCATTCGAATCTCCCAACCTCACTTTTGTAGAATATCAACCCATACCAGTGATTAGTCATCTTTCATACTCGTTAGTTGACATCACCATAAGAGTTTTTTAGTGAGAGAAAAACCATCAAAACAGTCACTAATTCATGACAATAATAAAGCAGTCTCCCAGTTCTTGTCTTGTTTGCTCATTTTTGGTTGCTGTTGGGTGGGTGTGCATATAATTTTATTTGTCTAATCACTCTAATAGTTGTTCATTAAGCATGAAAAGCAATTGTCATTCAGGATTAATTGATCATCCCATTCCAGAATTTTGGATGAGAAATATGGGGAATTTGGAAAGACTAGCAACTGGTGTTCACGGCCATCTCCCCTCCCTCAAATAGTTATATTTTCCATGTTGCTCAAAGCTCCGGTACTTGTCGAGGATGGCTTCCCTCCCTCCCTCAAAAGTATTCCGCATAATTCAATGTGAGATTCCGAAGGATGGATCCTCTCTTGCCAGTGACTATTGGCACCTCATCCAAGAAATCCCACTCATTGTGATTGATCTAGTTCGGATCCAACAAGAAGATTTCTCTCCACTGTCTTAAGTTTTGTTCATCGGGTAATGATTCGGACTTCTTTCTTTTTTCACACTTGTCATTTAGCTACTGCTGCTCCATGATCCATTTCCATTCCGTTTCCTCAACTCAATGCTAAAATGTCCATGTTTTTCCATGGACATGCTTCAAATAAATGTCCACAAACCAGCTGCTAAAGGTCCAATGTTGACATTTGGGTTGCTCTATTTTGTTTACTGTCACGCCCTGATCCTTGGGCACGCACACATCCTTCACAATTAGTTGATTTTATAATGCGATATCCCAGGACAATGTATCGCCGACCCTTTCATTTATTAAGCACATGCGGAAGCAGTTAAAATCCCTAGACAATAAAACGATGGGATAGAAAAGTAGGGCCATATTTTTCATATTGAAATTTATAACCAAACTTTTATACAAAACACAAACCAAAGCACTTCATAACTTTTACTCTAAACTCTATTTACATCAAAATAGAGATCTAAAGAGAAGATAGGATCTCAATCCATTCGGACCGTACTCAAGGCCTTTCTCGGGATTATCTTCTTCTTCCAAAAATCATTCTCCTCAAGTTTCACCTCCAAGTTCTCCTTCTCAGACTCCTCCTCATCAGCTCCTCATCGGGTCCTGAAATGTTTTCCCCAAACTGGGATGAGTACGTCTCAGCGAATTCTACCCCACTAAGCCCAATTAGTAAACCATTATACTCTAGGCTGCCTAAAGACGCACAGATGAGGGGACTTACCTTGGCCTCAGATCCCACCTGCAAGTCAGTACAATTCATAATAGGCACCCAAGCAATCATATCACCGATCGAAGCATCGATCAAATCGACCTAGTCGATTACATGACAACGAGACCACCCATGGTCATTTCCATTCAATCAATCAATTCATAACCTCAGATCAAAGCAATGATCAATCGACTTAGTCGATTACATGTCATCATGACCCATGCTTGGTCGGCACATTCAATACTATTTATAAGTCCGACCATAATCCAGGACTCCACTCTAAATCGATATATCGCCCGTAGGCTGATATAGTATACCCCGATTCTCACACTCAATTAATCATGCATTCTTAGATTTGATCTCGGCATATAGCACGGCCTACTCTCGGTTCGGCGGTCTTCGGCATTGCCGAGCATCGCCTCCCCATGGAGCGCGGCTTCGTCATTACGTCGACGGCATTCCCGAAGGAGCATCGTCTCCCCCTTGAAGCACGGCTTCGTCACTACGTCGACGGCATTCCCGAAGGAGCATAGGGTCCGAATCAACTGCGACCGGCTTCCGTTGTCCGGGGGTATCCCACATAGGGATAACATCCAGCTCAATAGCCCGGGACGATTTCTCATGACCATCACACGATCACTCAAATATGGGCTCAAGGCACTAGAGGTGACCCCAACACAAAGTCTCGCCATTGTGCGGTACTTAGTCCTTGACCACAAATAACAATAGTATAAGGCGCTAGAGGTAACTCACACGAAATTTCGCTATCGTGTAGTACTTAGTCCTTAACTACAATAAGCAATGGTACAAGGCGCTAGAGGTAACTCACACGAAGTCTTCTACTTGTGTAGTACTTAGTCCTTTACCTGCTCATAATCCATTGGTTTCCCTCAACACAGCACACATCACATCAGCTTTCAATAATCATCTTGCTTCAACTATAAGCCAATACACAATTAATCCATCACGGCCCAATGACATTGTGCCTCGCACTTAACTTTCTCAATTAAAGTAATGTCTTGGCCTCATTTCTTCATATTAGAATTATCCAATAAAATATCGTGCGTGGGCACACGGATGGCCTTAGCCGAAATCTAATATTTTCCTTTCCATAACTCCCACATTTTCCATAGTCCGCTCAAATAGTTTTGGCACTATCAACCGATGCCCGGTTATTTTTCAATTAATAACCAATGATTTTCCAATTAATTCTCATCCTTCGCAAATAATTCAATTCAACACAAAATAAAGCTCCATTAAATAAATGGACTTCTCCACGACGATCGTCACGAAATTTCGATCGTCGGCCATCTCAAATTTAATTTCCGAAAATAAATAAATAATTAATTAATTTCGAAAATTAATTGCTAAATATTAAAAATTCCATTTAGCTCAAAATAAGGCCCAATTAAATAAACGGACTTCACCATGGTCATCAGCATAATTTTCCGGTCACGGGCCATCCCAGTTGAATTTTTCAGGAAATAAATAAATAATTAATGAATTTCGAAAATTAAATAATTAATATTAAAAATTCAATTTAGCTCAAAATAAAGCCGATTAAATAAACAGACTTCACCATAGTCATCCGCATAATATTCCAATTTCGGACCATCTTCCTTGAATTTTCAGAAAATAAATAATTATTTAATTTAATTCCGAAAATTAATATTTAAATGCCAAAAATCTCACTTAGGCCCGAATCACCAAAATGAAGCCCGATTAGGGGTCGAAAAATTCCCGAGATGCTTCCAATAAATAGTAGACCACGTCTACTTGTTAATTGCACAATCAATTTATCTAAATCGCATCACAATTGACTAATAATTGCTAATTTATTCTAATCTAACAACCTAAACATAATTAATTAAAACTAAACCAACCTTAAGCATAATTAGCCAACTAATCCAAGATTAGTGAGATTACTCACCAAATCGCGCGCAAATCGGATCAATCCGACGGCGGCGACGCGAGGAACGAAACTTCCCAAAGCACGGCTCGGGTTCGGGGCCCGGAAACGGCCCAAAAGCGAGCTCAAAGGTGCTGGAAACCCATTTCGTGGGTCTCTACCCTTGGCTGGTCGGAGCAGATCCGGCGGCCAAAACGGCGAGGGGAGGCCGGCGGAGAGCAAGGGGGATGCCGGGAAGATCCGGCGGGGCTGGGCGGTGGCCGGAGGTGGCCGGACGGGGGCTGGACAGAGGCGAACAGCAAGCGGTCACGCGAGGAACGTGCTGGCGGCACACGGCGAGACGCGAGGGTGGCGGACGGCAGAACGGCGGCGAGCGATGGGCGTTCGGGCGGCGGTGCGGGCGGTGACGGCTCCGTCGAGCTGCAGCCGTGTGGCTTCTTCTTCCTCGTTTCTGGTTTTCACGAGCGAGGAACGAGGGGAAGGGGAAGCCTTCGGTCACGTGGGGAAAAAAAAAAGTGGGAGAGAAGAGAGAGGAGAGAGAGAAGAAGATGAGGATTGACTAGTCAAAGAGATAAGGAAAAAGAAAGAGGAAGGCAGCAGGCATTCGGCTGGGGGGATTTGCACGAAAGAAAAGAGAAGAGAGAAAATAAAGAAAAAGAAAGAAAAGAAAGAGAGGGGGAGAGAGAAAAAGTAAAATAAAAATAACACCATTATTCTTATTTTCTTTTCTTTTCTCTTTCCTTTTTATTTCCTTTCGGTCTTCAATTTTCTTCCGATAATTTCTTTATTGAAATTTCAGACTCGTCAACAATTTGACGGACAATGAGACAGGATCCTAAAAATAAGAATTATGACGCGCTTAAAATTCGATTCCCGAAATCGAGTTCAATTTCGTGGTTAAAATTCGATCAGACGTGATTTTAGCTCAATCCAACCAATTAGGTAGCTTTTAGGGATTTTACAACTGATACATCCCTTAACGGCTTTACCCAATAGGTTAGTTAACTCGTGAGTGATCAGCTCAGAGAAAAAGGGCCATAGGCACGTTGACGAAATTCCCATTTCACTTTATCGAAACGGGGTCGAATTTCAAGATGTCACATTTACCAAGGAAGTATGCCATGAAATGGTTATAATACTAACGTGGTGCAGCCAATGACTATTCCTCGAACAAATAATACCTGCAAGAACTTGCTCATAGTGCTAGAATTATGATCTATCAAATGTGTCTGTCTATATTGATTATATATCTAGAATTTTGTGTGATGGCCAAAAATTGCTTATCTTTGCACTTGGATGACACATAAAGAATTTGTAAATGGAAATGCACTATGCTTTGCGTGAGAATCATGAAAAATTGTTGCTCTCACATTGATATCATTCTGCAATTTCAGCATTTGCTGTATTTTCTCTTCCAAATATCTATTTCTTATGCCCTAGCTCATTGACCTAAATTCTATCGACTGTGCTTGTTTTGCAGAATATCCCACTGTCATCTGTGTCTGGCAAAATCTCTCGGGACGATCAAATGCAAACACTGTTGAGGTAGGCAACTGATGTACTTATTAACATCTTTTGCAACCTGACAAAAGAAAAAGTATTAATTTTGGTAGGTGCATCGATATGCTCTTTTTTTTTTTTTTTTTGACATGGTCTAAATAAGATTAATCTTTATCATGATGTTTATTATCAAGGTCTATATGCAAAGTCAAATTAAGAAGCTTTCTTACTTTGAATAACAGCTATCGTGAAGATGCAAAAATGGGATCTAGAAAAGGTTTTCAAGTTGGCAAATATGACAGCTAAATTTCAATGAACCCTGCAGATTATAATCTATTTGTTAAAGTTCACAATTGATCTTTCTTCTATCTAAATTCTCACACCATCTCAGAGAACATTTCATTTTCTTTGTTGTATGGGAAAGGCGGAGAGGAGCAATTAGGGAGACTATGCTTTGTTTCTCTGTTGAGTAATCCCAAAAGTCTTACGTTTGCCATGAAGTATTTTGATTGAAAATTGCAAGAAGGAGCTCCCGTCACAATTAATCTTCACAAAACCTTGCTCGGGTTACTCCACAGACCCTGCCTTTCATCCACCCAATCGTGACTTGGCTCTCTTACATTTTTAACAGGCAACACAGTCTAAAAGAGCTTTCCTAATCTGTGTAGTGATAGTTCCAGGATCAAGTGATTTATGTTTAAATGGTTATTGCATTTCGAGTGTTCCAGATAATCATTCTTAAGCGTTATCAACCCATACCAAGTCATTCGATCTCCTGACGTCACATTTGTAGAATTGATTAGCAATCTCCCATACTTGTCAGTTAACATAATCATAGGAGTTTTCCAGCCATCAAAAAATAAAAATAATCAACAGGTTATGCCAGTTCATTTTTTGTTGCAGTCAATTAGGTGTGCATATAATTTTATTAGATCACTCTTGTAATTCTTCAATATGCATGAAAGATCATTTTTATTCAGGACTAATTTCTCGTCCTATTTCAGACTTTTGGACGAGAAATATGAGGACTGTGGAAAGACTATCAACAATGGAGGATGTAAAAAGCGTGGAGTATTCTGTTTCCTTTGTCTCTGATCTCTCTTTGGATGAGAAATATAAGGAACGTGGAAAAATCATCAAGTGGTCTTCATAGCCATCTCTCCTCTCTCAAACAGCTATCTTTTACAGGTTACTGGTACTTGCCACGGGATGGCTTTGCTCCCTCCTTCAAGTATTCGGCATAATGCAATGTGAAATTCTAAAAGATTAGTGCTCAAAATTCAATGGGCACTATTGGCACCTCATCCAAGAAATCCCATTCATTGTAGTTGATCGAGTTCAAATTCAATAAGAAGATTTCTCTCCAATGTCTAATTTTAATTCTTTAGGTAATGGTTTGGACTTCTTTCTTTCTTCCACACTTGTCCTACAGCTGCTGCTTCAAGATCCAATTCCATCATGAATCCTCAATTTAATGCTAGAAAGGTTATGTTTTTCCATGGACAAGCTTCACCTACTTAGCCACAAACCAGCTAGATATTTGGGTTGCTCTCTTTTGTTTGACAGGAAGCACGCAATGAAATGGTTATAATATGCTAAGGCAGTACAGCAAGTCCACCATTGTTTCATACTAGTGGCTATTCTTCAAAACAAATAATACTTACATGGACTTGCTCGCAGTGCTGGAATTGCGATGCATGGATGTGCCTCTATGGACTGATGATATATCTTGGACTTTGTTTGATGCCCAACTATTGCTTATCTTTCCACTTATGGAGAATCATGAAGAATTGTTGCTCATATCTTGATATTGTTCTAAAATTTCAGCGTTTGTTATGTTTTGTCTTCCAAATATCTTTTTTTATGCCCTAGCTCAGTGGCTTGAATTCTCTGGGCTGTGCTTGTTTTGCATAATATCCCAATGTCATCTTTATTTGGCAAAATCCTTCAGGAGGATCGAACGCAAACACTGTTGAGGTGGGCAAATGTGGTGCTTATGTTCAGATTCTGCAACTTGACAAAAGAAAAACGAAAGGCTATTTATTTGGGTAGGTGTACTGATATGCTCTAAACTGTTTTTTTTTTTTTTTTAGACATGCTCTTAAAGATTAATCTGTATCATGATGTAAATTATCGAGGTTTATTTTCAAAGTCACAAGAAGAAGCTTTCTTACTTCCAACAGCAGCAGCTATCGTAAGGTTTCTTACTTACAACAGCAACAGCTGTCATAAAGATGCAAAGAATAGGATTTAAAACGGGTGTTTTCGAGTTGGCGATTATGACAACTAAATTTGAGTTAACCCTACAGATCATAATCCATTTAAATCCGACTTACTTGTCAAAGTTCATAGTTCATCATTTCAGTAGCTCTGTTTTGTTTGACAAGGAAGTAAGCAATGAGATGGTTATAATGCTAATGTGGTACACGATGTCAACCATAGTTTCATACAAGTGACTATTCCTTAAAACAAATAATACTTGGATGGACATGATCACAGCGCTGGAATTATGATGCATGGCAGTGCCTGTCTCTATCAATGATATATCTAGAACTTTGTGTGATGACCAAAAATTGCTTTTCTTTTCACTTGTGGAATTGGGAAGCATCAAATGTGGCGGTCTATATTGATGATATATCTAGAACTTTGTGTGATGCCCGAAAATTGGTTATCATTGCACTTGGATGACACTCCAAAGAAATTGTAAATGGAAATGTATTATGCTTTGTGTGAAAATCATGAAGAATCATTGCTCTTATATTGATATTTTTCCGCAATTTCAGTGTTTGTTGTATTCTCTTGCAAATATTTTTTTTTCTTATGCCCTAGACAGTGAGATAAATTCGCTATATTATGCCTGTCTTTCAGAATATCCTACTGTCATCTGTAGTTGGCAAAATCTCTCGGGAGGATGAAATGCACGCAATGTTGAGGTAAGCAACATGTGATTATGTTCATCTTTTGCAACTTGGCAAAAGAAAAACAATAGACTATATATTTTGGTAGGTGTACCGATATGCTCTAAAAAATTTTATGTTAACATGTTCTAAAAGATTTCTTACTTATTGAGATCTATATTCAAAGTCAACCTAAGAAGTTTTCTTACTTCCAGGATCAGCACTGTGAAGATACCAAAATAGGATTTAAAACAGGTGTTTTCAAGTTGGCGAATATGACAACTAAATTTAAATTAACCCTGCAGATTATAATCCGATTAAATCTGACTTCGTTGTCAAATTTCATAGTCCATCTTTCTTCTATTTAAATTCCCACACCATCTCAAAGCACATTTTCTTTTTCTCTGTTGTCAAGGAAAGGCGGAGAGAAGCAATTGGGGAGAACTATGCTCTGTCGCCCTGTTAAGTCATCACGAGTGCCTCACATTTGCCACAATGTATTTTGATTTAAGATTGCGAGAAGGCCGTCATTCAATACCACTCGCAACCATTTATCTTGAGTAGGCAAGTCCTGTCACTATAACCCCACCAAGCTGCCGAAGCTCCCGTCACGGACAAGACAAGATTCAAGCACTATCATCACTACTGGTTTGTCCTCGAGACCTTACGTTAGTAGAATATCAGCTAGTATTAGTAGGCCACAATCATTGGCGATTAGCGGTCCCCCATAGTTCTGCATTAAGAGAATCAGAAGGGCCATTCAGGAAAGACAGTCATCAAAAGAATCGCATTTTTTAGACTTGGAAAGGGAAATACCCTGGTATGTCTTCTTGTTGATTTTCGGTTGCAGTCGAGTATGTGTATAATTTGTATATTTGATTACTCCTGTAATTGTCTATTTCGCACGACAAAGTATTATGTATAGGGGCTATCTGATTTTCTCATCCTATTTTCATTTTTTATTTTTGTTCCCAGTTTCATCTCACGTTCCATATACCATTCTTTTGGTTGAACTTGAAGATTTCAATACAATGACTGCGATTCAATTAAAATGATCATATTGACGAAAGATGGGGCAATTAAAGAAAATGTCTAGGGCCTCAGTAAGATGAATTTCGATTAACGCAAAAAGAAAAAAGTTAATCTTTTCGGTTTTTTTTTTTTATTTGTCTCTCTTTTTAAGCATTTTTTGGGGTCAAATCTTTTTATGCAATTAATACGCAATATTTTCTCAACTATCTGTAAGAATTTTAGATGTTTTTAAAGCACTTATCTTCATCTAGTCAACCCAAATTAGTTGCCTTCATAAAAAGTGTTGTGAATCCTGTTATTTTTTCTTTACAATATGGGTTAATACTTTACATGATTGAGTTGAATAATATTTGTCTCCAATGGCTTAAATTGATTGATTTTTCTAACCACACTGCGTGATTTACTAATTTATAAATGTAAATCGATGATATAAGGATATTCATAAATTAGGAATATCATTTGCTGAGGTTAAAATAACTTTGAAAATTTTCCCCTTGTCAAAAAAGAAAAAAGGCTTTTGCGGAACTTCAAAATATGCGAATGTCAAAACATAATGACAAGTCAACCTTTCATTATCATGATACTCCCAAAAAATTTGACATAACATAAGCGTGATTCATCGCAATCAACTGATCTTAATACTTGAAGCAGGCTCCAAATAAGTAAAGGCCTCTAATATCGAGATTTCGCAAGTGATATTTGATACCTTGGAGCTTATATATTAACCTTAATGGAGGTCCTAGCTTAATACCAAAAAAAGAAAGGGAGGGGGGGGGAGTTCCTACTTAGTTCCCTGAAACATATTCTTTTTCAAATTTTGTAATATGAAATAAAAATTAAAATTTGAAAGAATAGGAAGATTTTAAGTCGATTTTATGTAATTCAAAATGTTTCGGGTGCTCATAGTTAAATGCAGATTCCACCAGATTTTGACAATTGTAATGGTAGGTGGCCCTAACACCGTGCTTCAGACTTCAGAGGCAAGAAGTGGGCCGTCATTAGACTTGACATACGATTCGGGTAATTAGTTCAAGAGAGTTTTGGCTGGGACTACACTTTAATTATCTATAGAACTATTCAATGGGCAAGCCAGGACGGACCGAGTTGGGAATCGAGCAATAAAATTCATGCCACCCTGGAGTATAATTTTTTTTCTTTGGAAAATGTTATGCTTTCTTCACATGAATAATAGCGCCCGAGCAAGCCTCAGCTCAGAGAAAGAAATTGCTTGTCCTTACTCATTTAGGTCGTGCTTTTGCCTAACAATAAAATCATGTGGAAAGATTTAGTCTTGGTTGCTCCAGGCTCTAAGAGAAGAGTCATTGCCTCTGCTTCGTTCTTCAGCAAAGATTCACGGGAAAGTCATGTTTGCCATAATTTCACGTTGCCAAACAAATAATCCATTTTTTTTCTTTATTCTTTGCCACAGCTTATTGACAGTGACGTTAGGCTCGCAGCATAATATAATAATTTTATGATTAATACGAGAATTAGCTGCATCATAGACACATTCTTCTAATTAAGAGGGGGAAAACACTAGCAGTGCCAAAACTTTCGTACAGCGCTCACTTGAGTGTCAAAACGTTTTGTTGCTCACTTAAGTGCCACTTCAAAGTAAAATCACTTACTTAAGTGCTACTTCCAACCAAACGTCCTATGTAGAATTTTAAATTTTTTTATTTTTTGGCTTTTTTTTTTTTTTTTTCTTTAGGGCTGATGAGGGTCGTCGGCAACTGCTTTGCCCACAGCTGGTGAGATCGCAATGCCCTCACTAGCTCTAGGTGGCGTCGCCCGTGGCCAACAAGGCCACAATGCCCTCAATTAGGGCCTTTGCAGTGAGGGCGAGACTACCCTCACCTAGATTTGGCCGTGAAGGCCATGGGTGAGGGTATTGCAACCTTGACTGCCCTAGGCGAGGCAACGTCACCTACAGTTGCTCAAAGTTGGTGAGGGCCCTCGTGGCCTCGCCAGCAGCCGATGAGGCCCCAACAACCTTGCACAGGGCCTTCGTAGGCTGACGGCGGCGGCCCTCACCCAATCTAGGCAAGAGTTTCATGGCCAATGAGGTTCACCAATGACCCTCGCCAACCCTAAAGAAAAAAAAAAGCCAATAAAATAAAATAAAATAGAAAATTAAAAACATAATAAATATCTATAATGTTAAAATAATGTTAAAATATTGTTCACATCACGCTGGCAAAGACATGTCGGACAACCGACATCGCCACGTCAAACAATTGGCGTCCATGTTGGATTTTCTAGCGAGGCAAATCGGAGGTGACGCTTAACTAATTGATTTTTCAAATTCATGGCACTCAAGTGAGCAAAAAAAAATTCGGCACTCAAGTTAGCGTCATACGAATATTTTGACGCTTCTAGTGTTCTTCTTCCAATTAAGAGAAATGCAAAGAATAATGTCATGGAAGTAGGCCTTTTTGTAATTGTACTTAGAAGGCATCATCCGATGACATGAAAATTTTACAGAGGATATTTTCAACAAAATGAACAGCATTTGCCATGAGTTTTCACTTATTCACTCATACAACAGAATGTCGTACAACATATATTGATTTATGAAAATCAATTTTGTTAGAAAAAGAACACTCATGGGCTCGTGTCTTGTCGGAAAGATAAATTTCCGCATGGAGAAAGTATTTCAGATTGTTCATATTTTAGAATGCGCGTTAATCTCGCATCAAACAGACTTTACCTATTACTCAATGTATTGCGGACCAAATTATGTAAAGAGCATAATTTTTTTTTTATGGGTCGAAAAACAACATAATTTACGCGGTGCCAATTATCCTCTTTCATATTCATCGGCTCTAAATTACTAGAAGGATGTACACAGATTATGTTTGACTCTATAGGATATTAGCTTCGAATCCAGAATAATAATAATTTCGTCCATGGTCAATTTCAAAATTGACAAATTTCCCTATCAAAGTTGGCCAAAGAATAACTACTTTAGGTTAGCAAGTTTATTCAGAAAAGCATGATAGTAAATATAATTTAAAGTTCCGCAAAAAAATAAATAATAAAAACAATTTTAAGCGTTGCAAGAAATAAAATATTATTTAATCATGTAATTGTCCTTCTAAGAAATGCTTCAGATTGCTAATTAATGACGACTAATCTCGTTGATTTGTGCTTTTACTTTGTTCATTGTGAGCGCTGAAACTTAATTTGGTAGATGCTGAAGAAAGACATGGATATTACTTGAAGAAATTACACAATTATAATAAATGGAGATAGGAATTTAATTGGGAGAGAGATCTCCCAAAAATGGTAAATGGTGCTTATATGTACGAAATTATGCACGTATAATTGGGCTGATTACATTATTACGTGGGCGGTGTCGAATCAACTTAATTTTGCCAAGAACGGACCGCATATTAATTCATGTCATGTTATTACTTTTTTTTTATTCTAATTCACCGATAGAAAATCTTTTCTTTGTCCTTTCATAAAAGAAAAATTACACGAAGACACGTGGCAATTTTATTTCACAGTTGTGAGTTGTGAAAATCATGAGCTGGATTATGCTCATAGTTAATTGCTCTACGATCCAATATATGTTATGGCTAAATACGCAATTTAGAGTGAAGTGAACAGGCTGATAAACAAGAGTTGATAAATTTTTTGAAATTATTAGAATGTAGTTTGATGTATGCAAGGATAGTTTAATATATGCAAGAATAAATTAATGATATCAGATATGCAAGAATAAATTAATGATATCAAGTGCAGTAAACTTCTATCAAACAAATACGAAGATGAATAGCAGGAGATAGAAGAGTGGCATGAAGATATCATAGTAGTTCGGTTTAGACTAAACTTACATTCATTCTTGCTAACTATCAGTCATCAACAAACTAGATTTCACTTATAAATCTTTGAGAGGTTATACTTTAGCCCGTGCTACTTCTGTCCAAAGCTGATAGATCACATTGCCAATCCCAAATAAGATTGCAACATATGTACACTACTAAAAAGAAATTGAATTGGTGAATCACTCTCGGTAAAATAAATTGTTCGCTCAATAACAACAATGCATATGAATTAGAGAATAAAAGAAATGAGCACAAAGGGCCATTTCTTTTATTTTTTAAAAATTTGGACTAAGCATATCTAATTTGGCATATGCCAGTCCAAATCATATAAAAAAAAAGTAGGAAGATAATAAGTGGACAAGATTTTTGGAAACATGGCTGATTACACGATGCCCCTTCTGGTTTATATAAATATTAAGAGTTGGTTCATTGTAAGGAGATTCTGTTGGGCCATTTGGTTACCCTATTGAGGAATGAAAAGAAAAAATAAAAGAAATGGCCCTTTGTGGTCATTGTGAAGCTAGCTCATAATGCAATTACATGCGACATTTTTCTTTCGATTTTTCTTTTTTGTTAAATGAGATTGTTGCTGTTGAAGAACAGCATGTCACGATCTCAGCATCCTTAAAGGCACGTTTAGTATAATCCAATCAAGTATCCACTTTCCATTACACCCACAAAAAATAAAACAAAGGGTTAATAACTTAATATCACGAAAACCACTGATACACTAATCATAAATTTACCTTCAATTAATTTTTTGATCATTGTCGCGACTTCTTTTTTCAACGCCCGATTAGGGCGGGCACTTGTAGAGACTAATTATATGGCTAGGTCTATTAGGCTTAGCTCGAGCTCTCTCACGCTCATCAATTCATGACTTAATGATTTGATATTTTAACATATGAGTTAATTTTAAAACAGAATCGCTACTAATCGATTTGGGGGTGGGTCGATTGGAAACCCAAACAAAATATCGGGAGAAATATTCACTCATGCACAACCAGAGAAATTAGAGAAATTATGATTAGAGACTTGATTGAAGGATATTCCATGCATTTGTGAAAAAAAAAAAAAACATTTTCTAGACCTTTTTCTCATTTTTTGGACATAAAAGGGATTTTTTTATCTTTTGTTCTCTTTTGAAAATATAAATATTAGTTTTGTCTATTTCTGACTTTTTGGCTTTTTTGGAAAATATGAGAATTTTTTATTTTTATTTTATTTTTTGAAAAATAAATTATATTTTATTTTTTATTAAAATATCATTTTTAATTAAATATAATATTAAAATATTAAAAAAAGACCCAGGTCGGTTTCCCAGGTTGGGACCGACCCGGATCGTCGACCCAAGCCTGGGATTTTTTCCTTTTAGACGTAAAAGCCCAAACCAATTTTTGGCCCGTTTTCACAAAATATTCCAGCCCAACGGCTACCCGGCCTAAGCATAACCCTACCCGGACGACGACCCGGGTCCGACCCAACTCAATAGCCGCAACCCGAATCCTGAAAACCCTACGCGGATCCGACCCGCTTGACGATCCGGTTCGTAAATTCCTACTCGGATAACGACCCGGCCTTCGAGACCTCCTGCGGTCGGCTCGTTCGGCGTCTTCTCCTCCGGCAGCCCTTTCTCCAACCGCGAGCTTTCGAATCTAGGTGTGCAAGCGTTCGGGCCTCCCCTGAAGCCTCTCGGGGGAGGGTTTCGAAGCTCGCCTGCTGATGGTTTTATATTGAGATGGGCTTAAGGCCCGTCCGCCGATGTTGGGCTTAGAAGCCCGGCCCATGGGAATAAGGCCTGTGGATGGGGGAAGGTATAAAAGGGAGGAGAGAGAGAGAGAAGACACATGTTGGAAAACAAAACGAACGTACGTACGTTCCTTTTCCCGTGCTCTCTCTCTCTCTCAAAAACAAAAAGAAGAAATAGTAAGCATAAGGCATCGTTCTTCTTCCCTTCAAGGCGCCATCGGATCGAACAAGGCCAGATTTTCTTCCTCTTGTCAGCATCGGTGTTTAATCTGTGGCTAATAAGGTACGCTCGAATCCATGGTGTGCTTTACGATCGGTGATACGTGATTTTCTCGGGCTTCACTTCCGCATTTGTTTTAGGGGTTCGATTTAATGTCGAATCCGATTTTTCGGGGATCCATTAATCCCAACACCTGCTTTCGATCTTTACTCGCGTCGTCGGTGCCTTTGCCTTCCCCTTCGGTGCCCTATTTATAGGCGCAGAGGGGCCGGTCGGCGGTGGCTAGGCCGGCGGTCCTTGGTGCGCCGATCGTCCTTCCTCCACCAGTCGAACCGGCGTCAGTTCTTCCCCATCCACGGAGCGTGCTCACCTTCAATGCCACGTCCTCTCAGCCACCGACCTAGGCTCCTCTCTCTGCCCTAGCTCCGTAGCTCATCCTTCGTGCGTGAGTTGCAGAGGCGCAGGGGAGGAAGAAGGAGAGAGGCGGCTGGGCCGGGTCGCGCAAGCCGGGCCGTGGGGGCCCACGCGAGAGGAAAGAAAGGAGAAGAGTGGCTGCTTTTTTGTTTTTGTTTACTTTTTGTTGTTTTTATTGTTATTATTATCTAAAAAAGGCCTAATTAAAAAAATAATCAAAATTTTAGGCATCAACAATCATTAAAAACTTTAAATTTATAAATTTATGATAAATTATCATTCATTAGTTTTTATTAAATTTTATCATTAAATTGTTAAGTTGAATGACTCGTGATAGTTGACGAGTGTAATAGTTTATGATTTTACATTTTTTTATCATAGGTGTACCAATTTATAATTTTTCATAGTATTAATCTAGTTTAACATATACTAATAGATGATAAAATTGTCACAAATGTAACAGTTTCGAATTTTTGTGGCCAAAAAATTAATTTGTGATAAATTTTGTCATTGATGTATTAATTTAGTTTTTTTGTGATATAAACCCTAAATCAAAATAATATAAAAGTAAAGTCCTTTTTAATAAGTGTCATAATTAGTAATGGCCATGGGCCTAGTGTGGGCCAACCCACGTGAAATCTTCGACACAGGATGTAAGAGATTTTTTTGAATGAACTCAAAGCATGTGAGCCTATCTCACATCCACTATCGAATGATATGATTTCCACATTGAACTAAATTTTTGGCGAGGCACCTGAGAAATTGTAAACCCTAGAAATCATTCTTTCCATTGTGAGTAAACATATAAATTAAGTAAGGTCAGTCATTAGGTAATTAAATATAATTGGTTGTGATGATTAGTCCGGCTAGTAGCGCCAACTATGATGGCAGCCGAAGGATTGGAATGAGTCATCCTACGGCGATTCCGATGACAATGGCGTGGTGGTGGCCGTGGGATGGGCAGCGCTCTTTATGTCACCCCATTCCTGATTTTTTTTCCCTTTTTAGTTTTTTACTATTTTTTCTTATTTGCTTTTCTTTTTGCCTTTTTTCTTTTATCTAACTTAAACTTGTAAATGAAAACCTAGACATAATTCTAATAGACAAGTACAATAGAAATTAATGAATGAAAAACCCAATATGATTAATAGTGAAAAGGGTTGGACGAAAGTTACAGTATTCTCAATTTTACATGTAAGGCGTGGGAATTCTACAACATTAGGAAAGGAGACATTCACATACGGATGGACAGAGGACGTAAAAAGTGAAGGAACAAAGTCAATGTGTATATTGCAAAGTCTTGGTCTTCCTGGAATTGATTAAAGTTTCTCTCCCATTATCACTTTATTTTGTAAAGTCTTGGTCTTCTTGGAATTGATTAAAGTTTCTCTCCCATTATCGCTTTATTTTGCAAAGTCTTGGTCTTCCTGAAATTGATTAAAGTTTCCTGCCCTTTATCATTTTATTTTGCAAAGTCTTGGTCTTCTTGGAATTAATTAAATTTTCTCTCCCTTTATCACTTTTTCTTAAACGTGCTTCACTTTTCTTTTTTTTTTTTTTTTTTTCATATCTAATGCTTGGAAATTCTCTACTTTTGCTTCCCTTTTCAGATAAAAAAGGACATGATATCCAACAAAGTCTTTGGGGGATGTTCTCTAAATATTACGAAACAAGCAGTTGTGGACAAAAAACATTTTATCTTGATTTCTCTAACCTCTTGTATGCATCTTTGAAAGTCTTGGTCTTTGTTTAATCTTGTTGGTAGGTGAAAGTCTTGGTCTTCTTGGAGTTTATAGTCTTCTCTCTCCATTAGCACATCATCATTTAGCTTCACCACAACCTTTGTTGTTCTCTTCAATTACTAATTCACTCGTGACCATTGGAGAGATCTTTTGGGATTCCTTACTTCCTTCTTATACTAATTTCTACTATTGTTAATTTTAAGCAAGACACGTAACATGTGGAAAATCTACTAATACTGGAAAAGAGACATAGGGATGGAAGAAGAGTGATGTGAAAAGTGAAGCAATGAAACCATTTTGAGTCCCGCAAAATCTTAATCTTCCTGGATGTGAAAGTGGATGAGTTCCAGTAAAGTCTTGGTCTTCCTAATATGCCAAGAAGTGTGAGTTAGATCGAAGACGTATGTTTAATGCTCATTATGTCCTTGAGTTAGACCGAAGACTTTAGATTGTCCTCGAGTTAGATTAGGCAATTCTTATGCCAAGAAATGTTGAAACTCATAGATCCCACAAAATTGCATGGAAAGTAGTATGCTTATCACAAAAAGGATGAAGGACTAGGCCTACTCAATCTGAAACTCTGGAATAAAGTATTCATGGGCCACATGTTATGGGACCTCATCAATCATCCATCATCATCCCTATGTTTTGGCAATGTATTCTCAAGCTAAGACTTATTCTAATATCTATAATCTTTAGCCAAACATCTTGTTGCAAAGAGATATACAAGGCATTTAGATAGGAGGTATTGGCTATGGACAATTAATTTGGACTAGCGATATTAGCAAGCATAATTTTATTGGCTGGCTTGTTTGTAGAGATATGCTACCAATAGTAGTAGTCACATCATAGTGGTTGTCTTTAGAAGATACTAAGTGTAACTTTTTTATGACGTAGTATTTTGGCACAAAATGACATTTGGGGTTTTGTAGGAGGTTGGAATTTGGAACTTCAATAGATGATTGGGGCCACCAAGGACAAAAACTTGGGGATGAGACTCCTCAATCTGTCTTTCTTAGTGACTATCTATTGTATTTGGATGGAATGCAGCTGTAGATGGTTTCAAAACAAGTCAATTGAGTCTCATCTTCTATTGGGTAGGATTCGAAAAGTTGTACGAGGAAGGGTGTCACTCTACCGACAATGTAGGCCTTCCCAAACAAATGTCTTATGGCTAGTCTTCCTTCCTCCATCGTCTCGTATAATTACTCTGTTTGAAATGCTAAGGGATTCCCCTAAGCTTTTGTACCTTATCTTATTAACGATATTCACATTCCTCCCCTAAGCTTATGTACCTCATCTTATTAACGATTTTCACATTCTTACTCCGAAAGGAAAAAAGAAAAAAGAAAAAAGAAAAAAGACTTTGGACGTAGTTTGAAAAGAGGCCTATTCTTTTCGCCAAAGCACTTGATTTTGTTTTCCTTATCGAATAGACAAACTTAGCCTATTATTGATGAGTAGTAGATGTATGACTGAAAATAAGATGCCATTGTTGGTTGTATCCTCGGTAATTTGCTTTTAAAAAACAAACATAATGGCAATCCTTTGATGCAATTTTGGTCCCCTGATGCTCAAGGAGCTGCTTGGGAGGCATAAATCAGCACAAGATGGCTAGCTACAAAATCCTCTGTGACATGTACCATGTCTTGGTGGAGTTTGACATAATTTCAAGCCTTCGGACATAGATGTCCATATTCAAATTCATTATACAGTCTAAATTCAAGTCTCCAATTATTTGTGTACTAGCTTTTGATAGTGCAAATTGTGAATTCTACAGAATCACTATAATTAGCATAAATACTTCTCATATTAATGAGGTACGGTACAAATTCATATAAAGTAATAATAGATGAAAGGTATAATACTAATTCGTGCACTCACTCAAAATAAGTAGGTTGAATTGTTTTCAAAATTCTAAAATGGTAGTTAATCTTGATCCCTTGTGAAGAAAAATTTCACCATCAAATTGGTTTAGTCTTCCCACTCAAAAAAGAGAATCTTATCTTGCTTTAAGAAAGCAACCGTAATTCAAACAGTACAGGAGTTCTTTACCACAGGTTGTATGCCCCCTACTCTAAACAGAACAATCATTGCCCTAGTCCCTAAAGTCCAGCATCCAGAAAGTATAGAACAATACCGTCCCATAAGTCTTTGCAACTTCGCTTATAAGATCATATCAAAAATTATGGCCAACAGACTTAAACCTTTGCTGTCTATTTTGATTTCCAAAGAGCAAGCAGCATTTATTAGCAATAGACAGATCCAGGACAATATTATGGTGGTTCAAGAAGTCATGCATCAATTTAAAGTGCGAGCATGCAAGAAACGCTTCAATCTTATTCTCAAAACAGACATGCAGAAAGCTTACGATAGGGTTGAATGGGACTTTTTAGAAGCCTACTTGAAGCAATTGGGATTCAATGATAGCTGGGTTACTCGGGTAATGGCTTGTGTTACTACGGTCTCTTTTAGTATTCGGTTTAATGGTGAACAGCTCCCTTATTTTAAACCTACTCGAGGATTCGCCAAGGAGATCCCCTATCTCCATATCTCTTCATATTAATTGCAAATGCCCTATCCACTACTCTTACTCAAGCTGTTGCTATTGGCCATATAAAGGGGATTCAATTCAATCAAGACTATCCTAAATTATCTCACCTCCTTTTTGCTGATGATTCAGTATTTTTCCTTAAAGCCACTCTATCTGAATGCCATAACCTTGCCAATCTCCTAAACCAATATTGTGTTGCTACAGGCCAGCTCATTAATAGAAACAAATCTGGTGTGTTTTTCAGCAAATACTGTCCTATTTCATTACAACAAAATCTTGCACAAGAATTAAGAGTCCCTATTCTCAGTAAGTATGGTAAATACACAGCATTCCCTCGGATTGGGGCCGTTCCAAAAAGGAGATGTTTTCCTGGATCCTGGCAAGAGTAAATGCTAAGTTAGCAGGTTGGCAGGAAAAATTTTTATCGAAAGGAGGCAAGGAAATCTTATTGAAATCAGTAATTCAAGCCTTATCGCAGTATGCCATGTCTATCTTCAAGCTTCCGCTGTCTCTCTGCAGATTGATTGAACGAAAGATCTCAGCATTCTGGTGGAGTAAAGAAAATAGTCAATCTGGAATTCACTGGAAACAGTGGTCAGAATTGAAGCTCTCAAAAGTTGCAGGGGGGATGGGATTTAGAGATTTAATCAACTTTAACAATACAATGCTTGGAAAGCAAGCATGGCGTTTATTTCAGCAACCTCAGGCTATCTGGAGTCAGCTCTTCAAGGGTTTATATTTTCGCTATTCCTCTTTTCAATATGCTCCCTCAGGACATCGTCCTTCTTGGGGATGGCAGAGTTTATTAAGGGGTCGTCAAACAATTACTCCTAATCTACGTTGGTTAGTCGGAGATGGCACGAAGATACATATCAGAGAAGATAATTGGCTACCATTAGGTCCGATAGGAGGCTTACCAGAGATAGGGGAACCTGATCGAGTGGCTGACCTCATTGATTTTCCGCATTCTGAATGGAAGTCCACGCTTATTACTGCATTATTCGATGATCAGGTCAGTAAGGCAATTCTCAATACCCCCATCAATCCGTCTCTCCTTCAGGATCAACTAGTTTGGATAGAAAATCCTTCTGGTACCTACACAGTAAAGAGTTGTTATCATTCTCTATCTAAACAATCTCAGCCACCACTACACCAGGCCTCATCCTCGTATACTAACCCACCCATGTTATGGAGGAAAATTTGGCACATGTGTACAGCCCTAAAGATTAAAGTTTTTCTCTGGTTAGCTTGCAAAAATGCCATTGCTTCAAAACTCAATCTTTATCAACGCCATATCACCCCTCACCCCTACTGTTCTCTATGCAATAATTACTTCCGAATCGTAGAGCATATCTTTTTTTTTCTGCCCATGGACAACCGAAATTTGGACTCACGAAGACATTGGCGTCAAAATTTTACCTACCTCAGTGAGCCGATTTGATGCATGGTTAGTAGAAAGAGCTTCCCTCCCACACGCATCTCCTGAGTTTGCTGTGATCGCTCATCTTCTGTGGGAGATCTGGAGACAACGGAATAATGCTATCTTTCGTCAGATCCCTCTCGATCCACGCGCCGGGCCGTCAATGATGCCCTAGCCCAAAACACCATCTTCAAATTTTTACAGTCCTCGCCTCGGAAGATGGAAAAGACGATGGTCAGCTCGAACATAGATGGCAACCACCAGCGGAGGGGTATATTAAGTGTAATATTGATGGGGCTTTTCGGCAAGAATCGGAGAAAGGATCAATCGCTTGTGTTTTTAGAGATAATAGAGGCATCTTAACAGATATGCCTACCCAATCTGTGCCTGCCCAATCGGCATTCCAAGCTGAGATTTACGCCCTCGTATTTGCTATTCAACGGCTGCTCCACAAGAATCTCCATCCTCAGCATGTTGTGATCGAATCTAACTGCTCAAAATTGGTGGAGATCATTCGGATGAACCAGTCGCCGCCATGGATGGAACGCCCTCTATTTGCGACCCTCAGAGATCTTCTTCAGCGATGCCCTAACCTATCGCTTCAACACGTTCGTCGACAGGCAAATGGTGCAGCGGACTGGGCCGCTAAGGCCCACAGGGATCAAGGCCCTCCAACAAACTGGCTTCTTTTCCCGCCTTCTAATTTCCTAAATATTATCTCTTCGGATGCTTCGGCTTTTCTTTGTAATGTTACCTATATATTACAAGTTATCTTTTTACAAAAAAAAAAAAAAAAAAAAAAAAAGCAAGATCATGAAAGACAAACCCACTCAAAAAAGAGAAACGAATTTTGCTTTAAGAAAGCAAGATCGTGCAGGACTCCAACTTAACGTGATATGATGGCTCTCTCTCTCTCTCACACAAAAGTTCGCAAGGGGGTAAAACCCCTCGAGATGTCCCATGTCCACGCGCACCGTGTGATCTACATGTGCGTATTTAGGTTCTCAACTCTTGTTGATTCTTATAACTTATGATATCTAAAACATGATTGATATAAGTATTCAAAATAATATGGGTTAATTTTATAATAACAGTTAGTAGTACCATATAGGTCTTAAGTGCTCTTCATTTCGAATAAAAACGGTGAACATTTTCATTCGAATCAAGTAAGAGGATATGATTGTATTAACCGTGCTTTTCAGCCTTTAAAAATTGGTGGATGAAATGCAAATTAGTGCAATAGTGGGGGCTCGGTCCTCGGAGGGGTCAAGTCCTTAATTCTATGCTTGATTGGACATGATGACAGAAAAGGCCAACGCAAGGTCTTCCCAGATCCATCATTGTGTTTAAACATATGTGGGACCGATCTTTGGTCCCTATCGGTGAACATGATCCAATAATTGTTTTAGTATATACATAGCCTCCATGATCCCTTAGATACTTGGGTAAACTAAGGTTATGCCAAGCACTAATGACAAAAATTATCCAATCTATCCAATCGTGAAATTTGGTTGGACTCTAAAAATTTCTCTCCATCATTCTTAAGTCCAGCCGATATGGGTTTCTACTCTTTACCGTGTAAAATGCAAGAACATAAAAACTTTAAATACTTTAACTACTTTGATAGAACAAGAGGAATGTAATGGAAAATCCATATAGGATTAGAAGTCAGATACAGATCTTAATATCCAGGCCTGCACTGCCATTCCTATGCTAAGAGAGGTGAAATGCGGGCAATAAGCAAGCGATTACAGCCACGTCCAGGAAGGATCATCCAACCATCCCACACCTCATAAAATTAAGGAACCTCAAGTTACCAAAGTAAGTATAAATAGCTCAGAAATAACCATTTGATAGTTAAAACTTGTCGATACCTAAATTTTGCTCTAAGGTCGTTTTCATATATTTTGGAAAAAATGGAATCGGTTTTCCTCCAAGAAAATTTTTTTTATTGCAATTAAGGCTAAAGCATTTTATAAGCATATACCGGAATTTTGACAAACGTCGTTAGGTTCCTTCGAATTTATTTTTCAAAGAAAAAAAAGAGTAAAAGAAAAGGAAAAGGAAAATGGGAACCTCTAAGAAAAAAACACACTCGGCAGAATCCGTCTTGGTTCTCCTTCTCGTTTCCTTAAAGCCACACCGCCCCACTTTTTCTTCAACCACCATCATCATCAGCATCAAACTCACGCCCGCAGTCTCCATTTTCATCCAGGGCACTTCTTGCATGCGTGTCGATTGTCGCCAATCGCCACCATCTCCGGTCTGTTCAATCCCCTACAAACCTCTTCTAGTCGGAGCTCCACCGATATTGTCATTCGTCATTGCAAGCGCTGGCCACGCATTGCCGTAGCTGAATTCAGACGCTGTCGCCGTGAACCGTCGAACAGTGTTCTCTTCCTCCTCATCCAAACCTAGCGCTCCTGCTCACGGGATTGCTGTCGTTGATCTGAACCCCATTCACCTCGTCTGCTCCAGGAAGTCTGCACGGAATAGGTAAGAGACATCTATCTACTTGCTCTCTTTTTCCCTCAAACTGATGCAACAGCAACAATCTTTTTTGGTTCTTAAATCGATTTCATGCTTATCTATAATCGGACTAAAGTTGATGTCAAATACTTGATGTCAAGTTTAATAAAAAGTTTAATAACAAAAAATTGTTATTTTAGATTTTGTTTGATAGTAATATTGGGACATCATGATTAAGTTTTAATCTCTCTTCCATTGTTCCTTTTACTAAACACAACTGACGTGAAATGATTTACACGATCAGTACTCCCAAGATCGAAGTATTCATAATGGAATCGGTAATTTTATCCTGCTCGCTAAGTGATTATTTTACACCGTCAACGCATGGGAATTTCAATCTATGAAATTGGATTTTGCAACAATGGATATTGTATAAGAAGATAGCTTCAATCCTCTTAAGCAAAAATTCACGGGACGTTTGCCATAATTTTGCCTTGCCAAACAAAACAAATAACTTTTGTCGTGTCTTTTCACATATCCACTTTTATAATAAAAAGTCCTTGTCATATAGATATAGTGGATTTACCATCAACCAAAGCAGGGCAGATGATTTGATAAGGTGTTTGAAATTTAGTATTCTTTTAAGGTGTACCAATGTAATCAATCAAGTCAAGTCAATAGGGTCGCAATCCAAACTTCGTGTGAAGTGGTTCCTTCCGAAGCCCCAAGGGTGTTGCGTGTGGATGGCCTGTTTTCGTTGTGCGAAAACTGATGATAGTTCAGCGCAGAAAAACTAATCCATTTATTTTCATTCAAGACAGAAAAAATGTTTTGTTTAAAAAAAAAAAAAAAAGATATTTGTACATCGGAAATTTTTTTGAGGTTATTCATCTTTTATAATGCACATTAATCTGGTATTAAACAGACTTCGCATATTATTCAACCCTAAAAGCCTCAACTTGTCATTTTATATTGTACACTCTTAAAAGTGTGTAACTTTCTTATATTTGTCGACTCCCCCTTTTAAGTTCTAATGTATACTAAAGAATCTTTAGTCGGTCATTTTTAATTTTAATTTTTGAAGGCGTCAAAAAAATTATGATATATAATCAATTGGTGGGGCTGTGAAGCCAAGAACACATCACTCCATGGATTTAATCTCTCTCTCTCTCTCTCTCTCTCTCTCTCTCTCTCTCTCTCTCTCTATATATATATATATATATATATATATATTTTCCCTTTGAGCCCAAGAGATTGGGGACCAATAATGCATGTAATCGGCGAATTAAGGGTTTAGTACATGTTTTAGAAATAATTCATTAAAAAAAAAAGTGTGAATGAAAAGTAAATGTTTATGATCGTGCATTCCCATTCCCTCTACTAGAAAGTAAAAGATATGATAGCGAGAAGGGAGAGGGAAAAAAAATACAAAGTCACCACCTGAAAGAAGTGAAACGCTCAGACCAAAAAAAAAGTCATATTGTTAAAAAGATTATTATGGCTCTAATCTCCTTGTGAATTTTACATTATGATGTTATCAAATTATATAAAACTCATCATTTTTTTCTTAATTGTAGACCAATAGAAGACAAAAATAAAAGAGGGATTGCTTTCATCCAAGGTAAATAGGAAATACATTGTTGAAAGCAACCTTCTTGTTTGTTTGATCTTTTCATACTTGTCGGAATCATCAGATCACCATTGCTTGTGATGGAGAGCACGTTATGTCTGAGTGAACTTCACGCCTTTATGAACGATTCAGAATACAGAATGTTTAAAGAACGTTTCTAGAGAGAATGCCTTCTTGCTGCACAAAAAGATGTAGATAAACAGACGAAAGGCTGGATGGAGAGCACATGCTCTCCGAACTATTCTGCTCATTGATCGCATATTCTGGATATGCGAACAATGTAGGCTTTAAGTGGCAGTTACAGTGTTAAAACGTTGTAGCAAGATGGGCAACGATGATCTGCTGAAGGGTGCTAAGGTAATAGTTGATAATTAGAATCACTTGATAAGAAAATCATGGTCCTCTGAACACAAATTTCCCGTTCATTATTCTGATGCATAAAGTATAATGTTCAGTACATTATATAATGTTAGCAGGTGATTTTTTACTCCACTATTTGCAAAGCGAACTAAACCAACTTGGTTAATGGATTAGTGGTGTGCTTGACCCTTTTTTCTTGTTTAGGCATGTGCTTTATTTTCCTTATTGAACAGACAAAATTAGCTGCCTTTGATCTCTTTACATGGTCATTCATGTTGAAAGAGGAATCGATAATCTTATCATATCTTAAACATATGCAAATTTTCAGCACTGTAACTGTCATGTAAAAGCCTACATTGATAGCATATTCACCAATAAAGCAGAAAGAAATGACAATGGATCATAAAGATTCTAACAATATATGAATGCGAGAAAAGCCAACACATCAGTTGCAAGCAATGAAGTTTTTGATGAAAATACATGTGGAATTTGAATTACCACAAGAAAAGTCTAGATCTGAAGAAAAGGGAGAACAATTGACGAAACAATCACTCTTGGGCAAAAAAAACTATTTATTTTGATTTGTCTAACCTTTCGTATGCGTCTCTTAAAAGTCTTGGTCTGTTTTTTTATTCTCTTTGGTCAATGAACGTCTTGGTCTTCCTATAACTCATAGTTTTCGCTCTCCACTAGCTTGTTTTAACTTTGCTTCATCATAACACCTTTGTTGTTCTCTACAGTGACCAATTCACCCATGGCCATTGGAGAGATCGTCTTGGGTTCCTTCTTGGCTTCCCTCTTTCAAGTCTTGTTTGAGAAGTTGGCTCCTCTCCTTTTGGGCTCTACACAACAAGAAGGAATCAACATTAACCCACTCAAGGAGTGGGGGGGAAAAGCTGAAAATGATTAATGCAATGCTGGCTGATGCAGAGGACAAGCAACTCGAAGGTAGTCATCTAGTGAAGCTATGGTTGGATGATGTTGGGGATTTGGCCTATGACATGGAAGAGTTGCTCGATGAGTTTGCCATCAAAACTGCTCAAGTTAAGATGGAGGTAGAATCTAGCACAAGCAAAGGTCGAATGATATGGAAGTTCTCTTGCTTTGGCCAAAATAAACCCTCCAAATGGAATCTGAACCCATCCCTGCTTGTGTCTAAAACTTGGGTCCAAGAGATCAATGGTAGGTTGGAAGCGATCGTCCACAAGATGGCTCGTCTAGGCTTGGAAGCGAATGTTGTGAACAGATCCAACTACATCAATAAAAGGGATCCCACTAGTTCTCTGCCAGAGCATCAATTTTTTGGCAGGGAGGAGGAAGAAAGGGAGATACTCGAACTATTGATCTGTGAGGTCCAAAATAATGATGCCACACTAAGCATAGTCCCCATAGTTGGGATGGGTGGTGTTGGAAAGACGGCCTTAGTTCAGCAGCTATATAATAATGCCAAAGTGAATAGCTATTTTGAGAAGAGAGCATGGGTTTGTGTCTCAGATGTTTTTGATGTCTTTGACATAACAAAGACTGTTTTGCGGTCGATCACCGAATTTCCCAACGAGGGTGAAGATCTTAACAAGCTTCAAGTTAAGTTGAAGGATAGTCTATCTGGAAAGAAGTTTCTTGCGGTTTTAGACGATATCTGGAATGAGAAGTATGAAAAATGGACTTCTCTCTTAAAGCCATTTGAAGCGGGGGCTAAAAGAAGCAAGATCATCATCACGACTTGCAGCCGTGAAGTTGCTTCCATAATAGGAGCTTCGCCATATCATTTGAGGGAATTGTCCTATGATAATTGTGTAAGCTTATTAGCCTTTCATGCTCTTGGAGCAACAAATTTTGAGAGCCACTCGGCTTTTAAAATAATAGGCAAGAAAATAGCTGAAAGATGTAAAGGTTTACCTTTGGCAGCAAAGATGTTGGGCAGTGTCCTACGTACTAAAAGTAATACTAATGAATGGGAAGATACCTTAAATAACAAAATATGGGATCTTCCGACAGCAGAGAATGATGAGGTTCTCCTAGTTTTAAAATTGAGCTATATCCATCTTCCTTCCTATTTGAAGAGATGTTTTGCTTATTGTGCAGTATTTCACAAGGATTACGAAATTGAGAGGGATGAGTTGGTACTCTTATGGATAGCAGGGGGATTTTTAGATGGGCAAAAAACAAATGAGAATATCTTGAAATTGGGACGGAAGCACTTTGATGAGTTAGTATCCAGATCATTTCTTCAACAATCAAGTATCGACATATCTAAATTTTCAATGCATGATCTTTTGAATGATCTGGCAAAGTCAATTTTGGGTGAGACATGCTTTAGCTCAGGGGGGTCTCAAGTGGCAAGTAATGAACATGATGTATCATCTCTTGAAAAAACTCGGTATGCATCATTCATCACATCATGCTATGTTACATCAAAATGCTTGAAACCATATCAAGGAATGAAGGCACTAAGAAGTTTAATTATGGTGCGTGATGGATCTATTAGGGGCTCTTTCTCTATTTCCAACAAGGTGCTGCATGACTTGCTAACAAACTTGAAGTACTTGAGAGTATTCTCGTTATGTCGTTGTGACATCGTAGAGGTACCAAATTGTGTTGGTGATTTAAAACATCTTCGATATCTCAATTTCTCATACACTTATATCGAGAGGCTACCTGAGTCAATTGGCGCCTTGTGCAAATTACAAGCTCTGATTTTAAGAGGTTGTCAAAAGCTTTCAAAGTTGCCTCAAGGCATCACAAAGTTAGTCAGCTTACAGTTTCTTGATATTACAGATACAAAGAGTCTAAAAGAGATGCTGTTGTGTATCGGTAATTTAAAGAATCTTATTATCTTGTCCAAATTTGTGGTAGGACTAGAGAAAGGGTCGCAGTTGAAAGAGTTAAAGAACTTGCCACATCTTGAAGGAAAATTATTCATATCAGAATTGCAAAAGGTGGAAAAAGTTAGAGATGCAGTTGATGCTAATTTGCTTCGAAAGCTAGGCCTTACCAACTTATCCTTGCATTGGGGTGAACATTTGGGAGATCTCCGTAATCATGAGTGCAAAGCACAGGTGCTTGACTCTTTGCGACCTCACACTAATCTTGAAAATCTCGCTATTTTGAACTATAGTGGTGCAATATTCCCATCATGGTTAGACTGTACATCCTATTCTAAAATAGTGTCTTTATGCTTGTGGGACTATCCTAATGTTATGTCGCTGTCTATGATCGGACAACTACCTTCACTTAAGGAATTGTCTCTTAAAGGTCTACATGCAATAAGAATGATAGGCTCTGAATTTTACGGAGGTAAAAGGCCTTTTTCATCCTTAACCACTTTGAAGTTCGAAGAGATGTTAGCATGGAAGGATTGGTCTCCTTATGCTAGGTGCCCAAAAGAAGAAGTCTCATTCTCCTGTCTTAAGCATCTTATTGTCCAGGGCTGTCCTTCGTTGGTCGGGACATTGCCTTGTCAACTTGATCGTCTCACAAAGATTGAAATCCATTCATGTCCACATTTGAAAAACTCAACCAATGATGTTTGTCTTCCATCTCTCCATGAGTTGTTCCTTGAGGATTGTAACAAGGAGATTTTGAAGAGCTTGATCAACCTAACTTCTTTGACCATTCTTACAATTAAGAATCTTGCAGAGTTTGTTTGATTTGATCATGGGTTTATGAGCCACTTGATCAAGCTAAAGGAGCTTCATATAGGCGGGTGTGACCAGTTAAAATACTTGTGGCAAGATGGAAATGAAAAGCTAAATCTTACTTGCCTCCAGAAATTAACCATCGTAAGATGTCCTCAATTCACATCATTCGTGGCAGGAGAAAGAGAAATAGAGCTGCCATGCAACCTTGAAATGATGGGATTGAGGCATTGCACCAGTTTAGAAAAGCTTCCAAGCAAGATGTACATAGTCGGTCGTTTGTTTACTGAAAAGTGTCCAAAACTCTTAAGACCAACCATTTCTTCATATGACCCCAACGGTAACAACCCAATGTCTCAACTTCAATCTTTAGGTACAGGGGAAATGTGATTCTCTGAAATTTGGTCCCTCTGTCAAGGGTAGACTTGCTACTCTAAAGAAATTTGTTATTCGAAAGTGCGAGGGAGTGGAATCGCTGGAAGAAATCACCATAGAATCACTCAAAGATATGAGAATTTACAATTGTGGGAATCTAAGAAGCCTACCACAATTCCTTCACACGCTCTCCCATCTCACTATATTAAGTATACATGACTTTCGTCAGATAGAGGACCTTCCTCCCCTTCCCCTCACCCTATCGAGGCTTGACCTTAATAGATGTCCGAATATAAAGTCTATCACCAGTATCACCAGTTGTAACAATCCCACTTATTTGTATATACTTAGTTGCGGGGCATTGGAAATAATAGATTCCCTTCCCCTTCCGATCACCCTGTCGTTAGTCTCTCTCTATGATTGTCCGAAGATAAAGTCTCTACCAGAGTGGCGTCATCTTACATCCCTTCAGGACATACATATTAATCATTGCCAAAATATCCAATGCTTGCCCAAAGGAGGTTGCCTCCCAATTTGCAAACGTTCCATATTATGGAGTGCGAGAATATGAAGCAGTCATTGAGAGAATGGGGCTTACCCCTGCTCACATCCCTCTCTCACCTGACAATTGACGGAAGATGCATGGAAGGGGAGGGAGAGAAGGTGCGGTTTCCTTCGGAGACGGAGGACGAGGATGATGCCTGGAGTCTTCTCTTTCCTTCCTCTCTTATTTCTCTTTCCATTAAATATATGAGGAATGTGGAAAGACTATCAGATGGCCTTCGCAACCATCTCTCCTCTCTCCTATCTTTATTGATTGAAAATTGCCCAAAGTTGAGGAACTTGCCAGAGGATGGCCTCCTTCCCTCCCTCCAATTTCTGTGGATACAAAGATGCGAGATTCCGAAAGATCGATGCTCAAAACACACTGGCGACTATTGGCCCCTCATCCAAGAGATCCCTTACATCATGATTGATTTGCATCAGATCCAATGAATTGATTCGTCCTAGTACGGTCAGGTTTTCTAGGGTTCGGGTAAGTTTATGGTTTCAAAGGCATCGATTACCCATTCTACTTCCTCAATTCCGTGTGTGATGCAAACTGATTTTCCCTTCATGCAGATGTCTCACATAAATTTCTGGGAAAATCCAAGAAATCCCTGACATGCGCATTGATTGGTTTCAAATCTGGTGAAGCGAAGTTGATCCACTTTCGCTTTCATTTGCTAACCGCCGCGATTCATCCTTCGATGTGCAGTTAGTTTTCTAGGGTCCAGGTAAGCTTTTTGGTCTTGAATGCATCAATTTCGCTTATGTTCTTCAATCTGATGCTTTGTGCGAATTAATTTTTTCCCATGGAGAAGTGTCACATAGAATTTCCAGAAACCGTCGTGTCGTGAAATACAACTAAAATTCAGGGCTGAAAGAATGATATTTTGTTGCTTTAATCTCCAATTGCACTGCTTGCGGAAGTTGATGATATTCTTGTATGCCACTGCTGCATCCATCTCTTCTACTGCCTTGGCCTGCTTTTTTCTTTAGCCACTGCAATGCTCTTTCGACTAGCTTGTACTTCAGCCTCCTCTGCCGGCAACCATCTCCCCTGTTTCATTTCTGGCCTCAACCCCAACGATGACATGTTATGTATGACCCATCTTAGTTAATCTTCGCAAAACCCAACTCAGGTTTACTCCATGCATCATGCCTTCCATCCACCCAATCATGACTTAGCTTACATTTTTACTGGAAACGCACTCCAAAACAGCTTTTTTAAATTGTATAAGTGACAGTTTCAACATCTGGTGATTTATGGGTAGAAGTAAGTAATTGCATTTCAAGCTTTCCAGATTTACCAGCAGGTGTAGGCAATCATTCTTAGGAGTTGTCAAAGAGTATAAATAAGTCACCATCACCGGTGATTGGTGGTCTCCCATACTTGTGAGTTAACATGATCGCAAGAATTTTTCAGCGAAAAAAACAAAAGGAAAATCATCAAGAGGGTATCCTTGTTCATTTTTCATCGCTGTCAATTGAGTATGCCTATAATCTTGTTCTGATCACTCTAAGCATGAAAGGTAATTTTTATTCGGAACTAATTGATAGTCCTCTTTCAGATTTTTAGGTGAGAAATACGAGGAATGTGGAAAGAGTATCAACAGTGGAGGATGTAAGAAGCATGGAGTATTCTGTTTCCCTCATCTCTACATTTCTTTGGATGAGAACTATGAGGAATGTGGAAAGATTATCAAATGGTCTTCGCAGCCATCTCTCCACTCTCAAATAGCTACATTTTATAGGTTATCGGAACATGCCAGAGGATGGCTTCTTTCTCTCCTCCAAGTATCGGACATAAGTCAATTTCAAATTCTGAAAGATAGATGCTTAAAACTCAGTGGCTACTATTGGCACCTCATCCGAGAAATCCCACTCATCATAGTTAATCGAGTTCGGATCCAATAAGAAGATATCTATCCAATTTGTAATTTTGCTCTTCAGGTAATGATTTGGACTTCTTTCTTTCTTGCAAACTTGTTTTTCAGCTACTGTTGCTGCTCCAGGATCCATTTCTATTCTGTATCCTCAATTTGATGCTAAAAGGTTCATGTGGACAAGCTTCACCTAAATTTCCACAGACCGCTGCTGAAGGTCCAATGTTGACATTTGGGTTGCTTTGTTTTGTTTGACAAGGAGGCAAGCAATGACATGGTTATAATTCTAATGTGGTACAGCAAGCCAACCAACCATTGCTTGATACAAGTGACTATTCCTCAAAACAAATAATACTTACATGACTTGTTAACAGTGCTGGAATTATGATGCGTATATGTGCCTGTCTGTATTGATGATATATCTTGAACTGATTGATGACCAAAGATTGCTTATCTTTCCACTTATGGAAATACACTATGCTTTGTGTGAGAATCATGAAGAATTGTTGCTCTTATATTGTTATTTCTCCACAACTTTGGTGTTTGTTATGTTTTCTCTTCCAAATATCTTTTTTTAGTTTTCTATATCCTAGCCCAGTGACCTGAATTGTCTCAATTGTGATTGTTTTGCAGAATATCCCACTGTTATCTTTATTTGACAAAATTTCTCAAGAGGATCAAATGCAACCAGTTCCGAGGTATGCAACTGATGTGCTTATGTTCATCCGTTGCAACTTGACGAAAGAAAAACAAAAGGCTATTTTTTATTGGTAGGAGTACTAATGTGCTTTAAACTGCTTTTTTTTTTTGGGCGACATGCTCTAAAAGATTAATCTATATTATTATGTCAATAATCGAGGTCTATATTAATAGTCAATCAAAGAAGCTTTCTTACTTCCAAAAGCATCAGCTACAGTAAAGATGCAAAAATAAGATTTAAAACAGGTGTTTTCAAGTTGGCGAATATGACAACTAAATTTGAATGAGGCCTGCAGCATAAGCCATTTATATCTGAGTTCTTTGTTAAAGTTCATGGTTCCTCTTTCTTCTATTCCAATTCCCACACTATCTCAGAGCACATTTTCTTTTTCTTTGTTGTCAGGGAAAGGCAGAAAGGAGTAATAAGGAAGATTATGATCTGTCCAAATTCTGGAGATATTTCTATGCGAGATTCTGAAAGATCGATGCTCAAAACTCAATGGCGACTATCAGCCCCTCATCCAAGAAATCCCTCTCATCTACATTGGTGGTGTTCGAATCCGATGAATTGAAATTGATCATACCCAAACCATGACAAAAGATTTATCTCCGTTGACTACTTTGCCTTCTTCAGGTAATTCTTATAACTTCTTTCATTCGTTTGCTTCCACTTGCTATCTGCCGCAATTCGTTGTTCCACCTAAAGTCAGCTTTTTGGGGTTGGGGTCAGTTTTTGGGTTGGAAGGCATCAATTTCTGTTATGTTCTTCAGTTCGATGCTTAATACAGATTGATTTTTTCCCGAGGAGATGTTTCTCATGGAATTTCCAGAAACCAGCCGCTGGAGGTCAGAGACTGACGTTTGGGTGTGTCACGTGTGTCCTCGATGGGGTTTTTTTCTTAAGAAGGATGGGGGATGCGGATATAGATCCCAATCTTGGCACAGCTACCTAATGGGCACAAGCATTTGCTTTTTGTGAAATATAACTAAAATTCAGAGCTGCAAAATGATCTTTAGCTGCTTGAATCCCTCCAGGAGCGCCCTTTAGTCTTTAATTGCACTACTTGGGAAAATTGATGATATCCTTGTTACCTCAGCTGCATTCAACTCCCCTACTGCCTTGGTTCAGCTTTTGCTTTAGCTACTTCATTGCTCTTTCGAACAGCAAGTAATTCATTTTTCTTTGCAGGTCTAGTTTGCACCACGACACCCCTGCAGGTAATCATCTCCCCTGTTTCATCTATGGCCACTGTCCTAACAACAGCCATGTTTAGTTCCCTCTATAAGACCCATCACAGTGAATTTTCACAAAACCTAGCGCAGGTTTACTCTACATGCCCTGCATTTGCCTACCCAATCATGACTTATCTCTCTTGCATTACAGGCTACACAATCTAAATGAGCTTCTCTAATATGCATGAGTGACAGTTTCAGGATCGGGTGATTTATGGTTAAAGTTTACTGCATTTTGAGCGTTCCAGATATAACAACAGGTGTAGGCAATCATTATTAAGCATTGTAAGGCCCTACCAAGTCATTTAATCTCCTAACCTCACATTTGTAGAATATCAGCCTGTACCAATAAGTCACCACCACCGGTGATCAGTGGTCTCCCATTCTTGCTGGTTATCATAATCATAAGAGTATTTTAGCAAAAGGAACAACCATCAAAAGTGTCACTAATTCCTGACAATAATAAAGCAAAGTATCCCTGTTCTTGTCTTGGTTGTTCATTGTTGTCCTGTCACTCTTATAGTTGTTCGTTGTTCATGAAAGGTAATTGTTACTCAGGACTAATTAATTGTCCTGTTCCAGATTTTTGGACAAGAAATATGGGGAATATGGAAAGACTATCAATAGTAGAGGATGTATGATGTATGGAGTCTTCTTTTCCCTTCCTCTCTAACCTCTCTTTGGATGAGAAAATATGAGGAGTAGAAAGACTATCAAGTGGCCTTCACGGCCATCCCCCATCTCTCAAACAGTTATATTTTGTAAGTAGCTTGAATTTTGGGTACTTGTTGGAGGATGGCTTCCCTCCCTCCCTCAAAGTATTCCACATAATTCAATGTGAGATTCTGAAGGATGGATCCTCACTTTCCGGCGACTACTGGCACCTCATCCAAGAAATCCCACTGATTGTGATTGATCTAGTTTGGATCCAACAGGAAGATTTCTCTCCACTGTCTTGAGTTTTGTTCTTCAGGTAATGATTTGGACTTCTTTTCTTTTACACTGGTCATTTAACTGCTGCTCCAGGATCCATTTTCATTTCACTTCCTCAACTCAATGCTAAAATTTTCATGTTTTTCCATGGACATGCTTCACATAAATGTCCATAAACCAACTGCTGAAGGTCCAACGTTGACATTTGGGTTGCTTCTGTTTTTTTTACCAAGGAAGTACACAATGAAATGGTTATAATGCTAATGTGGTACAGTCCTCGAACAAAAAGTACCTACACGGACTTGCTCGTAGTGCTAGAATTATGATGCGTCAAATGTGCCTGTCCATATAGATTATATATCTGGAATTTTGTGTGATGGCCAAAAATTGCTTATTTTTGCACTTGGATGACACATAAAGAATTTTTAAATGGGCATGCATTATGATTTGCGTGAGAATTATGAAAAGTTGTTGCTCTTAAACTAATATTGTTCTGCAATTTAATCGTTTGCTGTATGTTCTCTACCAAATATCTGTTTTTTATGCCCTAGCTCATTGACCTGAATTCTCTCGACTGTGCTTGTTTTGCAATATATCCCACTGTCATCTGTATTTGGCAAAATCTCTTGGGAGGATCAAATGCAAACACTGTTGAGGTAGGCAACTGATGTAGTTGTTTTCATCTTTTGCAACTTGACTAAAGCAAAAAATGAAAAAGCTATTAATTTTGGTAGATGCACCAATATGCTCTATTTTCTTTTTCTTTTTTTTTCTTTTTTTTTTTTTTATGGCGAGATGGTCTAAATAAGATTTGTTTTTATCTTGATGTTGATTATCCTGGTCTATATTCAAAGTCTTCTTCCTTTCAATAACAGGTATTGTAGACATGCAAAAGCAGGGTGTAAAACTGTTTTTCGAGTTTGCAAATATGACAACTAAACTTCAATGCACGTTGTTGTTAAAGTTCACAGTTCATCTTTCTTCTATTTAAATTCTCACCCCATCTCAGAGGACATTTTCTTTTTCTTTGTTGTAAAGGAAAGGCGGAGAGAAGCGACCAGGGAGATTATGCTCTGTTGCTCTGTTGAGTCATCATGAAAGCCTCGCGCCTGCCACGAAGTATTTTGATCTAAAATTGCGAGAAGATCGTCATCCAAAGCCACTCGCAACCCAGTTATCTCAGGTAGGCGAGTCTCATCACTATAACCCCACCAAGCTGGCAGAGCTCCTGTCGCGATTGAGGAAAGATACGGGCACTACCATTGCGCGTGGATTATCCTCATGACCTCGCATTTGTAGAATATCAGCTTGTACAATTACGCCACCATCACAAGTGGTCAACGCTTCCCCATAGTTCTGCATTAACATAATCGTAAGGGTCAATTGGGAAAAGCAAAATCATCAAAAGGGTCACTCCTTTTTCAGATTTGGAAGAGGCAGCACCCTAGTATTTCTTATTGTTTTTGGTTGAATTGGGGTGAGTATATACATAATTTGTTCGTCTGATTACTCTCGTAATTGTTTATATGGCATAACAAAATCAAAGTTTAATGTGGATTCCACGCAACGGTGCCAAATCCTAACATCATGATTTCAGAGGCATTAAAACGTAGATAGCCCAACTCTTGGGCCTTAATCCCAATGGATGGCATTGCAATTAGACTTGACATACAATTCAGGTAATAAGTTCAAGAAAGTCATTTGGCTGGGAATTTATTTTTAATTATTAAAGAACCATTCAATAGGCAAGACTAGATAGACCAAGTCAGTTATAAGCATTAAAATTCATACCGACCCTAAACTCTGATTTTGGAAAACATTATACTTTATTCATGTGAATAATAGCTCTGGAGTGAGCCTGAGCCCAAAAAGATAATTACTTGCCGAGGCTCGTTCAAATTTTCATTTTGCTAAAAAATAAAATCATATCAGGCAAGTCTTGGTAGCTCCAAGCTCTAAATGTACAATTATTGCTCCAAGCTCGCCCGTATATTTCTTACAATTGGACTAGGTCGAGCTGGGCTCGATGGGAACTTCTTTTTCTTTTATTTTTTTTCTCTCAAGTCTATTCATATGAATAAGTAAGTTTCGCATTTGCGGACTATTTGAAATATTCTGTTTCACCTTGAGAGAAAATACGTGCTAAACAATATTAATGTGGGTACATATCATGCAACCTCAACATTTAGGGCCTAACTATAGTCGAAAACCCTCAATCAAATATTGAGAACAATGATTATTTAATTATTGACAAGCTTGTAATCTTTCAAATTCCCTCCCCTTCCTTGTTGCGTAATAAGATGAGTCGTGGTCATCACCTAACAATGATTCAATTGAAATTGTATGATTGTCGATTAAAAGAATCAGCATCCATGGAAACCACAAAGAAGCGAAATTTGATCCTCACCTGCTCTATATGGATTTTTCTAAGCTCCTCTCAGGCTCTCCCCACCATCTTATTATATTCTTCTGTAGTTTATGTTTTACTTCTTGCAAGAGCAACTATGTTGATTCTGAAAATCTGACAATCGCGTATATTGTCAAGAAGACTTTCGATCCTTGCTCCTCATTTCATACATTTTTTCATCGAAATCAAAGCCCTAAATACAAAGGACGCTCTATGCCTGACCAAAGCTCTAAAGCTTCAACTTCTAACTTTCATCAAACTATGTTTACCAAGAACTCTGCTTCTTGTTGTTTGGATCCAATTTGTCATTTTATGGAAGAGAGAGAGAGAGAGAGAGGGGTTCATGCGACATCATAGTGTCCATTACATGCTTGGACTGACTTTGTCTATTTCTTCTTCTTTCTTTTATATTTTTCTTTTTATGGGTTAACATTGAAATGGAGCTCTTGATTTGGTGGGATATAAATGAGGGGGTGGAAATTCGCGTGACGTAAGCGGGGATATCAGCTGCTCTTTAATGCGTACAAGAATGTTCCTAAGATAAATTGGAATTGGAAAATGTGAAGAGCTTTAGATTGGATCACTCATCAAGATCGAGGACCGTGTTCACTTAATCTTCAAAAGTTAATTCATATATTGGGAGGTGACTGACTTTTACCGTCTCAAAATATTCGTCAATTCTTGAATAAATCTTGAGCATTCTAATCCTCATTCAGATTTTCATATTTCTTCTTTGTCATCGCCTCACTTGCCACTTTGATGAAAGAGGTTATTTTCTTATTATCAACTCAAATTAGCATTGAAAATGGTTCGTTTATTTATGTTGTCAAAGATGGGTGAATAGCATCGATGCTCGATCGGCACATGGGACAAGGTATCATGCCTCGAATTCAATTTGATATACTATGTCATAATACAAAGCCTTGATATGACTTCCTCATCATCCGAGTGTTTCAGTTATTGATGTGAGGAAATGATGGTGCCTAAAAATCACTTTTGCCTCCATGTATCATCCTCGTTGTCGCGACCTACCCTTGGGGGGAGGGAATAGGTTTAGGGGTATTGCTTAAAGGACGAACTTAAGATCCATGATTAGGCGCGGGCCCTCCCAAGTCCATACCTCGCATAACATTAAGGTATTTTTAAGAATTTCGCAAAAAGAAGTTGCTACTAACCTATTGGAGTCGGCCAGAAATCAAGTAAGATATGGGAGTATGCTGCACTTCCTACATAAGCAGAGAATTTAGGGTCGGAGACTTAATTACATTAATTGACCAATTAATGCCCTTTCGATATCCAATTTTATTTATTTAAAAAAAAAAAGATTTTTGTCGGGCAATTTGGATTGATTTTATATCTATCCATATGAGGTGATTATGCGAGTACGCAATCATTAAAATAACAATTAACAACCAAGATCACAATTGCAGTAAATTGAGCACATGCAAAACATAATTAAATATGCAAATCAAACATGCGATAAAATCAATATATGAGCAAATAAATGCCTAATCACATGAAAAAGGCAATACATAGCAATTCATAACCAAACCCTATATGGATACCTAATATTGTTCATTTTAAAAGAAATATTTTCGAATATTTTTGTTGTTTTTTTAATATTTTTAATATTTTTATCATTTTTTGAATTTTTGAATTTTTTGATTATATATTTTAATAAAAAATGATTCGGGCCGGGTTCCTTGACTCGGCCCTGCTGACCTGATCCAGATCCCGTCAGCCCGGGTTAGGCTGAAGGAATCGGGCCGACCTTAAGCCCACTAAAAAAGGGCCCACACAAATTTTTTTAAGAGAAGGGGGACAACTCTCGGCCCAAAACCCATCTTCGATTTTTTACTTTAGCCCACCTGAGGGTCCATTTTTCAATTTCTATTTTCAGCCCAATCTATTCAGCCCACGTAGCAAAAAAAAGCTCGAAGCGAAGCCCATTCTTCATTTTCTATTTTCAGCCCTTTTATGTTTCCTTTTTTTAATTTTCTTTTGCTCTTTTTTCTTTTTTCTTTTTTTTTGGTCTTCTTCTGCTGCAGAACGTCCCTCCGACGTATTTTCCTCTTGTTTTGTCCCTTCTTATTTCTTTTCATCGTCTTTTTTCATTTCTTTCTCTTCTTTTTATTTTGCTTTTCTCTTCCCCGTTTTTGGTCTTCTTCTCTGCATGCTTCCTTCTCCGCCCGAAGCTTCCATTAAACTCAGAATTTCCCGTGAATTCAATCCCAACCTCAAAGCGCCAAAACCATGATCTTGACGTATATTTATTCCATACCAAGCCGAGAACAGCGTGGGCCACTATCCAACAAACTCGAATTTATATAAAATGCAAAACGCAAGATGGACGTGAAGGTGCGACGTACGGCCACAAGTTCGGATATCCGCAAAATGCACGCGAAAAATGGACAAAAAGAAGACAAATGTTACCCTTTGAAAATGACACATACACTCCTAAAGTCCCTCCAGCCCACGCGCTTAAAGTGGCTTACATATGGATGTTATCTCTCTTTTCATTACTCTTTGTTTGTTTCTCTTGTTTTGTTTTCTTTATTTGATTTTCCCTTAACTGGGCGTGATTTCCTTTCTCGCTGAAGCTCCCTTTTTGACGTTCTCCTCTTTGCCGAGAACAACACCATTGCCACGATCTTTCTTGAAGAAATGCCACTGCTCAACCTCGCTAACCACTACTTACGATCAACGAGTTAAGGCTTCATGCAAGACGACCTCAGTAACTAGCGATCAAAAGGACTATACACAAGTTTCGGAAACAGCAAAGGTAGTGGCTATTTTCCCGAAGCGCTTCAAGGGCATCGGCTCAAGGCAACCACGGACAAGGACAAGACTCGAAACTAGACCACAGCTCAACGAGAATAGCAGGGAATGCTCAACATCAACAAAGGAAAGCATAAGCGAACCTTAAACTCACGTCCCAACTCAGTAAACCATGCAAAAAATGTGAGGGAACAGGACAAAAGCAAGGTACAAAGAAAAGAAAAAAGGTCGGCGGAGGTCCCTACCCGGCTCGAGGGTGACGAACGGCGGGCGAGATCGATAGATCGAACAATGTCCGGTCGCCTCGCACGCCCCGAGCCGGAATCCTTGGGAAATCGACACGAGTTGAACCAAAAAAAACTCACCGCAAAAACTTGAATTCAAGGAAAGGGAAGCCGCGGCTTGGTGGTTCCGGCTAGGAGGCGCAAGCTCGCGCCGGGGGTGGCTGAGCGATGCTCGGCTGAGGTAGATTCCGGGCCTCCTTCTTCCTGGTCACTCTCCGTTTCTACCCCCTCTCCTTCCTTCAAGCTCTCTCGCTAAAGGCCGTCTCAAATCTCTCTCGGCCAAAATTTTCTGCCCTTCCTTTCCCCCTCTCTCTCTTCTTCTTTCTCCCGTTTTTCTTCTGCAGGTCCGCGCGAAGACCCCTGGCCGTGCCAGCTGCCGGCCGGACTGCCCCCGACCCGCGGATCACGCCGCTCGCCTGCAACACCGATCCCCCTGCTCCTCCGTAGCTGCGCTGCGGCTGTCTCCTTCCCTCTCCCCCTCTTTTCTGCCGAATGCCTCAAAGGACAAAGAGAGAAAGAGCCCCCCAAGAAGGCCGGGCTCGTCTTGGGCCAAAATGAAAAGAAAAGTTGGCCGGCCCAGGCGAGGAGAAAGAAAAAGGTAAAGAGAGGTCGGGCTGACCTGTGCCCGGCACGGTCTCATTTTTCCATTTTCCTTTCTTTTTCTTTTCTCTTTTTTTTTTTTTTGTAATTAATTTCCTTTGATAATTTTTTAATTTTTTTCTTTTTGATGAAGAATTTTTTGGTAAAAATTAAGAAAATATTATTCAATATGCAGTGCAATAATGAAAACACAATACATTTTAATGATTTTTTTTTACTTTTCTTTCTTCTTTATTTTTTTTTTTTGCGACTAATTCCTAACTTTTAATGCTATTAAGTCTTAAGGGAAATGACAAAATTTAGGTGACAACACTCGTTAGTTGTAGTTTCGCTGTCAAGTTTTGATGATTTTTTCTCAAAAGAAATGGATTTAAAATAGGTACTTTCGAGTTGTGAATATGGTAATTAAATTGAATGAATCTACTAATTATCATCCATTTAAATCTGATTTCCTTGTCGAAGTTCATAGTTCATCTTTCTTCTATTCAAATTCCCGCACCAGCTCTGAGCACATTTTCTTCTTCTTTGTTGTCAAGGAAAGGCGGAGAGGAGCAATCAGGGAGACAATGCTTTGGCGCTGTTAATTCAATATGAAAGCCTTGTGTTTACCATGATGTATTTTGATTTAAGCTTGCGAGAAGATGGCCATCCAAGACCATTCGCAACCCAATTATCTCGGGTGGGCAAGTATTGTCACTATAACCGCACCAAGCTGCCAGAGCTCCGGTCGCGGACAAGGCATGATGCAGGCACTGTCATCGTTAGTGGGTTATCCTCACGACCTCGTGTAGAGTATCAGCTTGTACCATTAGGCTACAATCACCGGTGATTAGCTGTCCCCCATAGTTCTATATTAGCGGAATCACAAGGGGCATTTGGAAAATACAAACTAACCATAACAATCAATCACATTTTTTATACTTGGTTTGGGAAGTACCATGTTCTGTCTTGTTGATTTTTGGTTGCAGTCAGTTGAGTATGTGGTTGACTATGTGTATAATTTGTTTGTCTGATTACTCTTGTAATTGTTTATTTCGCATGACAAAGTAATTTTTACTGTGAGCTACTTAATTTTCTTATCCCATAATTTATTTTTTCGTTCCCATTTTTCATCTCACATGCCATATATCTATCTCTTGAACTTGAAGAGTCCGATGTAGTGACTGTGATTCAGTTGAGATAATTATAATGACGATTGCAATCAGCGAAAATTGAGGCATTAAAGAAAATGTCTAAGGCCATAGTGAGATGAAGTCCAATTAATGTGAAAAAAAGTGTTACTCTTTCCATTTTTTAAACCATATTTTCTTTTTATGTAATTAATAAACAATCTTTCTCAACTATTTGTAAGAATTTTAGATGTCTTCAAAGTACTTATCTTCTAGACAACCAAGTTAGTTGCCTTTATATGAAGTGTTATGAATCTTCTTGTTTTTTTCTTTACAATATATATTGATATTTTATATGACTAAGTTAAATAATGAATGTTTTGGGAATACTTACATATTTGTGGCCAATGATTTAGATTGGTTGATTTTCCCAACAACATTGTGTGATATACTAATATATGGATGTAAATCAATTATATAAACAAAATCATAAGTCAAGGATATCATTTGCTAAAGTTAAAATAACTTTTGAGCAATTTTTCCCTTGTCAGAAGAAAAAAGAAAGGAAAATGAAAAATGGCTTTTACAAAACTTCAACATAAAAGCAATCTATTGCAATCGACTGATCTTAATATTTTTTTACCCAAAAAAAAAAACTTAATATTCGAAGCAGGCTACAAATAAGAAAAATTCAATAATATTGACATTTTGCATGTGAAGCGATATTGATGCCCCAAAACTTATATCATTCCCTTAATAGAGTTCCTAGTTTAATACCAAAGAGAAGCAAGAAAAAAAAGAGTTCTTAGTTGCCCGAAATACATCCCTTCTTAAAATTGTGTAGTATGAAATAAAAATTCAAATTTTAAAACAATAGGAAGATTTTACAGATAGATTTTCGAAATGTTTTAGGTGCTCTCAATAAGAAATGCGAATTCAACCTGAATTTGACAATTGTAATATGATTAAGCCCTAACACCATGCTTCAAAGGCATGAATGGGTCGCCGTTGGCAGGTCCAAACTCTTGGGCCTTAATCCCAAAATGGATCAGATTGCACTTGGACTTGACATACAATTCAGGTGATAAGGTAAAAAAAAAAAAAATTGTTCAGTTGAGACAACACTCGATATTTGTAGAACCATTGAATCGGGAGCCTAGACGGACTAAGTCGGATATCGACCATCAAAATTCTTACTTGGCCCGGCCTATGATTTTGTAAACTACTAGACTTTCTTACCATAAACGACAGCGTCAGGGCAAGCACCCAAGAACAAAGGTGCTTGCCCAGACTCATTCAAGTCTTGCATTTGCCAAACAGTAAAACCATGTTGGTCAAGTCTTGGTAGCTCCAATGTCTAAGAGAAGAGTCATTGCCCTCAATCTTGCACAGCTGTTTTCCCTTATATTTGGGCTAGGTTGAGCCAAGCTCGATGGGCAATTCTTTTTTCGCTCTGGAGCCAACTCAAATGAATAAATATGCTTCGCATTAGAATATAATGTGGGCTGTTCGAAATATTTAGTTTCATCTTAAGAAAAAAAATAATAGATAATATGCTTGATATAACGTGGTTACTTTTCGCATGAGCTCGAAATTTATGGCCTAGTTATGTGTGAAAGCACGTAGTCAGGTATGGAGAACAATGATTTATTACAACGGCTCTCTTTAGCTTTAGTTAATGACAGGCTTTGTACTCTTCATAATTCCCTCTCCTTCCTAATTCTAGAGTGATAAAGATGAGTCGTCATCCTCACCTGACAACAATTTATGGGACCGTACGGTGAGTCGACCAAAAGAATATCAGCATCCATGGAAACCTTAAAAGACAACTTTTGTCAAAGGATTCAGTGCGAAACAAAAGCCGCTAGAAGATGATGGAAGAAGAATTGTAGCGAGGGAGAGCGCTGAGTTCGGCAGAGCTCCGGCTCAGTTTCTGACGTGTCTCAGCCTTTGCTCCGACTACAACGGCTCCTCCTGCTCGGCTCCTCGCCGTTCGATCGCTAAAGCCAAGTCCTCTCTCTCTCTCTCTCTCTCTCTCTCTCTCTCTCTCTCTCTGTGGTTTTCGGCTTTCGGTTCAATGAATCGAGCTGAGCTCTCTGTTTTTTCTTGAATTTCCAGAGGAGAGGCTTCTTCGTGGACTTTCCTCCTTCTCAGTTTCTCTCGATGTTCTGGACCTTAGTCGTTGCTGATAGTAATGGCTGTAAGTGAATCGCTCTTTGAAGATGGCGTACATTAGTTCTTTGACAGGTAGGGGTTCTACCAGTTCGACAGAATGCCTGACTCAGTCATAGATAGTTAATTCCTATTGCATTCCGTTTACCAACGTTTTGATGTCCCATTGAAGTTGCACTGCTCGTGTCTTACTGCATTTCCCGTATAAAGTTGATTGAAATGCGATTGTATGTGCTTTTAGTATGTCAAATGCTGGTCACGTGCATTTGATGTTCGCTGTTTGTGCGTGCATTTGCTGTTTCAACTGACGTTGAAGATATACACGGTTTCTGGTACAGATGACGTACGTATGATGTTATATATAAGTTCTTGAGGAGCAAAAATAAGTACAGTGAGGTGGCCAAGTACAGTATTTTATGGATATTGATTTCTCATCAAATTGCCATCGTTTCCAGCCTTGAACATAATAAGGGTGTCTTCTGGTCGCTTTTGTTCACATGGGGAATGTGAGGATTTCAATCTCATTTCGGTAGTGCTTTCGTCATGTGAACATATAGAAAGATGCCGTGTGGATGTTACATCTTTTTCCATCAATTTGATGGGGACGATTCGAGGCTTGAAACACATAAAATTGATAGTATTCCATATTGCGTAGATTCGAGTCAAGTAATGCCGTTAGTTGTCTGGTGTTACTTAAGCGTTCTTGGACCTCCTCAGCATGTATATCCTTCATGTAGGTGACGCTTTGGATTCATTATGATTTTATATTGGATTATCACATTCTTATGCTTGAGGCGTGCTTAATTTGTCCTAGTAGCTTGCTGTCCGTATGTATTTGTGCAGTGAATGATATACTTGTATTTGTGGCTGGTGGGGTCTTCGCTTTGTTGAAGTGGTTATTGGCACTTTCTGTTGGGTCAATGTGGGTGTCGCTGTTAATTTTTTCTCATATAGGACAATAGTGCATAGATAAATTTTGCTTTCTTTGAGGTAAAGAAGTTGAGTATTCTGAGCTAAATCTTCAGTGCGCCATGTTGTCATCTTCTCAGCTTGCCCTTCATGCTTTGAGATTGTAAAAATATCAGCCCTCGTATATTGGTGGTGTAGTTGATCGTTCATCCTTAAAAGATAACATAAAAAAAAATTTTAAAAAAAATGCTAAGAACTTACAAGTTTCAATTAGGTAGTTGAGCCTTGAAGAATAGGTTTATCCAGGCGCGGGAGGCTACTATACCTACCTACCGTAGTAGCCAAAATCGAAATTCTGATGTGATGTCTTTCTTCACCACTGTGAGGTCTCCTAATTCCTTGTCTATCTTTGTCTTCTCGACAAAGAGGGAGTAGGAAGACAACGCGGAGTCTCTCACCCTAGGGCGATTCTCCCACATGTTTCCTCCGTGAGCCTTTTAAGGACCTGCTCAAGTCCGATCATTCATCCATAAAAGATAACATAAAAAAATAATAATAATAATTTAAAAATTTTAAAAATTTTAAAAATTTTTAATTTTTTTTTTTTTAAATGCTCAGAACTTACAAGTTTCAATTAGGTAGTTGAGCCTTGAAGAATAGGTTTATCCACTATTGAATGAGGTAGACTCCACATGAAACCAAGCCTTGGGTAAAAATAGTACTTGGCGCGGTTATTGCACTTAAGTGAGAAATCGTTAATCCTAGAATTCATTCTTCATGTTGTGAATACCCCTCCATCAGCTCATTTTCACTTTGCTTCACCTTAACACCTTTGTTGTTCTCTACGATGATTGATTCAACCATGGCCATTGGAGAGGTCGTTTTAGGTTCCTTCTTGGCTTCCTTCTTTCAAATCCTGTTCAACAAGTTGACTTCTCTTGCATTGTGCCATGTGCAACGGGAAGGAATCCGCACTACCCTGCTCGAGAAGTGGAAGGCAATGCTGGTCACAATTAATGGAGTGCTGGCTGATGCAGAGGACAAGCAACTCGACGATAACCCTCAAGTGAAGTTGTGGCTGGACGATGTTCGGGACTTGGCCTATGACATTGAAGACTTGCTCGATGAGTTTGTAATTAAAGCTGCTCAAGTTGAGTTGGAGGCAGAATCCAACACAATTAGAGGCTGGAGAAATGGAAATTTTCTTTCTTTGGCCAATTACACTCGCTCATGTTTGAAAACAAGGTACAAGAAATCAATGGCAGGTTGAAAACGATTATCACTGGAAAGGCTCATCTAAGCTTGAGAGAGAATGTTGCAGACAAACTCAACTACACAAGCAAAAGGGATCCCACCCCATCTCTACCGGAACCTCGATTTTTTGGCAGGGAAAAGGAAGAAGCACATATACTTGAACTGTTGATTGGTGAAGTTGAAAATTCTGATCCCACACTGAGCATAGTCCCTATAGTTGGGATGGGCGGTATTGGAAAGACAGCCTTGGCTCAACGACTATATAATGATGCCATAGTGAATGGATATTTCGGGAGGAGAGCATGGGTTTGTGTTTCAAATATTTTTTATGTTCTTTACATAACAAAGACTATTTTGCAGTCGATCACTAGCTTATCCTAGAGGGCGAAGACCTTAACGGGCTTCAAGTTAAGTTGAAAGACAATCTATCTGGAGAGAAGTTTCTTGTGGTTTTAGACGATGTTTGGAATGGGAACTATGAAAAATGGACTAACCTCTTAAAGCCATTTGAAGTAGGTGCCAAGGGAAGCAAGATCATTGTTATGACTCACAACCTTCCTGTTGTTTCTATAAGAGGAGCTTTGATGTATCCTTTGGAGGAGCTATCCCTTGATAATTGTACAAGCTTATTAGCCTTTCATGCTCTTGGAGCAACAAATTTTGAAAGCCACTCAGATCTTGAAACGATAGGCAAGCAATTAGCTGAAAAATGTAGAGGCTTGCCTTTGGCAATGAAGATGTTGGGCAGTGCCCTATGTAATGAAAGGAATCTAAATAAATGGGAAGCCATCTAAAATAACAAAATATGGGATCTTCCGAAGGGAAAAAAAGATGAGGTTCTCCTAGTTTTTAAATTGAGCTATGCCCATCTTCCCTCTTATTTGAAGAGATGCTTTGCTTATTTGAAGTATTTTCCAAGGATTATGAAATAGAGAGGAATGACTTCGTACTCTTATGGATAGCAGAGGGCTTTTTAGATGGCAAGAAGCAAAGGAGAATATCTTGAGACTAGGATGGGATCACTTCGATGAGTTAGTATCGAGATCATTTCTTCAACCATGGGTTCATCCTTAACCACTTTGAAGTTCGAGGAGATGTTGGCATGGAAGGATTGGTCTCCTTATACAGGGGGCCAAGAAGAAGTCACATTCTACTGTCTTTAGCATCTTGTTGTTCGAAGCTGCCCTTCATGGTCAGGACATTCGCTTGTCAACTTGATCGCCTCATAAAGCTTGAGATTCATTCATGCCCGCATTTAAATAACTCAACTAGTGTGGTTTTTCTTCCATCTCTCTCTAAGTTATTCCTTGAGAATTGTAACAAGGAGATCTTAAAGAACTTGGTCACACTAACTTCTTTGACCATTCTCAAAATAAAAATTTTGGCGGAGCTTGTTTGTTTTGATCATGGGTTCATGAGTTGTTTGGTCAAGTTAAAGGAGTTTCATATAGGATAGTGTGACAAGCTAACATACTTGTGGCAAGATGGAAATGAAATGCGAAATCATACTTGCCTTCTGTTGAGAAATATTGTGAGTAATAAGGGTAAAATAGTAACTTAGTTATGAGTAGGGTTAAGCACACATATATATATTTGTAACCCTTCTCTTTCTTTTTATTAATCAGAATACAATTATCATTTACATGGTATCAGAGCCGCACTTCTAAAAAAACAAAAGAAAAAAACCCTAGCAACCTACGACGTTGGAGACCACTGTTCCGTCACCGGAAAAGGCCGCGCCTCCGGCCGGCAACATACAACGTTGATCAGTGCCGGACACCATCGAAGAGCAGCGCCACCACCGATCGGAGGCTCTCGGATCTCGTCGCCTCACGTGGCTCGTGCGAAGGGAATTGAGGCCCTATCTGTGCGCGTGAAGATCTATGGAGTATTGATCAGATCGGGCTGAGTTTTGGAGGAAGCCGGGCGCTGCCCACATTAGTTTCCTTCACAAGGAGCGCGAATTCCTTCCCTTCTCACGGATTTGATTGAAGGGGGAGGTCATATCAACAACATTGGAGGTTACGTATAAAGTTTTGTTTTGTCTAGACGTGTAATTGCAAACTTTTCTTTCGTTTTCATGCTCCAAGTTAGGTGCTACTGAGATTTCTTTAAAAAAAAAAAAAAAAAAAAAAAACATATATCTCCTTGAATGGGCTTGGAATCTGCACAAAACCAGCCGTGTTGTTGAGCTAGTTGATTCTACATTATCAGAGTTCAATGAAGAAGAGGCAATACGCATGGTTGCAATAGCGCTCTTGTGCACTCAAACGTCGCCAACACTAAGACCCCCAATGTCCCGTGTGGTGGCAATGTTCTCTGGAGATATTGAAGTGGCGACAGTGTCCACGAGGCCAGGATTCTCAAGGATTGGCGCACAGGAGAAGCTGTAGGAGCACCCGATTGATCACCCCACGATCTTGAAGTCGTTCTTTCTTCTGGGGAAGTGATTCTGAAGCAATCTCGTTCTCTCGGATGATGCTGAAGTCGTCCTTTCTCCTGTGTGAAAGCTAGATATCCTAACTGTTGGACATGATAGGATGCTTTCTCTTATATTAATTATTAATATTAAAAATTTTGTGCTGGCTGTGAGATGCTGGAAAGGCTTCTAGAAATGGCGAATGATGGGATATTTTCTGGTGGTGGACGGTAACCTACTTTATTGCAAAATTTTAAAAGTGACCATTGTGGAGAATAGAGTTGCTGTTTGCACTTGACAGTGATTTGCATTGAATCAATAGAGATATTGAGAATAAGTATACTGGTGCTTTAGTGATTTGTATGGTGATTTGATTGAAGCCTTTCTTGTTGGAACTTTTGTGTATTTGATTGAATTATTGGAATTCGGTATTGGCAATTGTGAAGTTCATTTATTGGGCTCAATCATTCTTTATTCACTAATGGCAACCAATGGATCGACTTCCGGATCTCCTTTTGGTCACTTTCAATTAACATCTATCAAGTTAGATGGAACTAATTATCCATCTTGGTCTAAAGCGGTCGAGGTCTATCTTACTGCCACTAGACAACTGGACTATCTCACGTCTACAATACCGTCTGACACGAGTAAAGTTGCCGATTGGATTGCAGGAGATGCGATGATTCGGACCCTATTGTGGAATAGCATGGACCCTAAGGTCAGTCCTCACTTTATTCAATGCGACTCTGCTAAAGCAGTTTGGGATAAGTGTGCATTACTCTATTCGGGGCAAAATAATATGATGCGAGTATGTGACACGTGGGAAAAGTTATTTGATATTCAACGTGGAGATCAATCATTGTCTGATCATTATGCTCAATTCACCACTCTCTGTCAACGATTGGATACTTATCTTCCTGCCTCGAATGATCCAGATGTTTTGGCTAAACGCCAAGAGGATTTGAGGGTAATATTATATCTCAAGTCATTGGGGCCTGAGTATTCATCTCTTCGTCAGCATATTACATCTCAGAGTTCTCTTCCCACAGTAGATGAAGTCTTCTCCCAAGCTCTCCGTTCTACAATTCCTGAGAAGAGTTACATTAGCAAATGGTTCACAATCTCAAGTTATCGGTATGGGAGTTGCTCATTTGAGTCCCTCTCTTTCTTTGTCATCTGTCCTTCACCTATCAAAATCTCCTTATAATTTGATTTATGTTAGCTCATTGACCAAAGAACTAAATTGTTCTGTGACCTTTTACTCTTCCCGTTGTGTTTTACAGGATTTGAGGACTGGATAGATGATTGGTGGGGGACATGAATCAAATGGCCTGTACTACCTTGATAAGAAGGTGTTAGCTGCTGCAGCCGTGAAACATACATCCACTGATGTATATCGGATGCATTGTCGTGCTGGTCATCCACCACCAAATCTACTTCGATGTTTATTTCCTGAGTCTAAGTTTGTGAGTTCCTTTAAATGTGAAGCTTGTCAGTTTGGTAAACATCATAGAGCTTCTTTTCCTTCCCGTATTCAAAGTCGTGTGTCTAGTCCATTTGAGTTGGTTCACTCAGATGTATGGGGTCCATGTCGTGTGCCTGATGTCTCTAGATTTAGATATTTTGTTACATTCGTGGATGATTTTTCTTGAATGACTTGGTTATTCTTAATAAAAGATCGTACAGAGATTTTTCATTGTTTTCAATTATTCTATTTCGAAGTGTTGAATCAATATAATATCTCTGTCAAACATTTACGATCAGATAATGCTAGAGAATACCTTGCTACAATGTCTGGTTTCCAACCCTTTCTGGAATCTCATGGTATTATTCATCAAACGTCCTGCTCATACACTCCACAACAAAATGGCATAGCTGAACGTAAAAATCACCATCTTCTTGATGTCGCCCGCTGCCTTATGTTTCATAAGCATCTACCTAAACATTTTTGGGGCCATGCTGTTCTTACGGCATGTTATTTAATTAATAGGCTTCCAACTTCTGTTCTTCAAGGAAATACACCATTCTCTATTTTACATCCAAATCGTTCTCTCTTTTCCTTACCTCTTCGAGTCTTTGGGTGTGTTTGTTTTGTACATAATCTTACTCCAGGTCTTGATAAACTGGATCCCCGTGCTGAAAAATGTGTCTTTGTAGGATACTCTCGAACTCATAAGGGATACAAATGTTACAGTCCTACTCGTCATCGTATGTTCGTGTCTACAGATGTGACGTTCTTTGAAGAACAATCATATTTTTCTTCTCAGAATGTTCCACGAACACCTGGTGATAGTGATGATTGTGTATTACCAATGCTTCCACTGCCTTCCATCCCTCCAGCTATCTCCACAAAATTTAAGTTTGTTGACCACACCTATCATCGACGAAGTACAGTTCCAACTATGACAGTACAGACTTCATCAGCACCTGATTCATCTATTCCCCCATCAACTGCAGTGCCAGCCTCTAATCCTGAACCATCCATTGCTTCTCGAAAATGTACACGTTCTTGTGTTGGTCGTCATGTTGATCGTTATTCTGGTCTTTTTGATTGTGTTAGTACGCGTCATCCTATTTCAAATTTTTTATCCTATGATCGTTTATCTCCTACATTCTCTGCCTTTGTTTCATCGTTGTCTTCTATTTCTGTGCCTAGTAGTGTTGCTGAAGCTCTAGCTCATCCGGGTTGGTGTCGTGCCATGGAAGATGAAATGCAGGCACTAATTCAGAACAAAACTTGGCAGCTTACTTCCTTACCTACTGATAAGCAAACTGTTGGTTGTCGTTGGGTGTTCACTGTTAAAGTTCACCCGGATGGTACTCTTGATCGATTGAAGGCACGATTAGTTGCAAAGGGGTATACTCAAACTTATGGTGTTGACTATAATGACACCTTCTCTCCCGGGGCCAAAATTCCCTCTGTCCGTGTCTTCATTTCATTGGCTGTGCACTTTGGTTGGAACCTTCATCAATTGGACGTCAAAAATGCCTTTTTACATGGTGATCTGGCTGAGGAGGTCTACATGAAGCAACCACCTGGGTTTATTGCTTAGGGGGAGAATGTGGTATGTTATTTACACAAAGCTTTGTATGGACTTAAACAATCTCCTCGTGCTTGGTTTGGTAGATTTAGTAATGCAGTTATCAAATTTGGATTAAAACGGTGTCAGGTAGATCATTCAGTTTTCAGCTCTGTATCTTCGACTGGCTGTATCCTCCTAGTTGTGTATGTGGATGATATCATCATTACTAGCAGTGATTCATGTGGTATTCAAAAACTTAAGCAATTTCTGCATAAAGAATTCAATACTAAAGATCTGGGACGTCTTCGATACTTTCTTGGTATTGAAGTATCCTATTTACATGCTGGTATCAATTTATCGCAACGAAAGTATGTACTAGATATCCTTGGCGAGGTTGGATTTCTTGGAGTAAAGCCAGTCGATACCCCTATGGATCCCAATATGAAACTTGATGCAGAACATGGAGAATTACTACATGATCTAGCAAAGTATCGAAGATTAATTGGTAAGTTAAACTATCTTACTATTACAAGACCTGATATATCCTTCGCGGTTAGTGTAGTAAGTCAATTCATGAGTTCTCCTCATACCACTCATTGGGATGCTGTACTTCGGATCGTCAAATATTTGAAGGGAGCGCCAGGTAAAGGACTACAGTTCAAGAATTATGGCCATTTAAACACTGCAGGTTTTTTTGATGCCGACTAGGCTGGATGTCCCGTGGATAGAAGATCTACTTCAGGCTATTGTGTGTTTCTTGGGGGTAATTTAGTTGCATGGAAAAGCAAGAAACAACATATAGTTTCCCGATCAAGCGCTGAAGCTGAATATCGTGCTATGGCACATGTGACAAGTGAATTACTATGGTTGAGAATGTTACTATCAAGAGATTGGAATGTCACCATCAAATCCATCAGTGTTGTATTGTGATAATCAATCCGCTATTCATATTGCTTCAAATCCAGTCTTCCATGAGCGAACTAAGCACATTGAGGTTGATTGTCATTTTGTGCGAGAAAAAGTTCAGAAAGGTGACGTTATTCTTCAACATACAAAGTCGGAGGATCAACTCACAGACATTTTTACGAAATCTCTACGGGGAAATAGAGTGAGCGTCTTATGTAACAAGTTGGGATTATTTGATATTTATATCCCAACTTGAGGGGGAGTGTTGAGAAATATTGTGAGTAATAAGGGTAAAATAGTAACTTAGTTATGAGTAGGGTTAAGCATACATATATATATTTGTGACCCTTCTCTTTCTTTTTATTATCAGAATACAATTATCATTTACACCTTCAAAGAATAGTAATCAAAATTTGTCCTCAATTCACATTTTTTGTGGCATGAGAAGGAGAAATAAAGATGCCCTGCAATCTTGAAAGGATGGAATTGAGAGATTACACAAGTTTAGAAAAGCTTCCAAGCAAGATGCAAAACCTCAAAGATTTGCGGATTCAGAATTGTCACCAAAAATCATGGGACAAACCATTCCTCCGAATAACTTGATGTCTCAACTTGAATCTCTTGAGATAGGTAAATGTGATTCTCTAACATCATTTCCCTTTGCCAAGGGTAGACTTGCTGCTCTCAAGACATTTTATATTTACGAGTGCAATGGAGTGGAGTCGCTGGAAGATAGAGAACTTCCCTCTCCTTCCCTCACCCTGTCATATTTCTGTGTTTATAATTGTCCGAAAATAAAGTTCCTACCAAATCCATGGCATCAGCTTACATCCCTCCGGTAGCTATATATTATCGATTGCCAAAATATCAAATGCTACCCTAGAGGAGGTTTCCCTTCCAATTTGTTGTGGCTTAAAGTTGTAGGATGCGAGAATCTAAAGCAACTATGAGAAAATGGGGCTTACACCTACTCACGGCCCTTGTGTCTCTGGAAATTGATGGCAGCATGGGAGAGGAGGGAGAGAAGGGGTGGTTTCTTTCGGAGGACGAGGGTGCATGGAGTCAACTCTTTCCTTCCTCTTTAATTACTCTTCAAATAATAGAAATGAGGAACGTGGAAAGACTATCGAACGGTCTTCGCAACCATCTCTCCTCTCTCCAAGATTTTGGAATTGTAGATTGCCCAAAGTTGAGGTACTTACCAGAAGATGGCCTCCCTCCCTCCCTCCAATCATTGTGGATCAAAGAATGCAAGATTCTGACAAATCGATGCTCAAAACTCATTGGCGACCATTGGCCCCTCGTCCAAGAGATCCCTCTCATCTGCATCGGCAACGTTCGGATCCAATAAATTGAAATTGATCTCACCCGAGCCGTTATAAAAGATCTATCTCCATTGACTACTTTTTCTTCTTCAGGCAAGTCTTCCAACTTCTTCTATTCTTTCGCTTTCATTTGCAACTGCCACAATTCGTTCCATCTAACGTCAGTTTTCTAGGATTTGGGTAAGTTTTTTGGGTTTGAAGCCATCATATTTCATTCCGTTCTTCAATTCGATTCTTAATACGGATTGAATATTTTCCCATGGTGATGTTTCACGTTGATTTTCCAGAAACCAGCCACTGACATTTGGGTGTGTGCTCACGTCGGCTTTTTCCTTTTCTTTTGGCCAGCAAACCAAGTAGTTGGAAGGATGGGGATGTAGATCCAAGTTTGACGATACGTCCTCTTCCTAGCATGCGAAGCTACCCAGTGGGCACAAAAATTTGCTCTTCGTGAAATACAACTAAAATTCAGAGATGAAAAATTATCTTTAGTCTTTAATTGCACTACTCGGCAAGCTTGATGATATCCTTGTATACTCCAGTTGCATCCATCTCCACTGGTACCTTGGGCCAGCTTTCGATCAGCCTCAGCGGATCTAGGTTGCACCGCGAAACCCCTGCAGGCAACCATCTCCCCTGTCTAATTTCTGGCCACAATCCCAACAACAGCATCTTTTCGGTGTTAGACTCATCATAGTTAATCTTCATAGAACCTAGCTCAGGTTTACTCCACACACCCTGCCTTTCATCCACCCAATTATGACATAGCCCTCTTACATTTTTACAGGCAACACACTCCAAAAAGCTTTTCTAATCTGTATGAGTGACAGTCTTATCTGGTGATTTACGGTTAAAAGTTACTGCATTTTGAGCTTTCCAGATATACCAACAGATGTAGGCATTCATTCTTAAGAGTTATCAGCCTGTACCAATCATTTGATCTCATGACCTCACATTTGTAGAATATCAAGCCCGAACTAATAAGCCACCATCGCCAGTGATTAGTGGTCTCCCATACGTGTGGGCTAAACATAATCATAAGAATTATTCGGCGAAAACAAATTCATCCGGAGGGTCACTTATTTCTGAGAATAGGAAAGTGAAGGGTCCAGTTTCTTGTCTTGTTTATTCATTTTTTTTTCCTGTTGCTGTCGGGTGGGTATGCATATAATTCTTTTTGTCGAATCACTCTCATTGTTTGTTCCTTATGCAAGAAAGTAATTTTTGTTCAGGACTAAATAATAGTCCTGTTCCAGAATTTTGGATAAGAAATATGAAACATGTGGAAGGACCATCAACGGTGGAGGACATAAGATGCATGGAATCTCCTGTTCTCTTCCTCTCTAATCTTTCTCTAGATGAGAAATATAAAGAAGGTAGAAAGACAATCAAGTAATCTTCGTAGGCATCTCTCCTCATTTAAACCGTTATATTCTATACGTTGCCAAAAGTTGAGAGATTTGACAGAGGATGGCTTCACTCCCTCCTTCCATGTATTCAGCATAACACGATGTGAGATTCTGATAAGATCGGTGCTCAAAACTCCGTGGTGACTATTGGCACCTCATCCAAGCAATCTCACTCCTAGTAATTGATTGAGTTTGGATTCAATAAGAAGATTTCTCTCAAATGTCTAATTTTTGTTCTTCAGGTAACGATTCAGATTTCTTTCAGACTTCTTTCTTTCTTGCACACTTGTTGTTTAGCTATGGCTGCTGCTCCTGGATCCATTTCTATTCCGAATCCTCAATCTGATGGTAAAAAGTTCATGTTTTTCCATGGACAAGCTTCACCAAACTTCCACAGACCAACTCCTGAATGTCCAACGTTGACAATTGGGTTGCTCTGTTTTGTTTGACAAGGAAGTACGCAATAAAATGGTTAAAATGCTAACGTGGTACAGCAAGTCAACCATTGTTTCATAAAAGTGACTATTCCTCAAAACAAATAATGCTTACATGGACTTGCTCACGGTGCTGGAATTATGATGCATGGATGTGCCTGTCTTTATTGATGATATATCTTGAACTCTGTTTGATGCCCAAAAGTTGCTCATCTTTCCACTTACGGAAATGCTCTCTGCTTTGTGAGGATCGTGAAGAGTGGTTGCTCTTATATCGATTTTTTTTTTTCTGCAATTTCAGTGCTTCTTGTACGTTCTCTTCCTAACTTCTTTTTCTTATGCCCCAGATGAGTGACCTGTATGCTCAACTGTGCTTGTTTTGCAGAGTATCCCGCTAACATCTGTATTTGGCAAAGTCTCTCGGGAGGAGCAAATGCAAATACTGTTGAGGTAGGCAACTTGTGCTTATGTTCATCTTTTGCCACTGGGCAAAAGAAAAACAAAAAGCTATAAATTTAGTTAGGTGCACTAATATGCTCGTACTTTTTTTGCGACATGCTCTGAAGATTAATTTGTATCGCGAGGTTTACATTCAAAGTCAAATTAAGAAGCTTTCTTACTTCTAACAATAGCAGCTACTTTAAAGACGCAAAAATAGGATTTAAAACAGTGGTTTTCGAGTTGGAGAATATGACAACTAACTTTGAATCAACCCTTCAATTTACTTCCGTTTAAATGTGGCTTCCGTGTCAGAGTTCACAGTTCATCTTTCTTCTATTTAAATTTCCACAACATCTTACACCCACAAAAAAAAAAATCCCACGCCATCTCATGTAACATTTTCTATTTCTTTGTTGTAAAGGGAAGGTGGAGATGAGCAATCAAGGAGACTATGCTCTGTTACTCTAATGAGTGATTGCAAAAGTTTCACGTCTGCCATGAATTTTGATATGAGATTGCGAGAACGTTATCCAAGACCACTCGCGACCCAATTATCTCGGGTAGGCAAGTCTCCTCACCCTAACCCCTCCAAGTTGCCAAAACTCCCGTCATAAGCAAGGTAAGATACAGGCACTTCCCTCGCTAATGGATTATCATTGTGACCTCCCGTTTGTGGAATATCAGTTTGTACCATTAGGCCACCATCACCGGTGATCAATGGTACCCCATTCTCCTACATTAACAAAATCATTAAGTCTATCCTCTTTTAGGTTTGGAATGGAAAGTACCCTGATATGTCCTGTTCGGTTTTTGTTGCAGTAGGGTGAGCATGAACAGAATTTGTTTGTCTAATTACTCTCCGTAATAATTTTACTGGGGCTATCTGCTTTTCGTATTCCAGATTTTTTAACTATTCACATTTTCAGCAATGTAATGTTTTAACTTTGTGAGTTTGTACAATACAATCCTCTTCCACACCTACCATTTCAAGCACCATCAAAATTGATTGAGTGGCCAAATTCCACATGAACCATAAATGTGGTGCCACTTTGAAATACACTCAACTACTTTTTGTATGACCAATAAATCTTACATGTCTAAAAGGAGAGATTTTTATGTCCACTTAAAACGTTAAGGTTAGTAACGACCAAAAAAATTTTAGGTCATCATTTTGCACAATCGACCACAACATGACAAGAAAAACAAGCACCATGACTGTTCACAAATATTATTGTGCTGGGAAAAGTTAAAATCTTTTATTTAGAGCCTAATTTGTAAATTGCAAATCATGGTGTAATCTTTTGGGTCTTGTTAATTAGTGCTTTGAGCAAAAAACCAATTGCCATTTTCAATACATTATCTGTACGCAATACCAAGGAGACAATACATTACAAATATGTTTTTATTTAACTATTTAAATAGTGTCCTGGGACATGTTAATGAAATCCTAATTATTTAAGTAAATATCAAGCACATCCATTTATGCTTGCCCCAAACCTAAAATTTATACATCAAACTTCATGACACGTATCACTAGACCCATGAATAAGAGAAGATAGGTTGGGTGGGCAAGTTTTCTTGGCCCCTGATTCTTAGGGAACAACGGTACTAATCAAATCGAAATCCTGAGGAAGCGGTCAAAGGGAGCAGTTAACGATTATTCTATAGGCTTGAGGTCCATCGCCTAATCATGCACCGCCCATCATCGATCATGCGCGAGTTGCTGCTTTTCAACGGTGGATAGCCCATCACAGCGGATCTTTGGCTAGTAGCGTGGACCTGAGGCCTACCGGACAACTCAGCCTTTGAGAACATAAGGGCGCGTTTGGTAACGATTCTACTCCGGGGAGCTGATTCTGACTAGAAATGATTATTTTTGATTATGTTCCTGGGAACTGATTCTGAGTAAAAAAGCGCGTTTGGTAACTGTTCAAAATTTTTTATTCTGGAATAGAATTGCGTTTGGTACCGTATTAATTGATTCTGTTCCAAATTAATTTCTTTTCATTTTTAAATAAATTTTAAATAATTTCTTTATTTTTTTACTTTTTTTTTTTTTTTTTCCCCTTTTTCCTATTCTTCTTCTTCATTTGGCCGGTTGCCGGACCGGCGACCGGCCAAATGAGGGCCAGCGACACTCACCGGAGCATCGCCAGCCCTCGGCGAGGTCGGCCTTCGTCGGCCCGAGCCTCGCCGGGCGGCCGGGTGAGGCTCGCCCAGCCCCGCCAAGGCTCGGCCTCGCCGGATCTGGTGAGGGTGAGCCTCGCCGTGGCCGGGCGAGGCTCGACCTCGCCCAATCTGGCGAGGCTCGCCCGGCCACCGGCAAGGCTCGCCCAGCCCCGCCGGTGGCCAAGTCGCCTCGCCGGTCGGGTGAGGCTGGCCCGGCCGGCGAGGTTGGGCCTCGCCCGTTTTGGCAAGGCCGAGCCTCGCCGGTGGCTAGGCTTGCCTTCGATGAGCTCGCCGGACCTCGCCCGGCTCCGCGAGCCTCCGTGACCGGGCGCGGACCGGGCGGCGGACAGCGGCAATGGCGGGCGGCGCGGACGGCGGCGTACGATGGCGAACGGCAACCGAGATGTTGAAAGAGAAGAACAAGGGTTTTGCTGTTTTGATTCTTTTTCTAATTCTCGGACGTAGAATCAATTTTTTTTTTATTCTCAAATATTGTCCAAAATCGTTCCCATAAACAAACAGTTTACCAAACACGATTCTCGTTCCAAACTGATTCTGGGAACAAAAAATCAGAATCTGGCACTGTTTGGCAAGTTGCCAAACAAGCCCTAAGTGAAAGAGAGAGAGCATGCTGGGCAGCTTTTACAGCGAGGTAGCTTCCAACCCAATGACACATTTTAACATTAGAAAAATAATTACAATACCGAGAAACAATATAGAATGCGATTCTTTTTTTATCAAGATATTTAAATCGGGTAAGAAATATGCAGAAAAGAGAATAGTGTAATTTCTATGTATTTTATGATGAGGAGTACGCGAGCCTATTCATAGAAATTTACCAAAAGACTATCTACAGTAGCAAAATTGAACAAACGCTCGTTCACATGATGTCCAAATGATTATATTGATTTTGTAAGTACACATGCATTGTGGACCGAGAGGTTAGTGTTAACTTGTTATTTAAAGTAGGGTTAATACTCTGAAAAACCCCAAACCGTACAACTGTGACAAATTTACCCAAAATTAATCTTTTGACAATCAAAAACCCTAAACTAGTATACTTTTGACAAATTTACCCCAAATTGGTACACCAATTTATGATTTTACTCCTCATTTGTTACAGTTTACAATTTTTGTGATTTTTTTTGGTGGTATTACTCCAGTTTAACATGGGGTATATTTGTTACAAATGTATGAATTTTGGATTTTGGCGGTCGAATAAATTAGTTTATGGTAAATTTGTCATAAATATATCAGTTTAGGATTTTTATGGTTGGTCATGGTAAATTTGTCACATGTGTACCAGTTTGGGGTTTTTTATGATAAAAAAATAGTTTTGGGTAAATTTGTCACACATGTACTAGTTTGGGATTTTTCAGGGTATTAACCTTTTAAAGTAAGAAATTGAATTAAATTTTTATATGTCTCCTCAATAGCCTCCTAAGTTCATAATTCCAGATCAACCAATGTATGATTTAGATTCTTTTTCACAAAAAAAAAAAATGGACACTTGGGTCGCACCTAAAGGTGAGTCAACTCTCTCGTATTCGTTGACTCCCCCTTCTAAATTCTAATTCGCGACCAAAAATTTACATCTCTGACGTGGGGAAATTGAAGCACTTGGAGCTCCAACTAGACCAACGCGACGGCAGTAATGTACCATGGACATGGAGTTGAGCATCAACCTCATTTGGAGCATTACAAAGGTTTTACAGCATCTCATATGCTCAAGGATAGAGAGAGGAGCACCCGCGACGGTAATACTAATACCCGAACCTCTATCAGGTGTAACCACTTGCTATCAAATTCGATCATGTGGTAAAAGTAATGTGTGCATTACAACTCAATTCGTATAAGATAGCCATATCTACTTGTTTTAAATAGGGATTGGAGCTTTGCACCAATGTTTTCAAACTTGGGCGATCGAGAACCGGTCAGGTTGCCAGTTTGTTGTCCAAGTAGTTGGACCGCCGTGAACCGGTGATGATGTCATGAGCAAATGATTATAGATAGAAGATGTTTTCTTGATTGCACATAATTTTTTCAGTTTTGGGTGAGAAGATCAAAGGAAAAGCAATGGATTTGGCCAAAAAGTAGGGGGTGGAGCAATACTTTTTGATCGAATGTGCTTGATATATGGCCACTGAAATCTTTTTGCAACAGCTTGAAATTAACAAACTATTTAATATTTTTTTTTCACATGAAATGAAAATCTTAAAAAAGAAATTATTAAAGTGAGACCAAGCAACGAAATGAGAGGATGAGTTTATTGATTAAATAACGCGTAAACAAAAGTACGTTTGAGATTTGAATCTAGACCAATTATCGCATGATAAATTTTTGGATAGCGACAACAACGCACAAGTATTTGAATTATTACCTTTTTTAATCAAGTATCCTCATTTTTTATTTTTTATTTTGCTTTCAGTCAATTACCTCAACATTTCAAATACAGGTCAAGGCTTCCATTTAAACCGTGGTCCAAAAATGTTGATATGATGCGAACCCCGTCAAATAGTCGTTAACTGTCCATATGAGCATCTAATACGGTACCTCGAGATGCTGCAAGGTCAGCTGAGATTTATTAGATGCTAGGACCATCTAAGTCAGCATACCTTTTCTCTCCTCATCACTCAATATGTGTGATAAGGAGTGACATCAGCTACTATGTTGTTTAACTTTTGCTAAGTAAATGAGTCACATCAGTAAAATCACATAACATGACAAGTTATTTAGCCGATGCCTCAAATTGAGATTCTTGATTGAAAAAGAAAAGTTTAGGCCCTCGATTGTAAATTGAACAAAAGCTTAGGTGCTTGCAATGTCATTATTCTTAACTCTTAAACCGATCTAAGAATAAAATCTCAAGGAAATGTTGTCTATGAAGATGACTATAAGCAGCAGTGCTGATGGCAACGGCATGTCCGTGGCCATAGGACAGTGGTGCTCTCTCTAGCCCCGTTCTTGCTTCTTCTTCTTTCTTCTTCTTCTTTGTCACGCCCCGATCCTCGGGCACGCACACATCCTTCTCCCTTGGTCGATTTTATAATGCGATATCCCAGGACAAAGTATCGCCAACCCTTTCATTTATTAAGCACATGCGGAAGCAGTTAAAATCCCCAGACAATAAAACGATGGGATAGAAAAGCAGGGCCATACTTAAGGCCCATCTCGGGATTATCTTTTTCTTCCAAAAATCCTTCTCCTCAAGTTTCACCTCCGAGTTCTCCTTCTCAGACTTCTTCTCCTCAGCTCCTCATCAAGGATCCTGAAATGTTTTTCCCCAAACTGGGATGAGACTACGTCTCAACGAGTTCTACCCCACTAAGCCTAATTAGTAAACTATTATACTAAAGGCTGCCTAAACACGCCTAGGTCAGAAGACGTACCTTAGCATCAGATCCCACCTGCAAGTCAGTACAATTCATAATAGGCACCCAAGCAATCATATCACAGATCAAAGCATCGATCAAATCGACCTAGTCGATTACATGTTAACAAGACCACTCACGGTCATTTCCATTCAGTCAATCAATTCACGACATCAAATCAAAGTAATGATCAATCGACCTAGTCGATTACATGACATCATGACCCATGCTCGGTCGGCATATTCAATACTATCTATGAAGTCCTATCAAATCAGGACTGCTCACCCAAAGTTAATAAATAGATAGCATAGCTCACCCAAAGCTGATAATAAGGTATACTGCTCACCCAAGGCTGGCATATCGCCCGAAGGCCGATATAGTATACCGATATACTGCTCACCCAAAGCTGACATATCGCTCGAAGGCCGATATAGTATACCATATGCTCACCCAAAGCTGATAATATATTGCTCGCCCAAAGCTGATAATATATTGCTCGCCCAAAGCTGATAATATATTGCTCGCCCAAAGCTGATAATAAAGTATACTGCTCACCCAAAGCGACATATCGCCTTGTAGGTCGATATAGTATCTTGTATATCTTGCTCACCCAAAGCCGACATATCGCTCGAAGGCTAATATAGTATACCATCTCCACCATCCAATATTCCCATTATTTTTATCATACCCGATAAAATAGTCGTGTGGATACACGATCGGCCTTAGCCAAAATATTATAATTTCCTCTTTTATAATTCCCACCATTCTGCATAGCCCACCAAAACACTTTTGGTGTTGTCAACCGACACCCGGTTATTTTCCAATTAATAATCAAAGATTATTCCATTAAAGGATAATTCTCAATTTCACAAATAATTGAATTCAGCACAAACTAAAGCTCGATTAAATAAACGAACTGCGCCATGACAATCGACACGAAATTTCTGTCGTCGACCATCAAAATCTTAATTTCCGAAAAATAAATAAATAATTTATAAAATTTGAAAATTAAATAATTAATATTAAGAATTCAATTTAGCTCAAAATAAAGCCCGATTAAATAAACGGGTTCCACCACGGTCATCATCATAATTTTCCGGTTCCGGACCATCCCAATTGAATTTTCGGAAAATAAATAATTAATTAATTTAATTCCGAAAAATAATATTTAAATGCCAAAAATCCCACTTAGGCCCGAATCGCCAAATTGAAGCCCGATTAGGCATCGGAAAATTCCCGAGATACTTTCAATAAATAGTAGACCACGTCTACTTGCTAATTGCGCAATCAATTTATCTAAATCGCATCACAATTGACTAATAATTGCTAATTTATTCTAATCTAACAACCTAAACATAATTAATTAAAACTAAACCAACCTTAAGCATAATTAGCCAACTAATCCGGGATTAGTGAGATTACTCACCAAATCGCGCACAAATTGGATCAATCCGATGGGGGCGACGTGAGGAACAAAACTTCCCAAAGCACGGCTCGGGTTCGGGGCCGGAAATGGCCCAAAACGGGCCCCGAAGGTGCTGAAACCCATTTCGTGGGTCTTTGCCCTTGGCTGGCCGGAGCAGATCCGGCGGCCAAAACGGCGAGGGGAGGCCGGCGGAGGACGAGGGGGACGCCGGGGAGGCCAGGCGGTGACCGGACGGGGCTGGGCGGTGGTCGGAGGCGGCTGGTCGGGCTGGGTAGGGGCGGAGCAGGGCTTGATTCGCACGGGTGAGGAGCGGCAGCAGCAACAGACGCGGGGCGGAGCGCGCGGTGTGCGCGGGCATGCGGTGCGGGCGACGGTCGAGCTCCGGTGTGGCGGCGACGGCTTCGGCGAGCTCTTCCGCTTCTGTCCGCTGGCTTCACATGAAGAAGAAAGAAGAAGAAGAAGAAGCCGGTTCGGTCATGAGGGAGTGGGGGAAAAAGAGAAGAGAGAGAGAGAGAGAGAGAGAGAGAGAGAGAAAGGGCTTTGACTAGTCAAAAAGAAAGGGAGAAGAAAGAGGAGAAGCCAATTTCAAATTGGCTAGGGGAAGTGTTCGGTGGGGGGCGCGCACGAAGAAGGAGGGAAGGAGAGAGAAGAGAGAGAAAAAAGAGAGAAGAGAGAAAAGAAAGAGAGAAAAGAAAAAGGGAAAGAAAATAACACTTTAATAAGAAAACACAATTTTCTTATTACTTCTATTATTTTTCTTTTCTCATTCCCTTTTTATTTTCTTCCGGTCTTCGATTTTTCCTCCGATAATTTATTTCTTGAAATTTCGAACCCGTTAATAAATTGACGAACGATGAGACAAGATCCTAAAAATAAGAATTATGACGCGCTTAAAATTCGATTCCCAAAATCGAGTTCAATTTCGTGGTTAAAAATCGATCAGACGTGATTTTAGTCCAATCCAACAAATTGAGTAGCTTTTAGGGATTTTACTGCAGATACGTCCCTTAACGGCTTCACCCAATAGGTTAGGTTAGTTAACTTATGAGTGATCAGCTCAGAGAAAAAGGATCATAGGCACGTCGACGAAATGCCCATTTCATTTTATCGAAACGGGGTCGAATTTTAGGATGTCACATTCTTCTTCTTCTTCTTTTTTAGTTCTTGCTGTTTTTTCTTTGCTTTTTTTTTTTTCCCTTTTTTCGAACTCAAATTTGAAGAGATACATGAAATCCTAGACATAATTCTAATAGACAAATGCAAGAGAGATTTTTGAATGAAAAATCACAATACAATTGAGCATGAAAAGAGGTGGACGAAAATTATAGTACTTTTCAATTTTAAGCATGGCATGTAACGCGTGGGGAAATTCTACTAGTAATGAAAAAACATAGGCATTCGCATAGATATGGAAGAGGAGGGATGTGAGAAGTGAAGCAGCAATGCCAATTTGCATCGTGCAAAGTCTCTATCTTTTCTATTTGCTCTCTTTCGCCTCTGCTTCACTTTCTAGACAAAAAGTACATGAAGTTCAGTAAAGTCTTGGTCTTCCTGAGTTTATGGTTTATTCACATGATAAGAGCACTTGTGGACAGAAAGCATTCTTGAAAGTCTTGATCTTCCTGAGTTTATCGTTTATTCACATGATAAGAGCACTTGTGGACAGAAAGCATTCTTGGAAGTTGTGGTCTTTGCTTACACTTTTTGGTAGGTGAAAGTCTTGGTCTTCTTGGACTTTATCGTTCTCTCTCCATTAGATCATTATCACTCGGCTTCACCATTAGTGCCCCTGCTTAAATAGTATTCTCCTCCTGCTCATCTATACCTAGCGCTCGTGCTTGTTGGATTGCTGTCATTGAGCTAATCCCATTCATCGATCTGCTCCACGAAGTCTGCTCGAAACAGGTAAGAGACATCTATCTACTTGCTCTATTTTTCCCTCGGACTGATGCACCCGGAACTTCACTACCGAAAGCATCTAGTGGGCATTTATTACACAAGAGCAACCATCTATTCTTTCCAAAATCTTTTTATTAATGGAGGCAAAAGCATTATTTTGAGCAAAAGAAGAGCAGCTGCAGCAGCAATATTTTGGTTCTTAAACCGATTTCCTGCCTATCTATTATCCTGATTAAAGTTGACATCGAGTTCATTAACAAAACAAATGTCATTATAATTTTTGTTAAAAAGTAAGATTAGGACATTAAGATTAATTTTTTTATCTCTCTATTACTGTTCTTTTTACTGAACACACACTGATGTGAAATGATTTTACACGATTAGCAGCATTGAGATCAAAGTATTCATTTATAATTGAATTGGAACTTTTATCCTACTCGCAAAGTAATTATTTTACAGCATCAATGTTTTGGAATTTTAGTCCATGAAATTGGGTAAGCAAGAATCAATATCATAAGAGGATAGCTTCATTCCTCTTCAGTAGAGATTAATGGGAAAGTCACGTTTGTCATAATTTCGGGTGCCAAACAAAATAAATAACTTTTGTTGTGTCTTTTCACATATTTACTCTCACAACAAAAAGTCGTTATTGTATAGATTTAGTGAATTTACCATCAACCGCAAGGGGTAAGATGAATTAATAAGGTATTTGAGATTTAGTAATCTTTTGAGGAGTGCCAGTGTAATCAATCAAGTAAAGTCAGTACGGTTGCAATTTTAAACTTCACGTGAAGTAGTTTCTGCCGAAGCCCCAAGGGTGTTTTGTGTGGACAACTAATTTTCATCGTGCAGAAATCGATGATAGTTCAATGCAAGAAAGCTAATTCATGTATTTTCTTTCAAGACAGAGAAAAATGTGCAATTGTTCATGATAAATAATTAAATTTTGAATAATGAAAAATCAAAATTGTGCTTTGTTAGAAAAAGACCACGCATGGACTCGTGTTTTGTTAGAAACTAGGTATTTCTACATCAGAAAAGTTTTTGAGATTGTTCATCTTTTATAACGTGAAAAAAGATGAATGAGAAGTAAATGTTTATCATTGTGCATGCCCCCAACGAAAAAGTAATAGATATGATAGAGAGAATGGAATGGGGAAAAGAATACAGTGTCACCACCTAAAAGAAGCAAAATGCTCATATCACAAAAAAGAAGTGGAATGCATTTCCTTATTTATTGAACAGACAAAGTTAGCCGCTTTTGATGTCTTTACATGGTCGTCCACATTGAAGGAGAAATCTATAATCATCTTATATCTTAAACATATGTGAGGTTTTAGCACTACAACTGCCATCTAAAAACCTACATGATGCACATACATGTTCAAAGTGAATATATGTTAATAAATTCCAAATGCATACGTAAAAAATAATTCATTTTTATTTTTATTGATATATATATATATATATATATATATATATATATATAAAAAGGAGTTTGATTAATTATTTTTTCAATTAATTAATTAATCTATGTCCGTTTCTTTTTAAATAATAATAACTAAAAAAAAAGATATGAAGCTTCGTGCACATGCACGAATCATGATGGTCAGCAACTGCTGACCATCATGCACGACCGCTCATGCACGATCGTTCGTGCATAAGCGGACGATCAGCAACGGTTGCTGATCGTCCATCGATTAGCAACCATTGCTGATCGGTTTATATTTTTATTTAAAAATGCTGTTTTGGGACATTTATAAATGGTTGCTGAAAATAGAGCAAAGGGTGTGTGTTTTTGTGCTTTTGAGATGCGAGAAAAAGAGGGATTCTCTCTCGTTCGGGCCATAACTAAAACATCAAGGATACGACGGATTGTCTCCACAAGATTGCTAGCACAATTATAGTGGTGAATATCCGAAAGTTCACTCTTCTGTTCGACGTCTATTGTTGATGTGTCTGAACTAAAGGTCCGACGTTTGTGGGGCTCGAACTGTAGGACATCCGAACCAATTCGTATAAAGCGCACTTCAAGAGGTAATCCATTTAACTCCCTTTTTATATTCAAATTTTTTATTAAAGGGCACGAACAACGCCTTCGGAGAATCATGTATAAAATATATCATTTTTATTTCCGCTGCATTCTTTTTGTTAATTTTACCTATATATGATTCATGAAACCCCAACAGCAAGAACTTTGCTAACTAAAAGCATCCGAGCTTATTGACCCATTGGGAAGCCACTGACGTGTGATCAGCGGCTGTGGGAAAAACAGACACACCCACTCTCAACCCAACTTCAAATTCATTCGAATCTCGCCATCTCATTCTCAACCATCAGCGATGGGACAATATCGACCGTCTCTGTCGATTTCTGAGGGAAAGTGCATTGCCCAAAAAGACTGAGTTACCACCGCACGAGCACAAGTTGAGATCTCAAACTTTTTTGTGGAGCCTGATGTTTTTTCAGTGCATATCGATGGAAGTGCAACAGAATATTGCTCATTATTCCATCTGGCAAACTTGAGTGCTCAGTTTAATGACAATAGCTGGATAGTTTCTATCAACTGCTTAGTTCAAAGAAGCCACAAGGTTTAATGTTTTTCTTTTTATTGAGTAACTTTTTCGGGTAGAGTCTAATGTTTTTGCAGAGGATACCTATGTTTTATGTGTTCGAACTGGAACAACCAAAGCTCATAAAGAAAATCCTCATAATAGATCTTTAGATCTTTGGAGACATCAATTAAAATTTCTTTTGGACTAATCCTGTGCCCCTCTTGGCAGGCTCCATCGTTAACATACTGGCAAAACTTCTTTTGGTGCTTTGCAATCAATTCATTAGAAAAAAAAAAAAACTTGTTTTAAAAATGACCTTGAAATTTTTAACGCAACAATTAATGGATATTATCTTTCTTTTAATAATAGAAGAGTTATTTTGAGGCCTATTCCAAACTCCGGGATATAATCAACCTACATTTTTCGTTAGAATTTGAATCCATCATTTGTTTCAATACACCTCCATATCCCATATTCGAAGCATCGGTGTTTACGAGCATAAAGGTGTACATAAGGTTTTAAGACTCTGAAACATCCTAAGAATCTTTGCAATAGAATTTTTTGCTTTTCAATATCACCAGGAAAGTTATTTGCAAAGTCTATAGCTTTATTAATAGGTTTAATAGTGTTTTGACATATATCGAGTCCTAAAAATCTTACTTTAGTTTACAATAATTTCATACTTGGTGCTAAAAATACTAATCTATCGTACTTAATAATAATATAAAAATAATGAAATACTTAAAATGCTTCTACATGTTTTGCATATATATATATCATCTACATATACTATTGAAAAAGGGGCACTATTCTCAAATATATCATTATCATATTTTGAAATTCTAAAGGGGCATTTTTTTAAAACTTGGCATTACATGCCGTTCGCGGCAAAAAACATAGCGAAGGCTGTCTCTTATTTATCGTCTGCATGAATTTTGAATCCTGATCTTTTTTCTTTTTGCTTTTTTTCTTTCTTTTCAGTTGGTGAATCCTGATTTAACTTGCAGGAGATTTGGAGCTTGGAGCTTACTGGGCCTTGGATTCAAGCGTGGGGGACTGTTTCACAGCCCAATCAAACTTGTCTACCAACGACTGCAAAAGAAGAGGTGAAGATAATTATTTTGCACCTCTGGTACTAGCAAATATTTGAAATTTGTGAAAGCTTTTGTTCGGATATTTTCAACAGCAGCTTTTGTTCCACTAGAAGGAGATTAATATATCATTCATGCGAATAGCCATCGTCGAAAATAAAAACATTGTAATGATAAGTGTGAATGCTAGTATGAGCACCTAGAGGGGATGAATAGGTGCAAAAACAAACTTTTGCGAAGGATAGAGTAAAATTCTAAGTTTAACTTGAGTCAGTTTAACAGTAGACTTTAAAATAGAAGCGAGACTCTAACAGTTAAATAAAGTTACAAGTAAAGTAAATGAGTTTAAGGAAGAGAATAAGAACACAAGATTTATAGTGGTTCGGCTTAATCCAAGCCTACGTCTACTCTCCCACATTGACAGCCCACCGGCTGTATTTCACTATAAATCAAAAGAGTCATTACAGTATCTTGTCCTTAATTCCACAGTGTAGAGATTTTGCTACACTTCCTAAAGGTCTCACAAATGTATAAACTCTTTTTTGAGTAAAAGTTTACGCTCAACGATTGAATTGATAAAGAACAATGAGCTTCAAATTTTGGAATTCTTCTATCGCGCACACACTTGAATAATTGAAACATCTTCCTTATATACTCCTCAATGCCTTCATACTAGTTGGCACTTTCCAAATGAGTTCTTCCAATCTACCCTTTGGACAAAATCAATAAGGGAGATCTCGAGTTATTTAGGAATATGACGATAGCCCATCAATCTTGCTCGCCCATACAATCAGGATCTAAGTTTTCATAAGTAGAGCCTTTCAAGTATGCTTCATCAATCAATGAATCCAAATTACCCAAATCAAAACGAATAATAGATTCCGAGATGCTATATCCAGCCAATAGATCTTCTTTAGTCAATAGAATCAAATCCTTAAAGAAATACTCAACTCTGGATAAGTCTTCTTCGACAGTCTAGAAACTGTTAATGAGGATAGACTTTGAATCTTGAGTCTGGAGGTTTGGCAGTCTTCAAACTTTGACGAAAGAGTCTGTAAGTCTTCAGACTAGACTAATGGAAACTTTGTCAACTTCAAAACAAATACGGAAGTTTTCTCCAACAATCTCTCATTTTTTGATGGTGACAAAAATTTCTTGCAGATTTGGATATTTTTGAGCTGCAAAACAATACTCAAGCAAACATGGATATCTCACAAAAGATAATTGACCTAGTAGAGATAGCATTAAATATGTATCCACAAGAAATAAGTTAGTCTTGTAAATAAACAACTATCTTTGCCATGAAATATCAACAGTACTTAAGACAATGCAGCAAACACTTTAAACAATCAACCAATCCAAATCCAAATCCCAATCACAAACAAACATCCAAACAAAAGTAAAAAAATTCATTCGAAAAGTAAGGTCAAACGAGAGTCAAGTATCAAATATGCATCATCTCCCCCTTTTTGTCAGCATTTAAAAAGGTAGAGATAAAAAGATAATGGAATTAGGATTGTTTTGGAACGCGAATTAGCTGGAAATCTCTCATCGACTAAACAATTCCTTCCAGCTTTTTCAAGTCCTTCAGTTGAACCACTTCTTCACCCTTGGCATTAGCTTGAACTTGAAGAGCAAGGGCATGAATTTGATCATGCAAATAAACTAAAGAGGCTTAACCTACATTCTGCAAATTCTGAACTTCGCATCCCAAGACATAAATATGGCCTCGCATCTCCATAAAAACATCAAGCACTCTGCGAAAGTCTGCTAAATTTTCAATTTGAGTGCTAGCTTCTGCATGATCAGTAGAAGCATTTGCAGATGATGGCAAGCCAGCATGATCACTCAGATTTGGCAATAAAACCTCATGACCTTCCTTTGGAAATTAAGATGCATAGATATCTTTTAGATCTACAAGTGAACGACTAACACCTTCCTAGTAAAAGCAATTGAAGATGTATCTCTTTTCTTAGCAACTCCCTCTGTTTCAATGCCCTCAGGAGGTGAGAAGTACGATTCATGCTCTATTTCCTCTTGTTCACCTCTGCCTTCTTCTTCTGCAATCCTTTCTTCCTCTACTTCTTTTTGCATTGTTTCTCTCTCTTTACTCATTTCCTCTTCTTCATCTCTGACTTAATCCTCTCTCTCCTCAGTCTTTGGAACAACACTTTGTAGATTTCTCAATGCAAGAGTGGAAATTGTAATATCGTCCTCATCCTCTTCATCTTCCAGAATGAGTACTCTTATTTTCTTGGATGGAGCTATCATGGGCTCCTTCCTTTTCCGTTTTGCAGCTGAAGAACCTTGGTAAGACTTGACAGGGGTTTTCTCTTTCAATCGCTCCAAAGCCTTGTCCAGCTCTTTTAGACGCATTTTGGAAACCATTTTCAGTCCCACCACCACTTGATCACAGGATCAAACACATAGAATCCTAAGAGGCTGAATATCGAAATGTTTGAAAAGCTTTGTAGCAAGCGCTGAGTATGGAAGTTGCCATTTGTCTTTCACCATCATTCTATACATGTGAAACATGATTGTGTGAGGCAAAGAAAACTTCTTGCCAGCATTGATGGCAAACATCAGCTTTGCTTCTGAGTTAGAGACGTCGGTCTTCGAGGTTGACTTGGGTTTGAGGCAATTGATCACGATCTTGTGAAGCAAAATGTTAGAGGCATTCATCCTCAAGTACGAAATTCTTCCTTCAGACATTCCATCCTAAACAAGCTCTATCGTCACACGACCAACAAACACACTAATCGATTGGAATGCCCCTCGCTTTACTCCAATCACATCCGCCAATGTGTCCATGTCAACGATATAGTCCTGGTCTCGAACACTACACGAAAATCTATTCACATCCAAGAAACTTAGATTATAATAGAAGTAAGCAGTAAGTTCTGGATATGCCTCTGTCATCTCAGAACAAAATTGCTCAAATTGAAGTTGAGTGAATTTCTCTCGCAGCTTCACATTTAAAGAATCAAGAAAATCAAAGTCTACAGTTCTTGGATTGATCACCCCTCTTTTTAGCAACTTGGAGTAAAGTCGCTTGTGTTCTTCCGAGCGAAACAAATTTGTCCTTTTGCTTCGAATATTCGCCCCAACACCCATTCTAGGCTTGAGATGAGTGTACATTTTGTCATTATCATTCCCATCAGGCTGACTAAGACCTCCAACACGTGGATCACTAGGAATATTCGCAAATGCTCAATCGCCGACCCTGCAGGAGCAATCTCCAATCATTCCATTGTTTGCAAAAAGTGGGTTTCATTTCGATACCATTTCTTTTTAAAAAAATTCAGCAATATATTTCAAGGGAGTGCCTCCTCTCTTCAAGGCAGAGTAAAGCTTAAAGATAAAAGCAGGCTTTTGAAATCTTACGGGTTCTGCGCCTTCAATGATTTTTTCCTCCGCTCTATGATCATTACCTTGAGGTCTAACTTGAAGAGATTGATGCGGTTAAGAATGTTGTGGGCTTTGCTGTTGTCTTGGGGATTCTTCTTCTTCGGTGAGGTCAAAATGTCTAGGACCCTCACGCATGTGTTGTGGTCCTCTGTTCGCGATCCTTGAAGATTTTCTTTGGGATACTATTCTCACAGTTTTTGAGAAATTCCAAACTTGATTCGTGAAAAAATGTGAGAACTTTGTGTTGGAGAAATCTTCTTGAAGTGTTTTGAAGCTGACAAAACATTTCTATTAGTCTAGTCTAAAGGTTTGCAGACTCTGCTATTTAAAGTCTGAAGACCTCCGGACAGCCAGACTCAAGACTTAAAGTCTATCCTCATTGACAGTCTCTAATCCGTTGAAGAAAGGTTATCCAAAACTGGATGTTTCATTAAGGATATGACCTTATCGACTAGAGAAGATCTCTTGGTTGGACAAGACTCAACGGAATCCTTTGATTGATCGAGATTGACTCGAAGATTAAGGAATCTATGATTGCCTAAATATTTTTGGAAGGTTCTACTTATGGAAACCGAGATCCTAATTGTATGGGCAAACATGATTGATGGGCTATCGACACGTTCCTTTAATAGCTCGAATAATCTTCCTAATTGATTCCGTCCAACTGGTAGATTGGAGGAATTCCTTTGGTAAGTGCCAACGGGTATGATGGCATAAAAGAGTATATAAGGAATACGTTTTAAGTTGTTCGAGGTGTGCGCGATAGAAGAATTCCAAAGTCTGAAGCTCCTTGTTGTTTAGACAATTCCTTTGAGCGAATATTTGTATACAAAAGAGAGTCTATATTTGTGAGAAACCTTGAGGAAGTGTGGTAGAACATCTACATTATGGAATCAAGGAAAAGTTGTGTTGTAACTTCTCTTTTGTTCATAGTGAAATCCAGCCGGTGGGCTGTCAGTGCGGAAGAGTGGACGTAGGCTTGAAATAAACCGAACCACTATAAACCTTGTGTTCAATTTTCTCTTCCTTACTCTCTTTACTTTGATCGTACTTTATTTTGTTAATCAATAGAGAACTTTTTTTCTATCGGGTGTCAAGAATCGCTTCCGTATCTCGATAAATTGTTTGTCCACCTATTCACCCCCTCTAGGTAATTATACTAGTTATCTCACTTTGAAGATTAAACTAGAGAGCAAAAGTAAGAAAGCAAAGGTTTGTGCTTTTTAGGGTTCATGAGAAAGACGATCAGTATATAAAGCAGTCAAAAAGAGGCATACAGAACGACGTAAAAGGAAAAATAGAAAAATGCCTTTTAAAAATAACTGCCTTTTTTAAAGAATAGATAACCGTCTTTTCAAAAATAACTCCATTTTCGAAAAGGAATGATTGTAATAATCACGAAAACTGGGGAAGATAACATCAATCAATTACATATTAATAGATAATCGTACATTTTCGAGATTTTATCTGTGAGATAAATTTCTAAAAACAAGAATAACTTACAGTCGTAAATCTTGATCTTTTGAGTCTGAGTATCATTAGACTTTTATCCCTGAGTCTGAACTTCTTCAGACTTTAAGATATTGAGTCTGTAACGAATAAGCTCGAATTGACTTTTCTCCAAAAGCTTTGTGAAGATGTCCGCTAGTTGATTCTTTGAGTCAATGAATTGAATAAGACTTCTCCATTTTGAACATGATCTCTAATAAAATGATGTCGAATCTCTATATGCTTTGCTCTTGAATAAAGAATTGGATTCTTGGTGAGATTAATCGCGCTGGTGTTGTCACATTTGATTTTAGTGCATGAGTCTTCAATTTCAAAGTCTCTTAGTTGTTGTTTTATCCACAAAATTTGTGAACAACAACTTCCAAAAACCACATATTCTACTTCTGCTATTAAAAGAGCTACAGTACTTTGCTTTCTTGAAAACCAAGATACTGTCCTGTTCTCAAGTAATTGACAAGTGCTCGAGGTGCTCTTCCTATCAACTCTGCATCCTGCTAGCTCTGCGTCTGAATATCCAAAAAGAGTAAACTCTCATTCTTTAGGATACCAGAGACTGAAATTAGAGGTAGATGCAACGTATTTGATGATGCGTTTTGCAACATTTAAATGAGATTATTTGGGATCTGATTGAAATTTGGCACAAATACAAACACTAAACAAGACGTTAGGTCTAGAAGTAGTAAGATAAAGAAGTGAACCAATGATACTCCTATATAGCTTCTAGTCAACTTTCTTTTCTCCTTCATCTTTGTCCAGCTTCGAGAAACTTGACATTGGTATATCTGTCTTTTTGCAATTATCCAAGCCAAACTTTTTAACAAGTTCTTTAGCATATTTTTCTTAGTGAATGAAAATTCATTCCTTCAATTATTTTACTTGACGTCCGAGAAAGAAGGATAGTTCACTCATCATGCTCATTTCAAACTCATCATGCATAGTTTTAGAGAATTTCTTGCACATATTTTCATTAGATGATCCAAAAATAATATCATCAACATAAATTTGAACAAGTAAAAAAATTTTGCTTTCTCTTTTGATAAATAATGTAGTATCTATTTTACCTTTAACAAAGCCATTTTGGATTAAAAACTTACTTAACATTTCGTACCACGCTCGAGGTGCTTGCTTTAGACCATATAACACCTTTTTCAGTCTGAATACAGAGTCTGGTTTTCTTGGGTCTTCAAAACCGGGAGGTTGTTCCACATAGACTTCCTCTTGGATGAATCCATTTAGGAAAACACTTTTGACATCCATTTGGAATAACCTAAAATTCTTATAACACGCAAAAGCAAATAATAATCTAATTGCTTCTAACCTTGCTACTACTGCGTAAGTCTCATAATAGTTTATCCCTTCTTCTTGCATATATTCTTTGGCCACGAGTCTTGCTTTGTTCCTTACGACTTTTTATTTCTCGTTCATCTTATTCCTGAAAAACTATTTAACTCTAATGATAGATTTACCTTTTGGTTTAGGAGTTAATTCCTAGACATCATTGACACGAAATTGCCTAAGTTCTTCTTGCATAGCTTCAATCCAGATTTCATCAGTTAAAACTTCTTCTATGCTCTTGGGTTCTATTTCAGAAATAAGAGTCACAACACTAGACTCTTCACGCCTTTTGGATCTTGTACAAATTCCCTCATTAATGTCACCAATAATGAGTTCTTTAGGATGACTAGACTTGTGCTTCCAGTTGCTGGTTGATTTGTCAGACTGTTGGTCTTTCTCTTCATTTGATTCTTCAACAATCATTCGTTGCTGGTTTTCTGAAATCTAAGCTACTTCTGGAGATTTAGACTTTGTAGAGTCTGGAGCAAGTTCAGAATCTTCAAGTTGAGTTTGAATCAATTGATTTTGCATAAAGTCTTGGAATTTAATAGTCATCAATTCCTCCACAAATTGAGTCTATTTGTTATATACTCTGTAAGCTTTGTTGGTAGTTGAATATCCAAGGAAGATTCCATCATCTGATTTTTCTTCAAACTTACCAATTCGATCATTTGCATTTTTCAATATAAAACATTTGCAACCAAACACATGAAAATAAGAAATAATTGGCTTCTTTCCTTTGAACAACTCATAGGGAGTTTTCTTCAAAATAGGCCTTAAGAAGACTCTATTAATAATATAGCACGATGTAGAAACTACTTCAACTAAAAAACGAGAGGAAATGTTACTTTCAATTAATAAAGTTCTAGCCATTTCTTGCAACGTTTTATTCTTCCTTTCCACAACTTTATTATGTTCTGGAGTGTATGGTGAGGAGAATACATGCTAAAAACCAAATTCATCACATAATTTACCAAAGTCTTGGTTTTCAAACTCACATCCATGGTCTGTCTATATACTTGAAATAACATACTCTTTCTCATTTTGTACTTTCTTAGCAAATTTGATAAAATAAGAAAATGTTTCAGACTTACTTGCCAAGAAATATACCCAAGTGAATTATGAATAGTCATCAACTATTACTAAGAAATATTTCTTACCTCCAATGTTTTGAGTTCTGGTTGGTCCAAAAAGATCCATATGCAAGAGTTGTAACACACGATTAATGGAAACTTGATTTATTATTTTGAAAGAGTTTCTAACCTATTTTCCCAATACACATGGTGTGCATAATTCAGATTTTTGATATGTCAGGTTGGATAGTTCACGAATAAGCTTCTTTGCAGAGATCTTGGCTATTTGCTTCATGTTGATGTGCCCAAGTTTTCTATGCCAAAGATTAGCTTCCTCTTGAATTGAAATTAGACATTGAGATTTTTCTAGATTGATATCCGAGAGATATATATTTCCATGTCTTCTCCCTGTGAATATCTGAGAGGAATTTCTACTAGTTCCTGAACATACTCATTCTTGAAAGTTGATTTTGTAACCTATGTCGCACAGTTGGCTGATACTCAGCAAGTTGTAGTTGAGCCCTTCCACTAAGGAAATGTTGTTGATTGTGAGACTTCCAATCTTTATAGTTCTGTATCCCACAATTATGCATTTACTATTTCCTCCAAAAGAGACTTTTCTACCATTAACTTGCACAAGTTTTGTGAAACAATTTGAGTCTCCTGTCATATATCTTGAGTATCCACTATCCAAGTACCATTTAACATTTTTCTTGATAATAACCTGCATTTATAAAAGAAACTCAAGCTTTCTTTGGTACCTATACTTTCTTGGGTCCAATGAAGTTAGTGCAATATACGGTATTTGCCCAAACCTTATTAACAGGTTTCCAAACCATATGATATTATTTCTCAAAATGATATAAGCTATCGCACTTAGAACATTTAAGAGCACTGCAGCCTACAGGTTTTACAAAGACTTTTTGAAAATGATTTCTATAAAAATCTTTTGTAGGTCTTTGTTTAATTATTTCATTTACTTTAGGAGAATCAATTAGAGGAATGGTTTCAGCAGTCATCCCCAAATCTGATTTGTTAAAGTAAGGTCTTTGTGCTGAAAGAATCTTTTCTAATTTCTTAGAACCTATAGAAAATCTTTTTAAAATACTTGAGATATTATTTTTCAAAACTGCATTTTCTTTTGAAAGTGAGTCTGCACTTTCTTTCAAAGCAATAACACTTTTATCCAAATTTTCGACTTTTTCTTTACAAACAATCTCTTGTTGCTTCAGTACTGAATTTTCTCTTTTTAGTTCTAAAATCCTCTTGAGAGAAGTTTTGAGACTAAGACACAATTCATCAATATATTTAGAGACTCTAGAAGGAATTTTTAAGTTACTTACATTGATTTCACTGTCTGAGTCTGAGTCTGTCTTAGAGTTTGAATCTGAGTCTGATTGTGCCATTAGACAAATATTAGCATAATCATCATGACTTTCTTCACACTCAGTATCACTCTAAGTTTCTGCCTTAAGAGCTTTTTTGTATTTCTCAACTTTTCCTTTGTTTTCTTCAGTAAGGGACAGTTGCGTATGATGTGTCCATTTTTCTTGCATTCAAAACAAACCACATCTTTGTTGGAATCATCATCCTCAGCTAATTTATTTTGAAACTTCTGAGAATTTTGTTTCTTTGAATTGAATCTCCTTCCCTTCTTGTTCAGTTTTCTGAACCTTCCTATCATGAGAGCAAGCTCTTCATCGTCCATATCATCTTCAGAATCCGTAACATCAGAATCATCATTAAATTTTAATGCAATAGATTTCTTACCTTTGGGATCCTCTTGTTCATTGATTTGCTCCACTTCATAAGACTGAAGAGTGCCGACCATTTCGTCAACAGAGAGTGACATGATTCTTTGTGTCTCCCTTATTGATGTTTTTACGTGATTCCAATCTTTGAAAAGTCGACATAGTAGCTTGTTAACCTTCATGAGTCCAGAGATTGGTTGACCTTAATACTTAAGACCATTCACGATTTTTATAAAACAACTAAATATGTCAATAATAGATTCTCCTGATTTCATCCTACATGTTTCATATTGACAGAGCAGAATATTAATTCTAGTTTCTTTCACTCGATCAATTCCTTCATAGGTGATGTGCAATCTATCCCAGACTTCTTTAGCTATTTCACAAGAAGATATTATGTTATATTCAGTAGGAGACAATGCACAATATAAAGAATAAATTGATTTTGCATCAAGAGCTTGTCTCTTGGTTATCTCTTCTTAAGTCATATTGCTAGACTCAACAACTTCCTTTTCCCTTTCTGAGATTGTTGTAATTTTAGGAATAATTCCCTTATCTACCACATCCCATTCAAGAGGGTCTTTTGATCTTAGGAATGCCTTCATTTTGTTTTTCCATATATTGTATTCCTTCCCATCAAAGTATGGCGGTCTGATGTTGATTTGTCCTTCAACCAAGCCTAGAGCCAACAGCCATAGATCATTAACTCTAAAGTAAAAACACTTCAATTTAAATGAGTACATAGGCTCTGATACCAATTGTGAATGCTAGTATGAGCACCTAGAGGGGGTGAATAGGTGCGAAAACAAACTTTTACGAAGGATAGAGTAAAACTCTAAGTTTAACTTGAGTCAGTTTAGCAGTAGACTTTAAAATAGAAGCGAGACTCTAACGGTTAAATAAAGTTACGAGTAAAGTAAAGGAGTTTAGGGAAGAGAATAAGAACACAAGATTTATAGTGGTTCGGCTTAATCCAAGCCTACGTCCACTCTCCCGCACTGACAGTCCACCGGCTGGATTTCACTATGAATCAAAAAAGTCGTTACAGTATCTTGTCATTGATTTCATAGTGTAGAGACTCTGCTACACTTCCTCAAGGTCTCACAAATGTATAAACTCTCTTTTGAGTATAAGTTTACGCTCAACGATTGAATTGATAAAGAACAAGGAGTTTCAAACTTTGAAATTCCTCTATCGCGCACACACTCGAATAACTAGAACATCTTCCTTATATACTCCTCCATACCTTCATACCCGTTGGCAATTTCCAAATGAGTTCTTTCAATCTACCTGTTGGACAGAATCAATAAGGGAGATCTCGAGTTATTTAAGGAATATGACGATAGCCTATCAATCCTTCTCGCCCATACAATCAAGATCTAAGTTTCCATAAATAGAACCTTCCAAGTATGCTTCATCAATCAATGAATCCAAATTACCCGAATCAAAATGAATAATTGAATACGAGATGCTATATCCAGCCAAGAGATCTTCTTTGGTCAATGGAATCAAATCCTTAAAGAAATACTCAATTCTGGATAAGTCTTCTTTGATGGTTTAGAAACTGTCAATGAGGATAGACTTTGAATCCTAAGTCTGGAGGTTCGGCGATCTTCAGACTTTGACGAAAGATTCTGTACGTCTTCAGACTAGACTGATAGAAACATTTTATCAACTTCAAAATAAATACGGAAATTTTCTCCAACAATAAGGACGGGTGGGTCCAAGATAAGAGCACTTCTCTAAGCAAATTCATCTTTTATGTCATCACGTCTAGTGCCCATCTCCTGTCTTCATCCCTTTAACTGTTCGATATGTGCTCATTGTCCACCGAATGCTCAGACCTTAAGAGATTTTGCATGCTACCATGGTCGATTACCACCATCGTCATTGATCATTGACATCATCCCTATGCCTCTGCCTTAAATCTCAGCTGTCTCACTCTCAGACGATCACCTCTCTCCTTCATCTGCTTTTCTCCACCTCCTTGCCCTCACTATCGAGGACAGATGAACTCCGTCGATGATGGCACTGGAGCACAGTGGCCAATGATGACTTTGCTAGAGACGACAATCGAGGCTATGTTGGAGTCGTGGGAACTACAAGAATAATCTTAAACATTGGACTAGGGAAAGATGTTAAATGAACTCGAAGCATATGAGTTCAGCTCACATCCACTATTGGGAGGTAGACTTCATATGAAAACTAACTTTTGACGGTGCCTATGAGAAATTGTGAATCCTAAAATTCATTATTTATGGTGTAAATATCAAGTTAGGTCAGTTATTAAGTAAATAAAGGTAATTGACTTAGATGATTGGCGTCACTAGTTGTGCCAGCTGCGATGGTGGTGGTAGTGTTGGAATGAGTAGTCTTAGTAGTGGTGCTAATAGCAACAGTGTGGTAGTAGCTGTAAGATCCGTGGCACTCGCTATTCCCCCCCCACTAAAAAAAAAAATTCCTGCATTTTTTTTATCTTTTTAGCTTTTTCATTTTTCCTTTTTTATTATTTTAAAAAAATTCAAAGATACATGAAAATCTATACATAATTTTAACATAGAAGGAAAATAGAGATTAAATGAATGTAAAATCACATATGATTCAATGTGAAAAGAGTTGGACAAAAATTATAGTACTATTAATTTTAAGTAAGAAAGTAGCAATCAATGATTATTGGCAAATAATATTTCATTCAAACAAAATAAAAATTAGATCTAATGTAATGCATGTAAATTCAACAATTAATAGGAAAAAAAGATGTTCACATATGGAAGTAGAGTCATGTGAAAAGTGAAACAACAAACTCCAATTTGCATGCTGCAAATTCTTGGTCTTCCCGAACTCTTAAGTTTCTTTCCCTTTAGCACTTTTTCACTTTCGCTTCACTTTCCAAACAAAAAAGCACATGATATCTAGTAAAGTATGTGGGAATATTCTTTAAATATTATGAAACAAGCACTTGTGGACAAAAGGTATTTTCTTCAGATTTGTCTAACCTCTTATGCACAAACTTGAAAGTCTTGGTTTTTGTTTAAAGTCTTTAGTAGGTGAAAAGTCTTGACCTTCCCGAACTTCATAGTTTTCTCCCTCCATTAGCTCATTATCACTTTGCTTCACCATAACATTTGTTGGTTTCTCCAGTGACTAATTCAACCATGGCCATTGGAGAAATCATTTTGGGTTCCTTCTTTCAAGTCTTGTTCGACAAGTTGAGTTCTTTGGCATTGGACTTTGTGCAATGGGATGGAACTAGCACCACCATCCTTGATGAGTGGAAGAAGAGGCTAGTCACAATTAATGCAGTACTGGATGATGCAGAGGAAAAGCAACTTAGCAATAATGATAAAGTGAAGCTGTGGTTGGATGATGTTAGGGACTTGGCCTTTGACATAGAAGACTTGCTCGAGGAGTTCAAGATCAAAGCCACTCAAGCTAAGTCGGACGCAGAATCCAGCACAAGAAGTCAATGGAAACGGAAGTTCCTTTCTTTTATACAACCGGGCTCGCTTGTGTCTGACACCAAGGTTCAAGAGATCAATGGTAGGTTGGAAGCGCTTGTCAACAAGAGGGCTGATCTAAGCTTGAGCGAGAATGTTGTGGATAGATCCAACTACATCAACAGAAGGGATCCCACTAGTTCTCTGCCGGAGCCTCGGTTTTTCGGCAGGGAGAAGGAAGAAACAGAGATACTCAAACTATTGATCCATGAGGTCAAAAATTCTAATGCCACACTAAGCATAGTCCCCATAGTTGGGATGGGTGGTGTTGGAAAGACGGCCTTGGCTCAACAACTATATAATGATGCCAAAGTGAATAGTTGTTTCGAGAAGAAAGCATGGGTTTGTGTGTCAGATGTTTTCAATGTCCTTGACATAACAAAGGCTATTTTGCGGTTGATCACCGGGTCGTCCAACGAGGGCGAAGATCTTAATGAGCTTCAAGTTAAGTTGAAGGATAGTCTATCTAGGAAGAAGTTTCTTGTGGTTTTAGACGACGTATGGAATGAGAAGTACGAAAAATGGACTGCCCTCTTAAAGCCATTTGAAGCGGTGGCTAGGGGAAGCAAGATCATCATCACAACTCGCAACTTTAATGTTGCTTCCATAACAGGCGCTTTGCCGTATCATTTGAGGGAATTGTCCTTTGATCATTGTATAAGCTTATTGGCCTTTCATGCTCTCGGAGCAACAAATTTTGAGAGCCACCCGGACTTTGAAATAATAGGCAACAAAATAGCTGAAAGATGTAAAGGTTTACCTTTGGCAGCGAAGATGTTCGACAGTGTCCTACGTACTAAAAGAAATCTCGAGGAATGGCAAGATACCTTAAATAACAAAATATGGGATCTTCCGATGGCAAAGAATGATGAGGTTCTCCCAGTTTTGAAATTGAGCTATGTCCATCTTCCTTCCTATTTAAAGATATGTTTTGCTTATTGTGCGGTATTTCCTAAGGATTACGAAATTGAGAGGGACGAGTTAGTACTCTTATGGATAGCAGAGGGATTTTTAGATGGACAAGAAGCAAATGAGAATATCTTGAAATTGGGACGGAAGCACTTTGATGAGTTAGTATCTAGGTCATTTCTTCAACAATCAAGTATCAACACATCTAAGTTTTCAATGCATGATCTTTTGAATGATCTAGCAAAGTCAATTGCAAGAGGGACTTGCTTTAGCTCAGGTGGGTCTTTGGTGGCAAGTAATGAACATCATGTATCATCTCTTGAAAAAACTCGTTATGCATCATTCATCTCATCGTGGTATGTCACATCAAAATGCATGTGACCTTATCACAAAATGAAGGCCTTAAGAAGTTTAATTTTGGTGCGTAAGGGATCTAGTTGGGGATCTTTCTCTATTTCCAACAAGGTGCTGCAAGACTTGCTAAGAAACTTGAAGTACTTGAGAGTGTTCTCGTTATGTCATTGTGACATTGTAGAGGTACCGAATTGTGTTGGTGATTTAAAACATCTTCGATATCTCAATTTCTCGTACACTAATATCGAGAGGCTACCTGAGACAATTGGTGCCTCGTGCAAATTACAAGCTCTGATTTTAAGAGGTTGTCAAAAGCTTTCAAAGTTGCCTCAAGGTATTGCAAAGTTAGTCAGCTTACGATTTCTTGATATTAGAGATACAAGGAGTCTAAAAGAGATGCCATTGGATATCGGTAATTTAAAGAATCTTATTATCTTATCCAAATTTGTGGTGGGACTACAGAAAAGGTCACAGTTAAAGGAGTTGAAGAACTTGCCACATCTGGAAGGAGAATTATTCATATCAGAATTGCAAAAGGTAGAAAAAGTTATTGATGCTAATTTGCTTCGAATGCTAGACCTTACCAACTTATCCTTGCACTGGGATAAACATTTGGGAAATCTCCATAATCATGAGCATGAAGCACAAGTGCTTGACTCTCTGCAACCTCACATTAATCTTGAAAATCTCACTATTTTGAACTATGGTGGTGCAAGATTCCCATCATGGTTAGATCATACGTCCTATTCTAAAATAGTGTCTTTATGCTTGTGGGATTATCCTAATGTTATATCACTACCCATACTTGGACAACTACCTTCACTTAAGGAATTATCTCTTAAAGGTCTACATGCAATAAGAACGATAGGCTTTGAATTTTACGGAGGTAAAAGGCCTTTTTCATCCTTAACCACTTTGAAGTTCAAAGAGATGTTGACATGGAAGGATTGGTATCCCTATGTCAAGGGCCCAAAAGGAGAAGTTTCATTATCCTGTCTTCAACATCTTGTTGTCCACAGCTGTCCTTTGTTGGTAGGGACATTGCCTTGTCAACTTGATCATCTCATAAAGCTTGAAATTCATTCATGTTTGCATTTGAATAACTTAGCCAATGATGTTTCTCTTCCATCTCTCCGTGAGTTATACCTTGAGGTTTGTGACAAAGAGATATTGAAGTGTTTGGTCAACCTAACTTCTTTGACCATTCTAAAAATTGAGAATATTTCAGAGCTTGTCTACTTTGATCATGGGTTTATGAGCTGCTTGATCAAGCTAAAGGAGCTTCATATAACACGGTATGAAAAGCTAAAATACTTGTGGCAAGATGGAAATGAAATGTTAAATCTTACTTCCCTCCATGAATTAAACATCCATGCCTGCCCTCAATTCACATCTTTTACAGCAAGAGAAGGAGAATTAGAGCTGCCATGCAACCTTGAAAGGATGGAATTGAGTAGTTGCACGAGTTTAGAAAAACTTCCAAGCAAGATGTACACACTCATTAACTTGTCTATTTATCAGTGTCCAAAACTCATAGGACTAACCATTCCTTCAGATGAGCCAAGCAACAATGACTCAATGTCTAACTCGATGTCTCAACTTGAATCTCTGGGTAGACTTGCTGCTTTGAAGAGTTTTGCTATTAACAATTGCGAGGGAGTGGAGTCGTTGGAAGAGATCACTCTAGAATCGCTCAAAGAAATCATGATCGTCAATTGTAAGAATCTGAGAAGCCTGCCCCAGTGCCTTCACATGCTTTATCATCTCACTAAATTGTCTATAATTAGCTGTCAATCACTAGAGATAGAGGACTTCCCTCCCCTTCCCCTTACCCTATCAAATCTATTACTCAGTCGTTGTCCAAAGATAAAGAAGATAAAGTCTATTGCTAGATGTAACAATCTCACTTCCTTGTATATAAATGAGTGTTCAGCATTGGAGATGGAGGATTTCCCTCCCCTTCCCGTCAGCCTGAGGTCTCTTCAACTTCTTCATTGTCCAAAGATAGAGTCCCTACCAAATCAGTTGCATCATCTTACATCCCTCTTATACCTATTTCTTACTTGTTGCCAAAATATCAAGTGCTTGCCCAAAGGAGGCTTACCTCCCAATTTGCGGTGCCTTTATATTTTTGAGTGCGAGAATCTGAAGCAGCCAGTGAGAGATTGGGGCCTACACCGCCTCGCATCCCTCGAGCAACTGAGAATTGACTTTCGCATGGGAGGGAAGGAAGAGAATGGGTGGTTTCCTTCGGAGGACGAGGATGCGTGGAGGCTTCTCTTCCCTTCCTCTCTAACCCATCTTAACTTGAGAAATATGAGGAACGTGGAAAGACTATCAAGCGGTCTCCGCCACCATCTCTCCTCTCTCCAATGGTTGTGTATTGAAGATTGCCCGAAGTTGAGGGACTTACCAGAGGATGGCCTCCCTCCCTCCCTCGCTCGATTGGGGATATATCATTGCGAGATTTTAAATGATCGATGCTCACAACACACCAGCGACTATTGGCCCTCGTCGAAGAGATCCCGAAGATCAAGATTGTTTGACGTTCGGATCCAAGGAATTGATTTGTCCATCTATAGTCAGGTTTTGTGGGGTTCGAAGGTAAGATTTTGGTTTTGAAGGCATCGATTTTCATTCTGCTTCCTCAATCCGATGCGTAATACAAACTGATTTTCCCCATGTAGATGTTTCGCACGAATTTCTGGGAAAATCCAAGAAATCCCTGACACCCGCTTTGACTGGGTTCGGATCCAATGAAGTGAAATCTCGATCCTTCGATGTACAGTCGGTTTTCTAGGGTTCGGGTAAGTTTTTTGGTCTCGAATGCATCCATTTCATTTCTCTTCTTCAATTCGATGCCTAATACAGAATTAATCTTTTCCGATGGGGAAGTGTCGCGTAGAATTTCCAGAAACCACCGACTGAAGGTCAGAGACTGACATTTTGGGTGTGTGTTCTCGTTGGGGAGGGGGTTTCGCACCCACAGTTGAAATAAGCAAATTCAGTAAGAAGAATGGGGGATCTAGATCCCAATTTTGATAGCACATCCTCTTCCCGATGCGAAAAGCTACCTAACGGGCAAAAACATTTGCTCTTCGTGAAGTACAACTTAAATTCCGAGATGAAAAAAATGATATTTAGGTGCTTGAATCCCGGCAACAGCTTCCTTTGGTCTCCAATTGCACCGCTTGCGGAAGTTAATGATATTCTCGTATGCCACACTGCATCCATCTCGCTACGCCTTGGGCCTACTTTTGTCTTTAGCCACCGCAATGCACTTTCGAATAGCAAGTGATTCAGCCTCCTCTCGCAGCAACCATCTCCCCGTTTCATTTCTCGGCCTCAATCCCAACGACGGCATGTTATGTAAGACTCGTCTTAGTTAATCTTCACGAAACCTAGCTCAGTTTACTCCATGCACCGTGCCTTTCATCCAGCCGATCATGACTCAGCTTGCATTTCCCCCAACACACTCTAAAAGAGCTTTTCGACTGTGCAAGTGATAGTTTTTGGTATCTAGGGATTTAAAGGTAAAAGTTACTGCATTTTGAGCTTTCCAGATATACCAACAGGTGTAGGCCATCATTCATAGGAGTTATCAGCCCCTACCAGTCATTCAATCCCATGACCTCACTTTTTTAGAATATCAACCCGTACCAATAAGTCACCACCACTGTGACTAGTGGTCTACCATACTTGTGAGTTAATATAATTGCAAAAAGAATTTCAGCCAAAAGAGAAAAAAAAATCTTCAATAGAGTATCCCAGTTCACTTTTTGTTGCAGTCAATTAGGTGTACATATAATTTTGTCCTGATCACTCTTGTAGTTTTTCATTATGCATGAAATATAATCTTTATTCAGGACTAATTGCTCATCCTGTTACGGACTTTTGGATGAGAAATATGAGGACTGTGAAAAGACTTTCAACGTTTGAGGATGTAAGAAGCGTGGAGTATTCTGTTTCTCTTGTCTCTAATTTCTTCTTTTGGATGAGAAACATGAGGAAAATGGAAAGATCATCAAGTGGCCTGTCTTTCCTCTCTCACACAGCTATCTTTTGTAGGTTACCAGTACTTGCCGGGATGGCTTCGCTCTGCTCCAAGTATTCAGCATAATGCAATGGGGAATTCTGAAAGATCGATGCTCGGTGATTGTTGGCACCCCATCCAAGAAATTCCACTCATTGTAGTTGATTGAGTTTGGATTCAATAAGAAGATTTCTCTCGTAATGTCTAATTTTTATTCTTGGTAATGCTTCGGACTTCTTTCTTCTTCCACACGTGTCATTTAGCTACTACTCCTGCTCCAAGATCCATTTCTTTTACGAATCCTCAACTTGATGCTATTCATGTTTTTCCACGGACGAGCTTCACATAATTTGCCACAAAGCAGCTAGACATTTGGGTTTCTCTGTTTTGTTTGATAAGGAAGCCCACTGTTTTTTTGGTTACTTCATCTTTACTACTTGATTTTCTCATCCCATCATCTATTTTTGTTCCCTTTTTGATCTCACACGCCATACATAAATCTTTTGCTTGAACCTGAAGAGTCTCATACAATGACTGATTCTATCGAGATAATTATATCGACGATTGCAATCAACAAAAGTTGGGGCATTAAAGAAAGGGATAAGTGCAATAAAAGTCCTAAAACTTGTCACGAATATGCAAATGAGTCCTAAAACTAACAAAAAGTGCAATCAAGTCCTAAAATTTGTCAAATTGTTTTAATCGAGTCCTAAAATTAACACCGTCAAACTTACTAACAGAAAATGCTGAAGTGACATGGACGTGGAATTTTTTATGATTTTTCATTTTCCACATGGCTTTTTAAATTATTTTTTATTCAATTTCTTTAAAAAAATTAGATTTACAATTTTTTTTAATTTAAAAAAAATAGGCAGTTCTCCTACTTCGCCGCCACCGCCCATCACCGGAGGGGCCGGTGACCGTCGCTAGCTTTTTTCTTTTTTAACTTCTTTTTAAATAAATTTAACTTTTCTTTTATAATTTTTAAATCTAATTTAACTAAAAAACAATTTTAAAAAGCCACATGGAAAATAAATTTCATTTTAAATGCCATGTCAGCATTTTCCGTTAAAAAAGTTGACGGTGTTAATTTTAGGACTCGATTGAAACAATTTGACAAGTTTTAGGACTTAATTACACTTTTTGCAAGTTTTAGGACTCAATTGTATTTTCGTTATAAGTTTTACTAGCATTTATCCCTTAAAGAAAATGTCTAGGCCCTTAGTGAAGTGAACTCTGATTAACGTAAGGAAAACAATGTTCTTTATGTTTTTTATCTGCTTCGCTTTTTATGCAATTAAAAAGCAATTTTTTCTCAACGATTTGTGAGAATTTTAGATGTCTTCAAAACACCAATCTTCATCTAGTCAACTAATCCCGCGTTAGTTGCCTTTAGACAGCGTCTTACGAATCTTCTTGTTTTTCCCCTACAGTATGTATTAATAGTTTACATGATTGAGTTGAATAATGATAGTTTTGAGAATACCTAAATATTTGTCGCTGATGATTTAGATTTTTTTTTTTTGAAATAATACTGTGTGATATACTAATTTATAGATGTAAATAAATGATATAAGCATATTCATGAGTTGGGGATATCATTTATTAATGTTAAAATAACTTTCAAAAATTTCCGTTGTCATAAAAAAGAAAAGAAAATAGAAGGCTTTTCAAACTTCAAAATTTGCGAATGTCAAAAAATAATGACAAGTTAACTTTCCGTTATTTATAATATGACATTCTTCTCTCTTTGCCAAAAACATTGATATAGCATAAAAGGATACATCGCAGTCGACTGATCTTAATATTTAAAGTAGGCTCCAAATAAGAAAAAGCCAATAATATTGACATTTTGCATGTGAAGCGATATTGATACCTTGGGTCTTATATATTTCCTTAATAGAATTCCTAGTTGGTTCCCCCACCCCCCCCCCCAAAAAAAAGAGGAGTTCCTAGTTAGTTCCTCGAAACAAGCCCCTCCTTCAAATTTTTTAGTGTGAAATAAATAAATAAAAAAGGAAGGTTTCATACATATATTTTCAACACGTTTCAGGTGTTCTCAGTGCTAAATAAGGATTCAACCTAAATTTAACAATTGCAACAGTATTAAGCCCTAACACCATGCTGCAAAGGCATTGAATGGGCCATCGTTGTCATGTTGGGCCTTGAAAGGTAAATAACCCCACCTCTTGGCCCTTAATCCCAAAATGGATCCGATTTTACTTGGACTTGACATACAATTCGAGTAATAAGGTAAAGAAAGTTGTTCGGCTGGGACAACACTCACTATTCGTATTTGTAGAACTATTGATTGGGCAAGCCTAGATGGACCGAGTCGGATATCGACCATCAAAATTCTTACCCGCCCGCCTATGATTTAGGAAACTATTATACTTTCTTAGTATAAATAACAGCGTCGATGCAAGCCAAAGCCCAAGAAGAAATTGCTTATCCAGACTCATTCAGGCCATGCATTCGCCAAACAATAAAACCACATCAGACGAGTCTTGGTAGCTCCAAGCTCTAAGAGAAGAGTCATGGCCCCAAGCTTGCCCAATTGTTTTCCCTTATATTTGGGCTAGGTTTAGCCCACCTCAATGGGCAATTCTTCTTTCGCTCTCAGCCTACTCAAATGAATGAATGAGTATGCTTCACACTTGAATTCAGTGTAAGCAATTCGAAATATCTGGTTTTATCCAAAAAAAAAAATGATATATATAACATGCTTGATATCGATGTGGGTATTTTTCGCATGAGCTTGAAATTTGGGGCCTAACTATGGGCAAAAACACACAATCAAATATGGAGAAGAATCATTTATTACAATGGCTCCCTCTAGATTTAGTTAATGAGAGGCTTGTAATCTTTCTAATTCCCTCTCCATCCTTATTCTAGCGTAATAAAATGAGCCATCGTCATCCAACAATTTAATTGGAATTGTACGGTGAGTCGACCAAAAGAATATTAGCATCCACGGAAGACCTCAAAAGGAGAAATTTTCTCCCTCAAAAGACAAAACTTGATCCTTGGCATTTTCGTCAAAGGATTCAGTGTGAAACAAAAGCCATCCACCAACACACCACCATGGGAAAAATTATCCAAAAAATCTTAAATTTATTGTATTTATGCCAATTCAATACTTAACCTTTTAATTTTGTCAATTTAGTCCTAAACTTTGTCATTTCTTGCTAATTAAGTCCATCTGGCCAATTTTGGATGAAAATTGATGATGTGGACGGTCGATGCTAATGTGGCACTTTTTTAATAATATTTCAAATTTTGTATTAACTTTTTTTTTTTTAAAATTTTTTTTTGCTTTTTTTTTTTTTTTTTTTGGGTTTTGAACGAGCTGGCAAGGGCTGTGATGCACTTGCAAGATCTAGCCAAGTTGGGGGCTTGGCAGCCCTCGCCTAGCCAAACTTGGCAATGGCGTCGTGGCCCTTCTAGGCGAGGGCTCATGCGCCCTTCTTTGTGCCGTGAGGGGCGCAACATCCTTAACCAGAGCTAGCGAGGGCTAGCTGGTCCTCACCCATGGCCGGTGAGCCAAAAAAAAAAAAAAAAAAAAAAAGCCTATTTTTTAAGAATAAAAAATAAAAAATAAAATAGTATTGATATATTATTTAAAAAGTAACATCTCGGCACCAGCCGTCCACGTCAATAATTTCCAACCAAAATTAATTAGATTGACTGAATTAGCAAAAAGTGAAAATGGTTTAGGACTGAATTACCAAAAGTAAAATAGGTCTAGGACTTTTTGGACAAATTTCCCCACCACCATGCAAAACAAATAACCACCCTCCTATTAAAAAGAAATTAAAAAAGGCAAGACAATCACCAACTATACTGAACCAGAAAAGCCACGTTATAGGCTTTAAAGTCTGATTTTAATTTATTTTTGATCAATCACATTGTTTTTGCTAATGTTAGAAAGTTTAAACCAAACATTGAACTAATAAGTGAAGAAAGACCGATATGAGATGTTTCAATACTCCTTGTGATATTTTAACATCCCCTCTCGCGTGAAAGTTGAAAAAAAAGGGTAGACTTGGTTCATATACCATATTAGAAATTCAAATTCAAAATATTAAACTAATAACTAGAGGGAAATTATATATACATAAAGAGCATATAATCGAATAAACAAGTGATGGAAGATAGTTTAACAATCCAGAATTGACCTTGCCTACAATTTGGAGTTTTTCCAAGCTCCCCTCCTAATCAATTTAGGTTTCTTAGTTTCAATTAGGTAATCAAGCCTTTAAGAATAGTACATCCACCGTTGGATGAGGTGGACTTCACATGAAACCCAACTTTTGAGGATACAAGTGACAAATCGCGAATCTCAGAATTCATTCTTTATTTGGTGAATTCCCCTCTAGATTAAGTTACACCAGTCATTAGGTAATTAAAGGTAATTGGATGCGATGGTTGATTTGGCTAGTTTTGCTGGCTGCGATAATGGCAACAGCATTGGAATGAATTGCCTTGGCGGTGGTGCTGACCCCAACAGCATGGCAGTGGCTGTGGGAATGGCGGTGCTCTCTTGCCCCATTCCTTCATCAATTTTTCTTTTTTCAGTTTTTTGCTGTTTTTTCTTTTTAGCTTTTCTTTTTGCTTTTATTAAGCTTATATTTGATAAGATACATGAAAATCTACACATAATTCTAATAGACAAGTACCATAGAGATAAATGAACGAATAATTAAAATATGATTAAACATGAAAAAAGTTAGACGAACATTATTGTTGATTTTCAGCAAGAGAACAACAATTAATGCTGATTATTAAATACTATTTCATTCAAACGAAAAAAAAAAAAAAGGAGTGAAAAGTGAAGTAACAAAGCCAATTTGCTTCCTGGAAAGTCTTGGTCTTCTTGAGTTTATGTTATACGTGGCAATGACAGTATTAAAAATTCAGAGCAAGATGGGTGGCAATGATCTGTAGAAGGGTGCTGAGATAGTAGTTAATGATCGGGAGCCGCTTAATAGGAGAGTGCTAGTCCTTTTGAACACGATTTCCCTGTTCATGAGTTTTATGCGTAGACCATAATTTCCAGTAGATCATACCTGTTAGATGGTTATCTGTGACTCCTTTACTATTGCTAGAGTAAAACAAAGCAACTTGCTTTGTGGATTGGTCGGCGTGGTTGGTGTGCCTGACCATTTTTCTTGTTTACTTGAAAACAAGTGCTTTTGTTTTCCTTATTGAACGGAGAAAGTTAGCCGTCTCTGATGACTTGTAGTTGTATAACGAAAAGTCTTGGTCTTCCTAAGTTTAGGATTTATATACATGAACAGATACATTATTGTGGAAACTACAAATATATGAGCATATTCTCCAAACATTACGAGACAAGCAATTTCGGACAATGAAAAAAAAAATATTATATCGACTCCTCTAACCACTAATGTGCATTCTTGAAAGTCTTGGTCTTTGTTTATTGTCTTTGGTAGGTGAAAGCTTGGTCTTCCTGGCCTTTATAGTTTTCTCTCTCCCTAATATCTTTATCGCTTAGATTCACCATCACCCATGCCCGTCCCCCTGCTCAACAGTGTTCTCCTCCTGTTTGTCTGAACCTAGTGCTCGCGCTTGCTAAATTGTTGTCATTGATCTCATCCATTTCACCGGTCTACTCCAAGAAGTCTGCTCGGAAAAAGGTAAGAGACACCTATCTTCTTGCTCTGTCTTCCCCTCAAACTGATGCAGCGGTAACTTTGCTACCTAAAGCATCTGGTGGGCATTTATTACCCAAGAGCAGCCACCTATTCTTTCTGAAATCTTTCTATTAATGGAGGCAAAGAAGACGCAACAGCAGCAATAAAAGTTTGGTTCTTAAACCGATTTCATGCCTATCTATGATCCTGATTAAAATTGGTGTCAAATACTTGATGTCAAGTTTAATAACAAAGAATTGTTACTTCAATTTTTGTTAGATAGTACTATTAGGGCATTAAGATTAATTTTTAATCTCTCTATCATTGTTCTCTTTACTAAACACGCGTTGACGCAGAATGATTTTACTAAGTTTGGGTTTTACATTAAATAATCACGTATCGGTTTGGAATTTTAGTTCGTTAAATTGGGCAAATAATAATAAATATCGTAAGAGGATAGCTTCATTCCTCTTAGAAGAGATTCACAGGAAATTCACGTTTCCTATCATTTTGCGGTGCCAAACAAAATAAATAACTTTTGTTGTGTCTTTTCACATATTTACTCTTATAATAAAGAGTCCTTGTTATATAGGTATAGTAGATTTACCATCAACCGTAAGGGGTAAGGTGAATTAATAAGGTGTTTGTGATTTAGTATTCTTTCAAGGTGTGCCCGTGTAATCAATCGAGTTAAGTCAATTTGATCGCAAATTAAACTTCACATGAAGTAGTTTCTGCTGAAGCCCCAAGGGTGTCGCCTGTGGACGACTTGTTTTCATCGTGCTAAATCTGATGATAGTTCAGTGCTGGAAAACTAATCCATGTATCTTCTTTCAAGACGGAGAAAAATGTGAAGGTGTTCACAATAAAAAATTAAATTTTGAATTATGGAAATCAAAATTGTGCTTTGTTAGAAAAAGACCATGCGAAAACTCACTGTTTTGTCAGAGAAAAAGGTTTATCCATGTCGGAAAAGTTTTTGAGATTGTTCATCCTTTATAAGGCGCATTAATCTAGTATTAAACAGACTTCACATATTATTCAACCCCAAAAAGCCCAACTTGTCATTTTATATTTTACACGCCTTAATGTGATTGACTTTCTCATATTTGTTGACTCCCCCTTCTCCCCCTTTTGAGTTCTAATTCATGCAAAAGAATCTTTAGTCGGTCATTTTTAATTGTAATTTTTGAAGGCGTCAAAAACATTTATGATATTTAATCAGTTGGTGGGGCTGTGAAGCCAAGAGCACATCACTCCATGGATTTAATCTCTCTCTCTCTCTCTCTCTCTCTCTCTCTCTCTCTCTCTCTCTCTCTCTCTCTCTCTCTCTATATATATATATATATATATATATATAATATATTTTCCCTTTGAGCCCGAGAAAGAGAGAAGGGACCAATAATATATGTAATCGGCGAATTAAGGGTTTAGCACATGTTTTAGAAATAATTCATTAAAAAAAAAAGTGTGAATGGAAAGTAAATGTTTATCATCATGCATTCCCGCTATTAAAAAAAAAAAGTGCAATGCATTTCGTCTCTTTTCAATGGACGGCGCCCTCTAGCCAATATCACTGGGTTTGGTATGCTCATTACAATAAGAAAATGGCTAATCTTTAATCTTTATTTCTAGATCCGTGACCTCCTCTAGGCAAGGCTAATCTTCGATGGAGAGCTCGTGCTCTCTAAAAGATTTTGCTCGTTGATCGCATATTTTGTATGGAATCAATGTAGGCAGTTACAATGGAAATTCGCAGCAAGCTGAGTAGCAATGATCTGCTGAAGGGTGCTGAGGTAGTAGTTGATGATCGGGCAATACTTGATAGGAGATCGTGGTCCTTTGAACACGATTTTCCTTATCATGAGTGTGATGCATAACGTATAATATTCAGTAGATTATATATTGTTAGTTGGTGATATTTGAATGGTCCACTATTTCCAAAGTAAACTAAAGCAAACTGCATAAGAATTAGTTGGTGTGCTTGACCCTTTTTCTGGTTTAGCTCAAAGCACATGCTTTGTTTTCCTTATTGAGCAGACAAAGTTAGCTGTCCTCGATGACTTCACATGCTCATGAGCATTGAAGGAGGAATTAGTATCTTCTTATATCTTGAACATATGCGAATTTTCAGCAATGTATCCACCACATAAAAGCCTACTACATTGACTACATATTCACCCATAAAGCAGAAAAATAAAATACATTGAAATCATAAGGATGCAATAATATCCAGACGCGAAAAAATGCCAACAAAACACTCGTGAGCAATAAAGTTTTCGACGAAAATATGCATGCGCTCTAAATTGGTCATATGTAGAAAAATCACCTTAATCCTCTGTTTTGGATGCCTAGAAGAAAAGTCTTGTTCCAAAGAAGAGGAGAACAATTGTCGAAACAAGCACTCAGGACAAACTAATTTATTTTGATTTGTCTAACCTTTGGTGTGTATTCTTTAAAGTCTTGCTCCTTTTTTGAACTTTTTGGTAAGTGAACATCTTTGTCTTCTTGGACTTTATAGTTCTCTCTCCATTAGCATATTTTTACTTTGCTTCACCGTTATACCTTTGTTGTTCTCTACAGTGACAGCTTCACCCATGGCCATTGGAGAGATTGTTTTGGGTTCCTTTTTGGGTTCCCTCTTTCAGGTCCTGTTCGACAAGTTGACTACTCATTCATTGGGCTATGCGCAACAGGAAGGAATCAACACTGCCCTGCTTGAGGAATGGAAGGGGATGCTGGTGACAATCAATGCAGTGCTGGTCGATGCAGAGGACAAGCAACTCGGCGATAACCCTCCAGTGAAGCTGTGGTTGGACAATGTCAGGGACTTGGCCTATGACATAGAAGATTTGCTCGATGAGTTCGAGATTGAAGCTGTTCAAGCCAAGTCGGAGGCAGAATCCAGCACAAGTACAAGTCAATTGAAAAGGAAGTTCTCCTTTTTTGGCCAACCACACTCGCTTGTGACTGAAGCCAAGGTACAAGAGATCAATGGCAGGTTGGAAGCGATTGTCACCGAAAAGGCTCGTCTAAGCTTGACAGAGAATGTTGTGGATAGATCCAACTACACCAACAAAAGGGATCTCACCACTTCTCTGCCGGAGCTACAGTTTTTTGGCAGGGTGAAGGAAGAAGCACAAATACTCGAACTATTGATCAATGAGGTCAAAAATTCTGATGCCACACTGAGCATAGTCCCCATAGTTGGGATGGGTGGTGTTGGAAAGACGGCTTTGGCTCAGCGGCTATATAATGATGACAAAGTGCAAAGCTGTTTCGAGAGGAGAGCATGGGTTTGCGTTTCAGATGTTTTTGATATTTTCAGCATAACAAATATTGTTTTGCAGTCAATCACGGAGTCATCCTCGTCCTACGAGAGAAAAGATCTTGACAAGCTTCAACTTGAGTTGAGGGACAATCTATTCGGGAAGAAGTTTCTTGTGGTTTTAGACGATGTCTGGAATGAGAAATACGAAAAATGGACTAACCTCTTAAAGCCATTTGAATTTGGGGCCAAGGGAAGCAAGATTATTGTCACAACTCGCTACCGTCCTGCCGTTTCCATAAGAGGAGCTTCGCCATATCCTTTGGAGGGGCTGTCCCTTGATAACTGTACAAGCTTATTAGCCTTTCACGCTCTTGGAGCAACAAATTTTGAGAGCCACCCAAATCTTGAAACAATAGGCAAGGAATTAGCTGAAAAATGTAAAGGCTTACCTTTGGCAGCGAAGATGTTGGGCAGTGCCCTATGTAATGAAATGAATCCAGACCAATGGGAAGCTATCTTAAATAACTGGATATGGGATCTTCCGAGGGGAATAAATGATGAAGTTCTCCTAGTTTTGAAATTGAGCTATGCCCGTCTTCCTTTTTATTTGAAGAGATGTTTTGTTTATTGTGCAATATTTCCCAAAGGTTATGAAATTGGGAGGGATGAGTTGGTACTCTTATGGATAGCAGAGGGCTTTTTAGATGGACAAAAAGCAAAGGAGGATATTTTGAGACGAGGACAGGATTACTTTGACGAGTTAGTATCTAGATCATTTTTTCAACAATCAAGGGCCAACGCATCTAAGTTTTCAATGCATGATCTTCTAAATGATTTAGCAAAGTCAATTGCGGGTGGGACGTACTTTAGCTCAGGGGAGTCTCAACTGCCAAGTAATGAAGACAATGCATCTCTTAAGAAAGCCCGCCATGCATCATTCAACTTATATGGTTCTGTTACATCAAAATGCTTGAGAGCATATTACGAAATGAAGGTACTAAGAAGTTTAATTCTAGTGCGTGTTGGATCTAGTGGGAGCTCTTTCTTTATATCCAACAAGGTGTTGCATGATTTGCTAACAAACTTAAAGTACTTGAGGGTGTTCTCATTATGTCATTGTTACATTGTAGAGATACCGAATTGTGTTGGTGAATTAAAACATCTTCGATATCTCAATTTCTCATACACTGCTATCGAAAGGGTACCGGAGTCAATTGGCGGCTTGTGCAAATTACAAGCTTTGATCTTAAGAGGTTGTCAAAAGCTTTCAAAGTTGCCTCCAAGTATCACAAAATTGGTCAATTTACAATTTCTTGACATTAGAGATACGGGGAGTCTAGAAGAGATGCCGTTGGGCATCTATAATTTAAAGAACCTTATTATCTTGTCCAAATTTGTGGTAGGACCAGAAAAAGGGTTGCATTTAAAGGAGTTAAAGAACTTGCCACATCTACAAGGGGAGCTATTCATATACAAATTGCAAAAGGTGGAAAAATCTATAGATGCAATTGATGTTAATTCGCTTCGAAAGCAAGGCCTTACCAACTTATCCTTGCACTTTGGGATGAAGATTTTGGAAATCGATGGAATTACGAGCACGAAGAAGAGGTGCTTCACCATCTGCAACCTCACACTAATCTTGAAAATCTCAGTATCTTGTATTATGGTGGTGAGAAATCCTCGCCATGGTTGGATGGTCCAACCTATTCTAAGTTAGTGTCTTTGTGCTTGGGGGACTGTCCTAATGTCATATCATTGCCCCCACTTGGACAATTACCTTCACTTAAGGAATTATCTCTTAAAGGTCTAAATGCAGTAAGAGTGATAGGTTCTGAATTTTATGGAGGTAAAAGGCCTTTTCCATCCTTGACAAATTTGAAGTTCGAAGAGATGTTGGCATGGAAGGATTGGTCTCCTTATGCGGGGGGCCAGAAGAAGAAGTCCCATTCTCCTGTCTTCAATGTCTAGTTGTCCGAAGCTGTCCTTCTTTAGTGGGGACATTGCCTTGCCAACTTGATCGTGTCATAAAGCTTGAAATTCATTCATGTCCGCATTTGAATAACTTAACTAGTGTGGTTAGTCTTGCATCTCTCCACGAATTATATCTTGAGGATTGTGACAAGGAGATCTTAAAAAGCATGGTCGACCTAACTTCTTTGACCAATCTCGTAATTATAAATCTTTCCGAGCTTGTTTGTTTTGATCATGGGTTTATGAGCCGCTCGGTCAAGCTAAAGACGCTTCATATAAGAGGGTGTGACAAGCTAAAATACTTGTGCCAAGATGGAAATGAATTGCTAAATCTTACTCGCCTCCCGGCATTAGCCATTTTAAGATGTCCTCGGTTCACGTCATTTGTGGCGGGAGATGGAGAAATAAAACTGCCATGCAACCTTGAAAGGATGGCATTGTGGGATTGCACGAGTTTAGAAAAGCTTCCAAGCAAGATGCAGGCACTTAGAGATTTGGAGATTAGGGATTGTCCTAAAATCACAGGACCAATCATTTCTCCTAATGACCCCAGCAACAATAACCCATTGCCTCGACTTGAATCTCTACAAATATATGGATGTGAATCTTTGACATTCTTTCCATTTGCCAAGGGTAAACTTGCTACTTTGAAGATACTTGATATTAGGAATGATAATGCGATGAAGTTGCTGGAAGAGATCAGCATGGAATCAGTGAAATCTTTGACTATTTCCCCGTGTATGGATCTGGGTAGCTTACCACAGTACCTTCACAAGCTCTCCCATCTCACTCAATTGACTATTCATTATTGTCCAACATTGGAGATAGATGACTTCCCTTCCCTTCCCGTCACCCTATCAAGTTTTAGACTTTTTTATTGTCCGAAGATAAAGTCTCTACCAAATCAGTGGCATCATCTTACGTCCCTCTTAGAGATCACTATTTGGTTTTGCGGAAGCATCAAATGTTTGCCCAAAGGAGGTTTGCCTCCCAATCTGCAGCTCTTTGTAATTGTAGAGTGCGAGAATCTGAAGCAACCAGTGAGAGAATGGGGCTTATCCATGCTCACATCCCTTTGGAGGCTGTGGATTGACTTTCAAATGGAAGGGGAGGAAGAAGAGGAGCGGTTTCCGTCAGAGGACGAGGATGCGTGGAGTCTTTACTTTCCTCCTCTCTAACCTATCTTACGATAAGATATATGAGGAACGTGGAAAGACTATCAAGCGGTCTTTGTCACCATCTCTCCTCTCTCCAACAGTTAGCGATTTCCAATTGCCCGAAGTTGAGGGACTTGCCAGAGGATGGCCTCCCTCCCTCCCTTCAAGAGCCGACCATATATAGATGCGAGATTCTGAAAGAGCGATGCGCAAAACTCACCGGTGACTATTGGCCCCTCATCCAAGAGATCCCTTCCGTCAATATTGATGACAATCGGATCCAATGAATTGATTTTTCCATCTACATTGACTTTTCTGGGGTTCGGGTGAGTTTTTGGTTTTGAAGGCATAAATTTAAATTCTACTTCCTCAATTTGATACTGACTACAAATTGATACTTTCCCCATGTAGATGTCTCGCGTAACTTTCTAGAAGTCCAAGAAATCCCTGACATGCGCATTGATCGGGTTCGGATCTAATGAAGTGAAATCAATCCACTTTCGCTTGAATTTGCTAACTGCCGTGATTCATCCTTCTATGTGCAGTCAGTTTTCTTAGGATTTGGGTAAGCTTTTTGGTCTTGAATGCATCAATTTCGCTTCTGTTCTTCAATTCGATGCTTTATACGGATTAATTTTTTCCCATGGAGAAGTGTCGAATAGAATTTCTAGAAACCACCAATTGAAGGTCAGAGACTGACTTTTGGTTATTTCGCATAGAATTTCCAGAAACCGCCGTATCGTGAAAGACAACTAAAATCCAGGGCTGAAAGAATGATATTTAGTTGCTTGAATCCCATCAAGAGCTTCCTTTAGTCTCCAATTGCACTGCTTTTTTGTTTAGCCACTGCAAAGCTCTTTCGACCAGCAACTAATTCAGCCTCTGCTCTGCAGGCAACCATCTCCCCTGTTTCATTTCTGGCCTCAATCCCAACGACAACATGTTATGTAAGACCTCGTCTCAGGTTTACTCCACATACCTTGCCTTTGGGCATGCGTATGATTTTGTTCTAGTCACTCTTATAGTTGTTCATTATGCATTTAAGATAATTTTTGTCCAGGACTAATTGATGGTACTTTTTCAGATTTTTGGATGAAAAATATGAGGAATGTGGAAAGAATATCAGTAGTGGAGGATGTAAGAAGCGCAGAGTATTCTGTTTCCTTTGTCTCTACCTCTCTTTGGATAAGAAATATGAGGAACGTGGAAAGATTATCAAGTGGTCTTCACAGTCATCTCTCCACTCTCGAACAGCTACATTTTATAGTTTAATGGAACTTGCCAGAGCAGGGCTTCGATCCCTCCTCCAAGTATTCGGCATCATTCACTGTGAAATTCTGAAAGATTGATGCTCAAAACTCAGTGACGACTTTTGGCAGCTCATCCGAGAAATCCCACTCATCGTAGTTGGTTGAGTTCAGATCCAGTAAGAAGATATCTATCTAATTTCTAAATTTTGCTCTTCAGGTAATGATTCGGACTCCTTTCTTTCTTGCACACTTGTCTTTTAGCTACTATTGCTACTTCAGGATCCATTTATATTCCGGATCCTCAATTTGATGCTAAGGAGTTAATGTTTTTCCATGGACAAACTCCACCTACATTTCCACAAACTAGTTGTTGAAGGTCCAATGTTGACATTTGGGTTGTTCTAATTTGTTTGACAAGGAAACACGCAATGAAATGGTTATAATTCTAATGTGGTACAGCAAGTCAACCAACCATTCCTCAAAACAAATTATACTTATATGGACTTGTTCATAGTGCTAGAATTATGATGCGTGTAGGTGCCTGTCTGTATTGATGATAGATCTTGAACTGTTTGATGACCAAAAATTGATTATCTTTCCACTTTCGAAAATGCACTATGCTTCACGTGAGAATCATGAAGAATTGTTGCTCTTGTATTGTTATTTGTCCACAACTTCAATATTTGTTATGTTTTCTCTTCCAATTATCTTTTTTTTTCTTTTTCTTTTTTATATCCTAGCTCACTGACCTGAATTCTCTCAACTGTGATTGTTTTGCAGAATATCCCACTGTCATCTTTATTTGGCAAAATTTCTCAGGATGATCAAATGGAAACAGTGCCGAGGTAGGCAACTGATGTGCTTATGTTCATCTGTTGCAACTTAACAAAAGAAGAACAAAAGGCTATTTATTATTGGTAGGAGTACCACTATGCTCTAAACTGTTTTTTCTTTTGGCGACATGCTCTCGAAGATTAATCTATATCACGATGTCAATTACGGAGGTCTATATTCATAGTCAAAGGAAGAAGCTTTCTTACTTCCAACAACAGCAGCTTCTATAAAGATGCCAAAAATAGGATTTAAAACAGGTGTGATCGAGTTGGCAAATGTGACAACTGAATTTGAATAAACCCTGCAGATTATAAGCCTTTGAAATCTGACTTCCTTGTCAAAGTTCACGGTTCATCTTTCTATTCATATTCCCACGTCATATTATTCCCACATTTTCTTTTTCTTTGTTGTCAAGGAAAGGCGGAAAGGAGCAATAAGGAAGACTATGATCTGTCCAAATTCTGGAGATATCTATAGGCGAGATTCCGAAAGATCAATGCTCAAAACTCACTGGCGACTATTGGCCCCTCATCCAAGAGATCCCTCTCATCTGCATTGGTGGTGTTTGGATCTAATGAATTGAAATTGATCACACCGGAGGCATGACAAAAGATTTATCTCCGCTGACTACTTTTCCTTCTTCAGGTAATTCTTATATGTTCTTTCGTTCTTTCGCTTCCATTTGCTATCTGCCGCAATTCGTTGTTCCACCTAAAGTCGGCTTTTGGGGTTGGGGTCAGTTTTTGTTTTTGAAGGCATCAATTTCTTTAGCAACAGGTGTAGCCAATCATTCTTTAGCGTTATCAGCTCGTACCAAGTCATTCGACCTCCCGACCTCACATTCTTGTTTCATTCATCTCGATTTTTCTTTGGATGAGAAATATGAGGAATGTGGAAAGATTAAGTCTTCGCAGCCATCTCTTCTCTCTCAAACAGCTATCTTTTATAGGTTACTTTGTGCTTGCATAAGAAGACTTCTCTCCAATGTCTAATTTTTATTCTTCAGGTAATGGTTCATACTTCTTTCTTCCGCACTTGTCGTTTCGCTACTGCTACTGCTCCAGGATCCATTTCTATTACGAATCCTCAACTTGATGCTAAAACGTTCATGTTTTTCCATGCACGAGCTTCGCATAATTTGCCACAAACCAGCTAGACATTTGGGTTGCTCTGTTTTGTTTGATAAGGAAGCACACATTGAAATGGTTATAATGCTAATAGGGTGCAGCTTGTCCACCATAGTTTCATACGAGTGACTATTCCTTAAAAAAATGATACTTACATGGACTTGCTCACGGTGCTGGAATTATGATGCATGGATGTGCCTGCGGATTGATCATATATCTTGAACTTTGTTTGATGCCCAACTATTGCTTATCTTTCCACTTATGGAAATGCCCCATGCTTTGCATGAGAAACAAGAAGAATTGTTGCTCTTATATTGATATTTTTTTGCAATTTCAGCATTTGTTATGTTTTCTCTTCCAAATTTCTTTTTTTTATGCCCTAGCTCAGTGACCTATTCTCTGAATTGTGCTTGTTTTGCAGAATTTCCCCATTGTCATCTTTATTTGGCAAATTCTCTTAGGAGGAACAAATGCAAACACTGTTGAGGTAGGCAAATGATATGCTCATGTTCATCTTCTGCAACTTGACAAGAAAAGGCTATTTATTTTGGTAGATGTAGTGATATGCTCTAAACTGTTTTTCTGGAGACCTGCTCCAAAAGATTAATCTGTATCATTATGTCAATTATTGAGGTCCATATTCAAAGTCAAATGAAGTAGGTTTCTTACTTCCAGCAACAGCAGCTATTTGTAAAGATGCAAAAAATAGGATTCAAAACGGGTGTTTTCAAGTTGGTGAATATGGCAATCAATAATAAGACTTCCTTGTCAAAGTTCATAGTTCATCTTTCTTCTATTCAAATTCCCTCACCGGCTCAGAGCACATCTTATTCGTCTTTGTTGTCAAGGAAAGGCGGAGAGGAGCAATGAGAGAGACTATGCTTTGTCGCTCTCCCGTTAAGTCATCATTAAAGCCTCACGTTTGCCATGATGCATTTTGATTTAAGCTTGCGAGAAGATGGTCATCCAAGACCATTCGCAACCCAATTATTTCGGGTAGGCAAGTCTTGGCACTATTACCCCACCAAGCTGCCAGAGCTCCTGTCACGGACAAGGCAAGATACAGGCACTGTCATCGTTAGTGGGTTATCCTCACATCTGTAGAATATCAACTTGTACCATTAGGCCATAATCATTGGTGATCAGCGGTCCCCCATAGTTTTGTATTAGCAGAATCACAGGGGCCATTTAGAAAAAAACAATATAACCATAACAATCACATTTTTTAGACTTGGAATGGGAAGTACCCTGTCATGTCTTGTTGTTGATTTTTGGTTGCGGTCGGTTGAGTATGTGGTTGATATTCTACATACGTGATGGTTGGCCCCTCATCCAAGAGATCCCTCTCATCCGCATTAAGGGCTTTCAAATCCAATGAATTGATTCGTCCATGTACTGTGAGTTTTCTTAGGGTTCGGGTAAGTTTTTGGTTTTGAAGGCATCTATTTCCATTCTGCTTCCTCAATTTGATGCTGAATACAAATTGATACTTTCCCATGTAGATGTTTCACGTTTTTTTTTTTTTTTTTTTTTTTGGTAAGACGTAGATGTTTCATGTTACTTTCTGGAAAATCCAAGAAATCCCTCACATACGCATTGAATGGGTTTGGATCCAATGAAGTGAAATTGATCCACTTTCGCTTTCATTTGCTAACTGCTGTGATTCATCCTTTGATGTGCAGTCAGTTTTATTACGGTTTAGGTAAGTTTTTTGGTCTTGAAGGCATCAATTTCGCTTCTTTTTCTTCAACTCGATGCTTAATACAGAATTAATTCTTTTCCCCATGGGAGGGGGGGTCTTTCACCCCTTTTTCAATCGCACATATGCAAAGTTACCCAATGGGCACAAACACTTGCTGAAAGAATGATATTTAGTTGCTTGAATCCCCGAAAGAGCTGCCTTTAGTCTCCAATTGCACTGCTTGCAAAGGTTGATGATATCCTTTGATGCCACAACTGCATCCATCTAATTTCCTGCCTTGGGCTAGCTTTCTTCTTTAGCCACTGCAATGTTCTTTCGAGCAGCAAATAATTCAGCCCCCTCTGTAGGCAACCATCTCCCCTGTTTCATTTCTGGCCTCAATACCAACAATGGCATGTTATGTAAAATCTGTCACATTTAATCTTCATGAAACCTAGCTCAGGTTTACTCCACGCACCATGCCTTTCATCCACCCAATCATGAATTAGCTTACATTTTTACCAGCAACACACTCCAAAAGAGCTTTTCTACCCTGTGCAAGTGACAGTTTTCAGTATCTGGTGATTTATGGGTGAAAGTTACTGCAATTCAAGCTTTCCGGATATACCAACAGTGTAGGCAATCTTTCTTAGGAGTTATCGGCCGGGACCAATCATTTAATCTCGTGACCTCACATTTGTAGAATATCAGCTGTACCCACAAGTCACCATCACCGGTGACTGGCAAGTCTCCCATGCTTGTGAGTTAACATAATCACAAGAATTTTTCAGCAAAAAAAAAAAAAAAAAAAAACGGAAAAAAGAAGAAGGAAAAATCATCAAAAGGGCACTGCGGTTTACTTTTCATTGCTGTCAATTGGAGATGCATATAATTTTGTTCTGATCATTCAATTGGGGATGCATATAATTTTGTTCTGATCTTATAGTTGTTCATTATGCATGAAAGATAATTTTACTTAGCAAAAGGAAAAACCATCAAAAGGGTCACTAATTCCCGACAATAATAAAGCGAAGTATCCCCTGTTCTTGTCTTGGTTGTTCCTTTTTGTCTGATCACTCTTATAGTTATTCGTTGCTCATGAAAGGTAATTCTTATTCGAACTAATTGATTGTCCCTTTCCAGATTTCTGGATGAGAGCTATGGGGAATGTGGAAAGACTATCGATGGTGGAGGATGTATGATGCACATAGACTTCTGTTTCTTTCCTGTCTAACCTCTCTTTGGATGAGAAATATGAGTAGAAAGTCTATCAAGTGGTCTTCATGGCCATCCCCCTCTCTCGAACAGTTACATTTTCTAAGTTGCTCGAAATTCGGTACTTGCCGGAGGATTGCTTCCTCCCTCCCTCAAAGTATTCCACATAATTCAATGTGAGATTCCAAAGGATGGATCCTCTCTTGCTGGCAACTACTGGCACCTTATCCATGAAATCCCATTCATTGTGATTGATCTAGTTCGGATCCAACAAGAAGATTTCACTCCACTTTCCAAGTTTCATTCTTCAGGTAATGATTCAGACTTCTTTCTTTCTTTTACACTCGTCATTTAGCTACTGCTGCTGCTCCAGGATCCATTTCAATTCCATTTACTCAACTCAATGCTTAAAACTTAATGCTTTCCCATGGACATGTTTCACGTGAATGTCTACAAACCAGCTGCTGAAGGTCCAATGTTAACATATGTGTTGCTCTATTTTGTTTACCAAGAAAGTACACAATAAAATGGTCATAATGCTAACGCGGTACAGCTAGTGACTATTCCTCGAACAAATCATACCTATGTGGACTTGCTCGTAGTGCTGGAATTATGATGCGTCAAATGTGCCTGTCTATATAGATTATATATCTGGAATTTTGTGTGATGGCCAAAAGTTGCTTATCTTTGCGCTTGGATGACATAGAGAATTTGCAAATGGAAATGCACTATGCTTTGCGTGAGAATCATGAAAAATTGTTGCTCTTAAACTAATATTGTCCCGCAATTTAATCGTTTGCTGTATTTTCTCTACCAAATATCTATTTCTTATGCCCTAGCTCATTAACCTGAATTCTCTCGACTGTGCTTGTTTTGCAGAATATCCCACTGTCATCTGTATTTGGGAAAATCTCTTGGGAGGATCAAATGCAAACACCGTTGAGGTAGGCAACTGATGTAGTTGTTTTCATCTTTTGCAACTTGACAAAAGCAAAAAAAGAAAAAGCTATTAATTTTGGGAGGTGCACCGATATGCTCTAATTTTTTTTTTTTTTTAGGGTGACATGCTCTAGATAAGATTAATCTGTATCTTGATGTCAGTTGTCCTGGTCTATAATCAAAATCAAATTAAGAAGCTTTCTTACTTTTAATAACAACTATTGTAAAGATGCATAAGTAGGGTGCAAAACCATCTTTCGAGTTGGCAAATATGACAACTAAGTTTCAGTGCACCCTGCAGATCAGAATCTTTTTAAACCTGACTTTCTTGTTAAAGTTCACAGTTCATCTTTCTTCTATTTAAATTCTCACACCATCTCAGAGGACATTTCTTTTTCTTTGTTGTAAAGGAAAGGCGGAGAGGAGCGACCAGGGAGACTATGCTCTGTTGCTCTGTTGCTCTGTTGAGTCATCATGAAAGCTTCATGTCTGCCACGAACTATTACGATCTAAAACTGCCAGAAGGTCGTCTTCCAGTACCCCTCGCAACCCACTTTTCTAGGGTAGGCAAGTCTCATCACTACTCGTCACTGTAACCTCACCAAGCCGCCAGAGCTCCTGTCACGAGCGAGTAAAGATACGGGCACTACCGTCGCACGCGGATTATCCTCATGACCTCGCATCTGTGGAATATCAGCTTGTACAATTACGCCACCATCACAAGTGGTCAACGCTTACCCCATAGTTCTGCATTAACATAATCATAAGGGCCAATCAGGAAAAACAAAATCATCAAAAGGCTCATTGAATTTTTAGATTTGGAATAGGAAGTACTCTAGTAATTTCTTATTGTTTTTGGCTGTATCGGGGCGAGTATATATATAATTTGTTCGTTTGATTACTCTTGTGTTTGTTTATTTCGCATGACAAAATCAAAGTTGAATGTGGATTCCATGCAAAAGTGCCAAATCCTAACATCATACTTTCGTAGGCATTGAGTGGGCCGTGATGGTTCGGCCCCAAAACGTAGATAGCCCAACTCTTGGGCCTTAATCCCAATGGACGGCATTGCAATTAGACTTGACATACAATTCAGGTAATAAGTTCAAGAAAGTCATTTGGCTTGGACTTCACTTTAATTAATTAAAGAACCATTCAATAGGCAAGACTAGACAGACCAAGTCAGTTATAAGCATTAAAATTCATACCGACCCTAAACTATGATTTTGGAGAACATTATACTTTATTCACGTGAGTAATAGCTCTCAAGTGAGCCTGAGCCCAAAAAGATAATTACTTGCCGAGGCTCGTTCGCATTTTCATTTCGCTAAAAAATAAAATCATATCAGGCAAGTCTTGGTAGCTCCAAGCTCTAAATGTGCGATCATTGCTCCAAGCTCGCCCATATATTTCTTACAATTGGACTAGGTCGAGCTGGGCTCGATGGGCACTTCTTTTTCTTTTATTTTTTTCTCTCAAGTCTATAAATATGAATAAGTAAGTTTCGCATTTGCAGGCCATTTGAAATATTCGGTTTCACCTTGAGAGAAAATACGTGCTAAATGATATGAATGTGGGTACATATCATGCAACCTCAACATTTGGGGCCTAACTATAGTCAAAAAACCCTCAATCAAATATTTTTGAACAATGATTGATCACAATATTTAATTAATGACAAGCTTGTAATCTTCCAAATTCCCTCCCCTTCCTTGTTCTCGCATAATAAGATGAGTCGTGGTCATCACCTAACAACGATTCAATTGAAATTGTATGATTGTCGATTAAAAGAATTAGCATCCATGGAAACCACAAAGAAGCAAAATTTGATCCTCGCCTGCTCTATATGGATTTTTCCAAGTTCCTCTCCCCACCATTTAATTATATTCTTCTGTAGTTTACTTTTTACTTCTTGCAAGAGCAACTATGTTGATTCTGAAAATCTGACAATCGCGTATATTGTCAAGAAGACTTTCGATCCTTGCTCCTCATTTCATACATTTTATCATCGAAATCAAAGCCCTTAATACGAAGGACGCTCTATGCCTGACCAAAGCTCTAAAGCTTCAACTTCTAACTTTTATCAAACTGTGTTTACCAAGAACTCTGCTTCTTGTTGTTTGGATCCAATTTGTCATTTTATGGAAGAGAGAGAGAGAGAGAGAGAGAGAGAGAGAGAGAGAGAGAGAGTCATGCGACATCATAGTGTCATTATAAGCTTGGACTGACTTTGGCTATTTCTTCTTCTTCCTTTTATATTTTTTTTTTATGGGTTAACATTGAAATGGAGCTCTTGATTTGGTGGGATATAAATGAGGGGGTGGAAATTCGCGTGACGTGAGTGGGGATATCAGCTGCTCTTTAATGCGTACGAGAATGTTCCTAAGATAAATTGAAAAAAAAAAAATGATGTCTTCTCAAAATGATAGGTTGTTTATCTACCTAATTAAGTTACAATGAAACAAAACATCCCCAATATCGTTATTTTCTTCAATGATAATATCTTAAGAACAATTAGTTCTTACTACTTAGTAATAGGTTCGATGAGTAGAACACTCGACACTATTTGTGTATTAAGAGAAAATCAGGCACTATGTGGGTTTGTGAATATTGCTATGTTGGAAATGGAGAAATCTTTTTATTCAAAACCTGGAGCATAAATTGCAAATCATCGCTTAATTTATTTTTTTAAATCTTGTTTACAAGTATTTCAAGAGCATTTCTCAATCGTACGTAACAAAGAAATATTATCATTCTCAAAACATTACTTGCAAAAGATATGAGGGAGATGGTACACCAAGAAGAACAATATTTCTCTATTTAAATATTTAATAAGTATCCTTTACTAAATATTCAGAGCATCCATTTAATCTTTCTCAAATCTAAAATTGGTGCATCGAGCTTTACAACACGTGTCATGGGACCTATGAATAACTGTAGATAAGGGTGGATCCCATGAATATAATAAATTTTAAAATGAAATAATAAGAAGAGGCTCTGATGTGAACAAAAAAAATAAAATCAAATCCGATAGGTGTGTTAAAAAAAAAAAGTCCAATAGGAAGCCGTCAAAGGGAGCGGCTGCGATTATTAGACAGGCATGAGGTCCGTCTCGCAATGATGCACCCACTGTCCATCATCAATCATGCGAGAGAGCTGCTTTTCAACGGTGGATAAGCCAATCATAGTGCGGATCCATAGCAAGTAGCGTGCACCTGAAGCCTACCAGATAATTCGGCCTTCGAGAAGACGTGCGCGCTTTTACCGTGAGGAAGCTTCGAACAGAATAACCCACTTTAACAGAAAAAATAAAAATAATTTTTATTATAACTCAGAGAAACTATTTAGAATGAGGTTTTTTTAAGTCAAGATATTTAAATCGAATAATAAGTATGTAGAAAAGAAAACCGTGTAAGTTTTGTGTAATTCATTATGATGAACATGTGAGCTTACTCAGAATTTACAAATTGACTATTTACGATAATAAAATCGAACAAATGCTAATTTACGTGGTGTCTAAATGAATGAATTAATTTCATGGGATGAATAGTCACACACACACACACACACACACACACACACACACACACACATATATATATATGCTTGCAGATTAAGAAGGTAGCATTGACCATCTGAAACATGTATAAATGTATTTAAAGTACACGATTAAATTTGTTTTTATGTCTCCTCAATAGCCTCCTAAAGTTCATAATTCTAGGTAAGATGAGACCGGAGTTTACCTCCTTTGGCTTTTTTTTTTTTTTTAAATTGCACTTGGAAAAATTACTGCCATCCTTTCATATGTTCCATTTAATACCATTTTTCCTTATTTTCTAGCCTTTGATTTTACAACATTAAACTTCGAGCACGAGGCAAATATTACACGTAAGGACTCATCGTTTAGATTCTTTTTCACAAAAGAGGAAAAAAAGAAAAACCACACTTTGGGTTGCTAAACCCTAAAAAGCCCAAGTCGTCAACCATGTTCTATACTCCTAAAAGTGAGTGACTCTATTATATTTGTTGACCCCCCCTTCTAAGCTCTAATTCACGATAAAGAATCTTTAGAGGGGTCGATTTTCAATTTTTACTTTTTGCAGGTGCCCAAAATTATTTTTATCATACGCAATTTATTAATGGTGCTGTGAAGCCAAGAACGCATCACTAGATTGACCATTTGCTCTAGGGGGGACCAATGTAATCGCCAAAAGCAAATTCAGGGTTTAGTACATGTTTTAGAAATGATTTATTAAAAAAAAAAAAAAGCTTGAATGAAAGGTTAATATTTTTTTTCATCGTGCAAAGCCCGCCACAAGAAAGTAAAACAATGAGGGAAGCGCAAACCTACAAAGAAATTGTTGACATCTAAATTTTTGTTGACAAATCAAGCAAGCATTTTGGATAAAATTCAAAAAAAAAAAAAGATGGAAGTAATAAACAAAAAAATAGATGACGGACAAAAGAAAGAAAAAGAAAATAATTTTAATTGAATCTCTGACCTTGATCTTATAAATGGATTAGCATATTAAGTAAATAGATTTGAACATAATATGGATTTTTTTGAACAACTCATAAATAAGTTTACAACTTATTTAAACTCAATTTAACTCTATGACATTTTCTTCACCCTTTATCGCCTCCACTTGATTTCGTGCTCGCTTGCTCACTCTGCACTCTAATCTCTATTTGGCCATGATTTTTTGTAAAGTGAATTAAATATGGAAGTGTTTTAATAATATTGATCGGGACGGGTATTAGTTATTTTCGAATTAGCCCAAATTCGACCTGACACGCCTATTTAAGAGGTATGCTCGAGTCCATGAGAATAGAAACCATGAAAGCCCAGGAAATAAAAGTCTATTGCTAACCGTGACAATCTCACTTACTTGCATATAAGTGACTGTTCAGCATTGGAGATGGAGGATTTCCCTCCGCTCCCCCATCACCCTAGGGTTCCTTCTCCTTGTTGATTGTCCGAAGATAGAGTCCTTACCAAAGTGACATCATCTTACGTCCCTCCAGTCCGTACATCTTACTAGATGCCAAAAGATCAGGTGCATGCCCGATGGAGGCTTACCTCCTAATTTTCATTCTGCTTCCTCAATCCGATGCGTAATACAAACTGATTTTCCCCATGTAGATGTGCCGCACGAATTTCTGGGAAAATCCAAGAAATCCATGACACCCGCTTTGACTGGGTTCGGATCCAATGAAGTGAAATCTCGATCCTTCGATGTACAGTCGGTTTTCTAGGGTTCGGGTTTGGTCTCGAATGCATCCATTTCGTTTCTCTTCTTCAATTCGATGCCTAATACATAATTAATCTTTTCCGATGGGGAAGTGTCGCGTAGAATTTCCGAAACCACCGACGAAGGTCGAGACGATATTTTGGGTGTGTGTTCTCGTTGGGGAGGGGGTTTCGCACCCACAGTTGAAATAAGCAAATTCAGTAAGAAGAATGGGGGATCTAGATCCCAATTTTGATAGCACATCCTCTTCCCAGTATGCGAAAAGCTACCTAACGGGCAAAAACATTTGCTCTTCATGAAGTACAACTTAAATTCTGAGATGAAAAAAATGATATTTAGGTGCTTGAATCCCGGCAAGAGCTTCCTTTGGTCTCCAATTGCACTGCTTGCGGAAGTTAATGATATTCTCGTATGCCACAGCTGCACTCATCTCGGCTACTGCCTTGGGCCTACTTTTGTCTTTAGCCACTGCAATGCACTTTCGAATAGCAAGTGATTCAGCCTCCTCTGCAGGCAACCATCTCCCCTGTTTCATTTCTGGCCTCAATCCCAACGACGGCATGTTATGTAAGACTCGTCTTAGTTAATCTTCACGAAACCTAGCTCAGGTTTACTCCATGCACTGTGCCTTTCATCCAGCCGATCATGACTCAGCTTGCATTTCCCCCAGCAACACACTCTAAAAGAGCTTTTCTGACCTGTGCAAGTCATAGTTTTTGGTATCTAGGGATTTAAAGGTAAAAGTTACTGCATTTTGAGCTTTCCAGATATACCAACAGGTGTAGGCCATCATTCATAGGAGTTATCAGCCCCTACCAGTCATTCAATCCCGTGACCTCACTTTTTTAGAATATCAACCCGTACCAATAAGGTTGCGCATGATAAAATTTTTGAAATAGAATTTGATTTCTGTGAAGAAATCAATTTCTTAATTTCTATTCCCGCACAAGTTTCGAGCAAAGAAACCCGTTTGATATCGACTCAAAATTTCTATTTCAAAAAATCCGTTTGATAACGAATGAAATTTATATTTCTAGGAATAGAAATTAATTAAATAACAACATAGGAAATCCTCAAATACAAAATAATAGTCGAAATAATACTAAAACAACATAGGAAATCATCAAATACAAAATAATAGTCAAAATAATACTAATACATTACAAACGTTGAAAATACAATTTCATGGAATTTCCGGCATATTATTATCCCTTGCCATTTTATTAGCAATTATTTTCCTAAGCGTATTTATTTGGTTTCCCTCCTCGGTCAATGTATCGTTTGCAAGCTCATCCTACGTAGGTTCAGACAAGTACTACGGAAGCATGAATATGGGTGCCATCAATGACGCCTATACAGCCTTGTCATTTTATCAAAAATTAGTATTATACAAGATTATCAACAAAATAAAATTAATGGTGTAAAGGAATGTATGAGAATTCTACCATAAAGTAACATTTATGGTTGGGAACCAATCAGAGGAATGTCGGTTTATTTTGATTATCGAATTAAATCAGCCCAGTTGCCCATCCTAATTTCTTTATTGTTTGTTCAATGAACATTTAATGGCCTTTGCATAACAAAGAGAGAGATTCTCTTGAATCTCTTGCCTTCGAATTAAAATTCAAGATTGTGTAACAATCTAATTATTTTGATTTTGCAAGAATTTTGAATCCGTAAAAAAAATAAGGTTAAATTTATAGGCATGTTTTTTATTTATCTATTACGTAAGAACTTTTTCTTCAACTGGCCATGCGCGTGCCTTTTCTAGGCCTTTTCTAGGAGAAAAGAGCCCCATTATTTTTTCTTCTTTTTTTTTTGGTAAAAATAAAAGAGCCCCATTGTTTTTAAGTAAGCACTTAAGAACTTTGGTCATTTTTGAAAATTGGGGACCCATTCGATTGACTTTCATCTTAAAGAAGAAGTTATAAAAAAAATTAAAAAAAATGCAAAAAAAAAAACACAAGCAAAATAAGAAAAAGAAAATTAGCAATAATTTGTGAAGTTGTGGTTATGAGTGAATTAAGTTAGCAAGAAAGCGCAAGGTTCTTTTATATGGTTTGATTTTAGTTTCTGATTTCTATTTCAGAAACTGAGAAGTTAAAAATTTCAGCTTCTGATTTCTTCAATTTCTCTATTTCTGGAATAGAAATCTGTTTCAGAAATAGAGAAATTAAATTGTGTTACCAAACGGATTTCTGTTTCAAACCTGTTCCGGGGAACAGAGAAACAGAAAAATTGAGAAACAGAAATTTTATCATGCGCAACCTAAGTCACCACCACTGTGACTAGTGGTCTACCATACTTGTGAGTTATTATAATTGCAAAAAGAATTTCAGCCAAAAGAGAAAAAAAAAATCAACAAAAGGGTCAATTGGGTATGTGTATCTTATAGTTGGTCAATATGCATGAAAGATAATTTTTGTTCAGGACTAATTGATAGTTCTGTTTCAGATTTTTGGACGATAAATATGAGGAATGTGAAAAGATTATCAATAGGGAAGGATGTAAGAAGTGTGGAGCATTCTGTTTCCTTCATCTCTACGTCTCTTTGAATGAGAACTATCGGGAAAGTGGAAAGATTATCCAGTGGGCTTCACAGCCATCTCTCCACTCTAAAGCAGCTACATTTTATAGGTTACTGGAACTTGCCAGAGGATGGCTTCATTTCCTCCTCCAAGTATTCGGCACAATTCACTGTGAAATTCTAAAAGATTGATGCTCAAAACTCAGTGGCGACTATTGGCACCTCGTCCGAGAAATCCCACTGATAGTAGTCGATCGAGTTCAAATCCAATAAGAAGATATCTATCCAATTTCTAATTTTTGCTCCAGGTAATGATTTAGACTTCTTTCTTTCTCGCACACTTGTCTTTTAGCTATTGTTGCTGCTCCAGGATCCATTTCTATTCCGAATTCTTAATTTGATGCTAAACAGTTCATGTTTTTCCATGGACAAGCTTCACCTAAATTTCCACAGACTAGCTACTAAAGGTCCAATGTTGACATTTGGGTTGCTCTCTTTTGTTCGACAAGGAACCACGCAATGAAATGGTTATAATTCTAATGTGGTACAGCAAGCCAACCAACCTTTGCTTCATACAAGTGACTATTCCTCAAAATAAATAATACTTACATGGATTTGTTCACAATGCTCAAATTATGATGCTTGTATGTGCCTGTCTGTATTGATCATATAGCTTGAACTTTTTGATGACCAAAAATTGCTTATCTTTCCACTTATGGAAATGCACTATGCTTTGCGTGAGAATCATGAAGAATTGTTGCTCATATATTGTTATTTTTCCACAACTTCGGTGTTTGTTATGCTTTCTCTTCCAAATATCTTTTTAATTTTTTTTTTTTATATCCTAGCTCAGTGACCTGAATTCTGAACTGTGATTGTTTTGGAGAATATCCCACTGTTGTCTTTATTTGACATAATTTCTCAGGAGGATCAAATTTAAACGGCACCGAGGTAGGCAACTGATGTGCTTATGTTCATATGTTGCAACTTGACGAAAGAAAAACAAAAGGATATCTATTATTGGTAGGAGTACTAATATGCTTTAAACTTCTTCTTTTTTTTTTTTTTGGCAACATGCTCTAAAAGATTAATCTGTATAATTATGTCATTTATTAAGGTCTATATTAATAGTCAAACAAAGAAGCTTTCTTACTTCAAAAAGCAACAGCTATTGTAAAGATGCAAAAAATATGATTTAAAACAGGTGTTTTCAAGTTGGCGAATATGGCAACTAAATTTGAATGAGCCCTGCAGTATAAGCCATTTAAATCTGAGTTCCTTTCACCTTTGTCATTTAGCTACTGCTGCTCCAGTATTTATTTCCATTCTGCTTCCTCAACTCAATGCTAAAATGTTCATGTTTTTCCATGGACATGCTGCACACAAATGTCCACAAACCAACTGCTGAAAAGTCCAACGTTGACATTTGGGTTGCTCTGTTTCCTTTACCAAGGAAGTACACAATGAAATGGTTATAATGCTAACGTGGTATAGCCAGTGACTATTCCTCGAACAAATAATACCTACATGGACTTGCTTGCAGTGCTGGAATTATGATGCGTCAAATGTGCCTGTCTATATCGATTATATATCTAGAATTTTGTGTGATGGCCAAAAATTGCTTATCTTTGCACTTGGATGACACATAAAGGATTTGTAAATGGAAATGTGCAATGCATTGCGTGAGAATCATGAAAAATTGTTGCTCTCATATCAATAGCATTCTGCAATTTCGGAGTTTGCTGTATTTTCTCTTCCAAATATTCGTTTCTTATGCCCTAGCTCATTGACCTAAATTCTCTCAACTGTGCTTGTTTTGCAAAATATGACACTGTATTTGTGTCTGGCAAAATATATCGGGCCAATCAAATGCAAATATTGTTGACGTAGCAACTGATGTACTTATGTTCATCTTCTGCAACTGGACAAGAGAAAAAAAAAAGCTATTAATTTTGGTAGGTGCATCGATATGCTTTAATTTTTTTTCTCTTTTGGTGACATGGTCTAAATAAGATTAATCCTCATCATGATGTTGATTATCAAGGTCTATATTCAAAGTCTAATTAAGAGGCTTTATTACTTTGAATATCAGCTACTATAAACATGCAAAAATGGGATCTAAAACGGGTTCTCAAGTTGGCAAATATGATATCTAAATTTCAATGAACCCTACAGACTATATTCTATTCAAATCTGACTTTCTTGTTAAAGTTCACAATTCATCTTTCTTGTATTTAAATCTCACACCATCTCAGAGAACATTATTATTTTCTTTGTTGTAAAGGAAAGGTGGAGAGGACCAATCAGGGAGACTATCCTTTGTTACTCTGTTGAGAAATCCTAAAAGTCTCATGTCTGCCACAAAGTATTTTGATTTAAAATTGCAAGAAGGTCGTCATCCAATACCACTCGCGGCCCAGTTATCTTGGGTAGGCAAGTATCATCGTTATCCCCTAAAGCTGCCAGAGCTCCAGTTAATCTTCACAAAGCCTAGCTTAGGTTACTTTACAGACCGTACCTTTTGTCCACCCAATAATGACAGTTCCGGGATCAAGTGATTTATGTTTAATGGTTACTACATTTTGAGCGTTCCAGATATACTGATAGGTGTAGGCAATCATTCTTAAGAGTTATTAACTCGTACCAAGTCATTGGATCTCCTGACCTCACATTTGTAAAATATCAGCCTGTACCAATAAGTCTATCACCAGTGATTAGTGGTCTCCCATACTTGTTTGTTAACATAATAATAAGAGTTTTCCAACAATATATATATTAAAAAAATCTTCAATAGAGTATCCCAGTTCACTTTTTGTTGCAGTCAATTAGGTGTACATATAATTTTGTCCTGATCACTCTTGTAGTTTTTCATTATGCATGAAATATAATCTTTATTCAGGACTAATTGCTCATCCTGTTACGGACTTTTGGATGAGAAATATGAGGACTGTGAAAAGACTTTCAACGTTTGAGGATGTAAGAAGCGTGGAGTATTCTGTTTCTCTTGTCTCTAATTTCTTCTTTTGGATGAGAAACATGAGGAAAATGGAAAGATCATCAAGTGGCCTGTCTTTCCTCTCTCACACAGCTATCTTTTGTAGGTTACCAGTACTTGCCAGAGGATGGCTTCGCTCTCTGCTCCAAGTATTCAGCATAATGCAATGGGGAATTCTGAAAGATCGATGCTCGGTGATTGTTGGCACCCCATCCAAGAAATTCCACTCATTGTAGTTGATTGAGTTTGGATTCAATAAGAAGATTTCTCTGTAATGTCTAATTTTTATTCTTGGTAATGCTTCGGACTTCTTTCTTCTTCCACACTTGTCATTTAGCTACTACTCCTGCTCCAAGATCCATTTCTTTTACGAATCCTCAACTTGATGCTATTCATGTTTTTCCACGGACGAGCTTCACATAATTTGCCACAAAGCAGCTAGACATTTGGGTTTCTCTGTTTTGTTTGATAAGGAAGCCCACTGTTTTTTTGGTTACTTCATCTTTACTACTTGATTTTCTCATCCCATCATCTATATTTGTTCCCTTTTTGATCTCACACGCCATACATAAATCTTTTGCTTGAACCTGAATAGTCTCATACAATGACTGATTCTATCGAGATAATTATATCGACGATTGCAATCAACAAAAGTTGGGGCATTAAAGAAAGGGATAAGTGCAATAAAAGTCCTAAAACTTGTCACGAATATGCAATTGAGTCCTAAAACTAACAAAAAGTGCAATCAAGTCCTAAAACTTGTCAAATTGTTTTAATTGAGTCCTAAAATTAACACCGTCAAACTTACTAACAGAAAATGCTGAAGTGACATGGACGTGGAATTTGTTATGATTTTTCATTTACCACATGGCTTTTTAAATTATTTTTTATTCAATTTCTTAAAAAAAACTTAGATTTACAATTTTTTAATTTAAAAAAGGCAGGTCCTCCTCGCGCCGCCACCGCCCATCATCGGAGGGGCGGTGACTGTCGCTAGCTTTTTTCTTTTTTAACTTCTTTTTAAATAAATTTAACTTTTCTTTTATAATTTTTAAATCTAATTTAACTAAATTTTTTTTTAAAAAGCCACATGGAAAATAAATTTCATTTTAAATGCCACGTCAGCATTTTCCGTTAAAAAAGTTGACGGTGTTAATTTTAGGACTCAATTGAAACAATTTGACAAGTTTTAGGACTTAATTACACTTTTTGCAAGTTTTAGGACCCAATTGTATTTTCGTTATAAGTTTTACTAGCATTTATCCCTTAAAGAAAATGTCTAGGCCCTTAGTGAAGTGAACTCCGATTAACATAAGGAAAACAATGTTCTTTATGTTTTTTATCTGTTTCGCTTTTTATGCAATTAAAAAGCAATTTTTTCTCAACGATTTGTGAGAATTTTATATGTCTTCAAAACACCTAGTCAACTAATCCCGCGTTAGTTGCCTTTAGACAGCGTCTTACGAATCTTCTTGTTTTTCCTCTATAGTATGTATTAATAGTTTACATGATTGGGTTGAATAATGATTGTTTTGAGAATACCTAAATATTTGTCGCTGATGATTTAGATTTTTTTTTTTATTTTTGAAATAATACTGTGTGATATACTAATTTATAGATGTAAATCAATTATATAAGCATATTCATGAGTTGGGGATATCATTTATTAATGTTAAAATAACTTTCGAAAAATTTCCCGTTGTCATAAAAAGAAAAGAAAATAGAAGGCTTTTCAAACTTCAAAATTTGCGAATGTCAAAAAATAATGACAAGTCAACCTTCCGTTATCTATAATATGACATTCTTCTCTCTTTGCCAAAAACATTGATATAGCATAAGAGGATACATCGCAGTCGACTGATCTTAATATTTAAAGTAGGCTCCAAATAAGAAAAAGCCAATAATATTGACATTTTGCATGTGAAGCGATATTGATACCTTGGGTCTTATATATTTCCTTAATAGAATTCCTAGTTGGTTCCCCCACCCCCGCCCCCCCCCCCGCCGCCAAAAAAAAAAAAAGAGGAGTTCCTAGTTAGTTCCTCGAAACAAGCCCCTCCTTCAAATTTTTTAGTGTGAAATAAATAAATAAAAAAAGGAAGGTTTCATACATATATTTTCGACATGTTTAAGGTGTTCTCAGTGCTAAATAAGGATTCAACCTAAATTTAACAATTGCAACAGTATTAAGCCCTAATACCATGCTGCAAAGGCATTGAATGGGCCATCGTTGTCATGTTGGGCCTTGAAAGGTAAATAACCCCACCTCTTGGCCCTTAATCCCAAAAGGGATCCGATTTTACTTGGACTTGACATACAATTCGAGTAATAAGGTAAAGAAAGTTGTTCGGCTGGGACAACACTCACTATTCGTATTTGTAGAACTATTGATTGGGCAAGCCTAGACGGACCGAGTCGGATATCGACCATCAAAATTCTTACTTGGCCCGGCCTATGATTTAGGAAACTATTATACTTTCTTAGTATAAATAACAGCGTCGATGCAAGCCAAAGCCCAAGAAGAAATTGCTTATCCAGACTCATTCAGGCCATGCATTCGCCAAACAATAAAACCACATCAGACGAGTCTTGGTAGCTCCAAGCTCTAAGAGAAGAGTCATGGCCCCAAGCTTGCCCAGTTGTTTTCCCTTATATTTGGGCTAGGTTTAGCCCACCTCAATGGGAAATTCTTCTTTCGCTCTCAGCCTACTCAAATGAATGAATGAGTATGTTTCACACTTGAATTCAATGTAAGCAATTCGAAATATCTGGTTTTATCCAAAAAAAAAATGATATATATAACATGCTTGATATCGATGTGGGTATTTTTTGCATGAGCTTGAAATTTGGGGCCTAACCATGGGCAAAAACACACAATCAAATATGGAGAAGAATGATTTATTACAATGGCTCCCTCTAGATTTAGTTAATGAGAGGCTTGTAATCTTTCTAATTCCCTCTCCTTCCTTATTCTAGCGTAATAAGATGAGCCGTCGTCATCCAACAATTTAATTGGAATTGTACGGTGAGTCGACCAAAAGAATATTAACATCCACGGAAGACCTCAAAAGGAGAAATTTTCTCCCTCAAAAGACAAAACTTGATCCTTGGCATTTTCGTCAAAGGATCCAGTGTGAAACAAAACCATCCACCAACACACCACCATGGGAAAAATTATCCAAAAAATCTTAAATTTATTGTATTTATGCCAATTCAATCCTTAACCTTTTAATTTTGTCAATTCAGTCCTAAACTTTGTCATTTCTTGCTAATTAAGTCCATCTGGCCAATTTTGGATGAAAATTGATGATGTGGACAGATCGATGCTAATGTGGCACTTTTTTAATAATATTTCAAATTTTGTATTAACTTTTTTCTTTCTAAATTTTTTTTCCTTTTTTTTTTTGGGGTTTTGGAACCGAGCTGGCAAGGGCGGTGATGCACTTGCAAGATCTAGCCAAGTGGGGGCTTGGCAGCCCTCGCCTAGCCAAACTTGGCAATGGCGTCGTGGCCCTTCTAGGCGAGGGCTCATGTGCCCTTCTTTGTGCCGGTGAGGGGCGCAACATCCTTAACCAGAGCTAGCGAGGGCTAGCCGGTCCTCGCCCATGGCCGGTGAGCCCAAAAAAAAGCCTATTTTTTAAGAATAAAAAATAAAAAATAAAATAGTATTGATATATTATTTAAAAAGTAACATCTCGGCACCAGCCGTCCACCTCAATAATTTCCAACCAAAATTAATTAGATTGACTGAATTAGCAAAAAGTGAAAATGGTTTGGGACTGAATTACCAAAAGTAAAATAGGTCTAGGACTTTTTGGACAAATTTCCCCACCACCATGCAAAACAAATAACCACCCTCCTATAAAAAAGAAATTAAAAAAGGCAAGACAATCACCAACTATACTGAACCAGAAAAGCCACGTTATAGGCTTTAAAGTCTGATTTTAATTTATTTTTGATCAATCACATTGTTTTTGCTAATGTTAGAAAGTTTAAACCAAACATTGAGCTAATAAGTGAAGAAAGACCAATATGAGATGCTTCAATACTCCCTTGTGATATTTTAACATCCCCTCTCACATGAAAGTTGAAAACAATAATTGGGTAGAACTTAGTTCATATACCATATTAGAAATTCAAATTCGAAATATTAAACTAATAAATAGAGGGAAATTATACATACATAAAGAGCATATAATCGAATAAACAAGTGATGGAAGATACGTTAACAATCCAGAATTGACCTTGCCTACTATTTGGAGTTTTTCCAAGCTCCCCTCCTAATCAATTTAGGTTTCTTAGTTTCAATTAGGTAATCAAGCCTTTAAGAATAGTACATCCACCGTTGGATGAGGTGGACTTCACATGAAACCCAACTTTTGAGGATACAAGTGAGAAATGGTGAATCCTAGAATTCATTCTTTATGTTGTGAATTCCCCTCTAGATCAAGTTACACCAGTCATTAGGTAATTAAAGGTAATTGGATGCGATGGTTGATTTGGCTAGTTTTGCTGGCTGCGATAATGGCAGCAACATTGGAATGAGTCACCTTGGCGGTGGTGCTGACGCCAACAGCATGGCAATGGCCATGGGAATGGCGATGCTCTCTCTTACCCTATTACTTCATTTTTTATTTCTTTTTTCAGTTTTTTGCTGTTTTTTTCTTTTCTTTTTAGCTTCTCTTTATGCTTTTATTAAGCTTATATTTGATAAGATACATGAAAATCTGGACATAATTCTAATAGACAAGTACCATAGAGATAAATGAATGAATAATTAAAATATGGTTAAACGTGAAAACGGTTAGACGAACATTATTGTTGATTTTGAGCCAGAGAACGACAAAAAATGTTGATTATTAAATAATATTTCATTCAATCGAAACGGGAAAAAAAAGACATGTGAAAAGTGAGTAACAAAGCCAATTTGCATCTTGGAAAGTCTTGGTCTTCCTGAGTTTATGTTATATGTGGCAATGACAGTGCTAAAAATTCGCAGCAAGATGGGTGGCAATGATTTGCTGAAGAGTGCTAAGATAGTAATTAATGATCGGGAGTTGCTTAATAGGAGAATGCTAGTCCTTTTGAGCACGATTTTCGTATTCATGAGTTTTATGCATAGAACATAATTTCCAGTAGATCATACTGTTAGATGGTTATTTGTAACTCCTTTATTATTGCAAGAGTAAAACAAAGCAACCTACCTAATGGATTGGTTGGTGTGGTTGCTGTGTTTAGCTCAAACCGCATGCTTTTGTTTTCCTTATTGAATGGAGAAAGTTAGCCGTCTCTGATGACTTGTAGTTGTACAATGAAAAGTCTTGGTCTTCCTAAGTTTATCATTTATATACATGAACAAATATATGATTATGGGAACTACAAATATCTAATGATATTCTCTAAACATTACGAGACAAGCACTCGACGACAAAAGGTATTTTATATTGATTCCTCTAACCACTTATGTGCATTATTGAAAGTCTGGGTCTTTATTTATTGTTTTTGGTAGGTGAAAGTCTGCGTCTTCCTTTTGTAGTTTATTTTTAACTTCTCGCAAGAGCAAGTCTTGGTCTTCCTAACCCTAGTAGGGTTTGTTTTCTGGTATGAATGAATGTATCTTTCAACCAAAGAAAAAAGGAAAAATTTGGGAAGTGGTTGACTTTGTCATATCAAAATACTAGTCGAATCTTGAATAAATCTTGGATATTTTGATCTCGCTCAGATTTTCATCTTTATTTTATGTCATTACCTTACTTGTCAATATGATGAAAGAGGTCATTTTCTGATGATTAACTGGAATTAGCATTGGAAATTGTTCCTTTATTTATGTTTTCAAAGATGGGTGCATGGCATCGGTGCTTGATTGACCCATTGGATAAGGTATCATGTCTCGAATTCAATTTGATATACAATTCCACAATACAAGGCCTTGATATGACTACTATCATTGTCGTTGGAGTGTTTTAGTTATTGATTTGAGGGAAGGACGGTGCTTGAAAATCATTTTTGCTTCCCTGGATCATCCTTTTCAATTTGTAGTTTTGCTATCAAGTTTCGATGATCTTTTTCTCAAAAGAAATGGTTTTTTGAACACTTGAAATGAACACAATTGTGGGAAGATACTTACGTCGGGACATTAACCAAAAGCACATGCTTTTGTTTTCCTTATTGAATAGAGAAAGTTAGCCATCTCTGATGACTTGTAGTTGTACAACAAAAAGTCTTGATCTTCCTAAGTTTATCATTTATATACATGAACAAATATATGATTATGGAAACTACAAATATCTAATGATATTTTCTAAACATTACGAGACAAGCACTCGAGGACAAAAGGTATTTTATATCGATTCCTCTAACCACTTATGTGCATTATTGAAAGTCTGGGTCTTTATTAATTGTTTTTGGTAGGTGAAAGTCTGCGTCTTCCTTTTGTAGTTTATTTTTAACTTCTCGCAAGAACAAGTCTTGGTCTTCCTAACCCTAGTAGGGTTTGTTTTCTGGTATGAATGAATGTATCTTTCAACCAAAGAAAAAAAGAAAAAATTGGGAAGTGGTTGACTTTGTCATATCAAAATACTAGTCGAATCTTGAATAAATCTTGGATATTCTGATCTCGCTCAAATTTTCATCTTTATTTTATGTCATTACCTTACTTGTCAATATGATGAAAGAGGTCATTTTCTGATGATTAACTGGAATTAGCATTGGAAATTGTTCCTTTATTTATGTTTTCAAAGATGGGTGTATGGCATCGGTGCTTGATTGACCCATTGGACATTGTATCATGTCTCGAATTCAATTTGATATACAATTCCACAATACAAGGCCTTGATATGACTACTATCATTGTCGTTGGAGTGTTTTAGTTATTGATTTGAGGGAAGGACGGTGCTTGAAAATCATTTTTACTTCCCTGGATCATCCTTTTCAATTTGTAGTTTTGCTATCAAGTTTTGATGATCTTTTCTCGAAAGAAATGGTTTTTTGAACACTTGAAATGAACACAGTTGTGGGAAGATATTTACATCGGGACATTAACGAAATTGCCCAAATACAGTTTCGGTTCTTTTAAAATTGATGTTCAGGCAATTTACCTCTCTTACTTTTTTGTGGCAATATAATGTTCTAACAGTGTCCGTTTGTACAATAAAACCTTTCCGTGCCTACGGTTACTTGTAGTGTCAAATCGATAATGTGGTACCACATTGGTGAATTTAGAATAAAATAGAGGGAGAATATGAAGGAAGAGACTGGTGGTGGGAATGGCTGCCTCGCCTTGCCCAGACACTAGCTAAGATCGTGTCTTGTTTTTGGCGTAACTTTTGGGTTTCGCCCCTTTCAATTAAGAGAGAGAGAGAGAGAGAGAGAGAGAGAGAGGAGATTGTGCCCTGTACTGGACTAAGTATCAAAGACAAAGGGACAAAACAAAAATTATGTTGTGATACCTTCAGCTATTTTGTCCCTGACCAATGAATCTTATACGTCTGAAAAAAAGAAAAAAGAAAAAAAAAAGATCTGTATTGGACTAAGTATCAAAGACAAAGGGACACAACAAAAATTATGTTGTGATACCTTCAGCTACTTTGTCCCTGACCAATGAATCTTATAAGTCTAAAAAAAAAAAAAAAAAAGATCTTTATATCCTCTCAAAATGATAGGTCTTGTCTACCCAATTAAGTCACAATGCAACAAAACATCACAAATATCATTATTTTCTTCAATGATGATATTTTAAGAACAGTTGGTACTTAATACTGAGTAATGGGTTCGATGATTAGAACACTTGACACAATTTATATCTCAAGAGAAAATCATGCATTATGCAAGTTCATGGATATTGTTGTGCTGGGAACCCAATGCGTAAATTGCAAATCATTGCTATAATCTTAATTTGAATCTTATTAACGACTATTTCTAGAGCATTTCTCAATTGTACTTGATAAAGAAAGATTATCGTTCTCAAAACATTACACGTAAAAGAGATGAGGGAGACAGCACATAAAAAAGAACAATATTTCTCTCTTTAATTATATAACAAGTATCCTAGGACAATATGTTGATGAAATCCTAATGATTTTAGTGAATCTTGAAAGCATCCATTAACCTTGCCCCAACCTAAAATTGATGCATCAAGCTTCACGACACGTGTCGCGGGACTTATGGACAAGGATAGATAAGGGTGGGTCCCAGGAATATAATAAATTTTAAAATGAAATAAAAAGAAGAGGCTCCAATGTGAACAAAAATAACCAAATCAAATCCGATGGGAAGCCGTCAAAGGGAGCGGTTGACATTATTAGATAGGCGTGAGGTCCGTCTTGTAATGATGCACCCACTGTCCATCATCGATCATGCGCGAGAGCTGTTTTTTTAACAGAAAAAAAAGTAACTATTATTATAATTCGGAGAAACTATATAGAATGAGAATTTTTTAATCAAGATATTTAAATCTGATAATAAATATGTAGAAGAAAGAACCGTGTAATTTTTGTATATTTCACCATGAAGAGTACGTGAGTTTACTCATAGAATTTACATAATGACTATCTACGGTAGCAAAACTGAATGAACGTCAATTTACATGATGCCAGAATGACTGAATTAATTTCATGGAATGAATAGTCACATATCCATGCGTTGTGGACTAAGAGGTTAGCATTGACCAATTTGAAGTGTGTATAAATGTATTTAAAATACGTGATTAAATTTTTTTATGTCTCCTCAATAGCCTCGTAAAAGTTCATAATTCTAGGTAATAGGAGATGTCGGTTTATCTCCTTTGGCCTTTTTGCTGTTTTTTTTTCTTTTGCACTCGGAAAAATTACTGACATCCCTTCATATTTTGCCATTTAATCATTTTTTCCTTATTTCGTAGCCTTTGATTTTATAACATTAAACTTCGAGCACGAGGCAAATATTACATGTAAGGACTCGTGCTTTAGATTCTCTCATATGAAAGAGGGAAAAAAAAAAAATCCACACTTTGGGTTGCTAAACCCTAAAAAGCCCAAATCGTCATTTTATTTTTCTATACTCCTAAAAGTGAGTGACTCTCTCATATTTGTTGACTCAGCCTTCTAAGCTCTAATTCGCAATAAAGAATCTTTAGAGGGGTCAATTTTGAAATTTTATATTTTGCAGGCGCCCAAAAAATATTTTTATCGTATGCAATTTATTGGTGGTGCTGTGAAGCCAAGAACGCATCACTAGATTGACCATTTGCTCTAGGGGGGCACCAATGTAACCGCCGGAAGCGAATTCAGGGTTTTAAATGTGTTTTAGAAATGATTTATTAGGAAAAAAAAAAGCGTGAATGAAAAGTTGATATTTTTTTTCAGCGCGCAAAGCTTACTACAAGAACGTAAAACAATAAGGGAAGCACAAACCTAGAAAGAAATTATTAACATCTAAACTTTTAATGACAAATCAAGAAAGCATTTAAGGTAATTTTTTTTAAAAAAGAACAAAAAAGATAAAAGTATTAAACAAATAAATGGATGGCGGATAAAAGAAAGAAAAAGAAAATAATTTTAATTGAATCGCTTACCTCAATCTTATATATAGATTAACTATATTAAGTGAATAAATTTAAACATAATATGAATGTTTTTTAAATGATTAATACATAAGTATACAACTTATTTAGATCTTATCCACATCTGTAACTTTGTTTCCATTCTTTATCACCCTCACTCGATTTCGCGCTCACAAATCCACATTCTCGTCCCTATTTGGGCATGATTTTTCGTAAAATGAGTTAAATAAAAAAGTGTTTTAACAATATTAGTTGGGACGAGTATTGATTATTTTTGACATAGCCCAAATCCCATCCGACTCCCCCGTTTAGCGAGTCTATCCGAGTCCAGGAGAATAGAGAGCCATGAAAGCCCAGGAAAAAGGCGGAAACCTCGGCCTCTCCATCGGCATTTCCCCCTCGCAGAAGCCGTGATAAGATGATGGAAGGAGAATCTTAGCGATGGAGAGAGCACTGAGTTCGGCAGAGCTCTAGCTCAGTTTCTGACGTCTCTCGGCCTTTGCTCCGACGACAACGGCTCCTCCTGCTCGGCTCCTCGCCGTTAGATCGCTAAAGCCAAGTCCTCTCTCTCTCTCTCTCTCTCTCTCTCTCTCTCTCTCTATGGTTTTCAGCTTTCAGTTCAATGAATCGAGCTGAGCTCTCTATTTTTTCTTGAATTTCCAGAGGAGAGGCTTCTTCATCGACTTTCCGCCTTCTCGGTTTCTGTTGATGTCCTGGACATTGGTTGTTGCTGATGGTAATAACTGATGCGAATCGCTGCTTGAAGATGGCGTAGATTAGTTCTTTAACGGGGAGGCGTTTTACCTGTTCGACAGAACGCCTTACTCAGTCATAGATAGTTAATTCCTATTGCATTCTTCTTAACGACGTTTTGATGTCCCATCGAAGTTGCGCTGCTCGTCTCTTACTGCATTTCCCGTATAAAGTTGATTGAAATGCGATCATGTGTGCTTTTAGGCCCCGTTTGGTTCGGCTTTTGGGGAATGCATTTGCCAAAATGCAAATACCTTTGCGTGAATGGGGTTTTCGAAATGCAAATATCGTTTGGTAAAATTTGCATTGAGATGCAACTTTGGCCAAAATACCGTTTGGTAAAATTTGCATTTGTAAAGGACTTTTATTAAATTAAAAAAACAAAAAAACATTTGTATTATTCTTTTTGAAGTCCGGCCACCGGACCGCCGGATCCGGTGGTTGGACCGCCGGATCCGGCGGCCGAATGGCCGGGCGTGACCCGGCGACGGTCGCCGGAGGTCACGCGACCCGGCGAATGTCACCGGGCCGCGCCGCCCGGGTCGCGCGACCCTAGGCGACGGTCGCCGGAGGCCGCGCGACCCCGGCGAACGTCGCCTGAGGTCGCCTGGGTTGCGCGACCCAGACGTCGCCTGAGGTCCGGCGACAGTCGCCGGGGTCGAGCGACCCTCAAGCGGCGATCGCCAGTGCCTCGACGGCGCGCACGACCCCTTGGCCGGTGGTTGTTGGCCTCCGGTCATCTTCTTCGCGGTGGTGTGCGGTGATTTTTGGAGAAGATGGATAGTATCGAACTTGCATTCCGGATATGCAACTTCCCAAAGTACCTCCGGAGCTGTATTGGGCTAAAGGCCTTTAGAGCCACTTGGAGATGCAATTGCATCTCGCCAAAGTCGCCCAAAAAACCGAACCAAACACGTTTGCATTTGGCCAAGGGACTTTAGAGCCCAAATGGGCTTTCCAAATGCCCAACCAAACAGGGCCTTAGTATGTCAGATGCGGGTCACGTGCGTTTGATGTTCGCTGTTCATGCGTGCATTTGCTGTGTTAACTGACGTTGCAGATGTACATGGTATTACTCCTCTAAGCTGCTGGACATGAGAAGTTCTGGTACGGATGACCTACGTATGACGTTATATACATAGTCCTTGAGGTGCATAAATATGCATAGTGAGATGGGCATGTGTGGATATTGATGGCTCATCAAATTGTCATCGTTTCCGGCCTTGAATATAATAAGGGTGTTTGCTGGCTGCTTTTGTTCGCATGGGGAATGTGTGGATTTCAATCTCATTTCGCTAGCGTTCTAGTTGTGTGAACATATAGAAAGATGCTGCATCGATGTTACATTTGTTTTCTTATCAAATTGGGGCAATTCAAGGCTTGAAAAATATAAAAAATGATGGCATTCCATGTTGCCCTCATTCGAGTCCAGTGAAGCCATTAGTTGTCTGGCGTTACTTGTGTGTAGTTGGACCTCCTCGGCATGTATATCCATGTAAGAAAGTGACGCATTGGATTCATTATGATTTCATATTAAATTGTCACATTGTTATGCTCGAAGCGTGCTTAAGTTGTCCTAGTAGCTTGCTGTCTGTATGTATTTGTGCAGTGAATGATAAACTTGCATTTGTGGCTGGTGGAGTCTTCTTTCTGTTGAAGTGGTTACTGGCCCTATCTGTGGGGTCAATGTGGGTGTCGCTGTCAACGTTTTCTCATATAGGACAGCAGTGCATGGATGAAAGTTGCTTTCTTTGAGGGAAAGAAGTGGAGTATATTGAGCTAAATCTTCACTGCATCATGTTGACATCTTCTCAGCTTGCCCTTCATGCTTTGAGCTTGTAAAATGTCAGCCATCGTTTTATTGGCGGTGTGGTTGGGCGTTCATCCTTTAAAAATTGAAAAAAAAAAAAAGTGCTAAGAACTTACTAGTTTCAATTAGGTAGTGAAGCCTTTAAGAATAGATTTGTCCACTATTGGATGAGGTGGACTTCCACATGAAACCCAACTTTTGACAACGCAAGTGACAAATCGCGAATCTCAGAATTCATTCTTTATTTGGTGAATTCCCCTCTAGATCAAGTTACACCAGTCATTAGGTAATTAAAGGTAATTGGATGTGATGGCTGATCTGGCTAGTTTCGTTGGCCGCGATAGTGGCAACAGCATTGGAATGAGTTGCCTTGGCGGTGGTGCTGACCCCAACAGCATGGCAGTGGCTGTGGGAATGGCGGTGCTCTCTCTTGCCCCATTCCTTCATCAATTTTTCTTTTTTCAGTTTTTTGCTGTTTTTTCTTTTTAGCTTTTCTTTTTGCTTTTATTAAGCTTATATTTGATAAGATACATGAAAATCTAGACATAATTATAATAGACAAGTACCATAGAGATAAATGAACGAATAATTAAAATATGATTAAACATGAAAAAAGTTAGACGAACATTATTGTTGATTTTCAGCAAGAGAACAACAATTAATGCTGATTATTAAATACTATTTCATTCAAACGAAAAAAAAAAAAAAAAAGAGTGAAAAGTGAAGTAACAGAGCCAATTTGCTTCTTGGAAAGTCTTGGTCTTCTTGAGTTTATGTTATACGTGGCAATGACAGTATTAAAAATTCAGAGCAAGATGGGTGGCAATGATCTGTAGAAGGGTGCTGAGATAGTAGTTAATGATCGGGAGCCACTTAATAGGAGAGTGCTAGTCCTTTTGAACACGATTTTCCTGTTCATGAGTTTTATGCGTAGACCATAATTTCCAGTAGATCATACCTGTTAGATGGTTATCTGTGACTCCTTTACTATTGCTAGAGTAAAGCAAAGCAAATTGCTTTGTGGATTGGTCGGCGTGGTTGGTGTGCCTGACCATTTTTCTTGTTTACTTGAAAACAAGTGCTTTTGTTTTCCTTATTGAACGGAGAAAGTTAGCCGTCTCTGATGACTTGTAGTTTTATAACGAAAAGTCTTGGTCTTCCTAAGTTTAGGATTTATATACATGAACAGATACATTATTGTGGAAACTACAAATATATGAGCATATTCTCCAAACATTACGAGACAAGCACTTTCGGACAATAAAAAAAAAATATTATATCGACTCCTCTAACCACTAATGTGCATTCTTGAAAGTCTTGGTCTTTGTTTATTGTCTTTGGTAGGTGAAAGCTTGGTCTTCCTGGCCTTTATAGTTTTCTCTCTCCCTAATATCTTTATCGCTTAGATTCACCATCACCCATGCCCGTCCCCCTGCTCAACAGTGTTCTCCTCCTGTTTGTCTGAACCTAGTGCTCGCGCTTGCTAAATTGTTGTCATTGATCTCATCCATTTCACCGGTCTACTCCAAGAAGTCTGCTCGGAAAAAGGTAAGAGACACCTATCTTCTTGCTCTGTCTTCCCCTCAAACTGATGCAGCGGTAACTTTGCTACCTAAAGCATCTGGTGGGCATTTATTACCCAAGAGCAGCCACCTATTCTTTCTGAAATCTTTCTATTAATGGAGGCAAAGAAGACGCAACAGCAGCAATAAAAGTTTGGTTCTTAAACCGATTTCATGCCTATCTATGATCCTGATTAAAATTGGTGTCAAATACTTGATGTCAAGTTTTTTTTTTTTTTTTTTGGTCAGTCCTACTCTATTCCTATGTTACACTCACTCGCAGACTTGTGCCCTGCCTCTTGCAGGGCGTGGGAGTCGCAACCCACTCTCGAAACTCACGCGTCCCTATCCCCATCCCTCCCTGAGAAGGTGGGGATTTGAACCCCTCACCTCCCCCTTCCATGTTGGAAGGGTGGCCACTGGGGCGAACCCCCAGTGGTTCTTGATGTCAAGTTTAATAACAAAGAATTGTTACATCAATTTTTGTTAGATAGTACTATTAGGGCATTAAGATTAATTTTTCTCTCTATCATTGTTCTCTTTACTAAACACGCGTTGACGTAGAATGATTTTACTAAGTTTGGGATTTTACATTAAATAATGACATATCGGTTTGGAATTTTAGTTCGTTAAATTGGGCAAATAATAATAAATATCGTACGAGGATAGCTTCATTCCTCTTAGAAGAGATTCACAGGAAATTCACGTTTCCTATCATTTTGCGGTGCCAAACAAAATAAATTACTTTTGTTGTGTCTTTTCACATATTTACTCTTATAATAAAGAGTCCTTGTTATATAGGTATAGTAGATTTACCATCAACCGTAAGGGGTAAGGTGAATTAATAAGGTGTTTGTGATTTAGTATTCTTTCAACGTGTGCCCGTGTAATCAATCGAGTTAAGTCAATTTGATCGCAAATTAAACTTCACATGAAGTAGTTTCTGCTGAAGCCCCAAGGGTGTCGCCTGTGGACGACTTGTTTTCATCGTGCTAAATCTGATGATAGTTCAGTGCTGGAAAACTAATCCATGTATCTTCTTTCAAGACGGAGAAAAATGTGAAGGTGTTCACAATAAAAAATTAAATTTTGAATTATGGAAATCAAAATTGTGCTTTGTTAGAAAAAGACCATGCGAAGACTCACTGTTTTGTCAGAGAAAAAGGTTTATCCATGTCGGAAAAGTTTTTGAGATTGTTCATCCTTTATAAGGCGCATTAATCTAGTATTAAACAGACTTCACATATTATTCAACCCCAAAAAGCCCAACTTGTCATTTTATATTTTACACGCCTTAAAGTGATTGACTTTCTCATATTTGTTGACTCCCCCTTCTCCCCCTTTTGAGTTCTAATTCATGCAAAAGAATCTTTAGTCGGTCATTTTTAATTGTAATTTTTGAAGGCGTCAAAAACATTTATGATATTTAATCAGTTGGTGGGGCTGTGAAGCCAAGAACACATCACTCCATGGATTTAATCTCTCTCTCTCTCTCTCTCTCTCTCTCTCTCTCTCTCTCTCTCTCTCTCTCTATATATATATATATATATATATAATATTTTCCCTTTGAGCCCGAGAAAGAGAGAAGGGACCAATAATATATGTAATCGGCGAATTAAGGGTTTAGCACATGTTTTAGAAATAATTCATTAAAAAAAAAAGTGTGAATGGAAAGTAAATGTTTATCATCATGCATTCCCGCTATCAGAAAGTAAGAGATATGATAGAGAGAAGGGAGAGGGAAAAATAATACCCAACTCACCCCCTGAAAGAAGTAAAATGCTCAGACAAAAAAAGAAGTCATATTGTTAAGCAGATTAATATGGCTCTGATCTCCTTGTGTATTTTTCATTATGATGTTATCAAATTATGGAAAACTCGTCATTTTTTTCCTTAACCGTTGACCAATAGAAGACAAAAATAAAAGAGAGACATTTGCTTTCATCCAACGCAGATAGGAAACATATTGTTGGAAGCAACAGTCTTGTTTGTTCGAGCTTTCATACCTATCAGAATCATCTGATCACCATTGCCTATGATAGAGAGCACGTGATATCTGGGTCAACTTCACGCCTTTCTGAACGATTCATAATACAAAATGTTTAAAGAACACTTCTAGCGAGGATGCCATCTTGCTGCGCAAAAAGATGTAGATGAACAGCTGAAAGGCTGGATGGAGAGCACATGCTCTCTGAACGATTCCGCTCGTTGATCGCATATTCTGGATATGCATTCAATGTAGACTTTAAGTGGCAGTTACAGTATTAAAACTCCGCAGCGAAATGGGCGACGATGATCCGCCGAAAGGTGCTGAGATAATAGTTGATAATCGGGATAACTTGATAAGAGAATCATGATCCTCCGAACACAATTTTCCATGCATTAGTCTGATGCATAAAGTATAATTTTCAGTAGATTATTTAATATTAGTTAAAGATTTTTTACTCCTTCACCATTTCCAAAGTAAACTAAAGCAACTTGGCTAATGGATTAGTCGGTGCGCCTAACCTTTTTTTTTTGTTTAGCCAAAGCATGTGCTTTGTTTTCCTTATTGAATAGACAAAATTAGCCGCCTTTGATGTCTTTACGTGGGTCATTCACGTTGAAGGAGGAATCTATAATCTTCTCATATCTTAAACATATGCAAATTTTCAGTACTATAACCGTCACGTAAAAGCCTACATTGATCACATATTCAATAGAAGACAGAGTATACAGATCACATTTTCATTTTTTTTTACTCGTAGATTGATAGAAGACAAAACGTGCATAGGAACATTTGCTTTCTTCCAAGGTAAAATGGAAAAACATTGCTAGAAGCAACCTTCTTGTTTGTTCTTCATACTGATCAAAATCATCAGATCACCATTGCCTGTGATGGAGAGCACGTGAATTCTGGTTGACATGCACATCTTTCTGAATGATTCCGGATACAAAATGTTTAATGAACGATTCTAGAGGGGATGCCTTCCTCTGCTGCACAAAAAGATCTAAGATAAACAAATGAAAGTGTTGGATGGGAATAACATGCTCTTTGGGTGGACTGCACACGGTTTCTGAATGATACCCGAATACAATGTACAATGAACAAGTCTTCCTAGGCGGGTGTCTATCGATTGGTCCATTGTTAAAAGTTAATGACTTGGAAAGGGTGTCTATCGATTGCTCCATTGTTAAAAGTTATTGACTTGGAGTAGTGCAATGCATTTCGTCTCTTTTCAATGGACGGCGCCCTCTAGCCAATATCACTGGGTTTGGTATGCTCATTACAATAAGAAAATGGCTAATCTTTAATCTTTATTTCTAGATCCGTGACCTCCTCTAGGCAAGGCTAATCTTCGATGGAGAGCTCGTGCTCTCTAAAAGATTTTGCTCGTTGATCGCATATTTTGTATGGAATCAATGTAGGCAGTTACAATGGAAATTCGCAGCAAGCTGAGTAGCAATGATCTGCTGAAGGGTGCTGAGGTAGTAGTTGATGATCGGGCAATACTTGATAGGAGATCGTGGTCCTTTGAACACGATTTTCCTTATCATGAGTGTGATGCATAACGTATAATATTCAGTAGATTATATATTGTTAGTTGGTGATATTTGAATGGTCCACTATTTCCAAAGTAAACTAAAGCAAACTGCATAAGAATTAGTTGGTGTGCTTGACCCTTTTTCTGGTTTAGCTCAAAGCACATGCTTTGTTTTCCTTATTGAGCAGACAAAGTTAGCTGTCCTCGATGACTTCACATGCTCATGAGCATTGAAGGAGGAATTAGTATCTTCTTATATCTTGAACATATGCGAATTTTCAGCAATGTATCCACCACATAAAAGCCTACTACATTGACTACATATTCACCCATAAAGCAGAAAAATAAAATACATTGAAATCATAAGGATGCAATAATATCCAGACGCGAAAAAATGCCAACAAAACACTCGTGAGCAATAAAGTTTTCGACGAAAATATGCATGCACTCTAAATTGGTCATATGTAGAAAAATCACCTTAATCCTCTGTTTTGGATGCCCAGAAGAAAAGTCTTGTTCCAAAGAAGAGGAGAACAATTGTCGAAACAAGCACTCAGGACAAACTAATTTATTTTGATTTGTCTAACCTTTGGTGTGTATTCTTTAAAGTCTTGCTCCTTTTTTGAACTTTTTGGTAAGTGAACGTCTTTGTCTTCTTGGACTTTATAGTTCTCTCTCCATTAGCATATTTTTACTTTGCTTCACCGTTATACCTTTGTTGTTCTCTCATGGTGACCGCTTCACCCATGGCCATTGGAGAGATTGTTTTGGGTTCCTTTTTGGGTTCCCTCTTTCAGTCCCGTTCGACAAGTTGACTACTCATTCATTGGGCTATGCGCAACAGGAAGGAATCAACACTGCCCTGCTTGAGGAATGGAAGGGGATGCTGGTGACAATCAATGCGAGCTGGTCGATGCAGAGGACAAGCAACTCGGCGATAACCCTCCAAAGTGAAGCTGTGGCTGGACAATGTCGGGGACTTGGCCTATGACATAGAAGATTTGCTCGATGAGTTCGAGATTGAAGCTGTTCAAGCCAAGTCGGAGGCAGAATCCAGCACAAGTACAAGTCAATTGAAAAGGAAGTTCTCCTTTTTGGCCAACCACACTCGCTTGTGACGAAGCCAAGGTACAAGAGATCAATGGAAGGTTGGAAGCGATTGTCAACGAAAAGGCTCGTCTAAGCTTGACAGAGAATGTTGTGGATAGATCCAACTACACCAACAAAAGGGATCTGACCACTTCTCCGCCGGAGCTACGCTTTTTGGCGGGTGAAGGAAGAAGCACAAATACTCGAACTATTGATCAATGAGGTCAAAAATTCTGATGCCACACTGAGCATAGTCCCCATAGTTGGGATGGGCGGTGTTGGAAAGACGGCTTTGGCTCAGCGGCTATATAATGATGCCAAAGTGCAAAGCTGTTTCGAGAGGAGAGCATGGGTTTGCGTTTCAGATGTTTTTGATATTTTCAACATAACAAATACTGTTTTGCAGTCAATCACCGAGTCATCCTCGTCCTACGAGAGAAAAGATCTTGACAAGCTTCAACTTGAGTTGAGGGACAATCTATTCGGGAAGAAGTTTCTTGTGGTTTTAGACGATGTCTGGAATGAGAAATACGAAAAATGGACTAACCTCTTAAAGCCATTTGAATTTGGGGCCAAGGGAAGCAAGATTATTGTCACAACTCGCAACCGTCTTGCTGTTTCCATAAGAGGAGCTTCGCCATATCCTTTGGAGGGGCTGTCCCTTGATAACTTGTACAAGCTTATTAGCCTTTCACGCTCTTGGAGCAACAAATTTTGAGAGCCACCCAAATCTTGAAACAATAGGCAAGGAATTAGCTGAAAAATGTAAAGGCTTACCTTTGGCAGCGAAGATGTTGGGCAGTGCCCTATGTAATGAAATGAATCCAGACAAATGGGAGGCTATCTTAAATAACTGGATATGGGATCTTCCGAGGGAATAAATGATGAAGTTCTCCCAGTTTTGAAATTGAGCTATGCCCATCTTCCTTTTTATTTGAAGAGATGTTTTGTTTATTGTGCAATATTTCCCAAAGGTTATGAAATTGGGAGGGATGAGTTGGTACTCTTATGGATAGCAGAGGGCTTTTTAGATGGACAAAAAGCAAAGGCGGATATTTTGAGACGAGGACAGGATTACTTTGACGAGTTAGTATCTAGATCATTTTTTCAACAATCAAGGGCCAACGCATCTAAGTTTTCGATGCATGATCTTCTAAATGATTTAGCAAAGTCAATTGCGGGTGGGACGTACTTTAGCTCAGGGGAGTCTCAACTGCCAAGTAATGAAGACAATGCATCTCTTAAGAAAGCCCGCCATGCATCATTCAACTTATATGGTTCTGTTACATCAAAATGCTTGAGAGCATATTACGAAATGAAGGTACTAAGAAGTTTAATTCTAGTGCGTGTTGGATCTAGTGGGAGCTCTTTCTTTATATCCAACAAGGTATTGCATGATTTGCTAACAAACTTAAAGTACTTGAGGGTATTCTCATTATGTCATTGTTACATTGTAGAGATACCGAATTGTGTTGGTGAATTAAAACATCTTCGATATCTCAATTTCTCATACACTGCTATCGAAAGGGTACCGGAGTCAATTGGCGGCTTGTGCAAATTACAAGCTTTGATCTTAAGAGGTTGTCAAAAGCTTTCAAAGTTGCCTCCAAGTATCACAAAATTGGTCAATTTACAGTTTCTTGACATTAGAGATACGGGGAGTCTAGAAGAGATGCCGTTGGGCATCTATAATTTAAAGAACCTTATTATCTTGTCCAAATTTGTGGTCGGACCAGAAAAAGGGTTGCATTTAAAGGAGTTAAAGAACTTGCCACATCTACAAGGGGAGCTATTCATATCCAAATTGCGAAAGGTGGAAAAATCTATAGATGCAATTGATGTTAATTTGCTTCGAAAGCAAGGCCTTACCAACTTATCCTTGCACTGGGATGAAGATTTTGGAAATCGATGGAATTACGAGCACGAAGAAGAGGTGCTTCACCATCTGCAACCTCACACTAATCTTGAAAATCTCAGTATCTTGTATTATGGTGGTGAGAAATTCTCGCCATGGTTGGATGGTCCAACCTATTCTAAGTTAGTGTCTTTGTACTTGGGGGACTGTCCTAATGTCATATCATTGCCCCCACTTGGACAATTACCTTCACTTAAGGAATTATCTCTTAAAGGTCTAAATGTAGTAAGAGTGATAGGTTCTGAATTTTATGGAGGTAAAAGGCCTTTTCCATCCTTGACAAATTTGAAGTTCGAAGAGATGTTGGCATGGAAGGATTGGTCTCCTTATGCAGGGGGCCCAGAAGAAGAAGTCCCATTCTCCCGTCTTCAATGTCTAGTTGTCCGAAGCTGTCCTTCTTTAGTGGGGACATTGCCTTGCCAACTTGATCGTGTCATAAAGCTTGAAATTCATTCATGTCCGCATTTGAATAACTTAACTAGTGTGGTTAGTCTTGCATCTCTCCACGAATTATATCTTGAGGATTGTGACAAGGAGATCTTAAAAAGCATGGTCGACCTAACTTCTTTGACCAATCTCGTAATTATAAATCTTTCCGAGCTTGTTTGTTTTGATCATGGGTTTATGAGCTGCTCGGTCAAGTTAAAGACGCTTCATATAAGAGGGTGTGACAAGCTAAAATACTTGTGCCAAGATGGAAATGAATTGCTAAATCTTACTCGCCTCCTGGCATTAGCCATTTTAAGATGTCCTCAGTTCACGTCATTTGTGGCGGGAGATGGAGAAATAAAACTGCCATGCAACCTTGAAAGGATGGCATTGTGGGATTGCACGAGTTTAGAAAAACTTCCAAGCAAGATGCAGGCACTTAGAGATTTGGAGATTAGGGATTGTCCTAAAATCACAGGACCAATCATTTCTCCTAATGACCCCAGCAACAATAACCCATTGCCTCGACTTGAATCTCTACAAATATATGGATGTGAATCTTTGACATTCTTTCCATTTGCCAAGGGTAAACTTGCTACTTTGAAGATACTTGATATTAGGAATGATAATGCGATGAAGTTGCTGGAAGAGATCAGCATGGAATCAGTGAAATCTTTGACTATTTCCCCGTGTATGGATCTGGGTAGCTTACCACAGTACCTTCACAAGCTCTCCCATCTCACTCAATTGACTATTCATTATTGTCCAACATTGGAGATAGATGACTTCCCTTCCCTTCCCGTCACCCTATCAAGTTTTAGACTTTTTTATTGTCCGAAGATAAAGTCTCTACCAAATCGATGGCATCATCTTACGTCCCTCTTAGAGATCACTATTTGGTTTTGCGGAAGCATCAAATGTTTGCCCAAAGGAGGTTTGCCTCCCAATCTGCAGCTCTTTGTAATTGTAGAGTGCGAGAATGCGAAGCAACCAAAGTGAGAGAATGGGGCTTATCCATGCTCACATCCCTTTGGAGGCTGTGGATTGACTTTCAAATGGAAGGGGAGGAAGAAGAGGAGCGGTTTCCGTCAGAGGACGAGGATGCGTGGAGTCTTTACTTTCCTCCCTCTCTAACCTATCTTACGATAAGATATATGAGGAACGTGGAAAGACTATCAAGCGGTCTTTGTCACCATCTCTCCTCTCTCCAACAGTTAGCGATTTCCAATTGCCCGAAGTTGAGGGACTTGCCGTAGGATGGCCTCCCTCCCTCCCTTCAAGAGCCGACCATATATAGATGCGAGATTCTGAAAGAGCGTGCGCAAAACTCACCGGTGACTATTGGCCCCTCATCCAAGAGATCCCTTCCGTCAATATTGATGACAATCGGATCCAATGAATTGATTTTTCCATCTACATTGACTTTTCTGGGGTTCGGGTGAGTTTTTGGTTTTGAAGGCATAAATTTAAATTCTACTTCCTCAATTTGATATTGACTACAAATTGATACTTTCCCCATGTAGATGTCTCGCGTAACTTTCTAGAAGTCCAAGAAATCCCGACATGCGCATTGATCGGGTTCGGATCTAATGAAGTGAAATCAATCCACTTTCGCTTGAATTTGCTAACTGCCGTGATTCATCCTTCTATGTGCGAGTCGGTTTTCTTAGGATTTGGGTAAGCTTTTTGGTCTTGAATGCATCAATTTCGCTTCGTTCTTCAATTCGATGCTTTATACGGATTAATTTTTTCCCATGGAGAAGTGTCGAATAGAATTTCTAGAAACCACCAATTGAAGGTCGAGACCGACTTTTGGTTATTTCGCATAGAATTTCCGAAACCGCCGTATCGTGAAAGACAACTAAAATCCAGGGCTGAAAGAATGATATTTAGTTGCTTGAATCCCATCAAGAGCTTCCTTTAGTCTCCAATTGCACTGCTTTTTGTTTAGCCACCGCAAAGCTCTTTCGACCAGCAACTAATTCAGCCTCTCGCTCTGCAGGCAACCATCTCCTCTGTTTCATTTCGGCCTCAATCCCAACGACAACATGTTATGTAAGACCTCGTCTCGGTTTACTCCACATACCTTGCCTTTGGGCATGCGTATGATTTTGTTCTAGTCACTCTTATAGTTGTTCATTATGCATTTAAGATAATTTTTGTCCAGGACTAATTGATGGTACTTTTTCAGATTTTTGGATGAAAAATATGAGGAATGTGGAAAGAATATCAGTAGTGGAGGATGTAAGAAGCGCAGAGTATTGTTTCCTTCGTCTCTACCTCTCTTTGGATAAGAAATATGAGGAACGTGGAAAGATTACCAAGTGGTCTTCACAGTCATCTCTCCACTCTCGAACAGCTACATTTTATAGTTTAATGGAACTTGCCGGAAAGTGGCTTCGATCCCTCCTCCAAGTATTCGGCATCATTCACTTTGTGAAATTCTGAAAGATTGATGCTCAAAACTCGATGACGACTTTTGGCAGCTCATCCGAGAAATCCCACTCATCGTAGTTGGTTGAGTTCAGATCCAGAAGAAGATATCTATCTAATTTCTAAATTTTGCTCTTCGGGTAATGATTCGGACTCCTTTCTTTCTTGCACACTTGTCTTTTAGCTACTATTGCTACTTCAGGATCCATTTATATTCCGGATCCTCAATTTGATGCTAAGGAGTTAATGTTTTTCCATGGACAAACTCCACCTACATTTCCACAAACCAGTTGTTGAAGGTCCAATGTTGACATTTGGGTTGTTCTAATTTGTTTGACAAGGAAACACGCAATGAAATGGTTATAATTCTAATGTGGTACAGCAAGTCAACCAACCATTCCTCAAAACAAATTATACTTATATGGACTTGTTCATAGTGCTAGAATTATGATGCGTGTAGGTGCACATGTCTGTATTGATGATAGATCTTGAACTGTTTGATGACCAAAAATTGATTATCTTTCCACTTTCGAAAATGCACTATGCTTCACGTGAGAATCATGAAGAATTGTTGCTCTTGTATTGTTATTTGTCCACAACTTCAATATTTGTTATGTTTTCTCTTCCAATTATCTTTTTTTTTTCTTTTTCTTTTTTATATCCTAGCTCAACGACCTGAATTCTCTCAACTGTGATTGTTTTGCAGAATATCCCACTTGTCATCTTTATTTGGCAAAATTTCTCGGGATGATCAAATGGAAACAAGTCTTAGAGGTAGGCAACGATGTGCTTATGTTCATCTCGTTGCAACTTAACAAAAGAAGAACAAAAGGCTATTTATTATTGGTAGGAGTACCACTATGCTCTAAACTGTTTTTTCTTTTGGCGACATGCTCTCGAAGATTAATCTATATCACGATGTCAATTACGGAGGTCTATATTCATAGTCAAAGGAAGAAGCTTTCTTACTTCCAACAACAGCAGCTTCTGTAAAGATGCCAAAAATAGGATTTAAAACAGGTGTGATCGAGTTGGCAAATGTGACAACTGAATTTGAATAAACCCTGCAGATTATAAGCCTTTGAAATCTGACTTCCTTGTCAAAGTTCACGGTTCATCTTTCTATTCATATTCCCACGTCATATTATTCCCACATTTTCTTTTTCTTTGTTGTCAAGGAAAGGCGGAAAGGAGCAATAAGGAAGACTATGATCTGTCCAAATTCGGAGATATCTATAGGCGAGATTCCGAAAGATCAATGCTCAAAACTCACTGGCGACTATTGGCCCCTCATCCAAGAGATCCCTCTCATCTGCATTGGTGGTGTTTGGATCTAATGAATTGAAATTGATCACACCGGAGGCATGACAAAAGATTTATCTCCGCTGACTACTTTTCCTTCTTCGGGTAATTCTTATATGTTCTTTCGTTCTTTCGCTTCCATTTGCTATCTCGCCGCAATTCGTTGTTCCACCTAAAGTCGGCTTTTGGGGTTGGGGTCAGTTTTTGTTTTTGAAGGCATCAATTTCTTTAGCAACAGGTGTAGCCAATCATTCTTTAGCGTTATCAGCTCGTACCAAGTCATTCGACCTCCTGACCTCACATTCTGTTTCATTCATCTCTGATTTTTCTTTGGATGAGAAATATGAGGAATGTGGAAAGATTAAGTCTTCGCAGCCATCTCTTCTCTCTCAAACAGCTATCTTTTATAGGTTACTGGTGCTTGCATAAGAAGACTTCTCTCCAATGTCTAATTTTTATTCTTCAGGTAATGGTTCATACTTCTTTCTTCCGCACTTGTCGTTTCGCTACTGCTACTGCTCCAGGATCCATTTCTATTACGAATCCTCAACTTGATGCTAAAACGTTCATGTTTTTCCATGCACGAAGCTTCGCATAATTTGCCACAAACCAGCTAGACATTTGGGTTGCTCTGTTTTGTTTGATAAGGAAGCACACATTGAAATGGTTATAATGCTAATAGGGTGCAGCTTGTCCACCATAGTTTCATACGAGTGACTATTCCTTAAAAAAATGATACTTACATGGACTTGCTCACGGTGCTGGAATTATGATGCATGGATGTGCCTGTCTGGATTGATCATATATCTTGAACTTTGTTTGATGCCCAACTATTGCTTATCTTTCCACTTATGGAAATGCCCCATGCTTTGCATGAGAAACAAGAAGAATTGTTGCTCTTATATTGATATTTTTTTGCAATTTCAGCATTTGTTATGTTTTCTCTTCCAAATTTCTTTTTTTATGCCCTAGCTCAAAGACCTATTCTCTGAATTGTGCTTGTTTTGCAGAATTTCCCCATTGTCATCTTTATTTGGCAAATTCTCTTAGGAGGAACAAATGCAAACACTGTTGAGGTAGGCAAATGATATGCTCATGTTCATCTTCTGCAACTTGACAAGAAAAGGCTATTTATTTTGGTAGATGTAGTGATATGCTCTAAATGTTTTTCTGGAGACTCGCTCCAAAAGATTAATCTGTATCATTATGTCAATTATTGAGGTCCATATTCAAAGTCAAATGAAGTAGGTTTCTTACTTCGAGCAACATCAGCTATTTGTAAAGATGCAAAAAATAGGATTCAAAACGGGTGTTTTCAAGTTGGTGAATATGGCAATCAATAATAAGACTTCCTTGTCAAAGTTCATAGTTCATCTTTCTTCTATTCAAATTCCCTCACCGGCTCAGAGCACATCTTATTCGTCTTTGTTGTCAAGGAAAGGCGGAGAGGAGCAATGAGAGAGACTATGCTTTGTCGCTCTGTTAAGTCATCATTAAAGCCTCACGTTTGCCATGATGCATTTTGATTTAAGCTTGCGAGAAGATGGTCATCCAAGACCATTCGCAACCCAATTATTTCGGGTAGGCAAGTCTTGGCACTATTACCCCACCAAGCTGCCGGAGCTCTGTCACGGACAAGGCAAGATACGAGCCTTGTCATCGTTAGTGGGTTATCCTCACATCTCGTAGAATATCAACTTGTACCATTAGGCCATAATCATTGGTGATCGCGGTCCCCCATAGTTTTGTATTAGCAGAATCACAGGGGCCATTTAGAAAAAAACAATATAACCATAACAATCACATTTTTTAGACTTGGAATGGGAAGTACCCCGTCATGTCTTGTTGTTGATTTTTGGTTGCGGTCGGTTGAGTATGTGGTTGATATTCTACATACGTGATGGTTGGCCCCTCATCCAAGAGATCCCTCTCATCCGCATTAAGGGCTTTCAAATCCAATGAATTGATTCGTCCATGTACTTGTGAGTTTTCTTAGGGTTCGGGTAAGTTTTTGGTTTTGAAGGCATCTATTTCCATTCTCGCTTCCTCAATTTGATGCTGAATACAAATTGATACTTTCCCATGTAGATGTTTCACGTTTTTTTTTTTTTTTTGGTAAGACGTAGATGTTTCATGTTACTTTCTGGAAAATCCAAGAAATCCCTCACATACGCATTGAATGGGTTTGGATCCAATGAAGTGAAATTGATCCACTTTCGCTTTCATTTGCTAACTGCTGTGATTCATCCTTTGATGTGCAGTCAGTTTTATTACGGTTTAGGTAAGTTTTTTGGTCTTGAAGGCATCAATTTCGCTTCTTTTTCTTCAACTCGATGCTTAATACAGAATTAATTCTTTTCCCCATGGGAGGGGGGGTCTTTCACCCCTTTTTCAATCGCACATATGCAAAGTTACCCAATGGGCACAAACACTTGCTGAAAGAATGATATTTAGTTGCTTGAATCCCAGAAAGAGCTGCCTTTAGTCTCCAATTGCACTGCTTGCAAAGGTTGATGATATCCTTTGATGCCACAACTGCATCCATCTAATTTCCTGCCTTGGGCTAGCTTTCTTCTTTAGCCACTGCAATGTTCTTTCGAGCAGCAAATAATTCAGCCCCTCGTAGGCAACCATCTCCCCGTTTCATTTCTCGGCCTCAATACCAACAATGGCATGTTATGTAAAATCTGTCACATTTAATCTTCATGAAACCTAGCTCGGGTTTACTCCACGCACCATGCCTTTCATCCACCCAATCATGAATTAGCTTACATTTTTACCAGCAACACACTCCAAAAGAGCTTTTCTACCCTGTGCAAGTGACAGTTTTCAGTATCTGGTGATTTATGGGTGAAAGTTACTGCAATTCAAGCTTTCCAGATATACCAACAGGTGTAGGCAATCTTTCTTAGGAGTTATCGGCCAGGACCAATCATTTAATCTCGTGACCTCACATTTGTAGAATATCAGCCTGTACCCACAAGTCACCATCACTGGTGACTGGCAGTCTCCCATGCTTGTGAGTTAACATAATCACAAGAATTTTTCAGCAAAAAAAAAAAAAAACGGAAAAAAGAAGAAGGAAAAATCATCAAAAGGGCATCAAGCGGTTTACTTTTCATTGCTGTCAATTGGAGATGCATATAATTTTGTTCTGATCATTCAATTGGGGATGCATATAATTTTGTTCTGATCTTATAGTTGTTCATTATGCATGAAAGATAATTTTACTTAGCAAAAGGAAAAACCATCAAAAGGGTCACTAATTCCTGACAATAATAAAGCGAAGTATCCTTGTTCTTGTCTTGGTTGTTCCTTTTTGTCTGATCACTCTTATAGTTATTCGTTGCTCATGAAAGGTAATTCTTATTCAGAACTAATTGATTGTCCCTTTCCAGATTTCTGGATGAGAGCTATGGGGAATGTGGAAAGACTATCGATGGTGGAGGATGTATGATGCACAGAGACTTCTGTTTCTTTCCTGTCTAACCTCTCTTTGGATGAGAAATATGAGTAGAAAGTCTATCAATTGGTCTTCATGGCCATCCCCCCTCTCTCGAACAGTTACATTTTCTAAGTTGCTCGAAATTCGGGTACTTGCCGGAGGATTGCTTCCCTCCCTCCCTCAAAGTATTCCACATAATTCAATGTGAGATTCCAAAGGATGGATCCTCTCTTGCTGGCAACTACTGGCACCTTATCCATGAAATCCCATTCATTGTGATTGATCTAGTTCGGATCCAACAAGAAGATTTCACTCCACTTTCCAAGTTTCATTCTTCAGGTAATGATTCAGACTTCTTTCTTTCTTTTACACTCGTCATTTAGCTACTGCTGCTGCTCCAGGATCCATTTCAATTCCATTTACTCAACTCAATGCTTAAAACTTAATGCTTTCCCATGGACATGTTTCACGTGAATGTCTACAAACCAGCTGCTGAAGGTCCAATGTTAACATATGTGTTGCTCTATTTTGTTTACCAAGAAAGTACACAATAAAATGGTCATAATGCTAACGCGGTACAGCTAGTGACTATTCCTCGAACAAATCATACCTATGTGGACTTGCTCGTAGTGCTGGAATTATGATGCGTCAAATGTGCCTGTCTATATAGATTATATATCTGGAATTTTGTGTGATGGCCAAAAGTTGCTTATCTTTGCGCTTGGATGACATAGAGAATTTGCAAATGGAAATGCACTATGCTTTGCGTGAGAATCATGAAAAATTGTTGCTCTTAAACTAATATTGTCCCGCAATTTAATCGTTTGCTGTATTTTCTCTACCAAATATCTATTTCTTATGCCCTAGCTCATTAACCTGAATTCTCTCGACTGTGCTTGTTTTGCAGAATATCCCACTGTCATCTGTATTTGGGAAAATCTCTTGGGAGGATCAAATGCAAACACCGTTGAGGTAGGCAACTGATGTAGTTGTTTTCATCTTTTGCAACTTGACAAAAGCAAAAAAAGAAAAAGCTATTAATTTTGGGAGGTGCACCGATATGCTCTAATTTTTTATTTTTTTTTAGGGTGACATGCTCTAGATAAGATTAATCTGTATCTTGATGTCAGTTGTCCTGGTCTATAATCAAAATCAAATTAAGAAGCTTTCTTACTTTTAATAACAACTATTGTAAAGATGCATAAGTAGGGTGCAAAACCATCTTTCGAGTTGGCAAATATGACAACTAAGTTTCAGTGCACCCTGCAGATCAGAATCTTTTTAAACCTGACTTTCTTGTTAAAGTTCACAGTTCATCTTTCTTCTATTTAAATTCTCACACCATCTCAGAGGACATTTCTTTTTCTTTGTTGTAAAGGAAAGGCGGAGAGGAGCGACCAGGGAGACTATGCTCTGTTGCTCTGTTGCTCTGTTGAGTCATCATGAAAGCTTCATGTCTGCCACGAACTATTACGATCTAAAACTGCCAGAAGGTCGTCTTCCAGTACCCCTCGCAACCCACTTTTCTAGGGTAGGCAAGTCTCATCACTACTCGTCACTGTAACCTCACCAAGCCGCCAGAGCTCCTGTCACGAGCGAGTAAAGATACGGGCACTACCGTCGCACGCGGATTATCCTCATGACCTCGCATCTGTGGAATATCAGCTTGTACAATTACGCCACCATCACAAGTGGTCAACGCTTACCCCATAGTTCTGCATTAACATAATCATAAGGGCCAATCAGGAAAAACAAAATCATCAAAAGGCTCATTGAATTTTTAGATTTGGAATAGGAAGTACTCTAGTAATTTCTTATTGTTTTTGGCTGTATCGGGGCGAGTATATATATAATTTGTTCGTTTGATTACTCTTGTGTTTGTTTATTTCGCATGACAAAATCAAAGTTGAATGTGGATTCCATGCAAAAGTGCCAAATCCTAACATCATACTTTCGTAGGCATTGAGTGGGCCGTGATGGTTCGGCCCCAAAACGTAGATAGCCCAACTCTTGGGCCTTAATCCCAATGGACGGCATTGCAATTAGACTTGACATACAATTCAGGTAATAAGTTCAAGAAAGTCATTTGGCTTGGACTTCACTTTAATTAATTAAAGAACCATTCAATAGGCAAGACTAGACAGACCAAGTCAGTTATAAGCATTAAAATTCATACCGACCCTAAACTATGATTTTGGAGAACATTATACTTTATTCACGTGAGTAATAGCTCTCAAGTGAGCCTGAGCCCAAAAAGATAATTACTTGCCGAGGCTCGTTCGCATTTTCATTTCGCTAAAAAATAAAATCATATCAGGCAAGTCTTGGTAGCTCCAAGCTCTAAATGTGCGATCATTGCTCCAAGCTCGCCCATATATTTCTTACAATTGGACTAGGTCGAGCTGGGCTCGATGGGCACTTCTTTTTCTTTTATTTTTTTCTCTCAAGTCTATAAATATGAATAAGTAAGTTTCGCATTTGCAGGCCATTTGAAATATTCGGTTTCACCTTGAGAGAAAATACGTGCTAAATGATATGAATGTGGGTACATATCATGCAACCTCAACATTTGGGGCCTAACTATAGTCAAAAAACCCTCAATCAAATATTTTTGAACAATGATTGATCACAATATTTAATTAATGACAAGCTTGTAATCTTCCAAATTCCCTCCCCTTCCTTGTTCTCGCATAATAAGATGAGTCGTGGTCATCACCTAACAACGATTCAATTGAAATTGTATGATTGTCGATTAAAAGAATTAGCATCCATGGAAACCACAAAGAAGCAAAATTTGATCCTCACCTGCTCTATATGGATTTTTCCAAGTTCCTCTCCCCACCATTTAATTATATTCTTCTGTAGTTTACTTTTTACTTCTTGCAAGAGCAACTATGTTGATTCTGAAAATCTGACAATCGCGTATATTGTCAAGAAGACTTTCGATCCTTGCTCCTCATTTCATACATTTTATCATCGAAATCAAAGCCCTTAATACGAAGGACGCTCTATGCCTGACCAAAGCTCTAAAGCTTCAACTTCTAACTTTTATCAAACTGTGTTTACCAAGAACTCTGCTTCTTGTTGTTTGGATCCAATTTGTCATTTTATGGAAGAGAGAGAGAGAGAGAGAGAGAGAGAGAGAGAGAGTCATGCGACATCATAGTGTCATTATAAGCTTGGACTGACTTTGGCTATTTCTTCTTCTTCCTTTTATATTTTTCTTTTTATGGGTTAACATTGAAATGGAGCTCTTGATTTGGTGGGATATAAATGAGGGGGTGGAAATTCGCGTGACGTGAGTGGGGATATCAGCTGCTCTTTTATGCGTACGAGAATGTTCCTAAGATAAATTGGAATTGGAAAATGTGAAGAGCTTTAGATTGGATCACTCATCAAGGGTTGTGTTCACTTAATCTTCAAAAGTTAATTCGTATATTGGGAGGTGACTAACTTTCTCAAAATATTCGTCAATTCTTGAATAAATCTTGAGCATTCTGATCCTCGCTTAGATTTTCATATTTCTTCTTTGTCATCGCCTCACTTGCTACTTTGACGAAAGAGGTTATTTTTGTCACGCCCCGATCCTCGGGCACGCACACATCCTTCTTACTTGGTCGATTTTATAATGCGATATCCCAGGACTAGTATCGCCGACCCTTTCTTTTCTTTAAGCACATGCGGAAGCAATTATAAATCCCTAGACAATAAAACAATGGGATAGAAAAGCAGGGCCATAATTTTCATATTGAAATTTATAACCAAACTTTTATATAAAATACAAACCAGAGAACTTCATAACTATTCACATCAATTGGAGATCTCAAAAGAAGATAGAATCTCAATCAACTCGGCCGTACTCAAGGCCCCTCTCTGGACTATCTTCTTCTTCCAACAATTCTTCTCCTCGAGACCTCACTTCCGAGTCCTCCCACTCGATTCCTCCTTCTCAGCTTCTCATCGGGGTCCTGAAATGTTTTTCCCCAAACTGAGATGAGACTACGTCTCAGCGAGTTCTACCCCACTAAGCCTGATTAGTAAACCATTATACTAAAGGCTGCCTAAACACGCATAGGGCAGAAGACGTACCTTAGCATCGATCCCACCCGCAAGTCGACAATTCACAATAAACATCCATTCACTTCAAACAAATTGAATCAGTCGATTACATGTCATACGAATCAATCCCCACTGTGGGATATTTAAAAGCTAGGCCACGTGCATTCTCCAGACGACCTTCCAAGTCTCCGAGTTCACGTGCCTTGAACCTTGGGCCCACGTGCATTCTCTCGGGCGACCTTTTCGCCAAAGTGATGCATCAAGTCACCGAGCCCACGTGCCCTTTTAGATGCCTACACTTAGTCACGAGCTCCATCAATGCTCTCGGGCGTCAATTCGCCAAGGTGACGTACGTGAACACTTTACTATGCTCTCGGGCGTCTTTTTTTCGCCAAGGTGATACACCGATCACGAGCCAACATAAACAATTCAATATGCTCTCGGGCGTCTTTTTTCGCCAAGGTGATACACTGATCACAGAGCCAACATAAACAATTCAATATGCTCTCGGGCGTCTTTTTTCGCCAAGGTGATACACTGATCACAGAGCCAACATAAACAATTCAATATGCTCTCGGGCGTCTTTTTTCGCCAAGGTGATACACCGATCACGTAGCCAACATAAACAATTCAATATGCTCTCGGGCGTCTTTTTCGCCAAGGTGATATATTCATCACAGAGCCAACACAAACAATTCAATATATTCAACCACTGAACTCACGTGTATTCTCCAGGTGATATTCCAATTCACCGAGCCACGTGCTTCTTTCAAGTGGTTAACAATCAACTTTCAATCAATTTAGGGTAAATCCCTAAAATATCACAATTTATCCAATTCCATACAACGTGGAGCTCAAATAAATAAACGGACTGCGCAACAACGATCAGCACGAGATTTCGGTCGTCGGCCATCAAAATCTTAATTTCCGAAAAATAAATAATCAATTTATTAATTTCGAAAATTAAATAATTAATATTAAAAATTCAATTTAGCTCAAAATAAAGCCCGATTAAATAAACGGACTTCACCACGGTCATTAGCATAATTTTCCGGTTCCAGGCCATCTCAGTTGAATTTTTGGAAAATAAATAATTATTTAATTAATTTCGAAAATTAATTAATATTAAAAATTCAATTTAGCTTAACATAAAGTCCGATTAAATAAACGGACTTCGCCACGATCATCAGCATAATTTTCCGATTCCAAACCATCTCCCTTGAATTTTCGGAAAATAAATAATTATTTAATTTAATTCCAAAAATTAATATTTAAATGCCCAAAAATCTCACTTAGGCCCGAATCGCCAAATTGAAGCCCGATTAGGGGTCCAAAAATTCCCGAGATGCCTTCAATAAATAGTAGACCACATCTACTTGCTAATTGCGCAATCAATTTATTTAAATCACATCACAATTGACTAATAATTGCTAATTTATTATAATCTAACAACCTAAACATAATTAATTAAAACTAAACCAACCTAAAGCATAATTAGCCAACTAATCCAGGATTAGTGAGATTACTCACCAAATCGCGCGCAAATCGGATCAATCCGACGGCGGCGACGCGAGGAACGATTCCTCCCAAAGCGACTCGCGGATCCGGGGCCGGGAAACGGCCCAAAATGAGCCCGAACCAGCTGGAAACCCATTTCGTGGGTTGCTGGTTTGCTGCGAAACAGAGGAAAACAGGGATGGTTAGGGGCAGAGAAGGGTTCGGGGGGAGCGGGCGGAACTCCGGGGAGGGCCGGTGGAGGTCCGGCGAGCTCAAACGGCGGCCGGAGGTGGCCGGATTGAGATGGACAGAGGCGGAGCAGGGTGAGGTTGCACGGGGAGGACGGCAGCGAACGGTGGACGCGGGGGCGTGCGCGGCGTGCACGGGAGACGGTGCGGCGGCAAGACGGGCGTCCGGGAGGCGGTGCGGGCGGCGACGGCTCCGACGAGCTGCTTCTTCTTCTTCGGTTTGCTGGTTTCGGGCTGGTTCGCACGAAGAAGAACGAAGAAGAAGAAGGTCACGTGGGGGAGAAGAGAGAGGAGAGAGAAGAAGAGATAAGAGAGAGAAATTTTGACTAGTCAAAGAGAGAAGAGAAAGCAAAGTGGGACACGGCAAGGGGGAAAAGGAAAGAGAGAGTCAGCGTGGGGAGGGGAATTGCACGAAGGGGGGAAGGATAGGAGAGAGGAGAGAGAAAGAAAAGAGAAAAGAAAGAAAAGAGAGGGAGAGAGAGAGGAAAATTAAAGTAAAACTTTATACAATTATTCTTACTTTATTTTCTTTTTCTCTTTCCCTTTTTATTTCCTTTCGGGCTTCAATTTTTCCTCCGATAATTTCTTTCTTGAAATTTCGGACTCGTCAATAAATTGACGAGCGATGAGACAGGATTCTAATTATCCAGTCAAATTAAAACCCGAAAATCTGGATGTCACAATTTTCTTATTATCAACGCGAATTAGCATTGAAAATGATTCGTTTATTTATGTTGTCGAAGAGGGGTGAATAGTATCTATGCTTGATCAGCACATGGGACAAGGTATCATGCCTTGAATTCAATTTGATATACGATGTCATAATACAAAGCCTTGATATGACTTCCTCATCATCCTGAGCGTTTTAGTTTTTGATGTGAGGAAAAAGGATGGTGCTTGAAAATCACTTTTGCCTCCATGTATCATTCTCGTAAGTTGTAGTTTCGCTGTCAAGTTTTGATGATCTTTTCTCAAAAGAAGGGGTTTTTTTAACACTGAAATGAACACAATTGTGGGAAGATACTTACGCAAGGTCATCAACCAAATTGGCTAAATATAGTTTCGGTTCTTTTAAAATTCATGTTCATGCTATTTAACTCTCTTACTTTTTTGTAGCAATGGAATGCTTTGACATTGTCAGTTTGTACAATAAAACCTTTCCGTAGCTACCATTACTTACAGTGTCAAATTGATAATGTGGCACTACATTGGCAAATTTAGAATAAAATAGAGGGAGAATATGTAAGAAGAGAGAGGTGCTAGGAACGGCTACCTAGCCTTACCGGGATGCTAGCTAGGATCGTGTTTTGTTTTTGACATAACTTTTCGGTTTCGCCCCTTTCAATACCCAAAATAAAAAAGAGAGATTGTGTCCTATACTAGACAAGTATCAAAAGACAAAAGGACACAATAAAAATTATGCTGGAATACCTTCAACTACCCTGTCCTAACCAATGAATCTTATACGATTGAAAAAAAAAAAATATTATGTCTTCTCAAAATGATAGGTTGTTTATCTACCTAATTAAGTTACAATGAAACAAAACATCCCCAATATCGTTATTTTCTTCAATGATAATATCTTAAGAACATTTAGTACTTACTATGTAGTAATGGGTTCGATGAGTAGAACACTCGACACTATTTGCGTATCAAGAAAAAAATCAAACACTATGTGGGTTTGTGGATATTGCTATGTTGGAAATGGAGAAATCTTTTTATTCAAAACCCGGAGCATAAATTGCAAATCATCACTTAATTTATTTTTTTAAATCTTGTTTACAAGTATTTCAAGAGCATTTCTCAATCGTACGTAACAAAGAAAGATTATCATTCTCAAAACATTACTTGCAAAAGATATGAGGGAGATGGTACATCAAGAAGAACAATATTTCTCTATTTAAATATTTAATAAGTATCCTTTAGTAAATATTCAGAGCATTCATTTAATCTTGCTCAAATCTAAAATTAGTATTATACAAGATTATCAACAAAATAAAATTAACGGTGTAAAGGAATGTATGAGAATTCTACCTTAAAGTAACATTTATGGTTGGGAACCAATCGGAGGAATGTCGGTTTATTTTGATTCTCGAATTGAATCAGCCCAGTTGCTCATCCTAATTTCTTTATTGTTTGTTCAATGAACCTTTAATGGCCCTTGCATAGCAAAGAGAGAGATTCTCTTGAATCTCTTGCCTTCAAATTAAAATTCAAGATTGTGTAACAATCTAATTATTTTGATTTTGCAAGATTTTTGAATCCGTAAAAAAATAAGGTTAAATTTATAGGCACGTTTTTATTTATCTATTACGTAAGAACTTTTTCTTCAACTGGCCATGCGCGTGCCTTTTCTAGGAGAAAAGAGCCCCATTATTTTTTCTTCTTTTTTTTTGGTAAAAATAAAAGAGCCCCATTGTTTTTAAGTAAGCACTTAAGAACTTTGGTCGTTTTTGAAAATTGGGGACCCATTCGATTGACTTTCATCCTAAAGAGGAAGTTATAAAAAAAAATGAAAAAAATGCAAAAAAAAAAAAACAAGCAAAATAAGAAAAAGAAAATTAGCAATAATTTGTGAAGTTGTGGTTATGAGTGAATTAAGTTAGCAAGAAAGCGCAAGGTTCTTTTATATGGTTTGATTTTAGTTTCTAATTTCTATTTCAGAAACTGAGAAGTTAAAAATTTCAGCTTCTGATTTCTTCAATTTCTCTATTTCTGGAATAGAAATCTGTTTCAGAAATAGAGAAATCAAATTGTGTTACCAAACAGATTTTTGTTTCAAACCTGTTCCGGGAAACAGAGAAACAGAAAAATTGAGAAACAGAAATTTTGTCATGCGCACCCTAAGTCACCACCACTTTGTGACTAGTGGTCTACCATACTTGTGAGTTAATATAATTGCAAAAAGAATTTCAGCCAAAAGAGAAAAAAAAATCAACAAAAGGGTCAATTGGGTATGTGTATCTTATAGTTGGTCAATATGCATGAAAGATAATTTTTGTTCAGGACTAATTGATAGTTCTGTTTCAGATTTTTGGATGATAAATATGAGGAATGTGAAAAGATTATCAATAGGGGAGGATGTAAGAAGTGTGGAGCATTCTGTTTCCTTCATCTCTACGTCTCTTTGAATGAGAACTATCGGGAAAGTGGAAAGATTATCCGGTGGGCTTCACAGCCATCTCTCCACTCTAAAGCAGCTACATTTTATAGGTTACTTTGGAACTTGCCGAGGATGGCTTCATTTCCTCCTCCAAGTATTCGGCACAATTCACTGTGAAATTCTAAAAGATTGATGCTCAAAACTCGTGGCGACTATTGGCACCTCGTCCGAGAAATCCCACTGATAGTAGTCGATCGAGTTCAAATCCAATAAGAGGATATCTATCCAATTTCTAATTTTTGCTCCAGGTAATGATTTGGACTTCTTTCTTTCTCGCACACTTGTCTTTTAGCTATTGTTGCTGCTCCAGGATCCATTTCTATTCCGAATTCTTAATTTGATGCTAAACAGTTCATGTTTTTCCATGGACAAGCTTCACCTAAATTTCCACGGACTAGCTACTGAAGGTCCAATGTTGACATTTGGGTTGCTCTCTTTTGTTCGACAAGGAACCACGCAATGAAATGGTTATAATTCTAATGTGGTACAGCAAGCCAACCAACCTTTGCTTCATACAAGTGACTATTCCTCAAAACAAATAATACTTACATGGATTTGTTCACAATGCTCAAATTATGATGCTTGTATGTGCCTGTCTGTATTGATCATATAGCTTGAACTGTTTGATGACCAAAAATTGCTTATCTTTCCACTTATGGAAATGCACTATGCTTTGCGTGAGAATCATGAAGAATTGTTGCTCATATATTGTTATTTTTCCACAACTTTGGTGTTTGTTATGCTTTCTCTTCCAAATATCTTTTTAAATTTTTTTTTATATCCTAGCTCAGTGACCTGAATTCTGAACTGTGATTGTTTTGGAGAATATCCCACTGTTATCTTTATTTGACATAATTTCTCAGGAGGATCAAATTTAAACGGCACCGAGGTAGGCAACTGATGTGCTTATGTTCATATGTTGCAACTTGACGAAAGAAAAACAAAAGGATATCTATTATTGGTAGGAGTACTAATATGCTTAAAACTTCTTCTTTTTTTTTTTTTTTTGGCAACATGCTCTAAAAGATTAATCTGTATAATTATGTCATTTATTAAGGTCTATATTAATAGTCAAACAAAGAAGCTTTCTTACTTCCAAAAGCAACAGCTATTGTAAAGATGCAAAAAATATGATTTAAAACAGGTGTTTTCAAGTTGGCGAATATGGCAACTAAATTTGAATGAGCCCTGCAGTATAAGCCATTTAAATCTGAGTTCCTTTCACCTTTGTCATTTAGCTACTGCTGCTCCAGTATTTATTTCCATTCTGCTTCCTCAACTCAATGCTAAAATGTTCATGTTTTTCCATGGACATGCTGCACACAAATGTCCACAAACCAACTGCTGAAAAGTCCAACGTTGACATTTGGGTTGCTCTGTTTCCTTTACCAAGGAAGTACACAATGAAATGGTTATAATGCTAACGTGGTATAGCCAGTGACTATTCCTCGAACAAATAATACCTACATGGACTTGCTTGCAGTGCTGGAATTATGATATATCAAATGTGCCTGTCTATATCGATTATATATCTAGAATTTTGTGTGATGGCCAAAAATTGCTTATCTTTGCACTTGGATACACATAAAGGATTTGTAAATGGAAATGTGCAATGCATTGCGTGAGAATCATGAAAAATTGTTGCTCTCATATCAATAGCATTCTGCAATTTCGGAGTTTGCTGTATTTTCTCTTCCAAATATTCGTTTCTTATGCCCTAGCTCATTGACCTAAATTCTCTCAACTGTGCTTGTTTTGCAAAATATGACACCGTATTTGTGTCTGGCAAAATATATCGGGCCAACCAAATGCAAATATTGTTGACGTAGCAACTGTGCTAAGATCGTGTCTTGTTTTTGGTGTAACTTTTGGGTTTCGCCCCTTTCAATTGAGAGAGAGAGAGAGAGAGAGAGAGAGAGAGAGAGAGAGAGAGAGAGGAGATTGTGCCCTGTACTGGACTAAGTATCAAAGACAAATGGACAAAACAAAAATTATGTTGTGATACCTTCAGCTATTTTGTTCCTGACCAATGAATCTTTTACGTCTGAAAAAAAAAAAAAAAAAGATCTGCACTGGACTAAGTATCAAAGACAAAGGGACACAACAAAAATTATGTTGTGATACCTTCAGCTACTTTGTCCCTGACCAATGAATCTTATACGTATGAAAAAAAAAAAAAAGATCTTTATATCCTCTCAAAATGATAGGTCTTGTCTACCCAATTAAGTCACAATGCAACAAAACATCACAAATATCATTATTTTCTTCAATGATGATATTTTAAGAACAGTTGGTACTTAATACTGAGTAATGGGTTCGATGAGTAGAACACTTGACACAATTTATATATCAAGAGAAAATCAGGCCTTATGCAAGTTCATGGATATTGTTGTGCTGGGAACCCAATGCGTAAATTGCAAATCATCACTATAATCTTAATTTGAATCTTATTAACGACTATTTCTAGAGCATTTCTCAATTGTACTTGATAAAGAAAGATTATCGTTCTCAAAACATTACACGTAAAAGAGATGAGGGAGACAGCACATAAAAAAGAACAATATTTCTCTCTTTAATTATATAACAAGTATCCTAGGACAATATGTTGATGAAATCCTAATGATTTTAGTGAATCTTGAAAGCATCCATTAACCTTGCCCCAACCTAAAATTGATGCATCAAGCTTCACGACACGTGTCGCGGGACTCATGGACAAGGATAGATGAGGATGGATCCCAGGAATATAATAAATTTTAAAATGAAATAAAAAGAAGAGGCTCCAATGTGAACAAAAATAGCCAAATCAAATCCGATGGGAAGCCGTCAAAGGGAGCGGTTGACATTATTAGATAGGCGTGAGGTCCGTCTTGTAATGATGCACCCACTGTCCATCATCGATCATGCGCGAGAGCTGTTTTTTTAACAGAAAAAAAAAGTAACTATTATTATAATTCGGAGAAACTATATAGAATGAGAATTTTTTAATCAAGATATTTAAATCTGATAATAAATATGTAGAAGAAAGAACCGTGTAATTTTTGTATATTTCACCATGAAGAGTACGTGAGTTTACTCATAGAATTTACATAATGACTATCTACAGTAGCAAAACTAAATGAACGTCAATTTACATGATGCCAGAATGATTGGATTAATTTCATGGAATAAATAGTCACATATCCATGCGTTGTGGACTAAGAGGGTAGCATTGACCAATTTGAAGTGTGTATAAATGTATTTAAAATACGTGATTAATTTTTTTAATGTCTCCTCAATAGCCTCGTAAAAGTTCATAATTCTAGGTAAGAGGAGATGTCGGTTTATCTCCTTTGGCTTTTTTGCTGTTTTTTTTTCTTTTGCACTCGGAAAAATTACTGCCATCCCTTCATATTTTGCCATTTAATCATTTTTTCCTTATTTCGTAGCCTTTGATTTTATAACATTAAACTTCGAGCACAAGGCAAATATTACATGTAAGGACTCGTGCTTTAGATTCTCTTATATGAAAGAGGGAAAAAAAAAATCCACACTTTGGGTTGCTAAACCCTAAAATGCCCAAATCGTCATTTTATTTTTCTATACTCCTAAAAGTGAGTGACTCTCGTATTTGTTGACTCCCCCTTCTAAGCTCTAATTCGCAATAAAGAATTTTTAGAGGGGTCAATTTTCAATTTTTATTTTTTGCAAGCGCCCAAAAATATTTTTATCGTATGCAATTTATTGGTGGTGCTGTGAAGCCAAGAACGCATGTAACAGCCGGAAGCGAATTCAGGGTTTTAAATATGTTTTAGAAATGATTTATTAGGGAAAAAAAAGCGTGAATGAAAAGTTGATATTTTTTTTCAGCGCGCAAAGCTTACTACAAGAACGTAAAACAATAAGGGAAGCACAAACCTAGAAAGAAATTATTAACATCTAAACTTTTAATGACAAATCAAGAAAGCATTTAAGGTAATTTAAAAAAAAAAAGATAAAAGTATTAAACAAATAAATGGATGGCGGATAAAAGAAAGAAAAAGAAAATAATTTTAATTGAATCGCTTACCTCAATCTTATATATAGATTAACTATATTAAGTGAATAAATTTAAACATAATATGAATGTTTTTTTAAATGATTAATACATAAGTATACAACTTATTTAGATCTTATCCACATCTGTAACTTTGTTTCCATTCTTTATCACCCTCACTCGATTTCGCACTCACATAATCCACATTCTCGTCCCTATTTGGGCATGATTTTTCGTAAAATGAGTTAAATAAAAAAGATGTTATAACAATATTAGTTGGGACGAGTATTGATTATTTTTGACATAGCCCAAATCCCATCCGACTCCCCCGTTTAGCGAGTCTATCCGAGTCCAGGAGAATAGAGAGCCATGAAAGCCCAGGAAAATGGCAGAAACCTCGGCCTCTCCATCGGCATTTCCCCCTCGCAGAAGCCGTGATAAGATGATGGAAGGAGAATCTTAGCGATGGAGAGAGCACTGAGTTCGGCAGAGCTCCAGCTCAGTTTCTGACGTCTCTCGGCCTTTGCTCCGACGACAACGACTCCTCCTGCTCGGCTCCTCGCCGTTAGATGGCTAAAGCCAAGTCCTCTCTCTCTCTCTCTCTCTCTCTCTCTCTCTCTCTCTCTCTCTCTATGGTTTTCAGCTTTCGGTTCAATGAATCGAGCTGAGCTCTCTGTTTTTTCTTGAATTTCCAGAGGAGAGGCTTCTTCATCGACTTTCCTCCTTCTCAGTTTCTGTTGATGTCCTGGACATTGGTTGTTGCTGATGGTAATAACTGATGGTATCCAAACGCCAAGGTCGAGCGACCCTCAGGCGGCGATCGCCAGTGCCTCGACGGCGCGCGCGACCCCTTGGCCGGTGGTTGTTGGCCTCCAATCAGCTTCTTCGCGGTGGTGTGCGGTGATTTTTGGAGAAGATGGATAGTTCCGAACTTGCATTCCGGAGATGCACTTCCCAAAGTACCTCTGGAGCTGCATTGGGCTAAAGGCCTTTAGAGCCACTTGGAGATGCAATTACATCTCACCAAAGTCGCCCAAAAAACCGAACCAAACACGTTTGCATTTGGCCAAGGAACTTTAGAGCCCAAATGGGCTTTCCAAATGCCCAACCAAACAGGGCCTTAGTATGTCAGATGTGGGTCACGTGCGTTTGATGTTCGCTGTTCATGCGTGCATTTGCTGTGTTAACTGACGTTGCAGATGTACATGGTATTACTCCTCTAGGCTGCTGGACATGAGAAGTTCTGGTACGGATGACCTACGTATGACGTTATATACATAGTCCTTGAGGTGCATAAATATGCATAGTGAGATGGGCATGTGTGGATATTGATGGCTCATCAAATTGTCATCGTTTCCAGCCTTGAATATAATAAGGGTGTTTGCTGGCTGCTTTTGTTCGCATGGGGAATGTGAGGATTTCAATCTCATTTCGCTAGTGTTCTAGTTGTGTGAACATATAAAAAGATGCTGCATCGATGTTACATTTGTTTTCTTATCAAATTGGGGCAATTCAAGGCTTGAAAAATATAAAAAATGATGGCATTCCATGTTGCCCTGATTCGAGTCCAGTGAAGCCATTAGTTGTCTGGCGTTTCTTGTGTGTAGTTGGACCTCCTCGGCATGTATATCCATGTAAGAAAGTGACGCTTGGGATTCATTATGATTTCATATTAAATTGTCACATTGTTATGCTCGAAGCGTGCTTAAGTTGTCCTAGTAGCTTGCTATCTGTATGTATTTGTGCAGTGAATGATAAACTTGCATCTGTGGCTGGTGGAGTCTTCTTTGTGTTGAAGTGGTTACTGGCCCTATCTGTGGGGTCAATGTGGGTGTCGCTGTCAACTTTTTCTCATATAGGACAGCAGTGCATGGATGAAAGTTGCTTTCTTTGAGGGAAAGAAGTTGAGTATATTGAGCTAAATCTTCACTGCATCATGTTGACATCTTCTCAGCTTGCCCTTCATGCTTTGAGCTTGTATTATTGGCGGTGAGGTTGGGCGTTCATCCTTTAAAAATTGAAAAAAAAAAAAAAAGTGCTAAGAACTTACTAGTTTCAATTAGGTAGTGAAGCCTTTAAGAATAGATTTGTCCACTATTGGATGAGGTGGACTTCCACATGAAACCCAACTTTTGACCACGCAGGTGACAAATCGCGAATCTCAGAATTCATTCTTTATTTGGTGAATTCCCCTCTAGATCAAGTTACACCAGTCATTAGGTAATTAAAGGTAATTGGATGTGATGGCCGATCTGGCTAGTTTCGTTGGCCGCGATAGTGGCAACAGACTTGGAATGAGTTGCCTTGGCGGTGGTGCTGACCCCAACAGCATGGCAGTGGCTGTGGGAATGGCGGTGCTCTCTCTTGCCCCATTCCTTCATCAATTTTTCTTTTTTCAGTTTTTTGCTGTTTTTTCTTTTTAGCTTTTGTTTTTGCTTTTATTAAGCTTATATTTGATAAGATACATGAAAATCTACACATAATTCTAATAGACAAGTACCATAGAGATAAATGAACGAATAATTAAAATATGATTAAACATGAAAAAAGTTAGACGAACATTATTGTTGATTTTCAGCAAGAGAACAACAAATAATGCTGATTATTAAATACTATTTCATTCAAACGAAAAAAAAAAAAAAAAAGGAGTGAAAAGTGAAGTAACAAAGCCAATTTGCTTCCTGGAAAGTCTTGGTCTTCTTGAGTTTATGTTATACGTGGCAATGACAGTATTAAAAATTCAGAGCAAGATGGGTGGCAATGATCTGTAGAAGGGTGCTGAGATAGTAGTTAATGATCGGGAGCCGCTTAATAGGAGAGTGCTAGTCCTTTTGAACACGATTTTCCTGTTCATGAGTTTTATGCGTAGACCATAATTTCCAGTAGATCATACCTGTTAGATGGTTATCTGTGACTCCTTTACTATTGCTAGAGTAAAACAAAGCAACTTGCTTTGTGGATTGGTTGGCGTGGTTGGTGTGCCTGACCATTTTTCTTGTTTACTTGAAAACAAGTGCTTTTGTTTTCCTTATTGAACGGAGAAAGTTAGCATTCTCTGATGACTTGTAGTTGTATAACGAAAAGTCTTGGTCTTCCTAAGTTTAGGATTTATATACATGAACAGATACATTATTGTGGAAACTACAAATATATGAGGATATTCTCCAAACATTACGAGACAAGCACTTTCGGACAAAAAAAAAAAAATTATATCGACTCCTCTAACCACTAATGTGCATTCTTGAAGGTCTTGGTCTTTGTTTATTGTCTTTGGTAGGTGAAAGCTTGGTCTTCCTGGCCTTTATAGTTTTCTCTCTCCCTAATATCTTTATCGCTTAGATTCACCATCACCCATGCCCGTCCCCCTGCTCAACAGCGTTCTCCTCCTGTTTGTCTGAACTTAGTGCTCGTGCTTGCTAAATTGTTGTCATTGATCTCATCCATTTCACCGGTCTACTCCAAGAAGTCTGCTCGGAAAAAGGTCAGAGACACCTATCTTCTTGCTCTGTCTTCCCCTCAAACTGATGCAGCGGTAACTTTGCTACCTAAAGCATCTGGTGGGCATTTATTACCCCAGAGCAGCCACCTATTCTTTCTGAAATCTTTCTATTAATGGAGGCAAAGAAGACGCAACAGCAGCAATAAAAGTTTGGTTCTTAAACCGATTTCATGCCTATCTATGATCCTGATTAAAATTGGTGTCAAATACTTGATGTCAAGTTTAATAACAAAGAATTGTTACATCAATTTTTGTTAGATAGTACTATTAGGGCATTAAGATTAATTTTTCTCTCTATCATTGTTCTCTTTACTAAACACGCGTTGACGTAGAATGATTTTACTAAGTTTGGGATTTTACATTAAATAATCACATATCGGTTTGGAATTTTAGTTCGTTAAATTGGGCAAATAATAATAAATATCGTACGAGGATAGCTTCATTCCTCTTAGAAGAGATTCACAGGAAATTCACGTTTCCTATCATTTTGCGGTGCCAAACAAAATAAATTACTTTTGTTGTGTCTTTTCACATATTTACTCTTATAATAAAGAGTCCTTGTTATATAGGTATAGTAGATTTACCATCAACCGTAAGGGGTAAGGTGAATTAATAAGGTGTTTGTGATTTAGTATTCTTTCAAGGTGTGCCCGTGTAATCAATCGAGTTAAGTCAATTTGATCGCAAATTAAACTTCACATGAAGTAGTTTCTGCTGAAGCCCCAAGGGTGTCGCCTGTGGACGACTTGTTTTCATCGTGCTAAATCTGATGATAGTTCAGTGCTGGAAAACTAATCCATGTATCTTCTTTCAAGACGGAGAAAAATGTGAAGGTGTTCACAATAAAAAATTAAATTTTGAATTATGGAAATCAAAATTGTGCTTTGTTAGAAAAAGACCATGCGAAGACTCACTGTTTTGTCAGAGAAAAAGGTTTATCCATGTCGGAAAAGTTTTTGAGATTGTTCATCCTTTATAAGGCGCATTAATCTAGTATTAAACAGACTTCACATATTATTCAACCCCAAAAAGCCCAACTTGTCATTTTATATTTTACACGCCTTAAAGTGATTGACTTTCTCATATTTGTTGACTCCCCCTTTTGAGTTCTAATTCATGCAAAAGAATCTTTAGTCGGTCATTTTTAATTGTAATTTTTGAAGGCGTCAAAAACATTTATGATATTTAATCAGTTGGTGGGGTTGTGAAGCCAAGAACACATCACTCCATGGATTTAATCTCTCTCTCTCTCTCTCTCTCTCTCTCTCTCTCTCTCTCTCTCTATATATATATATATATATATATATAATATATTTTCCCTTTGAGCCCGAGAAAGAGAGAAGGGACCAATAATATATGTAATCGGCGAATTAAGGGTTTAGCACATGTTTTAGAAATAATTCATTAAAAAAAAAAAAAAGTGTGAATGGAAAGTAAATGTTTATCATCATGCATTCCCGCTATCAGAAAGTAAAAGATATGATAGAGAGAAGGGAGAGGGAAAAATAATACCCAACTCACCCCCTGAAAGAAGTAAAATGCTCAGACAAAAAAAGAAGTCATATTGTTAAGCAGATTAATATGGCTCTGATCTCCTTGTGTATTTTTCATTATGATGTTATCAAATTATGGAAAACTCGTCATTTTTTTCCTTAACCGTTGACCAATAGAAGACAAAAATAAAAGAGAGACATTTGCTTTCATCCAACGCAGATAGGAAACATATTGTTGGAAGCAACAGTCTTGTTTGTTCGAGCTTTCATACCTATCAGAATCATCTGATCACGATTGCCTATGATGGAGAGCACGTGATATCTGGGTCAACTTCACGCCTATCTGAACGATTCATAATACAAAATGTTTAAAGAACACTTCTAGCGAGGATGCCATCTTGCTGCGCAAAAGATGTAGATGAACAGCTGAAAGGCTGGATGGAGAGCACATGCTCTCTGAACGATTCCGCTCGTTGATCGCATATTCTGGATATGCATTCAATGTAGACTTTAAGTGGCAGTTACAGTATTAAAACTCCGCAGCGAAATGGGCGACGATGATCCGCCGAAAGGTGCTGAGATAATAGTTGATAATCGGGATCACTTGATAAGAGAATCATGATCTTCTGAACACAATTTTCCATGCATTAGTCTGATGCATAAAGTATAATCTTCAGTAGATTATTTAATATTAGTTAAAGATTTTTTACTCCTTCACCATTTCCAAAGTAAACTAAAGCAACTTGGCTAATGGATTAGTCGGTGCGCCTAACCTTTTTTTTGTTTAGCCAAAGCATGTGCTTTGTTTTCCTTATTGAATAGACAAAATTAGCCGCCTTTGATGTCTTCACGTGGGTCATTCACGTTGAAGGAGGAATCTATAATCTTCTCATATCTTAAACATATGCAAATTTTCAGTACTATAACCGTCACGTAAAAGCCTACATTGATCACATATTCAATAGAAGACAGAGTATATAGATCACATGTTCATTTTTTTTTTACTCGTAGATTGATAGAAGACAAAACGTGCATAGGAACATTTGCTTTCTTCCAAGGTAAAATGGAAAAACATTGCTAGAAGCAACCTTCTTGTTTGCTCTTCATACTGATCAAAATTCTGGTTGACATGCACATCTTTCTGAATGAATCCGGATACAAAATGATTAATGAACGATTCTAGAGGGATGCCTTCCTCTGCTGCACAAAAAGATCTAAGATAAACAAATGAAAGGGTTGGATGGGAATAACATGCTCTTTGGGTGGAGTGCACATGGTTTCTGAATGATACCCGAATACAATGTATAATGAACAAGTCTTCCTAGGCGGGTGTCTATCGATTGGTCCATTGTTCAAAGTTAATGACTTGGAAAGGGTGTCTATCGATTGCTCCATTGTTAAAAGTTATTGACTTGGAGTAGTGCAATGCATTTCGTCTCTTTTCAATGGACGGCGCCCTCTGGTCAAGCCAATATCACTGGGTTTGGTATGCTCATTACAATAAGAAAATGGCTAATCTTTATTTCTAGATCCGTGACCTCCTCTAGGCAAGGCTAATCTTCGATGGAGAGCTCATGCTCTCTAAAAGATTTTGCTCATTGATCGCATATTTTGTATGGAATCAATGTAGGCAGTTACAGTGGAAATTCTCAGCAAGCTGAGTAGCAATGATCTGCTGAAGGGTGCTGAGGTAGTAGTTGATGATCGGGCAATACTTGATAGGAGATCGTGATCCTTTGAACACGATTTTCCTTATCATGAGTGTGATGCATAACGTATAATATTCAGTAGATTATATATTGTTAGTTGGTGATATTTGAATGGTCCACTATTTCCAAAGTAAACTAAAGCAAACTGCATAAGAATTAGTTGGTGTGCTTGACCCTTTTTCTGGTTTAGCTCAAAGCACATGCTTTGTTTTCCTTATTGAGCAGACAAAGTTAGCTGTCCTCGATGACTTCACATGCTCGTGAGCATTGAAGGAGGAATTAGTATCTTCTTATATCTTGAACATATGCGAATTTTCAGCAATGTATCCGCCACCTAAAAGCCTACTACATTGACTACATATTCACCAATAAAGCAGAAAAAAAAAAAAAAAACATTGAAATCATAAGGATGCAATAATATCCAGACGCGAAAAAATGCCAACAAAACACTCGTGAGCAATAAAGTTTTCGACGAAAATATGCATGTGCTCTAAATTGGTCATATGTAGAAAAATCACCTTAATCCTCTGTTTTGGATGCCCAGAAGAAAAGTTTTGTTCCAAAGAAGAGGAGAACAATTGTCGAAACAAGCGCTCAGGGACAAACTAATTTATTTTGATTTGTCTGACCTTTGGTGTGTATTCTTTAAAGTCTTGCTCCTTTTTTGAACTTTTTGGTAAGTGAACATCTTTGTCTTCTTGGACTTTATAGTTCTCTCTCCATTAGCATATTTTTACTTTGCTTCACCATTATACCTTTGCTGTTCTCTACAATGACCGATTCACCCATGGCCATTGGAGAGATTGTTTTGGGTTCCTTTTTGGGTTCCCTCTTTCAGGTCCTGTTCGACAAGTTGACTACTCTTACATTGGACTATGCGCAACAGGAAGGAATCAACACTGCCCTGCTCGAGGAATGGAAGGGGACGCTGGTGACAATCAATGCAGTGCTAGTCGATGCAGAGGACAAGCAACTCAGCGATAACCCTCCAGCAAAGCTGTGGTTGGACAATGTTAGGGACTTGGCCTATGACTTAGAAGATTTGCTCGATGAGTTCGAGATTGAAGCTGTTCAAGCCAAGTTAGAGGCAAAATCCAGCACAAGTAAAGGTCAATTGAAAAGGAAGTTCTCTTTTTTTGGCCAACCACGCTCGCTTGTGTCTAAAGCCAAGGTACAAGAGATCAATGGCAGGTTGGAAGCGATTGTCACCAAAAAGCTTCGTCTAAGCTTGAGAGAGAATGTTGTGGATAGATGGAACTACACCAACAAAAGGGATTTGACCACTTCTCTACTGGAGCTGCAGTTTTTCGGCAAGGTGAAGGAAGAAGAACAAATATTTGAACTATTGATCAATGTGGTCAAAAATTATAATGCCACACTGAGCATAGTCCCCAAAGTTGGGATGGGCGGTGTTGGAAAGACGGCTTTGGCTCAGCGGCTATATAATGATGTCAAAGTGCAAGGATGTTTCGAGAGGAGAGCATGGGTTTGCGTTTCAGATGTTTTTGATATTTTCAACATAACAAATACTATTTTGCAGTCAATCACTGAGCCATCCTTGTCCTACGAGAGAAAAGATCTTGATAAGCTTCAACTTGAGTTGAGGGACAATCTGTTTGGGAAGAAGTTTCTTGTGGTTTTAGACGATGTCTGGAATGAGAATTATGAAAAATGGACTAACCTCTTAAAGCCATTTGAATTTAGGGCCAAGGGAAGCAAGATTATTGTCACAACTCGCAACCGTCCTGCCGTTTCCATAAGAGGAGCTTCGCCATATCCTTTGGAGGGGCTGTCCCTTGATAACTGTACAAGCTTTTTAGCCTTTCACGCTCTTGGAGCAACAAATTTTGAGAGCCACCCAGATCTTGAAACAATAGGCAAGGAATTAGCTGAAAAATGTAAAGGCTTACCTTTGGCAGCGAAGATGTTAGGCAGTGCCCTATGTAATGAAAGGAATCCAGACAAATGGAAAGCTATCTCAAATAACAGGATATGGGATCTTCCGAAGGGAATAAAAGATGAAGTTCTCCCAGTTTTGAAATTGAGCTATGCCCATCTTCCTTTTTATTTGAAGAGATGTTTTGTTTATTGTGCAATATTTCCCAAAGGTTATGAAATTGGGAGGGATGAGTTGGTACTCTTATGGATAGCAGAGGGCTTTTTAGATGGACAAAAAGCAAAGGAGGATATTTTGGGAGTAGGACGGGATTACTTTGACGAGTTAGTAGCTAGATCATTTTTTCAATAGTCAAGGGTCAATGCATCCAAGTTTTCGATGCATGATCTTCTAAATGATTTAGCAAAGTCAATTGCGGGTGGGACGTACTTTAGGTCAGGGGAGTCTCAACTGCCAAGTAATGAAGATGATGCATCTCTTAAGAAATCCCGCCATGCATCATTCAACTTATATGGTTCTGTTACATCAAAATGCTTGAGAGCATATTATGAAATGAAGGTACTAAGAAGTTTAATTCTAGTGCGTGTTGGATCTAGTGGGAGCTCTTTCTTTATATCCAACAAAGTGTTGCATGATTTGCTAACAAACTTAAAGTACTTGAGGGTGTTCTCATTATGTCATTGTTACATTGTAGAGATACCGAATTGTGTTAGTGAATTAAAACATCTTCGATATCTCAATTTCTCATACACTGCTATCGAAAGGGTACCGGAGTCAATTGGTGGCTTGTGCATATTACAAGCTTTGATCTTAAGAGGTTGTGAAAAGCTTTCAAAGTTGTCTCCAAGTATCACAAAATTGGTCAGTTTACAGTTTCTTGACATTAGAGATACGAGGAGTCTAAAAGAGATGCCGTTGGGCATCTATAATTTAAAGAACCTTATTATCTTGTCCAAATTTGTGGTAGGACCAAAGAAAGGGTTGCGGTTAAAGGAGTTAAAGAACTTGTCACATCTACAAGGGGAATTATTCATATCCAAATTACAAAAGGTGGAAGAATTTACAGATGCAATTGATGTTAATTTGCTTCGAAAGCAAGGCCTTACCAACTTATCCTTGCACTTGGGATGAAGATTTTGGAAATCAATGGAATTATAAGCACGAAGAAGAGGTGCTTCACCATATGCAACCTCACACTAATCTTGAAAATCTTAGTATCTTGTATTATGGTGGTGAGAAATTCTCACCGTGGTTGGGTGGTCCAACCTATTCTAAGTTAGTGTCTTTGTGCTTGGGGGACTATCCTTATGTCATATCATTGCCCCCACTTGGACAATTACCTTCACTTAAGGAATTATCTCTTAAAGGTCTAAATGCAGTAAGAGTGATAGGTTATGAATTTTATGGAGGTAAAAGGCCTTTTCCATCCTTAACAAATTTGAGGTTCGAAGAGATGTTGGCATGGAAGGATTGGTCTCCTTATGTAGGGGGCCCAGAAGAAGAAGTCCCATTCTCTTGTCTTCAACATCTAGTTGTCCGAAGCTGTCCTTCTTTAGTCGGGACATTGCCTTGCCAACTTGATCGGGTCATAAAGCTTGAAATTCATTCATGTCCGCATTTGAATAACTTAACTAGTGTGGTTAGTCTTGCATCTCTCCACGAATTATATCTTGAGGATTGTGACACGGAGATCTTAGACAGAATGGTCAGCCTAACTTCTTTGACCAATCTTGTAGTTATAAATCTTTCCGAGCTTGTTTGTTTTTATCATAGGTTTATGAGCCACTCGGTCAAGCTAAAGACGCTTCATATAAGAGGGTGTGACAAGCTAAAATACTTGTGGCAAGATGGAAATGACTTGCTAAATCTTACTTGCCTCCTGGCATTAGCCATTTTAAGATGTCCTCAGTTCACGTCATTTTTGGCGGGAGATGGAGAAATAAAATTGCCATGCAACCTTGAAAGCATGGTATTATGGGATTGCACGAGTTTAGAAAAGCTTCCAAGCAAGATGCACGCACTTAGAGATTTGGAGATTAGGGATTGTCCTAATATCACAGGACCAATCATTTCTCCTAATGACCCTAGCAACAATAACCCATTGCCTCAACTTGAATCTCTAAAAATATACGGATGTGAATCTTTAACATTCTTTCCATTTGCCAAGGGTAAACTTACTACTTTGAAGATACTTGATATTAGGAATGATAATGCGATGAAGTTGCTGGAAGAGATCAGCATGGAATCAGTGAAATCTTTGACTATTTCCCCATGTATGGATCTGGGAAGCTTACCACAGTACCTTCACAAGCTCTCCCATCTCACTCAATTGACTATTCATTTTTGTCCAGCATTGGAGATAGATGACTTCCCTTCCCTTCCCGTCACCCTGTCAAGTTTTGGACTTTTTTATTGTCCGAAGATAAAGTCTCTACCAAATCAGTGGCATCATCTTACATCCCTCTTAGAGATCACTATTTGGTTTTGCGGAAGCATCAAATGTTTGCCCAAAGGAGGTTTGCCTCCCAATCTGCAGCTCTTTGTAATTGTAGAGTGCGAGAATCAAGCAACCAAAGTGAGAGAATGGGGCTTATCCATGCTCACATCCCTTTGGAGGCTGTGGATTGACTTTCAAATGGAAGGGGAGGAAGAAGAGGAGTGGTTTCCGTCAGAGGACGAGGATGCGTGGAGTCTTCTCTTTCCTCCCTCTCTATCCTATCTTACGATAAGATATATGAGGAACGTGGAAAGACTATCAAGCGGTCTTTGTCACCATCTCTCCTCTCTCCAACAGTTAGCGATTTCCAATTGCCCGAAGTTGAGGGATTTGCCAGAGGATGGCCTCCCTCCCTCCCTTCAAGAGCCGACCATATATAGATGCGAGATTCTGAAAGAGCGATACGCAAAACTTACCGGCGACTATTGGCCCCTCATCCAAGAGATCCCTTACATCGATATTGATGACAATCGGATCCAATGAATTGATTCTTCCATCTACATTGAGTTTTCGGGGTTCGGGTAAGTTTTTGGTTTTGAAGGCACCAATTTTCATTCTACTTCCTCAATTTGATACTTACTACAAATTGATACTTTCCCCATGTAGATTCTCGCGTAACTTTCTGGAAGTCGAAGAAATCCCTGACATGTGCATTGATCGGGTTCGGATCCAATGAAGTGAAATCGATCCACTTTCGCTTGAATTTGCTAACGCCGCGATTCATCCTTCAATGTGCAGTCAATTTTCTTAGGATTTGGGTAAGCTTTTTGGTCTTGAATGCATCAATTTCGCTTCGTTCTTCAATTCGATGCTTTATACGAATTAATTTTTTCCCATGGAGAAGTGTCGAATAGAATTTCTAGAAACCACCAATTGAAGGTCGAGACTGACTTTTGGTTATTTCGCATAGAATTTCCAGAAACCGCCGTATCGTGAAAGACAACTAAAATCCAAGGCTGAAAGAATGGTATTTAGTTGCTTGAATCCCATCAAGAGCTTCCTTTAGTCTCCAATTGCACTGCTTTTTTGTTTAGCCACTGCAAAGCTCTTTCGACCAGCAAGTAATTCAGCCTCTGCTCTGCAGGCAACCATCTCCCCTATTTCATTTCTGGCCTCAATCCCAACGACAACATGTTATGTAAGACTCATCTTAGGTTTACTCCACATACCTTGCCTTTGGGCATGCATATGATTTTGTTCTAATCACTCTTATAGTTGTTCATTATGCATTTAAGATAATTTTTGTCCAGGACTAATTGATGGTACTTTTTCAGATTTTTGGATAAAAAATATGAGGAATGTGGAAAGAATATCAATAGTGGAGGATGTAAGAAGCGCAGAGTATTCTGTTTCCTTCGTCTCTACCTCTCTTTGGATAAGAAATATGAGGAACGTGGAAAGATTATCAAGTGGTCTTCGCAGTCATCTCTCCCCTCTTGAACAGCTACATTTTATAGTTTAATGGAACTTGCCAGAGCATGGCTTCGATCCCTCCTCCAAGTATTCAGCATCATTCACTGTGAAATTCTGAAAGATTGATGCTCAAAACTCGACGACTTTTGGCAGCTCATCCGAGAAATCCCACTCATTGTAGTTGGTTGAGTTCGAGATCCGAAGAAGATATCTATCTAATTTCTAAATTTTGCTCTTCAGGTAATGATTTGGACTCCTTTCTTTCTTGCACACTTGTCTTTTAGCTACTATTGCTACTTCAGGATCCATTTATATTCCGAATCCTCAATTTGATGCTAAAGAGTTAATGTTTTTCCATGGACAAACTCCACCTAAATTTCCACAAACCAGTTGTTGAAGGTCCAATGTTGACATTTGGGTTGTTCTATTTTTTTTGACAAGGAAACACACAATGAAATGGTTATAATTCTAATGTGGTACAGCAAGTCAACCAACCATTCCTCAAAACAAATTATACTTATATGGACTTGTTCATAGTGCTAGAATTATGGTGCGTGTAGGTGCCTGTCTGTATTGATGATAGATCTTGAACTGTTTGATGACCAAAAATTGCTTATCTTTCCACTTTCGGAAATGCACTATGCTTCACGTGAGAATCATGAAGAATTGTTGCTCTTATATTGTTATTTGTCCACAACTTCAATATTTGCTATGTTTTATCTTCCAATTATCTTTTTTTTTTTAATTTTTTTATATCCTAGCTTGCTGACCTGAATTCTCTCAACTGTGATTGTTTTGCAGAATATCCCACTGTCATCTTTATTTGGCAAAATTTCTCAGGATGATCAAATGCAAACAGTGCTGAGGTAGGCAACTGATGTGCTTATGTTCATCTGTTGCAACTTAACAAAAGAAGAACAAAAGGCTATTTATTATTGGTAGGAGTACCACTATGCTCTAAACTGTTTTTTCTTTTGGCGACATGCTCTCGAAGATTAATCTATATCACGATGTCAATTACCGAGGTCTATATTCATAGTCAAAGGAAGAAGCTTTCTTACTTCCATCAACAGCAGCTTCTATAAAGATGCAAAAAATAGGATTTAAAACAGGTGTGATCGAGTTGGCAAATGTGACAACTGAATTTGAATAAACCCTGTAGATTATAAGCCTTTGAAATCTAACTTCCTTGTCAAAGTTCACGGTTCATCGTTCTATTCATATTCCCACGTCATATTAGAGCACATTTTCTTTTTCTTTGTTGTCAAGGAAAGGCGGAAAGGAGCAATAAGGAAGACTATGATCTATCCAAATTCTGGAGATATCTATAGGCGAGATTCCGAAAGATCAATGCTCAAAACTCACTGGCGACTATTGGCCCCTCATCCAAGAGATCCCTCTCATCTACATTGGTGGTGTTTGGATCTAATGAATTGAAATTGATCACACCGGAGGCATGACAAAAGATTTATCTCCGCTAACTACTTTTCCTTCTTCAGGTAATTCTTATATGTTCTTTCGTTCTTTCGCTTCCATTTGCTATCTGCCGCGATTCGTTGTTCCACCTAAAGTCAACTTTTTGGGTTGGGGTCAGTTTTTGTTTTTGAAGGCATCAATTTCTATTCTGCTCTTTAGTTCCATGCCTAATATGGATTGATTTTTTCCTGTGGAGATGTTTCTCGTAGAATTTCCAAAAACCAGCCACTAAAGGTCAGAGACTGACATTTGGGTTGTTGTGTGTGTCCTCGATGGGGTTTTTTCTTTCTAGGCCAGTAGCTCACAGTTGAAATAAGCATATTCGATAGGAAGGGTGGGGGATGAAGATGTAGATCCCAATTTTGGCAAAGCCACCTAATGGGCACAAGCATTTGCTTTTCATGAAATACAACTAAAATTCGGCAATGCAAAATGATCTATAGCTTCTTGAAACCCAATACGAGCATCCTTTAGTCTCTAATTCCACTGCTTGGAAAAATTGATGATATCCTTGTATACCACAGCTCCATCCAACTCCACTAGTACCTTGGTTCAGCTTTTTGTTTGGCTACTGCAAAGCTTTTGAGCAGCAAGTGTTTCAGCCTCCTTTGCAGATCTAGCTTGCACCACAACACCCCTACAAGCAATCATCTCCCCTTTTTCATCTCTAGCCACAATCCTAACAACAGCATGTTTTGTTTCTTCAATATAAGACCCATAACAGTTAATCTTCACAAAGCCTAACTCAGGTTTACTCTCCACACCCTGCCTTCGTTCACCTAATCATGGTTTAGCTCTCTCACATTTTTACAAGCTATACAGTCTAAAGAGCTTTTCTAAAATGTAAAAGTGACAGTTTCAGGATCAGGTGATTTATTGTTAAAGTTTACTACATTTCAAGCATTCCAGATATAACAACAGGTGTAGCCAATCATTGTTTAGCATTATCAGGTTGTACCAAGTCATTCGACCTCCTGACCTCACATTCTGTTTCATTCATCTCTAATTTTTCTTTGGATGAGAAATATGAGGAATGTGGAAAGATTAAGTCTTCGCAGCCATCTCTTCTCTCTCAAACAGCTATCTTTTATAGGTTAATTGGTGCTTGCATAAGAAGACTTCTCTCCAATGTCTAATTTTTATTCTTCAGGTAATGGTTCATACTTCTTTCTTCCGCACTTGTCGTTTCGCTACTGCTACTGCTCCAGGATCCATTTCTATTACGAATCCTCAACTTGATGCTAAAAAGTTCATGTTTTTCCATGCACGAGCTTCACATAATTTGCCACAAACCAGCTAGACATTTGGGTTGCTCTGTTTTGTTTGATAAGGAAGCACACATTGAAATGGTTATAATGCTAATAGGGTACAGCTTGTCCACCATAGTTTCATACGAGTGACTATTCCTTAAAAAAATGATACTTACATGGACTTGCTCACGGTGCTGGAATTATGATGCATGGATGTGCCTGTCTGGATTGATGATATATCTTGAACTTTGTTTGTTGCCCAACTATTGCTTATCTTTCCACTTATGGAAATGCCCCATGCTTTGCATGAGAAACAAGAAGAATTGTTGTTCTTATATTGATACTTTTTTGCAATTTCAGCATTTGTTATGTTTTCTCTTCAAAATTTCTTTTTTTTTTTATGCCCTAGCTCAGTGACCTGAAATCTCTCAATTGTGCTTGTTTTGCAGAATTTCCCCACTGTCATCTTTATTTGGCAAATTCTCTCAGGAGGATCAAATGCAAACACTGTTAAGGCAGGCAAATGATGTGCTTATGTTCATCTTCTGCAACTTGACAAGAAAATGCTATTTATTTTGGTAGATGTAGTGATATGCTCTAAATTGTTTTTCTGCAGACCTGCTCCAAAAGATTAATCTATATCATTATGTCAATTATTGAGGTCCATATCCAAAGTCAAATGAAGAAGGTTTCTCATTTCCAGCAATAGCAGCTATTTGTAAACATAAAAAAAATAGGTTAAAAAAGGTGTTTTCGAGTTGGTGAATATGGCAGTCAAATTGAATGAACCTGCAGATTATAGTCCATTTAAATATGGCTTCCTTGTCAAAGTTCATAGTTCATCTTTCTTCTATTCAAATTCCCACACCAGCTCAGAGCACATTTTCTTCTTCTTTGTTGTCAAGGAAAGGTGGAGAGGAGCAATCAGGGAGAGTATGCTTTGTCACTCTATTAAGTTATCATTAAAGCCTCACGTTTGCCACGATGTATTTTGATCTAAGCTTGCGAGAAGATGGCCATCCAAGACCATTCACAACCCAATTATTTCGGGTAGGCAAGTCTTGTCACTATAACCCCACCAAGCTGCCAAAGCTCCCATGATGGACAAGGCAAGATACAGGCATTGTCATCATTAGTGGGTTATCCTCACGTCTATAGAATATCAACTTGTACCATTAGGCCATAATCACTGGTGATCAGCAGTCCCCCATAGTTCTGTGCTAGCAGAATCACAAGGGCCATTTAGAAACAACAAAATAACCATAACAATCACATTTTTTAGACTTGGAATGGGAAGTACCCTGTCATGTCTTGATGTTGATTTTTGGTTGCAGTCGGTTGACTATATGGTTGATATTTTACAGATATGATTCTTGGCCCCTCATCCAAGAGATCCCTCTCATCCGCATTAAGGGCTTTCAGATCCAATGAATTGATTCGTCCATGTATGTTGAGTTTTCTTAGGGTTTGGGTAAGCTTTTGGTTTTGAAGGCATCTATTTCCATTCTGCTTCCTCAATTTGATGCTGAATGCAAATTGATACTTTCCCATGTAGATGTTTCACGTTACTTTATGGAAAATCCAAGAAATCCCTGACATTTGCATTGATTGGGTTTGGATCCAATGAAGTGAAATTGATCCACTGTCGCTTTCCTTTGCTTACTGCCACAATTCATCCTTCGATGTGCAGTCGGTTTTATTACGGTTCACGTAAGTTTTTTGCTCTTGAAGGCATCAATTTCGCTTCTTTTTCTTCGATTCAATGCTTAATACAGAATTAATTCTTTTCCCCATGGGAGAGGGGCTCTTTCACCCCAATTTCAATCGCACATATGCAAAGTTACCCAATGGGCACAAACACTTGCTGAAAGAATGATATTTAGTTGCTTGAATCCCAGCAAGAGCTGCCTTTAGTCTCCAATTGCACTGCTTGCGAAGGTTGATGATATTCTTGTATGCCGCAGCTGCATCCATCTAATCTCCTGCCTTGGGCCAGCTTTTTTCTTTAGCCACTGCAATGCTCTTTCGAGTAGCAAATAATTCAGCCCCCTCTGCAGGCAACCATCTGCCCTGTTTCATTTCCAGCCTCAATACCAACAATGGCATGTTATGTAAAATCTGTCACAGTTAATCTTCATGAAACCTAGCTCGGGTTTACTCCACACCCCATGCCTTTCATCCACCCAATCATGAATTAGCTTACATTTTTACTAGCAACACACTCCAAAAGAGCTTTTCTAACCTATGCAAGTGACAGTTTTCAGTATCTGGTGATTTATGGGTGAAAGTTACTGCATTTCAAGTTTTCCAGACATACCAACAGGTGTAAGCAATCTTTCTTAGGAGTTATCAGCCAGGACCAATCATTTAATCACGTGACCTCACATTTGTAGAATATCAGCCTGCACCCACAAGTCACCATCACCGGTGACTGGCAGTCTCCCATACTTGTGAGTTAACATAATCACAAGAATTTTTCAACCAAAAAAAAAAGAAAACAAAAAAAAAAAGAAGGAAAAATCATCAAAAGGGCATTGCAGTTTACTTTTTGTTGCTGTCAATTGGAGATGCATATAATTTTGTTCAGATCAATCTTATAGTTGTTCATTATGCATGAAAGATAATTTTATTTAGCAAAAGGAAAAACCATCAAAAGGGTCACTAATTCCTGACAATAATAAAGCAAAGTAACCCTGTTCTTGTCTTGGTTGTTCCTTTTTGTCTGATCACTCTTATAGTTGTCCGTTGCTCATGAAAGGTAATTCTTATTCAGGACTAATTGATTGTCCCTTTCCAGATTTTTGGATGAGAGCTACGGGGAATGTAAAAAGACTGAACGGTTGAGGATGTATGATGCACAGAGTCTTCTGTTTCTTTCCTCTTTAACCTCTCTTTGGATGAGAAATATGAGTAGAAAGACTATCGAGTGGTCTTCATGGCCATCCCCCCTCTCTCGAACAGTTACATTTTCTAAGTTGCTCAGAATTCGGGTACTTGCCAGAGGATCGCTTCCATCCCTCCCTCAAAGTATTCCACATAATTCAATGTGAGATTCCAAAGGATGGATCCTCTCTTGCTGGCAACTACTGGCACCTTATCCATGAAATCCCACTCATTGTGATTGATCTAGTTCGGATCCAACAAGAAGATTTCGCTCCACTGTCCAAGTTTCATTCTTCAGGTAATGATTCAGACTTCTTTCTTTCTTTTACACTCGTCATTTAGCTACTGCTGCTGCTCCAGGATCCATTTCAATTCCGTTTACCCAACTCAATGCTTAAAAGTTAATGCTTTCCCATGGACATGTTTCACGTGAATGTCTACAAAGGTCCGATGTTAACATATGTGTTGCTCTGTTTTGTTTACCAAGGAAGTACACAATAAAATGGTTATAATGCTAACGTGGTACAGCCAGTGACTTGTAATATTATGCAATAATGTAATATTATGTTAGTGGGCCCCAAAAGAAGAAACTGAAAAAGAAACCGAAAAGTTAGTAAAACAAAAAGGAGAGGGGAGAGGGCTCGGCTAAATAGAAGCTGAGGGGTCCTCTACCAAAAAGAAAAGAAAGAAAAGAAGAAGAAGAAGAAGAAGAGAAAGGGGGAAGAAAGGAAAGGAATCTTGGCACGTGCACATCTCGGATGCCTCGCTAAGCTGACTCGACTCCATAACACAGCACCCGGTAAGAGATGAAGCCCTCGTTTGTCCGATTGAAGTAATTTTTGGATTTAGGATTTAAATTCAAAATTTTTGGAAAACTGAGCGGCGAAGTCTAATTTTGGAGTCATTGAGCCGCGTTGTTGAATTATCCTGATTTTTAGGATCTGATTATTAGGAATATTCAATCCTGATTTTTTGGGTTCTAATTATTAGGAAATAGCTGTAAATAATTAGTTAGGAAATGATTTATTAGTATCCCTTGATTTGTGGGATTATAGCTGTATTTTACAGATCTGTTTTTTCCTAGTTAGTACTTGTAGAAGTCCTATAAATAGCTTTGTAATCCTGGTACAAAATTATTGAGAATTATCACAATTCTTTTCTCTAAATTCTTCATGGTATCAGAGTATTAGGCTCATTTTTCTGGGATAATGTTGCAGTGCATCCTTCATTGATGCAATAATCTTCCAATCACAGCCTTCATTGCTGGATTTGTCTTTGTCCTTAACAATCTGATCGCTACTGTCATTGTTGTGATCCTCTTTAGCTATATTTTTCCCTCTTTGCTTCTAAATTTGTCCCAATTTTTTTCTTTTACCCTAAAACCTCATTCACTTGCAGCAGCCTTTACTGCTTCTGTTTCTTTTGCTCTTCCTTTTCAAGTACTTTCTTTGTGCCTGGAATTATCCATGTCTGAGAGAAAATTGATTGGAGATACTTCGGGTCAAAATGAGGAGGCCAACACCAACCATATGACCAGAGATCTACAAAATGTGAGAGCAACTTATAGGCTGAATGAAAAGAATTATCTCAAATGGTCACAATTCATCAAGACCTATTTGAAGGGTAAAGGAAGACTCAACCATCTTCTCAGAACAGGTCCAACACCAGAAGATCCCACATTCAACGCATGTGATGAGGCAGATTCAATGATCATGTCATGGCTTTGGGATTCAATGGATCCGGCCATAAGTGATACATGTATGTTTCTCAAAACTACAAAGGAGATTTGGGATTCTATTCGCAGCACTTATTCGAAGGCTCGAGATGCAGCACAAGTATATCAAATCAAGGTAAAGACAAGTGCAACAAAACAAGGGAGCAAAACGGTGACAGAATATGCCAATTCCCTTCAAAATCTATGGCAAGAACTCGATCATTATCGAGTATTTGAGATGAAGTGTGTAGATGATGCTGCAACTCTAAAAACCTTCATTGAAAAGGATCGAGTATATGATTTCTTGGCAGGTCTTAATTCTGAATTTGACCAAGTCAGAATTCAAATACTTGGAAAAGAAGAAATCCCTTCTTTGGAAGAGACAATCTCTCTAATCCGGGCGGAAGAAAGTCGAAGGGGAATAATGCTAGAGCCTCAAGCTGTGGAAGGCTCAACATTAGTAACTCGCAATGCATCAACACAAGAAAGAGGAAAGGTGGATGCTTCAAGGTCTACATGGAGGGATAATCGAGACAGTTTGTGGTGTACCTACTGCAAGAAGCCAAGGCATACAAAGGAACGTTGCTGGAAATTGAATGGCAAACCAGCAACCTCAAGCCGAGAGTGGGGAAACAAAGGAGGGCAGCCAAGGCCTCAGGCTCATCTAATTGAACAGACCAACCAGCAAATCAGTCACGGTGAAGGACAGGTGAAAGAATCCTTCAGCAGTGAGGAAATAGAAAGAATTAAAGGGCTTTTAGGGTCTCTTGATAAACCCTCTGGTGCATGTTCCTTAGCACTCTCAGGTAAGTCTCCATTCTCTTTTAGTTTAAATGCCTCAGAAAAACTTTCAAGTGAAGCTTGGATAATAGACTCAGTGCCACTTAATCACATGACTCACACTTCTCATTTTTTTAGTACCTACACCCCTTGTCCAAGCAATAGAAAAATAGGGGTGGCAGATGGTTCTTTGGCCACTGTTGCAGGAGTTGGTGATATCTATGTTACGCCTGTTCTCACTCTAAAAGATGTCCTCCATGTGCCAAAATTATCAGCCAACCTAGTCTCCATACAAAGGCTCACCAATGACCTCAAATGTTATGCAATTTTTTACCCTACCTACTGTGTTTTTCAGGAACAGGATTCGGAGAGGAAGATTGGACTTGCTAAGGAAAAGAATGGGTTGTACTATCTTGAGATGCCGAGGATTTCAAAAAGAGTCATGAACAATTCACCCTTGTCATATCTTAGTGCTTCAAATAAGGATGTCATTTGGCTTTACCATTTTCGTTTTGGTCATCCATCTTTTCGTGTCTTAAATATCATGTTTCCTTCTTTGTTTAAAGGATTAGATATGAGTCAATTCCAATGTGATACTTGTGAATTTGCTAAGCACACCCGTGTATCTTTCCTATAAACAATAAAAGAAGTTCTCATCCTTTCCATTTGATTCACAGTGACATTTGGGGACCTTCCACAATTCCAAATATCTCAGGGGCTCGGTGGTTTGTTTCTCTAATCGATGATTGCACTAGGGTCACATGGATATTCTTACTCAAACACAAATCTGATGTAAGTAGTATTGTTCCTAATTTTAATTCTATGGTTCAAAATCAGTTTGGAGTTACAATTAAGAACTTTATATCAGATAATGCTAGAGACTACTTTAATCAGATCTTGTCAACTTATTTCCAAAAGGAAGAAATAATCCATGAGTCATCTTGCGTAAACACACCACAGCAAAATGGGGTGGCTGAAAAAAAAATGGTCATTTGCTCAACACTACTCGAGCATTGTTGTTTCATGGAAATGTCCCTAAGTCTTATTGGGGGGAAGCTGTCCTTACATCTACATACATGATTAATAGATTGCCATCAAGAGTATTAGATTTCAAAACTCCTATGGCAATTCTTTCTAGTTTTTATCCACATTTCAGGACAACAAATAATCTCATACCTAGAGTCTTCGGTTGCACCTCTTTTGTACATGTTCATAATCAGCAAAGGGGAAAACTAGATCCTAGAGCAATCAAGTGTATCTTTCTTGGTTACTCCGCTACACAAAAGGGGTATAAATGTTATCATCCTCCTTCTCGAAAAACCTATATTTCAGTTGATGTTACATTTGTAGAAAACAAACCTTACTTTCCACAATCTTATCTTCAGGGGGAGAAGTTATTAGCTGAAGATAAAGACTTTGAGGTCCTTAATCTTGACTTACCTCCTAATAATCTTCCAATCCAAGCTCCCACTTCTGATCAACCAATCCCTAATCAATCAACTCCTAACCAATCAGCCTCCAATTCTGATCAACGGGCTCCTCATGAATCAGTTTCTGATGAATCAATTCGTGCTACTTTGATCCCAAACTCACTCTCTACGATTGAGCCTATTCCGGAACAAGAGTCCACTCCCATATCTCCTCGTATTTATGACTCTATGAGATTTCCTCGAGTGTACTCAAGAAAGACAGCTGTTCCAAACCAAACACAAGTTCAAGATTCCCATCCGAGTTTTGCAAATGAATTTCCGGTAAGTTCGACTCTCCTTTGCATAAACAACAATTGATATGCCTGAAAATGACTCGCATCTTCCCATTGCTGTTAGAAAAGGTACTAGAGAATGCACAAAGCGACCCTTATATCCACTATCTCACTATGTGTCACTTGACCGCCTATCACCATCTCATAAAAATTTCATTGTGAGTCTAAACACTTTTTCTATTCCAAATACTTTATCTGAGGCAATGTCTAAAGAAGAATGGAGAAATGCAATGAGAGAAGAAATGGATGCACTAGAAAAAAACCAGACTTGGGAGATTGTCGAAAAACCTAAAGGAAAAAATCTTGTGGGCTGCAAATGGGTTTTTACCTTGAAATACAAAGCTGATGGTTCTCTTGAGAGATATAAAGCACGATTGGTGGCAAAGGGTTATACTCAGACTTATGGAGTAGATTATCAGGAGACATTCGCTCCGGTGGCAAAGATGAACACTGTGAGAATTCTACTCTCTTTGGCAGCTCATTTTAATTGGCAACTTCAGCAGTATGATGTGAAGAATGCATTCTTATATGGAGACCTAGAAGAAGAGATCTACATGAGTATTCCACCGGGATTTGAAGGAGAAAAAAACAACAAACAAAGCATGTAGATTACGGAAAGCACTATATGGGCTCAAGCAATCGCCTAGAGCCTGGTTTGGGAGATTTTCCAGAGTTATGAAAACTTCAGGCTATAAACAAAGCCAAGGTGATCATACCCTCTTCATTAAGCATTCAGCAAGAGGGAGAGTAACAGCACTTCTAGTGTATGTTGATGATATTATTGTCACAGGTGACGATGATGAGGAGAAACAGCAGCTAAAGCAGTGTTTGATTAAAGAGTTTGAAATAAAAGAGCTAGGAAGACTTAAATACTTTCTTGGCATTGAAGTTTCTTACTCTAGACAAGGAATTTTTGTCTCACAACAGAAGTATGTGGTTGATCTCTTGAAGGAAACTGGAAAACTTGGTTGTAAACCAGTAGCCACACCTATTGAGCCTAATAAAAAGCTTGGAGATGCAAAGGAAGAACCTGCTGTAGATTGAGAAATATATCAAAAATTGGTTGGGAAACTTATCTATTTGGCTCATACTAGACCTGATATTGCCTATTCAGTAAGTGTGATTAGTCAATTTATGCATGACCCAAGAGAATCACACTTACAAGCTGTGAATCGAGTGCTACATTATTTAAAAGGAAGTCCCGGAAAAGGAGTCCTATTCAGAAGAAATCAAAAACTGATGCTGCAAGCTTATACTGATGCTGACTATGCAGGATCCATGGTGGATAGAAGGTCAACATCTGGTTATTGCACATTTCTTGGCGGAAATTTAGTGACTTGGCGGAGTAAAAAACAGAATGTAGTTGCAAGATCAAGTGCTGAATCAGAATTTCGAGCAATGGCCCAAGGAATATGTGAGCTATTATGGCTTAAAATCATTCTAGAAGACTTGAAAATCAAGTGGGAGGGTCCTATGAAGCTGTATTGTGACAATAAGTCAGCAATTAATATTGCTCATAATCCTGTACAGCATGATAGGACGAAGCATATTGAAATTGACAGGCATTTCATCAAAGAAAAGATAGAAGAGGGGTTGATCTGCATGTCCTATATACCTTCCGGAGATCAACTAGCTGATGTGCTAACCAAAGGACTTAATGGTGGGATCTTTCATGAAATAATCTCCAAGCTGGGAATGGAAGACATCTATTCCTCAGCTTGAGGGGGAGTGTTGAATTATCCTGATTTTTAGGATTTGATTATTAGGAATATTCAATCCTGATTTTTTGGGTTCTAATTATTAGGAAATAGCTGTAAATAATTAGTTAGGAAATGATTTATTAGTATCCCTTGATTTGTGGGATTATAGCTGTATTTTACAGATCTGTTTTTTCCTAGTTAGTACTTGTAGAAGTCCTATAAATAGCTTTGTAATCCTGGTACAAAATTATTGAGAATTATCACAATTCTTTTCTCTAAATTCTTCACGCGTATTTTTGCGATAATGGTAATTTAGGGTGTTGTGGAGCCGTGGGATTTTACGGATTGTGATTTGAGCTTATGGTTTGTCCGAAACAGAATTTCAAAGTTTCCTGCGCACAATGAACAGTACGCGTCCAGCAGCTTTGGGCCCGTATTTTGTCATTTTTCGGCTTGATTTTGGGACGGTCAAGTTGGGTTTCTTGTAATATGTTTCAAGGGCTCTCTATTGATTATAAGTACGTTCAGATTGGGGTTCAGAAGAAAAAGTTAAGGCGCAATCAAGTTTTGCTCTTAAATTTCGTGTTGCGAATGGCTTGAACAATCGCTTTGGTTATGCGATTTGTTAGCGCGTAGAAGTCCTTTTGTTAGAAATAAGGCATAATTTAGTTGTTTCAAAGTAGAGACAGAATTTTATTAGATTTTAACATTTTTCTCGGTTATTTGATAGGACCTTGAGTTCGACGATACGAGTATCGTTCGTCGTTTGGTCGTCGACGACGAGGTGAGTGGTACTATATATTCTTTGGTTTTATAAAATCATGTCTTGAAGTATGTATGTATATATATTGAATCAAGAAGAGCATTTTTATTGCATAAAAGTCAGATCGAGCAATTGCTACTCTTTGATTGATTTTAAATGTTTGAAAAACATGTTATACAAGGTTTGTGGAGAAACATATATGAAATTGCTTTGCGACTGATTTGTGAAAAGATTTATGATGATTTGAGCAACAAATATGAAAATGGATGATGGGATATGTTGCAAAATGTTATTTGTTTGGTTTGAGATATTGATTTTTGGATTGGATTTCTGGTATTGGAGAATGATTATTTATGCTCAATATGACTGTGAATCCAGTGATGGGTTTTTGGGGTATGCATACCAGGTTTAGGATATCCTTCTGGGCCTAGCCACCAGCTTTGTAGGTGGAGACCTTGCCAAGGGGAGAATCTTGGTCGCCTTGTCACAAGGTGTTGTGTCGTGACCATGGTTAGTTATTGAGCAAAAGATTGATCAATGGATAGACCATTGATATGTGTTTTTGATGGAGATTATTCAATGGATTCAACCATTGATACTTAACTTTTGATGGTGATTTAAGTGAGTCTTCCATATTAGTATAAAGCTTTGATGATGAGAAATAACTTTTATATGATTCGATATGTATTTTATATATTGAATTGGCGTTATGAAATTTGGTATTGGTTTGTATACATGCATAGGGGTTGTTCGATCTGCTTAGAAGATATGTACTACTCACTCGAACCGTGGTTGCTCATCCCATTCCTCCTTTAATCTTTTCAGGTTTCTCAGCTAGCAAATAAATAGAGCGAGCGCGTAGTCGGTGGGAACTTTTGGGGAGTTCTGTTTTGTTTTTGGTATGGTTCAAGGAAGTGGTGCAAATAATACTTACTAGTAGTTGGATCGTCTGAGTTTTAAACATATGCCTCTTTTTCTTTTGGTGGATTATAGAAACTCTGATGTTGCAACCAATTTGTTGGTTTATCTGATATATATATATATATATATATATATATATATATATATAAGTTAATATCAGTTTGTTGGTTATATTTGAGGTTGCGTTCTTTGTAAAGAAGGACGGCCAGGTCATTCCCATTCTTTGTGGTTTTGGAGTGTGACATGACTATTCCTCGAACAAATCATACCTACGTGGACTTGCTCGCAGTGTTGGAATTATGATGTGTCAAATGTGCCTGTCTATATAGGTTATATATCTGGAATTTTGTGTGATGGCCAAAAGTTGCATATCTTTGCACTTGGATGACACAAAGAATTTGCTAATGGAAATGCACTATGCTTTGCGTGAGAATCATGAAAAATTGTTGCTCTTAAACTAATATTGTCCAGCAATTTAATCGTTTGCTGTATTTTCTCTACCAAATATCTATTTCTTATGCCCTGGCTCATTAACCTGAATTCTCTCGACTGTGCTTGTTTTGCAGAATATCCCACTGTCATCTGTATTTGGGAAAATCTCTTGGGAGGATCAAATGCAAACACTGTTGAGGTAGGCAACTGATGTAGTTGTTTTCATCTTTTGCAACTTGACAAAAGCAAAAAAAGAAAAAGCTACTAATTTTGGTAGGCGCACCGATATGCCCTAATTTTTTTTTTTTTTTAAGGGTGACATGCTCTAAACAAGATTAATCTGTATCTTGATGTTAGTTACCCTGGTCTATAATCAAAATCAAATTAAGAAGCTTTCTTACTTTCAATAACAACTATTGCAAAGATGCAAAAGTAAGGTGTAAAACTATTTTTCGAGTTGGCAAATATGACAACTAAGTTTCACTGCACCCTGCAGATCAGAATCTTTTTAAACCTGACTTTCTTGTTAAAGTTCACAATTCATCTTTCTTCTATTTAAATTCTCACACCATCTCAGAGGACATTTCTTTTTCTTTGTTGTAAAGGAAAGGCGGAGAGGAGCCGCCAGGGAGACTATGCTCTGTTGCTCTGTTGCTCTGTTGAGTCATCATGAAAGCCTCATGTCTGCCATGAAGTATTACGATCTAAAACTGCCAGAAGGTCGTCTTCCAGTAGCACTCGCGACGCACTTTTCTCGGGTAGGCAAGTCTCATCACTACTCACTGTAATCCCACCGAGCTGCCAGAGCTCCGGTCACGAGCGGGTAAAGATACGGGCACTACCGTCGCACGCGGATTATCCTCATGACCTCGCATCTGTGGAATATCAGCTTGTACAATTACTCCACCGTCACAAGTGGTCAACGCTTCCCCCATAGTTCTGCATTAACATAATCATAAGGGCCAATCAGGAAAAACAAAATCATCAAAAGGCTCATTGAAATTTTAGATTTGGAATAGGAAGTACTCGAGTAACTTCTTATTGTCTTTGGCTGCATCGGGGCGAGTATGTGTATAATTTGTTCATCTGATTACTCTTGTAATTGTTTATTTCGCATGACAAAATCAAAGTTGAATGTGGATTCCATGCAAAAGTGCCAAATCCTAACATCATACTTTCGTAGGCATTGAGTGGGCCGTGATGGTTCGGCCTCAAAATTTAGATAGCCCAACTCTTGGGCGTTAATCCCAATGGATGGCATTGCAATTAGACTTGACATACAATTCAGGTAATAAGTTCAAAAAAGTCATTTGGCTGGGACTTGTCTTTAATTAATTAAAGAACCATTCAATAGGCAAGACTAGACAGATTAAGTCAGTTATAAGCATTAAAATTCATACCGACCCTCAACTATGATTTTGGAAAACATTATACTTTATTCACGTGAATAATAGCTCTCGAGTGAGCCTGAGCCCAAAAAGATAATTACTTGCCGAGGCTCATTCAGATTTTCATTTTGCTAAAAAATAAAATCATATCAGGCAAGTCTTGGTAGCTCCAAGCTCTAAATGTACGATTATTGGTCCGAGCTCGCCCATATATTTCTTACAATTGGACAAGGTCGAGCTAGGCTCGATGGACACTTCTTTTTCTTTTATTTTTTTCTCTCAAGTCTATTCATATGAATAAGTAAGTTTTGGGCTATTTGAAATATCTGGTTTCACCTTGAGAGAAAATACATGCTAAATAATATTAATGTGGGTACATATCATGCAACCTCAACATTTAGGGCCTAATTATAGTTGAAAACCCTCAATCAAATATTGAGAACAATGATTGATCACAATATTTAATTAATGACAAGCTTGTAATCTTTCAAATTCCCTTTCCTTGTTCTAGCGTAATAAGACTAGTCGTGGTCATCACCTAACAACGATTCAATTGAAATTGTAGGATTGTTGATTAAAAGAATCAGCATCCATGGAAACCACAAAGAAGCAAAATTTGATCCTCACCTGCTCTATATGGATTTTTCCAAGCTCCTCTCCCCACCATTTTATTATATTCTTCTGTAGTTTACCTTTTACTTCTTGCAAGAGCAACTATGTTGATTCGGAAAATCTGACAATCGAGTATGTTGTCAAGAAGACTTTCGATCTTTGCTCCTTATTTCATACATTTTATCATCGAAATCAAAGCACTAAATACAAAGGACGCTCTATGCCTGACCAAAGCTCTAAAGCTTCAACTTCTAACTTTCATCAAAGTGTGTTTACCAAGAACTCTGCTTCTTGTTTTTTGGATCCAATTTGTCATTTTATGGAAAAGAGAGAGAGAGAGAGAGAGAGACGTTCATGCGACATCATAGTGTTCAGAGGTCCGGCTCAGTTTCTGACGTCTCTCAGCCTTTGCTCCGACTACAACGGCTCCTCCTGCTCGGCTCCTCACCGTTCGATCGTTATAGCCAAGTCCTCTCTCTCTCTCTCTCTCTCTCTCATGTCTGAAAACAAGGTACAAGATATCAATGACAGGTTGAAAACGATTATCATTGGAAAGGCTCATCTAAGCTTGAGAGAGAATGTTGCAGACAAACTCAACTACACAAGCAAAAGGGATCCCACCCCATCTCTACCGGAACCTCGATTTTTTGGCAGGGAAAAGCAAGAAGCACATATACTTGAACTACTGATTTATGAAGTTGAAAATTCTGATCCCACACTGATCCCTATAGTTGGGATGGGCGGTATTGGAAAGACGGCCTTGGCTGAACAGCTATATAATGATGCCATAGTGAATGGATATTTCGGGAGGAGAGCATGGGTTTGTGTTTCAAATATTTTTTATGTTCTTGACATAACAAAGACTATTTTGCAGTCGATCACTAGCTTATCCTATGAGAGTGGAGACCTTAATGGGCTTCAAGTTAAGTTGAAAGACAATCTATCTGGAAAGAAGTTTCTTGTGGTTTTAGACGATGTTTGGAATGGGAACTACAAAAAATGGACTAACCTCTTAAAGCCATTTGAAGTAGGTGCCAAGGGAAGCGAGATCATTGTTATGACTCACAACCTTCCTGTTGTTTCTATAAGAGGAGCTTTGTTGTATCCTTTGGAGGAGCTATCCCTTGATAATTGTATAAGCTTATTAGCCTTTCATGCTCTTGGAGCAACAAATTTTGAAAGCCACTCAGATCTTGAAACAATAGGCAAGCAATTAGCTGAAAAATGTAAAGGCTTGCCTTTGGCAGTGAAGATGTTAAGCAGTGCCCTATGTAATGAAAGGAATCTAAATAAATGGGAAGCCATCTTAAATAACAAAATATGGGATCTTCCAAAGGGAAAAAAAAAAAAATGAGGTTCTCCTAGTTTTGAAATTGAGCTATGTCCATCTTCCCTCTTATTTGAAGATATGTTTTGCTTATTGTGAAGTATTTTCCAAGGATTATGAAATTGAGAGGAATGACTTGGTACTCTTATGGATAGCAGAGGGCTTTTTAGATGGGCAAGAAGCAAAGGAGAATATCTTGAAACAATAGGCAAGCAAAGGATGGGACCACTTCGATGAGTTAGTATTGAGATCATTTCTTCAACCATGGGTCCATCCTTAACCACTCTAAAGTTCGAGGAGATGTTGGCATGGAAGGATTGGTCTCCTTATACTGGGGGCCAAGAAGAAGTCACATTCTACTATCTTCAACATCTTGTTGTTCGAAGCTGCCCTTCATTGGTCAGGACATTCACTTGTCAACTTGATCGCCTCATAAAGCTTGAAATTCATTCATGCCCGCATTTAAATAACTCCACTAGTGTGGTTTTTCTTCCATCTCTCTCTGAGTTATTCCTTGAGAATTGTAACAATGAGATCTTAAAGAACTTGGTCAAACTAACTTCTTTGACCATTCTCAAAATAAAAATTTTGGTGAAGCTTGTTTCTTTTGATCATGGGTTCATGAGTTGTTTGGTCCAGTTAGAGGAGCTTCATATAGGATAGTGTGACAAGCTAACATACTTGTGGCAAGATGGAAATGCAATGCGAAATCATACTTGCCTTCAAAGAATAGTAATCAAAATTTGTCCTCAATTCACATTTTTTGTGGCAAGAGAAGGAGAAATAAATATTTCCTACAATCTTGAAAGGATGGAATTGAGGGATTACACAAGTTTAGAAAAGCTTCCAAGCAAGATGCAAAACCTCAAAGATTTGTGAATTTAGAATTGTCCAAAAATCAAGGGACAAACCATTCCTCCGAATAACTTGACGTCTCAACTTGAATCTCTTGATAGGTAAATGTGATTCTCTAACATCATTTCCCTTTGCCAAGGGTAGACTTGCTGCTCTCAAGACATTTTATATTTACGAGTGCAATGGAGTGAAGTCGCTGGAAGAGATCACCCTAGAATCACTAAGTTCTCTTACTATTGATTGATGTTAGAATCTCAGAAGCTTACCATAGTGCCTTCACACGCTTTCCCATCTCACTCATTTTGGGAGTATATGACTGTTTGGCATTGGAGATAGAGAATTTCCCTCACCCTGTCATATTTCTGTGTTTATAATTGTCCAAAGATAAAGTTCCTACCAAATCAATGGCATCATCTTACATCCCTTCGGGAGCTATATATTATCGATTGCCAAAATATCAAATGCTACCCCAAAGGAGGTTTCCCTTCCAATTTGCTACGGCTTACAATTGTAGGGTGCGAGAATCTGAAGCAACTGTGAGAAATTGGGGCTTACGCCTACTCACGGCCCTCGTGTCACTGGAAATTGATGGCAGCATGGGAGAGGAGGGAGACAAGGGGTGGTTTCCTTCGAAGGACGAGGATGCATGGAGTCTACTCTTTCCTTCCTCTTTAATTACTCTTCAAATAATAGAAATGAGGAATGTGGAAAGATTATCGAACAGTCTTCGCAACCATCTCTCCTCTCTCCAAGATTTTGGGATTGTAGATTGCCCAAAGTTGAGGTACTTACCAGAAGATGGCCTCCCTCCCTCCCTCCAATCATTGTGGATCAAAGAATGCAAGATTTTGACAAATCGATGCTCAAAACTCATCGGCGACCATTGGCCCCTCATCCAAGAGATCCCTCTCATCTACATCGGCAATGTTCGTATCCAATAAATTGAAATTGATCTCACCCGAGCCGTTATAAAAGATCTATCTCCGTTGACTACTTTTTCTTCTTCAGGTAAGTCTTCCAACTTCTTCTATTCTTTCGCTTTCATTTGCAAATGCCGCAATTTGTTCCATCTAAAGTCAGTTTTCTAGGATTCGGGCAAAGTTTTTTGGGTTTGAAGACATCATATTTCATTCCGTTCTTCAATTCGATTCTTAATACGGATTGAATTTTTTCCCACGGTGATGTTTCACATTGAATTTCCAGAAACCAGCCACTGACATTTGGGTGTGTGCTCACGTAGGCTTTTTCCTTTTCTTTTGGCCAGCAAATCAAGTAGTTGGAAGGATGGGGATGTAGATCCCAAGTTTGACGATACGTCCTCTTCCTAGCCTGCAAAGATACCCAGTGGACACAAAAATTTGCTCTTCGTGAAATACAACTAAAAGTCAGATGAAAAATTATCATCAGCTGCTTGAATCCCAGCAAGACCTTCCTTTAGTCTTTAATTGCACTCCTCGGCAAGCTTGATGATATCCTTGTATACTCCAGTTGCATCCATCTCCACTGGTACCTTGGGCCAGCTTTCGATCAGCCTCAGCAGATCTAGGTTGCACCACCAAACCCCTGCAGGCAACCATCTCCCCTGTCTAATTTCTGGCCAGAATCCCAACAACAGCATTTTTTCGATGTTAGACTCATCATAGTTAATCTTCACAGAACCTAGCTCAGGTTTACTCCACACACCCTGCCTTTCATCCACCCAATTATGACATAGCCCTCTTACATTTTTACAAGCAACACACTCCAAAGAGCTTTTCTAATCTGTATGAGTGACAGTCTTATCTGGTGATTTACGGTTAAAAGTTACTGCATTTTGAGCTTTCCAGATATACCAACAAATGTAGGCATTCATTCTTAAGAGTTATCAGCCTGTTACCAATCATTTGATCTCATGACCTCCCATTTGTAGAATATCAAGCCCGAACCAATAAGCCACCATCGCCAGTGATTAGTGGTCTCCCACACGTGTGGGCTCACATAATCATAAGAACTATTCGGCGAAAACAAATTCATCCAGAGGGTCACTTATTTCTGAGAATAGGAAAGTGAAGGGTCCAGTTTCTTGTCTAGTTTATTCTTCTTCTTTTTTTCTGTTGCTTGGGTGGGTATGCATATAATTCTTTTTGTCTAATCACTCTCATCGTGTCGCTCACGCGAGGACGTGAGTATCATTAAGGCACAATGAGGGTCGTTTGACCCTTGCCATGGTTGACTGAGGGCCGCCAACCAACCCTCACAAGCTGAGGCAAGGGCTGTGCAGATCGTCGCTCATAATAACCATCATTTCTTGGAACTTTCTTCAATATAGGCCAAGGAACGAATGGTGCAAATGCGATAAATTCCATGTCCAAGCCTTGTCTACTATGCATAATACAAGTGGAGCCTTACCTTACGCATGCTAATACATGTAGACAGGGCAGAAGGAAAGCAAAGATGAAGAAAGGATTCGGGGGTTGCAAGAATGGCGGGCGACAGATCAAGGGAGAAGCGGGGGAGGGAAGGTTTCAATGGCGTCCAATCCAATCCCCACCGTCCATCCGCAGCTCCCCGATTGCCTTCCCTCCAAAAAATAAACCCCTCCCTCTCTCTACTTTAAAAAAGAAAAATTGTAAATCTGATTAATAGCCCGGTACATGCGGGCCGGGTCAGATATCGGCTTTCGAATCATCGCTCGGAGCTGTTCAACGAATTCAAAAATGTTAAATGTTGTTCTTACAATGCCTGGGCTTGAATGGACCTATTTAAGGATGTTTCGGAGTATTCGACGTTGAGACAAAAAATGAATTACCTACCAGTCGCAAAGTAACTTAAAACTGTATTTTGGAATCTTGTTGGGCTTTTAGAATCTTATTGACGTGCGCAAGCCCAACGTGTTGTTGAATTATGATCATATCTACTTAAACATGTTCCAGGATTTTGGATAGACATATGAAACACGGGGAAGGACTATCAACGGTGGAGGACATAAGATGCGTGGAGTCTCTTGTTTTCTTCCTCTCTAATCTTTCTTTAGATGAGAAATATAAAGGGGGATTAGATGAGAAATATAAAGGTGGAAAGACAATCAAGTAATCTTCGTAGGCATCTCTCCTCATTTAAACCGTTATATTCTATACGTTGCCAAAAGTTGAGGGACGTGACAGAGGATGGCTTCCCTCCCTCCCTCCATGTATTCAGCATAACTCGATGCGAGATTCTGATAAGATCGGTGCTCAAAACTCCATGGTGACTATTGGCACCTCATCCAAGCAATCCCACTCCTAGTAATTAATTGAGTTCGGATTCAATAAGAAGATTTCTCTCCAATGTCTAATTTTTGTTCTTCAGGTAACAATTCAGATTTCTTTCAGACCTCTTTCTTTCTTGCACACTTAATGTTTAGCTATTGCTGCTGCTCCAGGATCCATTTCTATTCCTAATCCTCAATTTGATGGTAAAAAGTTCATGTTTTTCCATGGACAAGCTTCACCAAAACTTCCACAGACCAACTCCTGAATGTCCAACGTTGATAATTGGGTTGCTATGTTTTGTTTGACAAGGAAGTACGCAATAAAATGGTTAAAATGCTAAAGTGGTACAGCAAGTCAACCATTGTTTCATAAAAGTGACTATTCCTCAAAACAAATAATGCTTACATGGACTTGCTCACAGTGCTGGAATTATGATGCATGGATGTGCCTGTCTTTATTGATAATATATCTTGAACTTTGTTTGATGCCCAAAAGTTGCTCATCTTTCCACTTATGGAAATGCACTATGCTTTGAGAGGATCGTGAAGAGTGGTTGCTCTTATATTGATTTTTTTCTGCAATTTCAGTGCTTCTTGTACGTTCTCTTCCTAACATCTTTTTCTTATGCCCCAGATGAGTGACCTGTATGCTCAACTGTGCTTGTTTTGCAGAGTATCCCGCTAACATCTGTATTTGGCAAAGTGTCTCGGGAGGAGCAAATGCAAATACTGTTGAGGTAGGCGACATGTGCTTATGTTCATCTTTTGCCACTGGGCAAAAGAAAAACAAAAAGCTATAAATTTAGGTAGGTGTACTAATATGCTCGTACTTTTTTTGCGACATGCTCTAAAGATTAATTTGTATCACGAGGTCTACATTCAAAGTCAAATTAAGAAGCTTTCTTACTTCTAACAATAGCAGCTACTTTAAAGACGCAAAAATAGGATTTAAAACAGTGGTTTTTGAGTTGGAGAATATGACAACTAACTTTGAATCAACCCTTCAATTCACATCCATTTAAATGTGACTTCCGTGTCAGAGTTCACAGTTCATCTTTCTTCTATTTAAATTTCCACAACATCTTACACCCACAAAAAAAGAAAAAGAAAAAAAAAAGAATCCCACGCCATCTCATGTAACATTTTCTATTTCTTTGTTGTAAAGGGAAGGTGGAGATGAGCAATCAAGGAGACTATGCTCTGTTACTCTATTGAGTGATTGCAGAAGTTCCATGTCTGCCATGAATTTTGACATGAGATTGCGAGAACGTTATCCAAGACCACTCGCGACCCAATTATCTCGGGTAGGCAAGTCTCCTCACCCTCCAAGTTGCCAAAACTGCCGTCATGAGCAAGGTCAGATACAGGCACTTCCATCGCTAATGGATTATCATTGTGACCTCCCGTTTGTGGAATATCAGTTTGTACCGTTAGGTCACCATCACTGGTGATCAATGGTACCCCATTCTCCTACATTAACAAAATCATTAAGTCTATCCTTTTTTAGGTTTGGAATGGAAAGTACCCCGATATGTCTTGTTCGGTTTTTGTTACAGTAGGGTGAGCATGACCAGAATTTGTTTGTCTAATTACTCTCCGTAATAATTTTACTGGGCTATCTGATTTTCGTATTCCAGATTTTTTAACTATGCACATTTTCAGCAATGTAATGTTTTAACTTTGCGAGTTTGTACAATACAATCCTCTTCCACACCTACCATTACAAGCACCATCAAAATTGATTAAGTGGCCAAATTCCACATGAGCCATAAATGTGGTGCCACATTGAAATACACTCAACTACTTTTTGTATGACCAATAAATCTTACATGTCTAAAAGGAGAGATTTTTATGTCCACTTAAAACGTTAGGTCAGTAACGACCAAAAAAAATTTTAGGTCATCATTTTACGCAATCGATCACAACATGACAAGAAAAACAAGCACCATGACTGTTCACGGATATTATTGTGCTGGGAAAAGTTAAAATCTTTTATTTAGAGCCTAATTTGTAAATTGCAAATCATGGTGTAATCTTTTGGGTCTTGTTAATTAGTGCTTCGAGCAAAAAACCAATTGCCATTTTCAATACATTATCTGTACGCAATACTAAGGAGACAATACATTACAAATATGTTTTTATTTAAATATTTAAATAGTGTCCTGGGACATGTTAATGAAATCCTAATTATTTAAGTAAATATCAAGCACATCCATTTATGGTCGCCCCAAACCTAAAATTTATACATCAAACTTCATGACACATATCACTAGACCCATGATTAAGAGAAGATAGGTTGGGTCTCAAGGGCTAGAGTACTTTGAAATGAAAAAGAAAAACGAACCCTATCATGTCTTCTAGCGTTGGGTGGGCAAGTTTTCTTGGCCCCTGATTCTTAGGGAACAATGGTACTAATCAAATCGAAATCCTGAGGAAGCGGTCAAAGGGAGCAGTTAAAGATTATTCCATAGGCCTGAGGTCCATCGCCTAATCATGCACCGCCCATCATCGATCATGCGCGAGTTGCTGCTTTTCAACGGTGGATAGCCCATCACAGCGCGGATCTTTGGCTAGTAGCGTGAACCTGAGGCCTACCGGATAACTCAGCCTTTGAGAACATAAGTGAAAGAGAGAGAGCATGCTGGGCAGCTTTTACAGCGAGGCAGCTTCCAACCCAATGACACATTTTAACATTAGAAAAATAATTACAATACCGAGAAACAATATAGAATGTGATTCCTTTTAATCAAGATATTTAAATCGGACAAGAAATATGCAGAAAAGAGAACCGTGTAATTTCTATGTATTTTATGATGAGGAGTACGCGAGCCTATTCGTAGAAATTTACAAAATGACTATCTACAGTAGCAAAATTGAACAAACGCTCGTTCACATGATGTCCAAATGATTATATTAATTTTGTGGATATACAATAAAGTATACATGCATTGCAAACCGAGAGGGTAGTGTTAACTTGTTATTTAAAGTAGGATTAATACTTCGAAAAACTCAAAATCGGTACACATGTGATAAATTTACCCAAAATTAAATTTTTGATAATCAAAAACCCTCAACCGGTACACATTTGCCCAAATTGATACACTTGTGATAAATTTACCCTCTACTAATTTATGTTAAATTTTATTGTCAAATTATTAAGTTAAATAACACGTGACAGTTGACTAGTATATCAATTTAGGATTATACTCCTCGTTTGTCATAGTTTACAATTTTTATGATTTTTTTGTGGTATTAATCCAATTTAACATTGAGTATATTTGTTACAAATGTATAAGTTTGGGATTTTTGGGGGTCGAATAAATTAGTTTGAGGTAAATTTGTCATAAATATATCAGTTTAGAGTTTTTTATGGTCAATTAGGGTATATTTGTCACAGGTGTACCGGTTTGGGGTTTTTCATAGCTAAAAAAATATTTTTGGGTAAATTTGTCACACGTGTACCAGTTTGGGGTTTTTTAAGATATTGCCCCTTTAAAGTAATAAATTAAATTAATTTTTTATATGTCTCCTCAATAGCCTCCTAAGTTCATAATTCTAGGTCAACCAATGTATGGTTTAGATTCTTTTTCACAAAAAAAAAAAAAAAAAACACTTGGGTCGCACCTAAAAGTGAGTCAACTCTCTTGTATTCGTTGACTCCCCCTTCTAAGTTCTAATTCGCGACCAAACATTTACATCTCTAACGTGGGGAAATTGAAGCACTTGGAGCTCCAACTAGAGCAACGCAACGGGAGTAATGAACCATGGACATGGAGTTGAGCATCAACCTCATTTGGAGCATTACGAAGGTTTTACCGCATCTCATATGCTCAAGGATAGAGAGAGGAGCACCCATGACGGTAATTCTATAATACCCGAACCTCTATCAGGTATAATCACTTGCTATCAAATTCAATTACGTGGTAAAAGTATTGAGTGCATTACAACTCAATTCGTATAAGAGAGTCATATCTACTTGTTTTATATAGGGATTGGAGCTTTGCACCAATGTTTTCAAACTTGGGCCAGTCAGAGAACCGGCCAGGTTGCTAGTTGCAGTCCAAGTAGTTGGATCACCGTGAACTGATGATGATGTCATGAGCAAATGATTATAGATAGATTATGTTTTCTTGATTGCACATACCTTTTTCAGTTTTGGGTGAGAAGATCAAAGGAAAAGCAATGGAATTGGCCAAAAAGTAGGGGGTAGAGCAATACTTAATGAACGAATGATTCCAGAAAATCTAAAGGAAATCTACGTCGAGAACGTTATAGTCTTCAAATGTGCTTGATATATGGCCACTGAAATCTTTTTGCAACAGCTTGAAATTAACAAACTATTTAATATTTTTTCACATGAAATAAAAAATCTTAAAAAAGAAATTATTAAAGTGAGACTAAGCAACGAAAACAGAGGATGAGTTTATTAATTAAATAACGCGTAAACAAAAATACGTTTGAGATTTGAATCTAGACCAATATCGCATGATAAATTTTTGGATAAGGACAACAACACACAAGTATCTGAATTATTACCTTTTTTTATCAAGTATCCTCATTTTTTTTTTTTTTTTTTTGCTTTCAGTCAATTACCTCAACATTTCAAATACAGGTCAAGGCTTCCATTTAAACCGTCGTCCAAAAATGTTGATATGATGCGAACACTGTCAAATAGTCGTTAACTGTCCATATGAGCGTCTAATACGGTACCTTGAGATGCTGCTAGGTCAGCTGAGATTTATTAGGTACTAGGACCATCTAACTCAGCATACTTTTTCTCTCCTCATCACTCAATATGTGTGATAAGGAGTGACATCAGCTATTATGTTGTTTAACTTTTGCTAAGTAAACAAGTCACATCAGTAAAATCACGTAACATGACAAGTTATTTAGCCAATGCCTCGAATTGAGATTCTTGATTGAAAAAGAAAAGTTTAGGCCCTCGATTGTAAATTGAACAAAAGCTTAGGTGCTTGCAATGTCATTATTCTTAACTCTTAAACCGATCTAAGAATAAAATCTCAAGGAAATGTTGTCTATGAAGATGACTATAAGCAGCAGTGCTGATGGCAACGGCATGTCCGTGGCCATAGGACAGTGGTGCTCTCTCTGGCCCGTTCTTGCTTCTTCTTCTTCTTCTTCTTCTTCTTCTTCTTCTTCTTTTTTCAGTTCTTGCTGTTTTTTCTTTGCTTTTTTTTTTTTTTTCCTTTTTTGAACTTAAATTTGAAGAGATACATGAAATCCTAGACATAATTCTAATAGACAAGTGCAAGAGAGATTATTGAAGGAAAAATCACAGTACAATTAAGCATGAAAAGAGGTGGACGAAAATTATAGTAATATTCAATTTTAAGCATGGCATGTAACGCGTGGGGAAATTCTACTAGTAATGAAAAAACATAGGCATTCACATAGAGATGGAAGAGGAGGGATGTGAGAAGTGAAGCAGCAATGCCAATTTGCATCATGCGAAGTCTCCATCTTTTCCATTTGCTCTCTTTCGCCTCTGCTTCACTTTCTAGACCAAAAGTACATGAAGTTCAGTAAAGTCTTGGTCTTCCCGAGTTTATGGTTTATTCACATGATAAGAGCACTTGTGGACAGAAAGGATTCTTGAAAGTCTTGGTCTTCCCGAGTTTATGGTTTATTCACATGATAAGAGCACTTGTGGACAGAAAGCATTCTTGAAAGTCTCGGTCTTTGCTTACACTTTTTGGTAGGTGAAAGTCTTGGTCTTCTTGGACTTTATAGTTCTCTCTCCATCAGATCATCATCACTCGGCTTCACCGTTAGTCCCCCTGCTTAAATAGTATTCTCCTCCTGCTCGTCTAAACCTAGCGCTCGTGCTTGTTGGATTGCTGTCATTGAGCTAATCCCATTCATCGATCTGCTCCAGGAAGTCTGCTCGAAACAGGTAAGGGACATCTATCTACTTGCTCTATTTTTCCCTCGGACTGATGCACCCGGAACTTCACTACCGAAAGCATCTAGTGGGCACTTATTTCACAAGAGCAACCATCTATTCTTTCCAAAATCGTTTTATTAATGGAGGCAAAAGCATTATTTTGAGCAAAAGAAGAGCAGCAGCAGCAGCAATATTTTGGTTCTTAAACCGATTTCCTGCCTATCTATTATCCTGATTAAAGTTGACGTCGAGTTTATTAACAAAAGAAATGTCATTATAATTTTTGTTAAAAAGTAAGATTAGGACATTAAGATTAATTTTTTAATCTCTCTATTACTGTTCTTTTTACTAAACACACACTGATGTGAAATGATTTTACATGATTAGCAGCATTGAGATCAAAGTATTCATTTATAATTGAATTGGAACTTTTATCCTGCTCGCAAAGTAATTATTTTACAGCATCAATGTTTTGGAATTTTAGTCCGTGAAATTGGGTAAGCAAGAATCAATATCATAAGAGGATAGCTTCATTCCTCTTAAGTAGAGATTAATGGGAAAGTCACGTTTGTCATAATTTCGGGTGCCAAACAAAATAAATAACTTTTGTTGTGTCTTTTCCATATTTGCTCTCACAACAAAAAGTCGTTATTATATAGATTTAGTGAATTTACCATCAACTGCAAGGGGTAAGATGAATTAATAAGGTATTTGAGATTTAGTATTCTTTTGAGGTGTGCCAGTGTAATCAATCAAGTAAGGTCAATACGGTTGCAATTTGAACTTTACGTGAAGTAGTTTCTGCCGAAGTCCCAAGGGTATTTTGTGTGGACAACTAATTTCCATCGTGCAGAAATCGATGATAGTTCAATGCAAGAAGACTAATTCATGTATTTTCTTTCAAGACAGAAAAATGTGCAATTGTTCAAGATAAAAAATTAAATTTTGAATAATGAAAAATCAAAATTGTGCTTTGTTAGAAAAAGACCACGCATGGACTCGTGTTTGTTTAGAAAACTAGGTATTTCTACATCATAAAAGTTTTTGAGATTGTTTTTTCTATTTTTTTGGTAAAGAAAGTTTTTGAGATTGTTCATCTTTTATAACGTGAAAAAAGATGAAAGAGAAGTAAATGTTTATCCTTGTGCATGCCCCCAAACGAAAAAGTAAAAGATAAGACAGAGAGATTGGAATGGGGAAAAAGAATACAGTGTCACCACCTAAAAGAAGTGAAATACTCAGACCACAAAAAAGAAGTGGAATGCATTTCCTTATTTATTGAACAGACAAAGTTAGCCGCTTTTGATGTCTTTACATGGTCATCCATATTGAAGGAGAAATCTATAATCATCTTATATCTTAAACATATGTGAGTTTTTAGCACTGCAACTGTCATCTAAAAACCTACATTGATCTCATATTCACCAATAAAGCAGAAAAGAAAGATATTAAAATCATAAGGATACTAGTAATATACGGATGTGAAAAAAGCCAACAAAACACTCAAGCATTGGAATTTTTTATGAAAATACGCTCACGCTCTAAGTTCATGGAGAAAAATCACCATTTATCCTTTGTTTGAATGCTCACAAGAAAAGTCTTGATCAAAAGAAAAAGGAGAAAAATTTGACGAAACAAGCACTCTAGTGGACAAAATTATTTTACTTCGATTTGTCTAACCTTTGGTGTGCATCCCTTGAAAGACTTGATCTTCTTCTTTTTTAAAATCTTTTTGGTAAGTGAACATCTTGGTATTCCTAGACTTCATTGTTTTCTCTCTCCAATAGCTCATTGTTACTTTGATTCACAAAACACCTTTGATCTTCTCGACAGTGACCCATTCACCCATGGACGTTGGAGAGATTGTTTTGGGTTCCTTCTTGGCTTCCTTCTTTCAAGTTCTATTCGACAAGTTGTCTTCTCTCACATTGGGCTATGTGCAACAAGAAGGATTCAACACTGCCTTGCTTGAGGAGTGGAAGGGAATGTTGTTGACAATCAATGCAGTGCTAGTTGACGCAGAGGACAAGCAACTCAGTAATAACCCTCTAGTGAAGCTATGGTTGGACGATGTTAGGGACTTGACCTATGACATGGAAGACTTGCTTGATGAGTTGGTGATCAAAATCACTCAAGTTGAGTCAGAGGCAAAATCCAGCACAAGCAAAGGTCTGGAGAAATGGAAGTCCTCTTTCTTTGGCCAAGATAGATCCTCCAGATTGAATCCAAACTTGCACTCGCTTGTGTCGGAAACCAAGGTACAAGAGGTCAATGGCAGGTTGAAAGCGATTGTCACCAGGAAGGCTCATCTAAGCTTGAGAGAGAATGTTGCAAACAAATCCAACTATACCAACAAAAGGGATCCCACCACTTCTTTGTCGGAGCCTCAGTTTTTCGGTAGGGAGAAGGAAGAAGCACAGATAGTCGAACTATTGATAAGTGAGGTAGAAAATTCCAATGCCATGCTAAGCATAGTCCCCATAGTTGGGATGGGCGGTGTTGGAAAGACAGCCTTGGCTCAACGAGTATATAATGATGCCAAAGTGAATAGCTGTTTCGAGAAGAGAGCATGGGTTTGTGTCTCAGATGTTTTTGATGTCCTTGACATAACAAAGACTCCTTTGCGATCAATCACGGGGTTGTCCAACGAGGGTGAAGATCTTAATGAGCTTCAAGTTAAGTTGAAGGATAGTCTATTTGGGAAGAAGTTTCTTGTGGTTTTAGATGATATATGGAATGAAAAGTATGAAAAATGGACTGCCCTCTTAAAGCCATTTGAAGCGGGAGCTAAGGGAAGCAAGATCATCATCACAACTCGCAACCTTCATGTTGCCTCTATAACAAGAGCTTCGCCATATCCTTTGAGAGAATTGTCATTTGATGATTGTGTAAGCTTATTAGCCTTTCATGCTCTTGGAGAAACAAATTTTGAGAGCCACCCAGCTTTTAAAATAATAGGGAAGAAGATAGCTAAAAGATGTAAAGGTTTACCTTTGGCGGCAAAGATGGTGGGCGGTGTCCTACGTACAAAAAGTAATCCTGATGAATGGGAAGATACCTTAAAGAACAAAATATGGGATATTCCGATGGCAGAGAATGATGAGGTTCTCCCAGTTTTAAAATTGAGTTATGTCCATCTTCCTTCCTATTTGAAGAGATGTTTTGCTTATTGTGCGGTATTTCCCAAGGATTACGAAATTGAGAGGGATGAGTTGGTACACTTATGGATAGCAGGGGGATTTTTAGATGGGCAAAAAGAAAATGAGAATATCTTGAAATTGGGACGGAAGCACTTTGATGAGTTAGTATCCAGGTCATTTCTTCAACAATCGAGTATCGACGCATCTAAGTTTTCAATGCATGATCTTTTGAATGATCTAGCAAAGTCAATTTTGGGTGGGACTTGCTTTAGCTCGGGGGGGTCTCAGGTTGCAAGTAATGAACATGATGTATCATCTCTTGAAAAAACTCGCTATGCATCATTCATCCCATCATGGTATGTTACATCAAAATGCTTGAAACCATATCAAGGAATGAAGGCACTAAGAAGTTTAATTCTAGTGCGTGATGGAACTTGTGTGGGCTCTTTCTCTATTTCCAACAAGGTGCTACATGACTTGCTAACAAACTTGAAGTACTTGAGAGTATTCTCGTTATGTCGTTGTCAAATCGTAGAGGTACCAAATTGTGTTGGTGATTTAAAACACCTTCGATATCTCAATTTCTCGTACACTAATATCAAGAGGCTACCTGAGTCAATCGGCGCCTTGTGCAAATTACAAGCTCTGATTTTAAGAGGTTGTCAAATGCTTTCACAGTTGCCTCAATGTATCACAAAGTTAGTTAGCTTACAGTTTCTTGATATTAGAGATACATGGAGTCTAAAAGAGATACCGTTGGGTATCGGTAATTTAAAGAATCTTATTATCTTGTCCAAGTTTGTGGTAGGACTAGAGAAAGGGTCGCAGTTGAAAGAGTTAAAGAACTTGCCACATCTTGAAGGAGAATTATTCATATCAGAATTGCAAAAGGTGGAAAAAGTTATAGATGCAGTTGATGCTAATTTGCTTCGAAAGCTAGGCCTTACCAACTTATCCTTGCATTGGGGTGACCATTTGGGAGATCTCCATAATCATGAGCGCGAAGCACAAGTGCTTGACTCTCTGCGACCTCACACTAATCTTAAAAATCTCGCTATTTTGAACTATCGTGGTGCAATATTCCCATCATGGTTAGATTGTACATCATATTCTAAAATAGTGTCTTTATGCTTGTGGGACTGTCCTAATGTTATGTCACTGTCTATGATTGGACAACTACCTTCACTTAAGGAATTATCTCTTAAAGGTCTACATGCAATAAGAATGATAGGCTTTGAATTTTACGGAGGTAAAAGGCCTTTTCCATCCTTAACCACTTTGAAGTTCGACGAGATGTTGGCATGGAAGGATTGGTCTCCTTATGCTGGGCGCTCAAAAGAAGAAGTCTCATTCTCTTGTCTTAAGCATCTTGTTGTTCGGGGCTGTCCTTCGTTGGTCGGGACATTGCCTTGTCAACTTGATCATCTCACAAAGCTTGAAATTCATTCATGTCAGCAGTTGAAAAACTCAACCAATGATGTTTGTTTTCCATCTCTCCATGAGTTGTTCCTTGAGGATTGTAACAAGGAGATCTTGAAGAGCTTGATCAACCAAACTTCTTTGACCATTCTTACAATTAAGAATCTTGCTGAGCTTGTTTGCTTTGATCATGGGTTTATGAGCCACTTGATCAAGCTAAAGGAGCTTCATATAGGCAGGTGTGACCAGTTAAAATACTTGTGGCAAGATGGAAATGAAATGCTAAATCTTACTTGCCTCCAAGAATTAACCATTGTAAGCTGTCCTCAGTTCACATCATTCGTGGCAGGAGAAACAGAAATAGAGCTACTATGCAACCTTGAAAAGATGGAATTGAGTAATTGCACCAGTTTAGAAAAGCTTCCAAGCAAGATGTACACAGTCACTTATTTGTCTATTAGACAGTGTCCAAAACTCATAAGACCAACCATTTCTTCATATGACCCGAACAACAACAACTCGATGTCTCAACTTCAATCTTCATGTACAAGTAAGTGTGATTTTCTGACATTTGGTCCCTCTGCCAAGGGTAGACTTGCTACTATGAAGAAATTTGTTATTCAAAATTGCGAGGGAGTGGAATCGCTGGAAGAAATCACCATAGAATCACTCAAAGATATGGGAATTTACAATTGTCCAAATCTAAGAAGCCTACCACAATTCCTTCATAGGCTCTCCCATCTCACTGAATTGAGCATATGTAACTGTTGTCAAACAGAGGACTTTCCTCCCCTTCCCCTCATCCTATCAAACCTTAGACTTGCGAGATGTCCGAAGATAAAGTCTATCGCTAGTATCACCAGTTGTAACAATCTCACTTCTTTGGCTATAACGGGGTGCGGGGCATCGGAAATAATAGATTCTCTTCCCCTTCCCATCACCCTGTCGTATGTCTCTCTCTATGACTGTCCGAAGATAAAGTCTCTACCAAAGTGGCGTCATCTTACATCCCTCCGAAACATAAGCATTGTGCGTTGCCAAAATATCCAATGCTTTCCTGAAGGAGGTTTGCCTCCCAATTTGCAATGGTTTCAGATTTGGGGGTGCGAGAATATGAAACAGCCAGTGAGAGAATGGGGCTTACCCCTGCTCACATCCTTCACGGAGCTGACAATTGACGGAAGTAGCATGGGAGGGGAGGGAGAGAAGGTGTCGTTTCCTTTGGAGGACGAGGACGAAGAGGATGCTTGGAGTCTTCTCTTTCCTTCCTCTCTTACCACTCTTTACATTGGCCCTATGAGGAACGTGGAAAGACTATCAGATGGCCTTTGCAACCATCTCTCCTCTCTCCAGTGTTTAGGGATTGAAAATTGCCCGAAGTTGAGGGACTTGCCAGAGGATGGCCTCCCTCCCTCCCTCCAACGATTGTTTATAGATGAATGTGATATTCTGAAAGATCGATGCTCAAAACACACCGGCGACTATTGGCCCCTCATCCAAGAGATCCCTTCCATCGAGATTGATCAGGTTCAGATTCAATAAATTGATTCATCCCGGTACGGTCAGGTTTTCTTGGGTTCGGGTAAGTTTTTGGTTTCGAAGGCATCAATTTCCCATTCTGCTTCCTCAATTCGTTGTGCGATGCAAACTGATTTTCCCTTCATGTAGATGTCTCACATAAATTTCTGGGAAAATCCAAGAAATCCCTGACATGCGCATTGATTGGGTTCAAATCTAATGAAGCGAAATTGATCCACTTTCGCTTTCATTTGCTAACTGCCGCGATTCATCTTTCGATGTGCGTCAATTTTCCTGGGTCCAGGTAAGCTTTTCAGTCTTGAATGCATCAATTTCGCTTATGTTCTTCAATTCAATGCTTTGTGCGAATTAATTTTTTTCCATGGAGAAGTGTTGCATAGAATTTCCAGAAACCGTTGTATCTTGAAATACAACTAAAATTCAGGGCTGAAAGAATGATATTTAGTTGCCTGAATCCCAGCAAGAGCTTCCTTTAGTCTCCAATTGCGTTGCTTGAGGAAGTTGATGATATCCTCGTATGCCACTGCTGCATCCATCTTATCTATTGCCTTGGGCGTGTCTTTTGACTAGTAAGTAATTCAGCATTCTCTGTAGGCGACCGTCTCCCCTGTTTCATTTCTGGCCTCAATCCCAGCGACGGCATGTTATGTAAGACCTCGTCTCAGTTAATATTCACGAAACCTAGCTCAGGTTTACTCCACTCAAGCTTACATTTTTATCGGCAACACACTCCAAATATACCAACAGGTCTAGGCAATCATTCTCAGCCCGTACCAATCATTCAATTCCATGACCTCACTTTTGTAGAATATCAGCCCGTGCCAACAAGTCACCGTCACCCGTGATTGGTGGTCTCATGTACTTGTAAGTTAACATAATCACAAGAATTTTTCAGTAAAAACAAAATAATAATAAGAGGGTATCCCGGTTCATTTTAGTTGCTGTCAATTGAGTATGCATATAGTTTTGTTCTAATCACTCTAAGTAGGAAAGTTGATTTTTATTCAGGACTAATTTATAATCCTGTTACAGATTTTTGGATGATAAATATGGGGAATGTGGAAATGCTATCAACAGGGGAGGATGTAAGAAGCGTGGAGTATTCTGTTTCCTTGATCTCTACGTCTCTTTGAATGAGAACTAGGAGGAACGTGAAAAGATCATCAAGTGGTCTTCGCAACCATCCCTTCACTCTCGAACAGCTACATTTTATAGTTTACTGGAACTTGCTAGAGGATGGCTTCGTTCCCTCCTCCAAGTATTGGGCATAATTCACTGTGAATTTCTGAAAGATTGATCCTCAAAACTCAGTGGTAACTATTGACACCTCATCCGAGAAATCCCACTCATCGTAGTTGATGAAATTCAGATCCAATAAGAAGATGTCTATCCAATTTCTAATTTTTGCTCTTCAAGTAATGATTTAGACTTCTTTCTTTCTTGCACACCTATCATTTAGCTACTGCTACTGCTCCTTCTCCAGGATCCATTACAATTTTGAATCCTCAATTCGATGCTAAAAGGTTCATGTTTTTCCATGGACAAGTTTCTCCTAAATTTTCACAAACCAACAGCTGAAGGTCCAATGTTGACATTTGGGTTGCTCTATGTTGTTTAAAGAGGAAGCACGCAATGAATGGTTATAATTCTAATGTGGTACAGCAAGTCAACCAACCATTGCTTCATACAAGTGACTTATTCATCAAAACAAAAAATACTTACATAGACTTGTTTACAGTGCTGGAATTATGATGTGTGTATGTGCCTGTCCATATTTATGATATATCTTAAACCGTTTGATGGCCAAAAATTGCTTATCTTTCCACTTATGGAAATGCACTATGCTTCACGTGAGAATCATGACGAATTGTTGCTCTTATATTGTTATTTTCCCACAACTTCAGTGTTTGTTATGTTTTCTCTTCCAATTATCTTTTTTTAAAAAAATTTATATCCTAGCTCACTGACCTGAATTCTCTCAACTGTGATTGTTTTGCAGAATATCCCACTGTCATCTTTATTTGGCAAAATTTCTCAGGAGGATCAAATGCAAACAGTGCCGTGGTGGGCAACTGATGTGCTTATGTTCATCTGTTGCAACTTGACAAAAGAACAACAAAAGGCTATTTATTATCGGTAGGACTACTACTATGCTCTAAACTGTTTTTTTTTTCTTTTGGCGACATGCTCTTGAAGATTAATCTGTATCACAATGTCAATTACCGAGATCTATATTCATAGTCAAACGAAGAAGCTTTCTTACTTCCAACAACAGCACCTTCTGTAAAGATGCAAAAAATAGGATTTAAAACAGGTGTGATCGAGTTGGCAAATGTGACATCTAAATTTGAATGAACCCTGCAGATTATAAGCCACTGAAAACTGACTTCCTTTTCAAAGTTCACAGTTCATCTTTCTATTCATATTCCCATGTCATATCAGAGCACATTTTCTTTTCTTTGTTTCCAAGGAAAGGCAGCAAGGAGCAATAAGGAAGACTATGATCTGTCCAAATTTTGGAGATATCTATATGCAAGTTCCGAAAGATCAATGCTCAAAACTCACTGGCGATTATTGACCCCTCGTCCAAGAGATCCCTCTCATCTACATTGGTGGTGTTTGGATCCAATGAATTGAAATTGATCACACCGGAGGCATGACAAAAGATTTATCTCCGCTAACTGCTTTTCCTTCTTCAGGTAATTCTTATAAGTTCTTTTATTCTTTCACCTCCATTTGCTATCTGCCGCAATTCATTGTTCCACCTAAAGTCAGCTTTCTGGGGTTGGGGTCAGTTTTTGTTTTTGAAGGCATCAATTTCTATTCTGTTTTTCAGTTCGATGCCTAATACGGATTGATTTTTTCCTGTGGAGATGTTTCTCGTAGAATTTCCAAAAACCAGCCACTGAAAGTTAGAGACTGACATTCGGGTGTGTTGTGTGTGTCCTCCATGGGGTTTTTTCTTTCTAGGCCAGCAACTCACGGTTGAAATAAGCATATGTGATAAGCAGGGTGGGGGATGCAGATGCAGATCCCAATTTTGGCAAAGCCACCTAATGGGCACAAGCATTTGCTTTTCGTGAAATACAACTAAAATTCGATGCTGCAAAATGATGTATAGCTTCTTGAATCCCAGTACGAGCATCCTTTAGTCTTTAATTGCACTGCTTGGGAAAATTGATGATGTCCCTGTATACCACAGCTCCACTACTACCTTGATTCAGCTATTAGTTTGGCTACTGCAATGCTTTTTGAGCAGCAAGTGTTTCAACCTCCTTCGCAAATCTAGCTTGTACCACAACACCCCTGCAGGCAATCATCTCCCCTGTTTCATCTCTGGCCACAATCCTAACAACATCATGTTTGGTTCCTTCAATATAAGACCCATAACAGTTAATCTTCACAAAGCCTAACTCAGGTTTACTCTCCACACCCTACCTTCGTTCACCCAATCATGACTTAGCTCTCTTGCATTTTTACAAGCTATACAGTCTAAAGAGCTTTTCTAAAATGTAAAAGTGACAGTTTCAGGATCAGGTGATTTATTGTTAAAGTTAACTACATTTCAAGCATTCCAGATATAACAACAGGTGTAGCCAATCATTCTTTAGTGTTGTCAGCTCTTACCAAGTCATTCGACCTCCTGACCTCACATTCTGTTTTCTTCATCTCTAGTTTCTCTTTGGATGAGAAATATGAAGAATGTGGAAAGATTAAGTCTTCGCAGCCATCTCCCCTCTCTCAAATAGCTATCTTTTATAGGTTACCAATACTTGCATAAGAAGATTTCTCTCCAATGTCTAATTTTTATTCTTCAGGTAATGGTTCATACTTCTTTCTTATGCACTCGTTGTTTAGCTACTGCTGCTGCTCCCGGATCCATTTCTATTATGAATCCTCAACTCGATGCTAAAAAGTTCATGTTTTTCCATGGACAAGCTTCACATTATTTGCCACAAACCAGCTAGTCATTTGGGTTGCTCTGTTTTGTTTGATAAGGAAGCTCACAATGAAATGGTTAATGCTGGTAGGGTACAGCTTGTCTACCCTAGTTTCATATGAGTGACTATTCCTTAAAAAAATAATACTTACATGGACTTGCTCATGGTGCTGGAATTGTGATGCGTGGATGTGCCTATCTAGATCGATGATATATCTTGAATTTTGTTAGATGCCCAACTATTGCTTATCTTTCCACTTATGGAAATGCACCATGCTTTGCATGAGAACCATGAAGAATTGCTGCTCTTATATTGATATTTTTCTGCAATTTCAGCATTTGTTATGTTTTCTCTTCCAAATTTCTTTGTTTTTTTATGCCCTAGCTCGACCTGAATTCTCTCAATTGTGCTTGCTTTGCAGAATTTCCCCACTGTCATCTTTATTTGGCAAATTCTCTCAGGAGGATCAAATGCAAACACTGTTGAGGTAGGCAAATGATGTGCTTATGTTCATCTTTTGCAACTCGACAAGAAAAGGCTATTTTTTTTTTGTAGATGTAGTGATATGCTCCAAACTGTTTTTCTGGAGACCTGCGCCAAAAGATCTGTATCATTATGTCAATTATTGAGGTCCATATTCAAAGTCAAATGAAGAAGGTTTCTTACTTCCAGCAACAGCAGCTAGTTGTAAAGATGCAAAAAATAGGATTTAAAACAGGTGTTTTCAAGTTGGTGAATATGGCAATCAAATTGAATGAACCTGCAGATTATAATTCATTTAAATATGACTTCCTTGTCAAAGTTCATCTTTCTTCTATTCAAATTCCCGCACCAGCTCAGAGCACATATTCTTCTTCTTTGTTATCAAGGAAAGGCGGAGAGGAGCAAATAGGGAGACTATGCTTTGTCACTCTGTTAAGTCATCATTAAAGCCTCGCGTTTGCCACGATGTATTTTGATTTAAGCTTGCAAGAAGATGGCCATCCAATACCATTCGCAACCCAATTATTTCGGGTAGGCAAGTCTTGTCACTATAACCTCACCAAGCTGCCAGAGCTCCTGTCACGGACAAGGCAAGATACAAGCACTGTCATCATTAGTGGGTTATCCTCACGGCTGTAGAATATCAACTTGTACCATTAGGCCATAATCACTGGTGATCAGCAGTCCCCTATAATTCTGTATTAGCAGAATCACAAGGGCCATTTCGATAAAACAAAATAACCATAGCAATAACATTTTTTAGACTTGGAATGGGAAGTACCCTGTCATGTCTTGTTGTTCATTTTTGGTTGCAGTCGGTTGAGTACGTGGTCGATATTCTACAGATGTGACTGTTGGCCCCTCATCCAAGAGATCCCTCTCATCCGCATTAAGGGCTTTCAGATCCAATGAATTGATTCGTCCATGTACAAAGAGTTTTCTTAGGGTTCGGGTAAGTTTTTGGTTTTGAAGGCATCAATTTCTACCTCCTCAATTTGATGCTGAATACAAATTGATACTTTCCCATGTAGATGTTGCACGTTACTCTCTGGTAAATCCAAGAAATCCCTGACATACACATTGATTAGGTTTGGATCCAATGAAGTGAAATTGATTTGCTCCCGCTTTCATTTGCTAACTGTCGCGATTCATCCTTTGATGTGCAGTCAGTTTTATTATGGTTCAGGTAAGTTTTATGTTCTTGAAGGCATCAATTTCGCTTCTTTTTATTCGATTCGATGCTTAATACATAATTAATTCTTTTCCCCATGGGAGGGGGGTCTTTCACCCCAATTTTAATTGCACATATGCAAATTTACCCAATGGGCACAAACACTTGCTGAAAGAATGATATTTAGTTGCTTGAATCCCAGAAAGAGTTACCTTCAGTCTCCAATTGCACTGTTTGCGAAGGTTGATGACATTCTTGTAACATCCATCTAATCTCCTGCCTTGAGCCAGCTTTTTTCTTTACCCACTGCAATGCCCTTTCGAGCAGAAAGTAATTCAACCTCCTCTGCAGGCAACCATCTCCCCTGTTTCATTTCCGACCTCAATCCCAACAATGGCATGTTATGTAAAATCTGTCACAGTTAATCTTCATGAAACCTAGCTCAGGTTTACTCCACACACCATCCCTTTCATCCACCTAATCATGAATTAGCTTACATTTTTACTGGCAACACACTCCAAAAGAGCTTTTCTAACCTGCACAAGTGACAGTTTTCAGTATCGGGTGATTTATGGGTGAAAGTTACTGCATTTCGAGCTTTCCAGACATACCAACAGGTGTAGGCAATCTTTCTTAGGAGGTATCGGCCAGGACCAATCATTTAATCTCGTGACCTTGCATTTGTAGAATATCAGCCTGTACCCACAAGTCACCATCACCGGTGACTGGCAGTCTCCCATACTCGTGAGTTAACATAATCACAAGAATTTTTCAGCAAAGAAAAGGAAAAAAAGAAAAATCATCAAAAGGGCATTGTGGTTTACTTTTGTTGCTGTCAATTGGAGATGCATATAATTTTGTTCTGATCGATCTTATAGTTGTTCATTATGCATGAAAGATAATTTTATTTAGCAAAAGGAAAAACCATTAAAAGGGTCACTAATTCCTGACAATAATAAAGCAGAGTATCCCTGTTCTTGTCTTGGTTGTTCCTTTTTGTCTGACCACTCTTATAGTTGTTTGTTGCTCATGAAAGGTAATTCTTATTCAGGACTAATTGATTGTCCCTTCCCAGATTTTTGGATGAGAGCTACGGGGAATGTGGAAAGACTATCAGCGGTGGAGGATGTATGATGCATAGAGTCTTCTGTTTCTTTCCTCTTTAACCTCTCTTTGGATGAGAAATATGAGTAGAAAGACTATCAAGTGGTCTTCATGGCCATCCCCCCTCTCTCGAACAGTTACATTTTCCAAGTTGCTCGAATTTTGGGTACTTGCTGGAGGATCGCTTCCCTCCCTCCCTCAAAGTATACCACATAATTCAATGTGAGATTCCAAAGGATGGATCCTCTCTTGCTGGCAACTACTGGCACCTCATCCAAGAAATCCCACTCATTGTGATTGATCTAGTTCAGATCCAACAAGAAGATTTCGCTCCACTGTCCAAGTTTCATTCTTCAGGTGATGATTCAGACTTCTTTCTTTCTTTTACACTCGTCATTTAGCTACTGCTGCTGCTCCAGGATCCATTTCAATTCCGTTTACTCAACTCAATGCTTAAAAGTTCGTGTTTTCCCATGGACATGCTTCACGTGAATGTCTACAAACCAGCTAATGAAGGTCCAATGTTAACATTTGTGTTGCTCTGTTTTGTTTACCAAGGAAGTACACAATGAAATGGTTATAATGCTAACGTGGTACAGCCAGTGACTATTCCTTGAACAAATCATACCTACGTGGACTTGCTCGCAGTGCTGGAATTATGTTGCGTCACATGTGCCTGTCTATATAGATTATAGATCTGGAATTTTGTGTGATGGCCAAAAGTTGCTTATCTTTGCACTTGGATGACACAAAGAATTTGCAAATGGAAATGCACTATGCTTTGCGTGAGAATCATGAAAAATTGTTGCTCTTAAACTAATATTGTTCCGCAATTTAATCATTTGCTGTATTTTCTCTACCAAATATCTGTTTCTTATGCCCTAGCTCATTGACCTGAATTCTATCGACTGTGCTTGTTTTGCAGAATATCCCACTGTTATCTGTATATGGGAAAATCTCTTGGGAGGATCAAATGCAAACACCGTTGAGGTAGGCAACTGATGTAGTTGTTTTCATCTTTTGCAACTTGACAAAAGCAGAAAAAGAAAAAGCTATTAATTTTGGTAGGTGCACCGATATGCTCTAATTTTTTTTTTTTTTTAGGATGACATGCTCTAAATAAGATTAATCTGTATCTTGATGTCAGTTATCCTGGTCTATAATCAAAATCAAATTAAGAAGCTTTCTTACTTTCAAGAACAACTATTGTAAAGATGCAAAAGTAGGGTGTAAAACCATTTTTCAGTTGGCAAATATGACTACTAAGTTTCAATGCACCCTCCAGATCAGAATCTTTTTAAACCTGACTTTCTTGTTAAAGTTCACAATTCATCTTTCTTCTATTTAAATTCTCACACCATCTCAGAGGACTTTTCTTTTTCTTTGTTGTAAAGGAAAGGCGGAGAGGAGCGACCAGGGAGACTATGCTCTGTTGCTCTGTTGCTCTGTTGAGTCATCATGAAAGCCTCATGTCTGCCACGAAGTATTACGATCTAAAACTGCCAGAAGGTCGTCTTCCAGTACAAGTCGCGACCCACTTATCTCGGGTAGGCAAGTCTCATCACTAGTCACTGTAACCCCACCAAGCTGCCAGAGCTCCTGTCACGAGCGAGTAAAGATACGGGCACTACCGTCGCACGCGGATTATCCTGATGACCTCGCATCTTTGGAATATCAGCTTGTACAATTACGCCACCATCACAAGTGGTCAACGCTTCCCCCATAGTTCTGCATTAACATAATCATAAGGGCCAATCAGGAAAAACAAAATCGTCAAAAGGCTCACTGAATTTTTAGATTTGGAATAGGAAGTACTCGAGTAATTTCTTATTGTTTTTGGCTGCATCGGGGCGAGTATGTATATAACTTGTTCGTCTTATTACTCTTGTAATTGTTTATTTCGCATGACAAAATCAAAGTTGAATGTGGATTCCATGCAAAAGTGCCCAATCCTAACATCATACTTTTGTAGGCATTGAGTGGGCCATGATGGTTCGGCCTCAAAACGTAGATAGCCCAACTCTTGGGCCTTAATCCCAATGGATGGCATTGCAATTAGACTTGACATACAATTCAGGTAATAAGTTCAAGAAAGTCATTTGGTTGGGACTTCACTTTAATTAATTAAAGAAATATTTAATTGGCAAGACTAGACAGACCAAGTCAGTTATAAGCATTAAAATTCATACTGACCCTAAACTATGATTTTGGAAAACATCATGCTTTATTCACGTGAATAATAGCTCTGGAGTGAGCCTGAGCCCAAAAAGATAATTGCTTGCCGAGGCTTGTTCAGATTTTCATTTTGCTAAAAAATAAAATTATATCAAGCAAGTCTTGGTAGCTCCAAGCTCTAAATGTATGATTATTGGTCCAAGCTCGCCCATATATTTCTTACAATTGGACTAGGTCGAGCTGGGCTCGATGGGCACTTCTTTTTCTTTTTTCTTTTTTTCTCTCAAGTCTATTCACGTGAATAAGTAAGTTTCACATTTGCAAGCTATTTAAAATATCTGGTTTCACCTTGAGAGAAAATATGTGCTAAACGATATTAATGTGGGTACATATCACGCAACCTCAACATTTAGGGCCTAACTATAGTAGAAAACCCTCAATCAAATATTGAGAACAATGATTGATCACAATATTTAATTAAGACAAGCTTGTTAATCTTTCAAATTCCCTCCCCTTCGTTGTTCTAGCGTAATGAGATGAGTCGTGGTCATCACCTAACAATGATTCAATTGAAATTGTATGATTGTCAATTAAAAGAATCAGCATCCATGGAAACCACAAAGAAGCAAAATTTGATCCTCACCTGCTCCATATGGATTTTTCCAAGCTCCTCTCCCCACCATTTTATTATATTCTTCTGTAGTTTACGTTTTACTTCTTGCAAGAGCAACTATGTTCATTCTGAAAATCTGACAATCGCGTATATTGTGAAGAAGACTTTCGATATTTGCTCCTTATTTCATACATTTTATCATCGAAATCAAAGCCTAAATACAAAGGACGCTCTATGCCCGACCAAAGCTCTAAAGCTTCAACTTCTAACTTTCATCAAACTGTGTTTACCAAGAACTCTGCTTCTTCTTGTTTGGATCCAATTTGTCATTTTATGGAAGAGAGAGAGAGAGAGAGAGAGAGAGAGAGAGAGAGAGAGAGAGAGAGGTTCATGCGACACCATAGTGTCCGTTACATGCATGGACTGACTTTGTCTATTTCTTCTTCTTCCTTTTATATTTTTCTTTTTATGGGTTAACATTGAAATGGAGCTCTTGATTTGGTGGGATATAAATAAAGGGGTGGAAATTCGCGTGACGTAAGTGGGGATATCAGCTGCTCTTTAATGCGTACGAGAATGTTCCTAAGATAAATTGGAATTGGAAAATGTGAAGAGTTTTAGGGTCCGTTCGTTTCGTGAAAATGGGCCATTTCCAGAAAATCCTGAAGTCATTTTCCAGGAAAAATGACAATATTTTATGGTATTCAGCTAAAACCTGAAAATGTTTCGGAAAATATTTTCCGATGTTTGATAAGGAAAATATTTTCCGCTCACTAGATTGGCGAGCATGAGCATCAAGCTCGAGGCTCACCAGATTGAAGAGCACGAGCTTGAGATTGATGAGCTTGAGGTTCACCTGATGACCGCCAATGACTAACCAAGAAAGAAGAAGATAGGAAACAAAGAAAAGAAAAAAAAAAAGAAAGAAAAGGAAATTAAAAATAATTCGAATTAAAAAAGAAAAAGAAAATTTAAAAATAATTTGAATAAAAACATAAAAGAAGAAGAAGAAAGGGGAGGAGGAAGTGAGTATTTGTAGAGGTATGAAATAAGAGAGATCAAGTGAAGAAAATTTTTTCCACTTTTTAAAAGTGGAAAACATTTTCCCCTAATTTAGAAGACTTTTTTTTCCTTTCATGGAAAATATTTTCTCCCAAGAATTCATTTTCCGTGAAACAAACGCCAGAAAATTCGAAAAATGTTTTCCTGGAAATTATTTTCCACGAAACGAACAGAGCCTTAGATCGGATCACTCATCAAGTTTGAGGACTTTGTTCACTTAATCTTCAAAAGTTAATTCACATATTGGGAGGTGACTAACTTTTATCATCTCAAAATATTCGCGATTTTTTAATAAATCTTGAGCATTCTAATCCTTGCTTAGATTTTCATATTTCTTCTTTGTCATTGCCTCACTTACCACTTTGATGAAAGAGGTTATTTTCTTATTATCAACGCAAATTAGCATTGAAAATGGTTCGTTTATCTATGTTGTCAAAGATGGGTGAATAGAATCGATGCTCGATCGGCACATGGGACAAGGTATCATGCCTCGAATTCAATTTGATATACTATGTCATAATACAAAGCCTTGAAATGACTTCCTCATCATCCGAGCGTTTTAGTTATTGGTGTGAGGAAAGGATGGTGCTTGAAAATCACTTTTGCCTCCATGTATCATCCTTGTTAGTTGTAGTTTTGCTGTCAAGTTTTGATGATCTCTTCTCAAAAGAAATGGTTTTTTGAACACTGAAATGAACACAATTGTGGGAAGATACTTACGCAAGGTCATAAACCAAATTGGCTAAATATAGTTTCGGTTCTTTTAAAATTGATGTTCATGCAATTTAACTCTCTTACTTTTTTGTAGCAATTGAATGCTTTAACATTGTCAGTTTGTACAATAAAACCTTTCCGTAGCTACCATTACTTACAGTGTCAAATTGATAATGTGGCGCCACATTGGCAAATTTAGAATAAAATAGAGGGAGAATATGTAGGAAGAGAGAGGTGCTAGGAACAGCTACCTAGCCTTGCTAGGATGCTAGCTAAGATCGTGTTGTGTTTTTGACATAACTTTTGGGTTTCACCCCATTCAATACCCAAATTAAAAAGAGATATTGTGTTCTATACTTGACAAGTATCAAGGACAAAAGGACACAATAAAAATTATGTTGAAATACCTTCGACTACTCTCTCCTGGCCAATGAATCTTATACGTTTGAAAAAAAAAGATTTTTATGTCTTCTCAAAATGATAGGTCATTTATCTACCTAATTAAGTTACAATGAAACAAAACATCACCAATATCATTATTTTCTTTAATGATAATATCTTAAGAGGGTTAATACCCTGAAAAACCTCAAACTGGTACACTTGTGACAAATTTACCCCAAATTATTTTTTTGACCACCAAAAACCCCAAACTGGTATACCTTTGATAAATTTACCCCAAACTTGTACACTTGTGACAAATTTACCCTCTGTTAGTTTTCGTTAAATTTTACTCTCAAATTATTAAGTTAAATGAAACGTGACAGTTAACCAGTATACCAATTTAGGATTTTACGCTCCGTTTGTCACCGTTTATAATTTTTGTGATTTTTTTGTGATATTAATCCAATTTAAAATGGGCTATATTTGTTACAAATTTACCATTTTTGGATTTTTTGCAGTCAAATAAATTAGTTTTTGGTAAATTTATCATAAATGTACCAGTTTATGGTTTTTTATAGTCAGTTAAGGTAAATTTGTCACAAGTATACCAGTTTGGGGTTTTTCATAGTCAAAAAAATAGTTTAGGGTAAATTTATTACAAGTGTACTAGTTTGGGGTTTTTCAGGGTATTAACCCATCTTAAGAACAATTAGTACTTACTATATAGTAATGGGTTCAATGAGTAGAACATTCAACACTATTTGTGTATCAAGAAAAAAAATCAGACACCATGTGGGTTTGTGGATATTGTTATGTTGGGAAAGGAGAAATCTTTTTTATTCAAAACCCCATGTGTAAATTGCAATCGCTTAATTTTTTTTTTTTAATCTTGTTAACAAGTATTTCAAGAGCATTTCTCAATTGTACTTAACAAAGAAAGATTATCATTCTCAAAACATTACTTGTAAAAAATATGAGGAAGATGGTACATCAAAAAGAACAATATTTCTCTATTTAAACATTTAATAAGTATCCTAGGACAACATGTTATGAAATCCTAATGATTTTACTAAATATCCAGAGCATCCATTTAATCCTTCTCCAATTTAAAATTGGTGCATTGAGCTTCACGACACGTGTCATGAGACTTATGAACAACTTTAGATAATAGTGAGTCGCATGAATATAATAAATTTTGAAATGAAATAAAAAGAAGAGCTCCGATGTGAACAAAAATAATCAAATCAAATCCGATAAGTGTGTAAAAAAATAAAAATAAAAAAGTCTGATAGGAAGCCGTCAAAGGGAGCGGCTGCGATTATTAGACAGGCCTGAGGTCCGTCTCGCAATGATGCACCCACTGTCCATCATCGATCATGCGAGAGAGCTGCTTTTCAACGGTGGATAAGCCAATCATAGTGCGGATCCATAGCATGTAGCGTGCACCTGAAGCCTACTAGATAATTCGGCCTTCGAGAACATGTGCGCGCTTTTACCGTGAGGAAGCCTCGAACAGAATAACCCACTTTAACAGAAAAAATAAAAATAATTATTATTATAATTCGAAGAAACTATTTAGAATGAGTTTTTTTTTATCAAGATATTTAAATCGAATAATAAATATGTTGAAGAGAAAAGTGTAATTTTTTTGTGTAATTCATTATGAAGAGCACGCAAGCTTACTCATAGAATTTACAAAATGACTATTTACAATAAAAAAAATCGAACAAATGTTAATTTACGTGGTGTCTAAATGAATGAATTAATTTTGTGGGATGAATGGTCGCATATATATATACATATATATATATATATATATATATATATATATATATATATATGCTTGCAGATTGAGAGGGTAGTGTTGACCAATCTGAAACGTTTATAAATGTATTTAAAGTACACAATTAATTTTGTTTTTATGTCTCCTCAATAGCCTCCTAAAAGTTCATAATTCTAGGTAAGATGAGATCCGGGTTTACCTCCTTTGGCTTTTTTTTTTTTTTTTTTAAATTGCATTTGGAAAAATTACTGCCATCCTTTCATATTTTCCATTTCATACCATTTTTTACCTTATTTCCTAGCCTTTGATTTTACAACATTAAACTTCGAGCACGAGGCAAATATTACACGTAAGGACTCATCGTTTAGATTCTTTTTCACAAAAGAGGAAAAAAAAAACCACACTTTGGGTTGCTAAACCCTAAAAAGCCCAAGTCGTCATTCATGTTCTATACTCCTAAAAGTGAGTGACTCTATTATATTTGTTGACCCCCCTTCTAAGCTCTAATTCGCAATAAAGAATCTTTAGAGGGGTCGATCAATTTTTACTTTTTGCAGGTGCCCAAAATTATTTTTATCGTACGCAATTTATTAATGGTGTTGTGAAGCCAAGAACGCATCACTAGATTGACCATTTGCTCAATGTAATCGCCAGAAGCGAATTTAGGGTTAAGCACATGTTTTAGAAATGATTTATTAAAAAAAAGAAAGCGTGAATGAAAAGTTGCTATTTTTTCATTGTGCAAAGCTTACTACAAGAAAGTAAAAGAATAAGGGAAGCACAATGGACCTGAGCAGGTCCTTAAACCGCTTCTCCCCGAAATGACCATCCTAACCCTCCTCACAAGCCCATTTACAAGCAAGTGAGGGAAGTAGTATGATAATGGTCCCATTGGGAAACCCTACCGAACCCTTTACTTGGTTAGGGTCCCACCTCCGATCCCCGTGAAGCCTCCTTGATAACCAATCCGTGGGTGTGGTTCAGGGAAATAACGAGGCCTGGGCAATGGCACACTCGCTTTCGGGTGGCCGGCCGGAAGCACAAACCTAGAAAGAAATTGTCGACAACTAAATTTTTGTTGAAAAATGAAGCAAGCCTTAGGATAATTTTTTTTTTTTAAAAGAACAAAAAGATGGAAGTGATAAACAACAAAATAGATGGCGAATAAAAGAAAGAAAAAGAAAATAATTTTAATTAAATCTCTGACCTTGATCTTATAAATGGATTAGTATATTAAGTAAATGGATTTGAACATAATATGGATTTTCTTTAAACGACTCGTGAACAATTTTACAATTTATTTAAATCCAATTCATCTTTTATGACATTCTCTTCATTCTTTATCGTTTCCACTCGATCTCGGGCTGGCTTGCTCACTCTGTACTCTAATTTCTATTTGGCCATGATTTTTCGTAAAGTGAATTAAATATAGAAGTATTTTAATAATATTGATCGGGACGAGTATTAGTTTTTTTCGACTAAGCCCAAATTCGACCCGATTCGCCCGTTTAACAGGTATCCCGAGCCCATGAGAATAGAAACCATGAAAGCCCAGGAAAAAGATGGGAAGCTCGGCCTCGCCCTCGGCATTTCTCCCTCGCAGAGGCCGTGAGAAGATGATGGAAGGAGAATCTTAGCAAGGGAGAGAACTCTGAGTTCGGCAGAGCGCCAGCTCAGTTTCCGACGTCTCTCGGCCTTTGCTCCGACGACAACGGCTACTCCTGCTCGGCTCCTCGCCGTTCGATCGCTAAAGCCAAGTCCTCTCTCTCTCTCTCTCTCTCTCTCTTTTCTATGGTTTTCGGCTTTCTGTTCAATGAATCGAGCTGAGCTCTCTCTTTTTCTTGAATTTCCAGAGGAGAGGCTTCTTCATCGACTCTCCTCCTTCTCAGTTTCCGTTGATGTTCTGGACCTTGGATGTTGCTGATAGTAATGACTAAAGTGAATCGCTGCTTGAAGATGGCGTATATTAGTTCTTTGACAGGGAGGCGTTTTACCGGTTCGACAGAATGCCTGACTCAGTCATAGATAGTTAATTCCTATTGTATTCTGTTTACCAACGTTGTGATGTCCCATTGAAGTTGCACTGCTCGTGTATTACTGCATTTCCCGTATAAAGTTTATTAGAATGCGATTATGTTTGCTGTGTTAACTGACGTTGAAGATGTACATAATATTAGTCCTCTAAGGTGCTGGACGTGAGAAGTTTTGGTATGAATGACCTGAGTCTGATGTTATATAGTCCTTGAGGTGCATAAATATGCATGGTGAGATGGGCATGTATGGATATGGATTGCTCATCAAATTGTCATCGTTTCAAGCCTTGAGTATAATAAAGGTGTCTGCTGGCCGCTTTGTTCGCATGGGGAATGTGAGGATTTCAATGTCATTTCGGTAGTGTTCTAGTTGTGTGAATATATAGAGAGATGCCGCATTGATGTTACATTTGTTTTCCATCAAATTGGGGCAATTCAAGGCTTGAAACATATAAGAAATGATAATATTCCGTGTTGCCCTGATTCGAGTCAGCAAAAGCCATTAGTTGTCAGGCGTTACTTGTGCGTACTTGGACCTCCTCAGCATGTATATCCATGTAAGAAAGTGACTGCTTTGGATTCATTATGATTTCATATTGGATTATCACATTCTTATGCTTGAAGCGTGCTTATGTTATCCTAGTAGCTTGTTGTCCGTATGTATTTGTTCAGAGAATGATAAACTTGCATTTGTGACTGGTGGGGTCTTCGTCCAGTTGAAGTGGTATTGGCTCTTTCTGTTGGGTCAGTGTGGGTGTCGCTGTCAATTTTTTTTCTCATATAGGACAATAGTGCATGGATGAAAGTTGCTTTCTTTGAGGTAAAGAAGTTGAGTATATTGAGCTAAATCTTCACTGCACCATGTTGACATCTTCTCAGCTTGCCCTTCATGCTTTGAGATTGTAAAATATCAGCCCTCAGTTTTGTTGGTGGTGTAATTGGTCGTTCATCCTTTAAAGATTAAAGAATAAAAAAATGCTAAGAACTTACTAGTTTCAATTAGGTAGTCGAGCCCTTAAGAATTGATTTATCCACCGTTGGATGATGTGAACTTCGCATGGATACCAAATTTTGACGATACAAGTGAGAAATCATGAATCCTAGAATTCATTCTTTATGTTGTGACTTCCCCTCTAGGTCAAGTTAAACCAGTCATTAGGTAATTAAAGGTAATTGGATGTGATGGTTGATCTAGCTAGTTTTGTTGGCTGCGATGGTTGCAACAGCATTGGAATGAGTTGCCTTGGCAGTGGTGCTAACGCCAACGGCAGCGGTGGCTATGGAAATGGCAGTGCTCTCTCTTGCCCCATTCCTTCAATTTTATTATTTTTCTTTTTCAGTTTTATGCTTTTTTTTTCTTTTTAACTTTTCTTTTTGCTTTTATTAAGCTTATATTTGATAAGACACATGAAAATCTAGACATTATTCTAATAGACAAGTACGATATAGACAAATGAATGAATAATTAAAATATGATTAAACATGAAAATTGTTAGACGAACATTATTGTCGATTTTGAGCATGAGAACAACAGACAATGCTGATTATTAAATAATATTTCATTAAAATAGGAAAAAAATGTAAAAAGTGAAGTAGCCAAGCCAATTTGCATCCTGGAAAGTCTTGGTCTTCCTGAATTTATGTTATATGCAACAATGAAAGTGCTAAAATTTCGCAGCGAGAGGAGTGGCAATAATCTACTGAAGGGTGCTGAGGTAGTAGTAATGATCGAGAGCCCCTTAATAGGAGAATGCTAGTCCTTTTGAACACGATTTTCCTGTTCATGAGTTTTATGCGTAGACCATAATTTCCAGTAGATCATACTGTTAGATGGTTATTTGTGACTCTTTTACTATTGCTAAAGTAAAACAAAGCAACTTGCTTAATGGATTGGTTGGTGTGGTTGGTGTGCCTGACCCTTTTTCTCGTTCAGCTTAAAGCACGTGTTTTTGTTTTCCTTATTGAACAAAGAAAGTTAGCCTTCTCGGATGACATGTAGTTGTATAACGAAAAGTCTTGGTCTTTAACATTTGATTGTGGAAACTCCAAATATCTGAGGATATTCTCCAAACATTACGAGACAAGCACTTGTGGACGAAAAGTATTTTTTATCGATTCCTCTAACCACTAATGTGCATCCTTAAAAGTCTTGGTCTTCCTGGCCTTTATAGTTTTCTCTTTCCCTTATCTCTTTATCACTTAGATTCACCATCACCCATTCCTGTCCCCCTGCTCAACAGTGTTCTCCTCTTGCTCATCTGAACCAAGCAGTCTTGCTTGCTGGATTGCTGTCGTTGATCTCATCCCGTTCACCGGTTTGCTCAGGGAAGTCTACTCGGAAAAGGTAAGAGACATCTATCTTCTTGCTCTATTTTTCCCTCAAACTGATGCAGCCGCAACTTTGCTACCTAAAGCATCTGGTGGGCGTTTATTACCCGAGAGCAACCACCTATTCTTTCTTAAATCTTTCTATTAGTGGAGGCAAAGAAGAGGCAACAGCAGCAACAGAAGTTTGGTTCTTAAACCGATTTCATGCCTATCTATGATCCTGATTAAAGTTGATGTCAAATACTTGATGTCGAGTTTAATAACAAAGAACTATTACTTCAATTTTTGTTAGATAGTAATATTAGGACATTAAGATTAATTTTTAATCTCTCCATCATTGATCTCTTTACTAAACACGCACTGACGTGGAATAATTTTGCTAAGTACAAGTTTAGGATTTTACATGAAATAATCACATATCTGTTTGGAATTTTAGTCCATTAAATTGGGTAAACAACAATAAATATCGTAAGAGGATAGCTTCATTCCTCTTAGAAGAGATTCCTGGGAAATTCACGTTTGCTACAGTTCTGCGGTGCCAAAAAAATAAATAATTTTTGTTGTGTCTTTTCACATGTTCACTCTTATGGTAGATTTACCATCAACGGAAGGGGGTAAGGTGAATTAATAAGGTGTTTGTGATTTAGTATTCTTTTAAAGTGTGCCAGTGTAATCAATCGAGTTAAGTCAATTCGATTGCAAATTAAACTTCACATGAAGTAGTTTTTGCCGAAGCCCCAAGGGTGTTGCATGTGGACGACTTGTTTTCATCATGCAAAAACCATTGATAGTTCAATGCTGGAAAACTTATTCATGTATTTTCTTTCAAGATAGAGAAAAATGTGAAGGTGTTCATGATAAAAAAATTAAATTTTGAATTATGGAAATCAAAATTGTGCTTTGTTAGAAAAAGACCATGCGAAGACTTAGTGTTTTGTTAGAGAAGAAGGTATTTCTACGTCAGAATAGTTTCTGAGATTGTTCATCTTTTATAATGCGCATTAATTTGGTATTAAAGAGATTTCACATATTTTTCAACCCCAAAAAGCCCAACTTGTCATTTTATATTGTACGCTCCTAAAAGTGAGTAACTTTCTTATATTTGTTGACTCCCCCTTTTAAGTTCTAATTCATGCTAAAGAATCTTTAGTCGGTCATTTTTAATTTTAATTTTAAAGGAGTCAAAAAAGTTATGATATATAATTAATTGGTAGGGCTGTGAAGCCAAGAACACATCACTCCATGGATTTAATCTCTCTCTCTATATATAATATATTTTCCCTTTGAGCCCGAGAGAGAGGGGACCAACAATGCATGTAATCGGCGAATTAAGGGTTTAGTACATGTTTTAGAAATAATTCATTAAAAAAAGTGTGAATGAAAAGTAAATGTTTATGATCGTGCATTCCCGCTACCAAAATGTAAAAGATATGATAGAAAGAAGGGAGAGGGAAAAAAAATACAAAGTCACCACCTGAAAGAAGTGAAATGCTCAGACCAAAAAAAGAGTCATATTGTTAAACAGATTAATATGGCTCTAATCTCCTTGTGAATTTTACATTATGATGTTATCAAATTACGGAAAACTCGTCATTTTTTTTCTTAATTGTAGACCAATAGAAGACAAAAATAAAAGAGGGACATTTGCTTTCATCCAAGGTAAATAGGAAATACATTGTTGAAAGCAACCTTCTTGTTTGTTCGATCTTTTCATACTTGTCGGAATCATCAGATCACCATTGCTTGTGATGGAGAGCACGTTATGTCTGGGTGAACTTCACGCCTTTATGAACGATTCAGAATACAGAATGTTTAAAGAACGCTTCTAGAGAGAATGCCTTCTTGCTGCACAAAAAGATGTAGATAAACAGACGAAAGGCTGGATGGAAAGCACATGCTCTCCGAACGATTCTGCTCATTGATCGCATATTCTGGATACGTGATCAATGTATGCTTTAAGTGGCAGTTACAGTGTTAAAACCTCGTAGCAAGAGTGCTGAGGTAATAGTTGATAATCGGAATCGCTTGATAAGAGAATCATGGTCCTCTGAACACAAATTTCCTGTTCATCAGTCTGATGCATAAAGTATAATTTTCAGTAGATTATATAATGTTAGCTGGTGATTTTTTCACTCCTTCACTATTTGCAAAGCGAACTAAACCAACTTGGTTAATGGATTAGTGATGTGCCTGACCCTTTTTCTTGTTTAGGCATGTGCTTTATTTTCCTTATTGAACAGACAAAATTAGCTGCCTTTGATCTCTTCACATGGTCATTCACGTTGAAGGAGGAATCAGTAATCTTATCATATCTTAAACATATGCAAATTTTCAGCACTATAACTGTCACGTAAAAGCCTATTCACCAATAAAGCAGAAAAAAAAGGACAATGAATCATAAAGATTCTAACAATATATGAATGCGAGAAAAGCCAACACATCAGTCGTAAGCAATGAAGTTTTTGATGAAAATACGCGTGCGCTCTAAGTTGGTCATGTGTAGAAAAATCACATTTTATCCTCTATTTGGATAACCACAAGGAAAGTCTCGATCTGAAGAAAAAGGGAGAACAATCGACAAAACAAGCACTCTTGGACAAAAAACTATTTATTTTGATTTGTCTAACCTTTTGTATGTGTCTCTTAAAAGTCTTGGTCTGTTTTTTTATTCTCTTTGGTCAGTGAACGTCTTGGTCTTCCTATAATTCATAGTTTTCACTCTCCACTAGCTCATTTTAACTTTGCTTCATCATAACACCTTTGTTGTTCTCTACAGTGACCGATTCACCCATGGCCATTGGAGAGATCGTTTTGGGTTCCTTCTTGGCTTCCCTCTTTCAAGTCTTGTTTGAGAAGTTGACTCCTCTCCTTTTGGGCTCTACACAACGAGAAGGAATCAGCATTGCCCTGCTCAAGGAGTGGGAGGAAAAGCTGAAATTGATTAATGCAATGCTGGCTGATGCAGAGGACAAGCAACTTGAAGGTAGTCATCTAGTGAAGCTATGGTTGGATAATGCTGGGGACTTGGCCTATGACATGGAAGACTTGCTCGATGAGTTCGCCATCAAAACTGCTCAAGTTAAGATGGAGGTAGAATCCAGCACAAGCAAAGGTCGAATGAAATGGAAGTTCTCTTGCTTTGGCCGAAATAAACCCTCTAGATGGAATCTGAACCCATCATCGCTTGTGTCTAAAACCATGGTCCAAGAGATCAATGGTAGGTTGGAAGCGATCGTCGACGAGATGGCTCGTCTAAGCTTGGAAGCGAATGTTGTGAACAGATCCAACTGCATCAATAAAAGGGATTCTACTAGTTCTCTGCCAGAGCGTCGGTTTTTTGGCAGGGAGGAGGAAGAAAGGGAGATACTCAAACTATTGATCCGTGAGGTCAAAAATAATGATGCCACACTAAGCATAGTCGCAATAGTTGGGATGGGCGGTGTTGGAAAGACGGCCTTGGCTCAGCAGCTATATAATAATGCCGAAGTGAATAGCTATTTCGAGAAGAGAGCATGGGTTTGTGTCTCAGATGATTTTGATGTCCTTGACATAACAAAGACTATTTTGCAGTCGATCACCGGATTGTCCAACGAGGGTGATCTTAATGTGCTTCAAGTTAAGTTGAAGGATAGTATATTTGGGAAGAAGTTTCTTGTGGTTTTAGACGATATTTGGAATGAGAAGTACAAAAAATGGACTGATCTCTTAAAGCCATTTGAAGTGGGGGCTAGGGGAAGCAAGATTATCATCACGACTCGCAACCTTAAAGTTGCTTCCATAACAGGAGCTTCGCCATATCATTTGAGGGAATTGTCCTTTGATAATTGTGTCAGCTTATTAGCCTTTCATGCTCTTGGAGCAACAAATTTTGAGAGCCACCCGCTTTTAAAATAATAGGCATGAAAATAGCCGAAAGATGTAAAGGTTTACCTTTGGCAGCGAAGGTGTTGGGCGGTGTCCTACGTACTAAAAGTAATCCCCATGAATGGGAAGATACCTTAAACAACAAAATATGGGATCTTCCAATAGCGGAGAATGATGAGGTTCTCCCAGTTTTAAAATTAAGCTATGTCCATCTTCCTTCCCATTTGAAGAGATGTTTTGCTTATTGTGCGGTTTTTCCCAAGGATTACGAAATTGAGAGGGATGAGTTGGTACTCTTATGGATAGCAGAGGGACTTTTAGATGGGCAAAAAGCAAATGAGAATATCTTGAAATTGGGACGGAAGCACTTTGATGAGTTAGTATCCAGGTCATTTCTTCAACAATCAAGTATCGACGTATCTAAGTTTTCAATGCATGATCTTTTAAATGATCTGGCAAAGTTAATTGCAAGAAGGACTTGCTTTAGCTCGGGGGGCTCTCAGGTGGCAAGTAATGAACATGATGTGTCATCTCTTGAAAAAACTCGTTATGCATCATTCATCCCATTGTGGTATGTTACATCAAAATGCCTGAAACCATATCAAGGAATGAAGGCACTAAGAAGTTTAATTCTGGTGTGTGATGGATATTTCTCTATTTCCAACAAGGAGCTGCATGACTTGCTTAAAAACTTGAAGTACTTGCGAGTATTCTCGTTATGTCATTGTTTCATCGAAGAGGTACCGAATTGTGTTGGTGATTTAAAACATCTTCGATATCTCAATTTCTCGTACACTCATATCAAAAGGCTACCTGAGTCAATCGATGCCTTGTGCAAATTACAAGCTCTGATTTTAAGAGGTTGTCAAATGCTTTCAAAGTTGCCTCAAGGTATCACAAAGTTAGTCAGCTTACAGTTTCTTGATATTAGAGATACAGTGAGTCTAAAAGAGATGCCGTTGGGTATTGGTAAGTTAGAGGATCTTATTATATTGTCCAAATTTGTGGTAGGACGAGAGAAAGGGTCGCAGTTGAAAGAGTTAAAGAAGTTGCCACATCTTGAAGGAGAATTATTCATATCAGAATTGCAAATGGTAGAAAAAGATATAGATGCAACCGATGCTAATTTGCTTCGAAAGCTAGACCTTGCCAACTTATCCTTGCACTGGGATAAACATGTGGGAAATCTCCAAGATCATGAGCATGAAGCACGAGTGCTTGACTTTTTGCAACCTCACACTAATCTTGAAAATCTCACTATTTTGAACTATGGTGGTGCAAGATTCCCATCATGGTTAGGTTGTACGTCCTATTCTAAAATAGTGTCTTTGTGCTTGTGGGATTGTCCTAATGTTATATCACTACCCATACTTGGACAACTACCTTCACTTAAGGAATTATCTCTTAAACGTCTATGTGCAATAAGAACGATAGGCTCTGAATTTTATGGAGGTAGAAGGCCTTTTTCATTGTTAACCACTTTAGAGTTCAAAGAGATGTTGGTATGGAAGGATTGGTCTCCCTATGTCGAGGGCTCAGAAGAAGAAGTTTCATTCTTCTGTTTGCAGCATCTTGTTGTCTGGGGCTGTCCTTTGTTGGTCGGGACATTACCTTGTCAACTTGATCATCTCATAAGGCTTGAAATTCATTCATGTCCACATTTGAAAAACTCAACCAATGATGTTTGTCTTCCATCTCTCCATGAGTTGTTCCTTGAGGATTGTAACAAGGAGATCTTGAAGAGATTGGTCAACCTAACTTCTTTGACCAATCTTAGAATTAAGAATCTTGTAGAGCTTGTTTGCTTTGATGATGGGTTAATGAGTAACTTGATCAAGCTAAAGGAGCTTCATATAGAAGGGTGTGACCAGTTACAATACTTGTGGGAAGATGGAAATGAAATGCTAAAATCTATTGCCAGCTTTAGTAATCTCACTATTTTGAATATTAGTGAGTGTCCAGCATTGGAGATGGAGAATTTCCCTCCCCTTCCCATCACCTTGTCGTCTCTTGAAATTAGTGATTGTCCGAAGATGAAGTCTCTACCAAATCACTGGTGTCATCTTACATCCCTCAAGTACCTCCTTATTAGACAGTGCAAAAATATCAAATGCTTTCCCGATGGAGGTTTGCCTCCCAATTTAGTGACCCTCATAATTAATGGGTGCGAGAATCTGGAGCAGCCAATGAGAGAATGGGGCTTACCCCTGCTCATGTCCCTCACGTTTCTAAATATTGACGGAAGCAGCATGGGAGGGGAGGGAGAGAAGGTGTGGTTTCCTTCGGGAGACGAGGACGAGGAGGATGCGTGGCGTCTTCTCTATCCTTCCTCTCTAACACGTCTTTATATAACAAATATGAGGAACGTGGAAAGATTATCACGCGGTCTTCGGAACCATCTCTCCTCTCTCCGACGTTTAAGGATTGAAGATTGCCCGAAGTTGAGGGACTTGCCAGAGGATGGCCTCCCTCCCTCCCTCCATACATTCATAATTCATGGATGCGAGATTCTAAAAGATCGATGCTCAAAACACACCGGCGACTATTGGCCCCTCATAGATCCCGAGCATCGTGATTGATCGCCATCTGATCCAACAAATTGATTCGTCCTGGTACAGTCAAGTTTTCTAGGGTTCGGGTAAGTTTATGGTTTCGAAGGCATCAATTTCCCATTCTGCTTCCTCAACTCGATGCTCAATACAAATCGATACTTTCCCATGTAGATGTTTCACGTAACTTTCTGGAAGTCCGAGAAATCCCTTAACATACGCATTGATTGGGTTCGCATCCAATGAAGTGAGATCGATCCGCTTTCGCTTTCATTTGCCAAATGCTGCGATTCATCCTTTGATGTGCAGTCAGTTTTGGTAGGTTAGGGTAAGTTTTTCGGTCTTGAATGCATCAATTTCGCTTCTATTCTTCAATTCGATGCTTTATGCGAATTAATTTTTTTCCCATGGCAAGGTGTCGGATGGAATTTCCAGAAACCGACTTATCGTGAAATGCAACTAAAATTCAGGGCTGAAAGAATGATATTTAGTTGCTTGATTCCCATCAAGAGATTCCTTTAGTCTCCAACTGCACTGCTTGCAAAAGTTGATGATATTCTTGTATACCACTGCAGCATCCATCTCATCTACTCGTTGGGCCTCGCTTTTTCTTCGGTCCACCGTAATGCACTTTCGAACAGCAAGTGATTCAGCCTCCTCTGCAGGCATGCATCTCCTCTGTTTCATTTCCGGCCTCAATCCCAACAAAGGCATGTTATGTAAGACCCATCTTAGTTAATCTTCACAAAACCTAGCTCAGGTTTACTCCAGGCACCGTGCCTTTCATCCACCCAATCATGACTCTGCTTCCATTTTTACTGGAACACACTTCGAAAGAGCTTTTTTGACCTTTGCAAGTGATAGTTTTTAGTATCTGGTGATTTAAGGGTAAAAGTTACTATATTTTGAGCTTTCCAGATATACCAACAGGTCTAGGCAATCATTCCTAGGAGTTATTAAGCATACAAATGAGTCACCATCACTAGTGATTGGTGGTCTCCCATATTTGTGAGTTAACAAATCACAAGAATTTTTCAATGAAAAAAACAAATAGAAAATCATCAAGAGGGTGTCCCACTTCATTTTTCATTGCTGTGAATTGGGTATGCATATAATTTTGTTCTGAGCACTCTACGCATGAAAGGTAATTTTTATTCAGGACTAATTGCTTTGTCTTGTTTCAGATTTTTGGCGGAGAAATATGAGGGATGTGGAAAGACTATCAACTGTGGACGATGTGACAAGCATGGAGTATTCTGTTTCCTTCGTCTCTACATCTCTTTGGATGAGAACTATGAGGAATGTGGAAAGATTATCAAGATCTTCATTGCTATCTCTCCATTCTCGAATGGCTACATTTTATGGGCACTGGAACTTGCCGCGCAGAGGATGGCTTCTTTCCTCCTCCAAGTATTCGGCACAATGCAATTTCAAATTCTAAAAGATTGATGCTCAAAACTCGTGGTGACTATTGGCACTCTCATCCAAGATATCCAGCTCATCGTAGTTGATCGAGTTCGGGTAATATAAGAAGATATCTCTCCAATGTCTAATTTTTGTCCTTCAGTAATGATTCAGATTTCCTTTCTTTCTTGCACACTCGCTTCTTTAGCTACCGTTGCTGCTTCGTGATCCATGTCTATTTTGAAATCGTCAACTCAATACTAAAAAGTTCATGTTATTCAATGGACGAGCTTCACCTAAATTTCCACAAACCAGATACCGAAGGTCCAACATTGACATTTAGGTTGCTCTGTTTTGTTTAACAAGGAAGTACGCAATGAAATGGTTAAAATGCTTGCATCGGACAGCGAGTCGACCATTTTTTTTTACAAGTGACTATTCCTCAAAACAAATAATACTTGCATGGATTTGCTCAAAGTGCTGGAATTATGATGCGTGGATGTGCCTGTTTGATGTTATATTTTGAACTTTTTTCATCCCCAAAACCTGTTTATCTTTCCACTCATGCAAATGCACTATGCTTTGCGTGAGAATCATGAATAATTGTTGCTTTTATATTGATATTTTTCTGCAATTTCAGCGTTTGTTGTATTTTCTCTTCCAAATATCTTCTGTTTTATGCCTTAGCTCAGTGACCTGAATTCTCTCAACCGTGCTTGTTTTGTAGAACATCCCATTGTCATCTTTACTTGACAAAATCTCTCAGGAGGATCAAATGCAATCGCTGCTGAGGTAGGCAACTGATGTGCTTATGTTTATCTTTTGCAACTTGACCCAAAAAAAAAAAAAAAAAAAAGGCTATTTATTTTGTTAGGTGTACTGATATGCTCTAGACTATTTTTTAGTGACATGCTCTAAAAGATTAATCCATATCATTATGTCAATTTTTGAGTTCTATATTCATTGTCAAATGGAGAAGCTTTCTTACTTCCAACAACAACAGCTACTATAAAGATGCAAAAAATAGGATTTAAAATAGGTGTTTTCAAGTTGGCGAGTATGACAACTAAATTTGAATGAGCCCTGCAGTATAAGCCATTTAAATCTTGAGTTCCTTGTTAAACCACCCCCACGTAACACGACTGACTGACTTTAACTGATTTTCGAAAGTTCCTGTCCATCTCCTTCCTCCTCTGTAGATGCCCCGGAATCCGCGAGATTACACAACGAATCATTTTGACATTCCGGAACCGATTCGGAGAGCTCGAAAAGGATAAGAGAGGAGAGAAATTCATGCCCATGCTACAAGCCTAGAAGTACCTCGTCCCACCACCATCATCATCATCATCCTCATCCGACCCCAACGCAACCTCCCCAGTCGCTCTAGGGACAGAACCGTCTGTCTTCCCAGAAAGCGACCGGCTCCGAGGTACCCTTCTGGGGAATGGTCCTGCCCGGTGGGTGATCATAGAGGGAGAAGCGGGAGAGAGCTCCTCCGTTCTAGCTCACCTAGCTTGGGCCGTGCGGCGGCGCGGACGGTAATGGAGGCGGTGGCGTTGTTGAGTACTTGATCGGAGTGATCGAGAAGGCTGGGGTCTTACGGCGGTTACCAGGAAGACGCAGAGGAAGGAGGCCAGAAGTGGCGGGGAGGTTGAAGCTTCTGGTCCCGCTTTTGGAAGAGATCGGAGAGGCCCACCGCGCTGCAGATTCGCCGGTGATGATTGATGCTACCCTGGTTCACCTGAGGCAAGCGGTGGTTGCGGCTAAGAAGCTGTTGAAGCAATGTCACTGTGGAAGCAAGATTTATCTGGTTCGCTAATTGTTTACACTGGTCGCAGTGCTCATTTGCCTTCCTCGTTTTCGATCTTCTGAACTGGGTTTCGATAAAAAATATGCAGGTGTTGGAGAGCGAGGCGGTCATGAGTAGATTCCATGCATGTTTACGCCAAGCTAAACGAGGCCTTGATGATATGCCTTATGACGAGCTCGGGGTCTCGGTTGAAGTCCAGGACCAAGTAAGTTTGCAGCAGACCTCTTTAGTTTAATGACATTGGCGTTTCTTCAGAGCAAG